>CM056949.1:32197149-33397149 GCA_029856935.1 Cyclocarya paliurus
TGGAGTTAGCCTTCAAATGATGTGGCTGTTGTTGCTTATACTGGACAAGGACTAGTGATGGGGAATGATCTACAGCCAAGGATGATTATAGATTTGTCGTTATCGAAATTGAGTTGAAACTCCTTGTTGCCTACGCCTACAAATTGAGTTTAAACATAATATAAGCCTGCTGCAGCAAAGGTTTACTCCATATACCATATATGTCATAGATAATGTAAGGATGACATAACTATAAACAGCCCCTTCAGCTTTTTAATAGGACAATAGTTAAAGCATGATGTAAGGATGATGTAACTATACCCATTCAGCTTAAGGGGCTGAATGTCAAATTATGTCCTATTAATTTGATGTAAGGATGATGTAACTATACCCATGAAGCTTAAACTATTGTCCTATTACATCAAGTTTAAGGATGATGTCAAATTATGTCAAGCTGAAGGGGCTGTTTAATTCAGTTTGCATGAATTAGGGACAATAGTTTAATAGGACAATAGATAATGTAAGGATGATGTAACTATAACCATTAGTTGTGTAGAGCACAACTAGTAAAGTCTTTAATTACATGACATAATTTGATTTAAAAAATAAATTTAAAAACTTGAATCTTAATTAAAAAAAATTAAATCTTATCATTTAAATAATTTAAATGGTGTGCTCTGTACACATCGGCTTGAAAATAGCGTAACTCTTATTATTATTATTAATATTATTATTATAGTATCGAGCTTATGAAGATCATATATACATGCATGACTACTCCAAAAGTCTAATCACCCTTATAACAAATATAGAATGAATAACTAAGGAAAATCTTATATTTCCATGGATTTCTTCGATTTGCATTGTTTTAATTATGAGTTTAGGTAGCACACATATCTTGACAACTAATTAGTTCATATTTGACCTTATCAATTGCTAATTACGCCATGAAAACTTAGTTAATAATTGTCTATATATATAGATTGCATTAAATGGCCCAATTTATAAATTGCATGAAAACTTATTACTTGAAATCTTAAGATTTTAATGGTTTCATGATTAAAACCGGAAGCCTAGCTAATTACTGTCGTCGTACTTACCATACATAAAGGAAACTATACATGAATATTATTAGAAATACTTATCTTATATCGAATTTAATTTGATAAAATATGGAATCTGAGCTTTTCAAAAGACCCAAAAGAGCATGGTTTTTGCTTTCAAGTTTGGAAAATGCTACTTCAACCGATATAGTGACCAATTGAGTTTAAATTTAATGTTTTAAATTAAATTTTTAGTTTTAAATTTTTTTTACTTAATAATTAAGGAAGTGAATATTTAGTGAATAATATTTTTCTTTATTTTAAAAAATATTTAAAACTGTATAAAAATGATTAAAAGAAAAGAAAAAAATAAAAAAAAAAATGTATTTGCACTCATCGGTACACTTTCTTCGGTTAAGTATCAGTTCAGTAGAAATGTCCTTCAAATTTTGTCAAATATATATTAGCACACACATGATGTTAGTACTCCATGATTTTTCACCCTTAGCTTGCAATATGCATGCGGGAAGTAATTACTTATTTTTATACCATGTCAACCAGCCTCATTGCAGCACTACTCTTGCACCCACTACTTTCTACGTTTTGTGTAATTTCTTTTTCCTAATTATGATGAGTACTCCAATATTGAACAAAAACATGTTAGTAGTTTTGATGCAGCTTTTGTTGTTTACTAATATAAAATCGAAGATCTGGTTGCAGGACAACGTACGTACTGCTCAAGACATGTACAAATGTTCAATGATTTGGGCAAGGACTCGGAAATTTCAATCCATTGTAAGACTACAGATAATGATCTTGGCCTCCAAGTAATCGCTTATCCAAAGAGTTTCTAGGAGTATTCGAACTCCACCCAAACTTTTGGGGAAGAACACTACTGTTCTAGGCCGTACTGCATGCAGTTTTCAGTGGCCTGGCTGGAGCTAGCATTCCACTAGTTCGAAATTTATAACTTTTCCAGGACCGTTAATGTCTGTACAGTAATTGTTTATATATATATATGCATGCAGGAAGCTCAGACAGGATGGTCCTTGCATGCTGAACTATGAAACCAAAACATAAGATCTTTGCTATTTTGGATATAAGTCTTGAGATCAGACTTCTATCTCCAAAACATCCGCAAATTTTCACAATTAATAACAGACAAGGAGTTTTTGTTGATATTGTTCTTCAAACAGTATAAATGCATGAGCTGACAGGTCATGCAAAACTTAAAGTTATGTGTATTTATAGGTCATCTTGTTCATCCACTCTCTCTCTCTCTCTCTCTCCCTCCCTCCCTCTCCCTCTCCCTCTATCTCTATCTAAACATCAGTGGTTTAGGGACTTGTTAATTTACGTGCTAAAATCGAGCTATTGGTAGTCTTCTCAGGTTCACGACTCATTGAGATGGAACCATTACCATGAATATGATGTATTCAACCCTAGAAACAAAGAATATTGGTAGCTGTTTTGGCAATCACAGTGAATATATCCGCATTATAAACATTATTATAATAGAAAAGAAGCAAGAAGACTCTCTAAGAAGATTAGGAAATTTTTATTTTTTATTTTTTTTTGTGGGTAAACTAGAAGCAAAACATTATCTTAGGGAAGATAGAGTGGGTGCACAATGGTGGAATAATTTGTTCCGAGAGCAGAACATTCCACATATACAACTCTATGGCACCCTAGCACACACAAAGCCTGGTACATGTCAACAGGCATAAAGAACCATAAGACGATAAATAAAGAGAGGTAGGATACTTTTTTTTTTTTAGGAAAAAAGTAAAAAACAAAAAAAAACAGAATGAAGCTACAAGATCTCCAAGACCCTTAAGAGGCCATAATCCCTTAATTGTTCAGCATTTGCAACCTATCATCAGATAAAGTTTATAATGCCATATATAAAATTCGTGATGCGAGAGAATACAGACTACAGAGTATCAACAAACTCTCAGTAATCCCCACGTATGGCTAACTAAAGCAGATTACAGAATGGTGTTTCAAAACTACACATCCAGGTTGTGTATGTGTGGCAGGAGGGAAGAATACTATGTAAATAAATTTCTATTTAGTAACTTAATCCATACGAATGCACAATACCATCTTAATTCATACATTTTAAGAAAAGTTACGTTATGAGGACAATATCTGTACCATACTGGTTGTATTTGACATTTATTTATGCATTTTTTTTTTTAAATTGATTGGCTGAAACTTTATTATCAAGAATAGGCAAAGCCTACGTACTATACAAAAGCAATGCCTAAGTGCTCTCTAGGAAACAAAAGAAAAGCTAATTCAAATCCAGCCAATTATTCAAACAAAACCCTATTCGTCTACCCCTAACTGTACTTTACTCTTTGCTGTTCAAATAATACCTGGTGCCCATGCAAATGCAAAGTCTGCAACTCGTGAGAATGCAGCACATCAAACGAATGAAGATGCACACACAGCAGAGTCCAGCCACAAGCAGTCATGCGCAACCACCAACAACCAGAATATTCACACCAGCACACAAATCATCCATTATAGCACTAGCTTTGTACGTGCCTCTCACTACAAGAGAAAAGACATTTTCCAGGGATTTTTTTTGGTCGTTGTGCATGAGAAATGAGTTAGAAACAGAGCCTAATATTCATTCATATTTTCCTTTCTGTTTTCTCTCAAACACTTAGTGTTCTTCTACTCTTATTCCTAATTAGAAAAAGATGGTGTTTAGAAGTAAGAGTTGATCTTTGGGGGGGAAAAAAACTATAGCAACCCATCGATAGAAACCCATCCCTTCCTCATTACTTAATACAACAGTTTCACCACAGGTCTCTACCCGTGTATGCTAAGTGATTATGGACACCATGCAGGGTAAAATTGGATGCATCAAGAGTATCACAAATAGGGTCTAAAAAAATTCAAATTTTGAAACTTTCCATCAAAATACCTTAATCATATTTGTCGAGTTCATATTCGTAACCGTTGCTCCTCCTACAAATCAAGCTCTGCTTTCCATCGTCAATGCTGGGATCCTATCACTGAGGTTTTCTGCTGCAATATTCAAACAGTATATATAGCGCCGATAAGATTTTAATCTCGAGAAGAACAAGAAATTGGAGAAAATATTCCATAAACCCTAGGAATGACATTACAGATCGGAGACAATGAAAAGTAGAATAGGGCTCGAGATTTTCTTACGCCTACCTTCGGATTTGGCAAACAAACCATTCAATCTGTGAATTGCTACAAGCCGTCTTCGATTTGGGAAGGGAAAATTGAAAGGGAAATAACAGGGGAAGGCGATGATATGGTGGGAAGCAACGGATGAAGGAGAACTGGACACGGGAAAAAAAAACCTTAAATGCCTTAAGGTTTGTAGCGGCATTTTATAAAATGTCGCCGTAATTAATCATCTTTACCGAAGGTAATTAGCCGACGCAATAAGCTGCAAATACTTGCGGCAACAATGTCGCTGCAATAAGGAGTAATAGCGCCGGAACAAGAAAAGTTACTGTATACCCGCGCTTTAGGAGTAACTTCGCGCTATTAGGACTCGATGACACCTCTAATCGACGCAACAAGTGGCTATTCCGTCGAAGCATGTTGCGACCCATAAAAAAACCCGGGAAAAGCCAAAATCGTTGTAGTGATCAAACTTTTGTAGAAACCAAAATGCACATCAAAGTTCAAAAAACAAATTCTATCTCTGTATTGTAGTTTGGACACCCAAAAAATGATCGGCCCAGATTCCTTGACGTATTCGATGTTCTAAGTTTTGCGGGCTTCCCACAAGTGCACATTGGGTTGTTCATCGAAGTCCATGAAGAAGCTAACGATGACATCCTAATGAAGAAGTGGGCTTCAACAAATATGTTCCCAATGTACAACCCATAAACAAAACTTTGTAAGGTATCAAAATTTTGTACAAACCCAAATACTTAAAAAAATAATTACAATTATTTCTACCTTCGTATTGTACTTTGGACACCCAAAGAATGATTGCTCTGGATTTGTTGGCGTATACCAAAGAATACCAAAATTTTCTTTACTATTATTTTCATGGACACATGACAACTAAGCCAAATGCAAATTCTGAGTGGTATAAAAATGCACTACTAAACAGGTGGGAATTGCCAAGATTTGATAGGAATAGGCTGAACACATACTAGAATGCAAGGCAAAACAAAATGAGATATATTGTACTAGTTACTACACCATTCAATGAAAAATTTCAGCCAAAATAACAAAAAAAGAATAGATTGCTATGCTCGGCTTGATGGGGCCCCAATCCAAGGCAATAAAGTCTCGTTGATACAATTGGCTCATTGTCAAACAATACAAGTGAACTACTAAACTTAGTCCTGTTAAAATAATTTGAATGCAGCTTTAGACATACAGACATTCTAGAGAGAGAAGAAAAAGAAAAGAAAAAATAGGTAAAACTTCACATGTGAGTCCACAACAATTGAAACTATAGCAAACCAACTTGCATTTCTTATTGTGACAAAAAAAATAAGAAAAAGATAAAACTTAGTCCTGATCCATCTAATTTAAACTATAGCATTCACATGTGAGTCCACAACAATGCAGTGACAGTCCAATTCCCAAATAAGATAAAACTTCCCAACCTGTGTTCATTACACAATAGCTTTCAGCTATACCAAGGCTCACCATTTCCTAGTTACTTAGACAGAACATAGATGATTGGAGAACGGGTTATTAAGTCTAGGTTATAAGGTTTCCACTTGAAGACCATGATTCCCTGCTCCAATGCATTTTTTTTTTTTTTTTGTATAAGATGCAGGTTGTTAAGTCCAGGTTATATTTTTTCCACTTGTGGTTTGTAAGATGTAGTTCTAAAACTTTGACCACTGATAGATTGTAGCTTTCTCTTGTATAGCTAGCTTATCTTATTATATATATGCATTGTGTGCGGTTGATCTACGTTAGAGTGGACATGAGACTGTCTATATAGTAAAAGGGCCAAGAAAACACATCTCAAATTCAGGAGTAAAAAGCAAAAGCAAGAGGACAACTAATATTATCTTTAGTGCGCATATTAGGTAACTAAATGAGTCACTGGAAGGAGTGCAACCAATATCAACTGAAGCATTCAATTTCTCGTCATGACTTATTTCTAATCATAAAACTAGAAAATCTAAAAAATACTCAACGTGTCTTTGAATCCATATCAATGTAAGATCAACAATCCCTCAAGCCTACTTTGAAAGCACAATGAAGATAATAGTAGAGAAATAATTGATGACATAAGGGCTATATATTGGAAAATTTTGACTGAAAATCCCTAAATAAATGAACTCAACAAATCAATCTAAATTTACTATAAATCACATAAAGAGAGAGAGAGAGAGAGAGAGAGATATATATATATATATATATAATACCCCAGATTGAGAAAAAATCCCACGTTACCTTCGATGACAAATCGCGGAGAAGACAGGGTTAGAATTCAGACTCCTTAATGGGGGTTAAACGCATATGGGGGTCTTGAAGCATGAAATGGAGGCGACGGTGCACGAGACGACTGGGAGAAAGGAGAATGGAGGAGAGAAGTCTGAAAATGGAGGAGGGAAGTCTGAGATGGAGGAGAGAATCGTTTCAAGTTGCAGAGAAATGGAGCAGAGAGAGAGAGAGAGAGAGAACGAAGAGGGATGGCTGAACTCACCGTTTCAAGCTCGCAAAAGTCTATGTTGTGACACCTGTATTTTAGTGTATTTTAATTGAAGGAATATTTTTAATTAATTTAAATATTGATTCTCTTATTTTAAATTTATCAGATTTCTCGTTGGTTTATTTTTATGATTTTTAATTTGTAAAAATTATTTTGATATGCTTTCTTAATATTAATTAGTATTGCATTTACATTGCTCTTTGTTTTATTTTATTTTATTGTTGAACTTTAATTAACCAGAGCAGGAAATGAGGAGAAGTCGGCGTAGCAGGAGAAGAAGGAAAGAAAGAAAAGAAGAAGAAAAGAGAGAAGCAAGAGTCCTAGGGTTGGAGATAAAACAACGCCGCACAGGTAAAATGAAGGCTGGGCTGAGGGGCTGGTGTAGACATGAGTTTATTTTGACATTTTGTTTCTGAATTGTGCAAAAGAGAGCGAACATGAAATTTTGTGCATAAATTATATTCTTGTGATCTGATTCTATTATGTTCTATTCTGAAAATATTCTGTACTCTGATACGATATGATGTGATTTCTGAAACCTCTGGCATGACATTCTGTTTCTGTTCTGTTCTGACCTTACCACGGGTGTAAAACTGTAGCCTCTGTTTGGGTTGGTACCAACTTTTCTGTTTCTGGTGCACCCACTTTGGAAACAAAGTGGTTTTCTGCGTGGTTTTTCCTATGTGCACACTCGGGGCTCAAGAATGATAAGGGGAAGATTCACATTCTGTTTCTGCTCGGTTGGCCACCGGGGTTTGCACAACCCTACCACGGGGGTTAAACATGGAATTTTGTTCTGATATGATGTTTCAGTTATGTTATGCCAAAGGGATTTTGATTATGGATATTTCTGAACTTTCGCTTTGATATTTTCGATAACATGTTCTGATTCTGCATTTTGAAAATAAAAATATTTTGTTTTGCATTCTAAACTCGGTAAATGCTCATGTTTGCATACTAGTATATGTTCTCTGCTTACTGAGTTGTTGATAACTCACCCTATCTCCATAATATTTTTTTTTCAGATGATTTGAATATTTCAACTAAGGATCGAGAATATGGAGCATGGGTGAGATGAGTTAAGAATAATGGATTAAACATAGAAGGTTTATATGAGTATTGAGGATTCTTATTCAGTAAGCTTGTTGTGCTTTGATGATGTGATATGTTGGGAGGTTGATGTTTATATTAAGACTTTGTGTTGTCTTAGTTTAATTATACCAGAGTAATTGATGTGTGAGTATTTTGTGTGATAGAGAAAAATTTGAGTATGTATTTTGTGGTTGGAAAATGACTTTTAAGTGACATGAGTTAACTCTCCGGACCCCTCGGGAATGGGGATGTACATATGTCCCGTATGAAATGCACCGTTTCATTAAAACCTTCTAAATTCCATTCATCTTCATTTAAATTCCATCCCTTCCCGCGCGCAACTTAACCCGAATTTCATTTAAGTAAAACTCACCGTTTTACTAAACTAACGTGGAGATTGGTGCTCTTCAGTATGCAAAATAGGTTGCATTCAGACTTTTCTAAATGCAGAACGACGCCGTTTTGAAAGCTATGTAGGACATGGTTGCGCCGGTTCCCCCAGGCCCGTTGCAAGTAGAATTTTTGTTTCCAAAAATCTTACACCCATACCTACACCGTTAGGTTGTGGTGCTGTTGTACTTCTAAGTTGGGGATTACAATTTGGCATTATAGATTAAGCACTTAAAGTCGGTTAAAATATGCAATATGAGTGACTGGAAATAAAAATTAAATTTGTGATGAAGAACATTATAATTTCGCAAGCTCAAATTAGTTACACATCAAATTATAATCTGATGTGTAAACGTCACACAACTTATAACCATGAGATTTATTAAAGTTATAAAAAAAAAAGTAAAAAAGCAGGTAACCTTTTATACATGTTTGCTAATATAATAGACAGCTTCCACTCCAATAATGTTTTTACTATATCAATATTAGATCAATTGCAAACAGAAATTTTTTCAGGTATTAAACACTCGGCCAAAGTAACTGAAATATCTCAGATATATATATAAATATATATATATATATTTATATAAATATAATATGTAGGTAAGTGCAGATCTGAATTTCCTGTCATAGATCCGAACGATCGATCAATTCTATTTATGTTTTGCATTAATCTTGCCCTGGATATGCATATCCATGATAATTAAGGTCTTCGAAACATATTCCATGATTATGTTTTTTGTTTCTTGTCTTTCGATCTAGCTATTTATATATATATATGAACAGAAACACACGTATTGGTCCTGATATACCCGAGTACTATATGGAGTATCCATGACAAGATCTTTGAAACCAGAAAGTTGCCTTTTTTTATTTTGATTTTTTGTTGATACGAACGAAACAGATCGATGGGTTAGTCGTGGTACGCATGCATCAGGAGTAGATATCTATAACGATAATTCATAATATGTTTCTCTGTTTTTAGCTCAAGAATTTCCCAGCTTTCATGTAGTAAGTCATACGTACGGGGACACCAACAGAAAACAAAACAAAAAATGAAAACAAAGTTAACGTATGATCCAAACACATTGAAAAACAAGACAAGTAACAATAGTAGTAATTAATGTAAGATTTGGGAGAAAATCTAATAATAAAGAATCGTTAGAATACTAACCTCTGGCTATCGTTGATCAAGTATTTGTAAGAACCAATTGTTTCTGAATTATGAACCCTCACAATTTCTATATAGAGAGTATTGGGTAGGGGTTTCAGCCTATCTTTCTTTATTTTAATCAATCTGATTGATGGAGAATCACAGACAATTATATATAGATAGGCCAAGAGCCTTATCCACTATTTTCTAAGTGTTGCTTCTTTCCATCAAGGAATGTAACTATTGATTTTTAAAAGAGTAGTATTTTTATTTTAATTACCTAGAGTTTTTAATATAAATATAAAACTATTCAAATAAATATATATAATATATTTGAATTGATGTGACTTGTAAACCACCTTTGAGACATGTTCTTTCATTCTCCCACTTGGCTTGCATGACAGTCATTTAAAATCATCTGGGTAACCAAAAACCAAATATGGCCACAAATAAAAATACTCAAACCATAACCTTTAGAAGAAGATATAATACAGGAATCATGGCGGTTATGTTATTATATTAACATTTCCTTCCATGTATTACACTGTATTAGTCTCCTAAATAAATTTTCATATGTGATATATCTCTTTATGAATAACTTCCTATAAGTCATTCTGGGTCTATACATCATAGATTAGGAGCAAATGCTTTATGTGCACAAATAAAAATATTATACTTGACAACAAGAAGTATTGTATACAATGAACAAATCAAACATAAAATGAGCTCATTAACCCCATGCTCTCTACATGTTTTAAACACATTTTTATTGAGAGCCATTTTGTCATGGGATCTGCAATCATAAATGATGTACTTGTATGCTCTATTGAGACTTCTTGTTCCTTGACTCTCTCCCTCTCTGATAGCAAGATACTTTATGTCAATATGTTTACTTTTGCTCCCACTCTTTTTATTCTTAGAAAAGAAAACTGCTGCCAAATTATCACATTAAATTCTTAAAGGCATAGATATTGAATCCACAACTTGAAGCCCTATGATAAAACTCCTTAACCATTTCGCCTGTGAAGTTGCTTCAAAGCATGATATAAACTCTACCTCCATAGTAGATGATGCAATGATCGTCTGTTTGATGCTCTTCTATGATATGACACCTCCTACTAACATGAAGACATACCCTGAAGTGGACTTTTTGAAATCTTGACAACCTGCAAAATCTGAGTCTAAATATTCAACCACTTCCAGACAATCAACATGCTTATAAGTAGGCATATGAATCTTGGTTCCTTGTAAATATCTCATAACCTTTTTAGCAGCCTTCCAATATTTTATTTCAGAATTGCTTTGGTATCTTCCCAACATTCCCACAACATATGCAATATCAGGTCTTATACAAACTTGTGCATGCATCAAACTACCAACAACAGATGCATATGGAATGTTTTCTACTTCTTTCTTTTCCAAAGCATTTTTGGAACATTGGCTTAAACTGAATTTATCACCATTTAATATGGGTGTTGCATTGGGTGTACATTCATTCATTCTAAATTTTTTCAACAACTTTTCAATGTAGGCTTTATGAGAAAGTCCTCAAATTCTTTTAGACCTATCTCGATGAATCTATATTCCCAAAACATTAAAGGATTCACCTAAATCCTTCATTTCAAAGCTTTGGAATAGAATTTTTTTGGTGTCATGTAGTAGACCCAAATCATTAGTTGCAAACAAAATATCATCAACATATAGGACTAAGAAAATAAACTTACTCCCACTAAATTTATGGTATATGCAGTTATCCACGATGTTCTTTATAAAACCAAATGAAGTAATAACCATATGAAATTTCAAATACTATTGACGAGATGCTTGTTTTAGCCTATAAATTGATTTCTTTAACTTGCAAACTAAATTATCACATTTATCCAAATGAAACCCTTCAAGTTGCTTCATGTATACCTCTTCTTCAAGTGTCACATTCAAAAAAACTGTTTTCACATTCATTTGATGTAACTCTAAATCAAAATAAGCTACTAATGCTATGATCACTCTAAAAGAATCCTTTTTAGAAACTGGAGAGAAATTATCGTAGTAGTCAATACCTTCTCTTTGTGTAAGTCCTTTAGTTACAAGTTGGCTTTATATCTATTGATATTACCATTCGAGTCTCTCTTGGTTTTATAAACCCATTTATAGCTAATGCCCTTAACTCCTTTAGGTAACTTGACAATTTCCTAAACTTTATTTTTAGCTATGGATTCCATTTCTTCTATGATAGAATCTTGCTAAAATTTTGAATTTTCTCCACTTATGGCATGTGAAAATAAGATGGGATCATCTTTAGGTCCCACATCAAAGTCGGACTCTAGTAGGTACACATAGTAATCATCAGAAATAGCAAGCTTCCTTATTCTAGAGGACCTTCTTAATTCTACAGTTTCATTTATATTATGTGAATGTTGGACTGTAGAGTCAAAGTTGGTATGTTCCTTATGAGGTGGTAGTGGTTTTTGAATTGATTGAGCTTCAAGGGTATCAGATTGATGTCATTGAATGACAAACATTTCATTTTCATTCACAGATGTAATATCTGAATTTTGTGTTTCCTCTCACTCTATCTTTCGAGGAACATTACTCCCACTTATTCCAAAACCCTCAATAAATATTGTATTTCTGGCTTCCACAATTCTGGGTGTATGTGAGGGACAATAAAATCTATAACTCTTAGAATTTTCTGCATAGCCAATGACATAACCACTGGCTGTTTTCAGATCCAATTTCTTTAGTTGTGGATTATAGGCCCTAACTTCAACTTGACAATCCCATATGTGCATATGCCTTAAACTACGTTTCCATCCTTTTCATAATTCAAATGGTGTTTTGAAAACAACCTTAGATGGAACCTTATTTAAGATATACATTGTAGTTTTTAAGGCCACAGTCCACAAAGATAAAGGAATATTACAATTATTGAGCATATTTCTTACCGTATCTATAAAGGTACGGTTTCGCCTTTCAGCAACACCATTTTGTTGAGGGGAACCTGTCATTGTATACTGAGCAATAATACCTTCTTGCTTGAGAAAATTTGCAAATGGACCTGGTCGTTGCTCTGACTCTGTATATCTACCATAATATTCTCCACCCCTATCAATTCTTACGATCTTTATTTTCTTTTCTAATTATCTCTCTACTTCTTTTTTATATATTCTGAAAGCATCTAATGCTTTAGATTTATCTAAAAAGAGGTAAAGATACATAAATCGTGAATAGTTATCAATAAATGAGATAAAATATCTCTGACCATTCAAACAAGGGGTACTAAATGTTTCACAGATGTCAGTGTGTATGATTCCAAGAATTTCCTCACTCTCTTGGCACCTTTACTGATTTTGTTGGTTTGCTTACCCTTTATGCAATCTACACAAGTACCAAAATCTAAGAAATCTAAAGTCTTTAAGACTCCATCATTAACTAATCTTTTAATTCTCTTTATGGAGATATGTCCCAATCTCCTATGCCATAATATAAAGGAGGACTCATCAATAATATTACGTTTAGTGCCAACTTCATCATGAAGAATTAATAGACTATTTTCAAAAACAGAATCTAAATTTAATTTATACAAACCATTAATCAAAGTCCCAGAGCCTACAAATGTAGAGTTTTTAAATACATAAACATTTGAATTCACAAAATTAAATTCAAATCCTAAACATACTAATCTAGATATAGAGACTAAGTTTCTAGAAAATGAAGGTACATAAAATTTGTTTTCAAGATCCAAAATATAACTATTATGTAAAATAAGTCTAAAAGTTCCTACAGCCTCAACATGCGAGCGCATCCTATTTCCTAAGTAGATGCCTTGTTCACTTTCCATCGGTTTCCTTAGGCTGAGAAACCCTTGCATAATAATGACAACATGAATTGAGATACCCCAATCAATCCATTATGTATTATGATGAGAGTCTACAAAATTGGACTCATAGCACACAAGAGAATTGAGATTACCTTTCTTCTCAAGCCATGATTGATACTTTATGCAATCTTTCTTTTTGTGTCATTTTTTCTTGCATAAGCATGTATCATTGTCTTTATAGCATTTAAATGGCACTTTTCCATCATTCTTCCACTTATTAACACTGACATTTTTTTCTTTCTTCCATTGTCCCTTCCTTTGAGTAACAAAATGAGCACTCTCAAAATTTTCATGTTTCAATCTCTCTTCTTCTTGTACACACATGGTTAAGAGTTCATTAATGGACCATTTTTCCTTATGTGTGTTGTAGGAAATCTTAAATGGTCCATATTCTGTAGGAAGAGAGTTGAGTATGAAATGGATAAGGAATGAATTTGAGATCTCAATCTCTAAAGACCTTAGTTGGGCTGCAATTTTCCTCATTTCCATTATGTGCTCATGCACGCTTCTGGATTTGCCATACTTCATAACTGATAATTTGTTCATTAAGGTGCTAGCCAATGTCTTATCAGAACTAACAAATTGCTCTTCAATAGCCTTTATGTAGTCCTTGACTTTATCACACTCTAGGATTGAATCTCTAATGCTCTTACTCACATGTGACTTGATGAGCATTAGACTTAATCAGTTAGACCGCTCCCACCTATCATAGGTATTTTTATCTACCAATGAACTTGATTCAGTGGGTATAGGTGGTTCATCCACACGAAGTGCCAAGTCCAAATCCATACACTCTAATGTTAAAAGAACATTTTCTTTCTAGTCTAAAAAATTATCCCCATTCAGAATTGGAATATTAAAAGATTAACTATTTAAAAAAGAAGTCATAGTAGCTACAATAACATAACCAAGAACATATATCAATGCTTTGAATCAAACAATAACTATAGTTTGAATCGACCAATGTCTAATTCAAAAAAACAAATCTAAATCTCCCTAAGGGTAAAGATTGCAATATGCATAAGATTTGTTTGTATTTTTCTTTATAATGAGACTAGTGTTTCACAAATATTGAAGAAAAAGAGATCCCGCACCTATGGGTATAGGAAATCTCCTTTACCTAATATTCTTTTCACTATCTTATTCCAATTAAATCATCATTTTGTTTTTAATAATTTCCTCCTTGTAGGGCCAAGTAATTACTATAATGATTTAATTGCAACATAAAATGCTATTATAACAACATAAAATCAAATATATTAAAATATTATTGTATCTTAAGATGATGTGGCTATTCTTAATACACAATAATATTTGTATTCTAATATGGTATTTTTTTAATAAATAAATGCACCAAAACGTATTAAACATCAAGATGATTCAAAAAATATATTACTAGTTTCTGTACACAAATCTAATTATGAATCTTTGATTTTTGTAAAGTAACCAAAAAAATTAATGACCATAATTTTGCTGACCTAATGGTTAGACAAACATATATATTAATACAATTAAATATGACGTTTTATGAATTGTCCTCTTCACCAATCGTTTTATTATTTTATACAAACAAAAAAAAAATCACCTTTTCACTAACCATACAGTGGTCAAGCTTCCATGCGTTTCATTTGGTTTGAGGGATTCAATTAAATCGAATCCCTACCCCACAGGACTGCAAGATACAAGCCAGAAAAAATCGTATATTTTCAAATGAAAGCCACTACAAATGCTTAAGACAATAAAAATAAAGAAAGTAAAAAAAAACATTGCAACAGTTATGAATTACATTGAGTTTCCCTTACTTGATCGAACAACCCAAAATTCAGTTATTTTAACTACATCAAATGATCTTTCAAATTGGTCAAGCCTCTCCAGTTTATGGCTGCTTCTATATGGTACCAGTTGTTGCTTCATTAATAGGCTCATGATTCGACTTTGATCATTACCTTGAGAGGCGTGATTTGAAAAGGCACTATTTCATTTCATGCCAATTAATTAAACGGTTTATCAAGAAAAAAGACACCACTTCATGCCTATGGGATAGGACTCTCCATTGTAAGCGCCATGAGTCGGCATGCAAATAGATGAAAAAGTCATCCCTAACTTTCATCCAGAAATGAAAAAATTCTCGTTTTCTTACGGAAAACATTTCGTGAAAAATCATACCAAATAACAGATAAGATGTTGAACGTAAATCTCATTTCATCAACAAATTCACAAGGATTTTTGATTGACAAAGTAAAAAACATTTCATATCTCTCTGAAAATACAAACACAAATCGAAATAAACAATGATAAATAAAACATATCTGGATAAAAAAAAAATGAAAATGATAAACTCTAACAAATAACAACCCACAGATCGTTATCAACATAAATATTCATGCCCAGACATGTGTTTCAACAAACAATCCACATAACAATCGAAATCTATACTAAACAATATGGCATAAGACCTGGCTCTGATACCACTATTGTAAGATTTTGGGGAAAATCTAATAATAAAGAATCGTTAGAATACTAACTTCTGGCCATCGTTGATAAAATATTTGCAAGAAATGATTGTTTCTAAACTGTGAACCCTCACAATTTCTATATGGAGAGTATTGGGTGGGAGTTTTCAGCCTATCTTTCTTTATGTTAATCAATGTGACTGATAGAGAATGACATGCCTTTATATAGATAGGCCAAGACCCTTATCCACTATTTTCTAAGTGTTGCTTCCTTCCATCAAGGAACGTAACTGTTGGTTTTTAAATGAGTAGTACCTTTATTTTAATTACCCAGAATTTTTAATATAAATATAAAACTATTAAAATAAATATATATAATATATTTAAAATGATGTGGCACGTAAGCCACCTTTAAGTCTCCCACCTGATTAAGATCATCAAAAACAAATTAAGCAAAAATTGAAAATGGATCATATTAACGCTTTAATGATGATTACTTCTGTAATAATGAAAATGCCACAACGGATTAGCAGTAGAGTCGGTTTGAAGAGCAATGGGGCCCGGGGCTCGAAGGTGATAGAGACCTCCACGTTCCTCACCCATTCCAATCAACTTCCTTGTGTGTTGATCTTGAAAAATACAAAGAGATGGAGTAAAAAGGGTAAGACAAGATGAGGCACTTTAGTAAGCTAGCTGACATAAATAAGATTGTATTTAAAACTAGGGAAAAAGAACACATTAGTGAGTTGGAAGAAGGGTGATAATTGAAGATTACCCATTTGAGTGACTTGAGCCGTGGCCCCCGTGGGTAAAGTAAGAAACTGCGAATAAGGTATGACATGGGTAGCATGTGGCAAAATTTTCATAAAGACCACATGTGCTGAAGCACTCATGTCGATAACCCAAGGCAGAGAGGGCATAGAAGCAGTGAAAGATAAAATGCCAGAGATACCAAAGAAATCATCCTCACGGCTTGGCTAAAGAAGACCCATCAATTGGTGATATTGCTCAGTAGAGAGGCTAGGGATTACACTTGTAGTGGAAGGAGAGGACGCCCAAGAGACTGCGTTTGCCGAGATGGGTGGCGCAGTGGCAACGTTGGTCTTCTGCTTGGGCTTCAAGGTGTGCCAGTGGGCTGGGTACTCAATAATTTCATAGTAGCTCTCAAACAAGTGACCTTCTTTGCTGCATTTTGCACATTTTTTTTCGTTTCTTGACCTGTTGGGGGTTTGATGGGAAGAACGAGTAACAGCCACAGCTGTGCTGTCGGGTGTGGGTAAGGGCGGAAGATGAAGATGGCGCTGGGTCTCCTCTTGATGAATAGTAGCATAGGCTTTGGCGATGGAGGGTAGAGGATCCATAGCAAGAATTTGGCTCCTAATGTTGTTGAAGGAATCGTTGAGCACCATGAGAAATTGGAATAAATGTTATGTGTTTTCTCTTGTTGAGGCATTTTCTCGAACACTGCATGTGCAAGAATTATGTTCCTATAGAGTCTGCAATTCATCCTAAAGCCCCTTGATGGTGTTTTAGTAGGCTGTAACAGTCATGGAATCTTGATGGAGATTGACGAGATCACGCTTGAGGTGATACAACTGTAGGTGATTACTTTGAAAGAATCGGTGATCTAAGCCTTTCCATACTTCAAAGGGATTCTGACAATAGATCAAGTTTTGCCTTAGAGATTTGTCGAAGGAATTTAACAACCATGAAAGAACCATGTCGCAACACTTTTCCCACAGTGTAGCAATGGAAGGATTTGTAGGTTTTGTTAGAGTGCCATCAACAAAAACAAGTTTATTTTTAGTATTGAGAGCCATACTTATGGAACGTCACCATGAGGGATAATTGTTACTGGTTAGGAGTTCTGGAACCAAAGTTGTTCTGGGGTTGTCGGTAGCGGTTAGGAAATATGGTGAAGTGAGATCACTGATTAATTGGGATGGAGTTTGGGTGGGTGGTGCAGCCATGGTGTTTGCGGAAATGTTCAAAGATCCCGGAGGAGTTGCTCTGATGCCATGATAAGAAGCGTAGAAGGATGGAGAAAATATGCACGACTGTAAAAAATATTCTCTATTGATCTGATTCTACAATTACAGAATAATCACACTACTTGTAAAACTCAATGGTGCTACATATGGAATGTTTTAGTCACTATGAGCTGTACGGTAGTGCTTGTTATGAGGCTTGATTTCTACAATTTATCTCATAACTGTCAATATTAATGATCAGACTTGATTATGCAGATATAATATGGGCTCATGAACTAGTTATATATATTGTCAGAGAAGATCATAAAGAAAATAATCTCAAACCAATATTAATATCGTTTACTAATTATATTTCATTTCAGCTTTAACACAATTAAGGCCAAAAAGATTTGAATAATATATATTCTGACGCGTGTGCTATATATATATATAGTACTAAACGGGAAGTACTTACGAGAGTAATCTCATGTGCTACTAATTATTAAGTAAATAATCTGGTAGTTAATTAAGTAAATATTTGAGGATTAAATCTGCACCTTATAACTTTCGTTCTAATTTCTTGGAAAAGGAAACACTGCTGGAAAAACGTAAAAATTAAGAAAGCATGCAATATGCATATATGATACCAATGAATATTCCTGCATGCAATTTTCAACCATGTATGCACGTTTATCATGTGACTTCAGTACCCATCTGTTACCCCAATTGCTGCTGTATGCTCCAATATTAAACTAATGTACTTCTCGAAGCACGATCCCGCCTACTTAAGACTTATTCCACAACTGGCATATATCATGTAAACAAGATTAATAATGGATATTATCAAATAGTACATATATAATACAAAGTGTAGCAGCTTTCTGATTTTGGGATAAATCCAAATTTGGTGCTTTTTATATTGCCTAGCTAGTCTTTTGATCTTCCTCTTTTTCTTGGTGGAATACCATTAATTAAAAACTTTAGCAATCAATATATAAAATACATATGATCATGATCTTTAAATATTGATCATGATGATTACATATAATATTAATTAATGTATATTGACAAGGGCTAGCTAGCTAGTCATGATCATGCACCTACAATTTATTATATATTGTTAACTTTTATTAATTAAAGTTGACACAATATAATATATATATATGTATATATATATATCGTCTTTATTGAGACATCAAGATCGTGACAGGTAATTCATTAGATCCTCACGATCACCTTTTAATCATGATTTGCTTCTGAAAATTGCATATTGTTGTAAAGACAAACACGGGGAGAAAAAAACAATGAACAAAGAAAGAGAGATATTGCAATCTTCATGTCTTATTTTTTAAAATAATGTTATTACAAATTAATTCGGACAAATTACGATCTTATATCACTACAAGAAATTTTACTTTTAAGAATGAAATTTGTTAAGGACAAATTAAATTTCATCCCTAAAAGTCATTTTTAAAGATAAAATTTATATTTTGTCTCCAAAAATGCCTGACCTACTAAATTCATTTGAACGGACAAATATCCATTTAAAAAAAATATTTTGTAACGAATAAAATCGTCTAAAAAAAACAGTTCAAATGGAATAAAATAGATTCGAACAACGAATTTATGTCTGTTTGAACAATATATAATCTGTTTGAATAATAATATTGGTGGGAAATTAAGTTATTTTTTTCGGGGAAAGTTAATAACCGTTCGAACTTAAATTTATTTGTTCGAACGGACATTTTTTCCATTAATTTGTTATCATTTTCAAAATATAAAAATGTGTATATATTATATATTATGATTTGTAGTGAGTTAAAATATTTCTAAATTCATAAATTAATTTTATGTAATTAATTTCAAAACTTTATAGTGATTTCTTTTATGCTAAATTTATATAAATATAACTTTAAAGATAGCATCATTTTTTATATTATCATGAACGACAAGTAAAATGAAAAAAATAAATAAGGTAGCAAACACGAATAATAAAACCATACATTAATTACATCTCAAATATATATATAATGTTCAATACAACATAAAAAAGAAAAATAATAACTAAAACGATCTATTTGCTAAGTAGATCAACATCCTCTTGTAACATTTTAATGCATCCATCCAAATCCCTAAACTTCTCCATGATGGGCTCAACAAACTCCACAAATAAAGCTCGTTCTTGATCCAAAGTAGCCCTAGGAGGCTGTCTCTCAACAGCGACAGTACTAGTAGAAGTTGGATCGGTGGGCAACGCGCTAGGGTGTTCTGGTGTAGTCTTCCGCAAGTGCCCCTCACTCTTGCTGAAGGTGATCTTGTTAAGGGGCCCCATCTGTAGCGATCTCCACTCAATCGCATACACTGTAATCTCTTATCAAAGTAGGAGGTTAGATATCAGCAGTGCAAATGGTAGACTATCTCCACTGGAATATTGTGACTCCAATCTAATGCGGAGGAAAAAATACAATGCCAGATCAATGGGGTCCCCCCGTACTATCCACAATAAAAATCTGGCTCGATCGATCTCGAAATCAGTCTTATATTTTTTCGGATCGATGTTATAGCCAACAATTAAATTAAGCATTCTAAAAAATGCTATACAATCGGCCTTTTGGATTTGCTCCCATCATATGAAGGAGCCGAAGGGTCTCACACTAGATTACGCACCTGATCATTTGTGAAACCATCATCAGGTAAATCCTCATCCTCACTACCATCCAAACTAGTATCCGGCTTTATATTCAGGGCTAGCATGGAGGATGTGGCCAGTGTGTCGGAATCAGATGGTGCAGCCGCTGCAGGATATGTGCCACTCACGCGCGGGATGTCAAGAAACTTAGCAATAATACGAGGAGAGAAAGTAATACTCACTCCCTGGACCAATAAGGTGTAGAATAGAGTATCAGCGCTATCCTCTCACATGGCACCATAAAGCTCATCGACCATCTCTGGATATGCAGATCGGTGTCCATCCCTGCTCCATGAAAATGGACTGTATGCTCTATCCGTCCCATGAAAGATTGGAGAAGTCAAACAAAATGATCTCACGCTCGACGAGTATAGGCCTTGTCTCTTGAGCATGAGCTGCTCCACTACTTTGGTCGGTCTGATATCTTGCACGTTTTCTTCTGCTAGATGCCATTAGTATACTCTTTAACCACAAGAAAAGTAAAAATATAATTAACTATAATATTTAAATTATATTATTGAAGAATTATACTATATTGAACTGAATTGAAATAACTAGTTCAAACGAAACATATTCTGTTTGAACTAGTAAAATCTATTTGAATGGAATGTTCTGTTCATTTGAATCTGCAATTTGTGTTCATTCGAACGAAATTATTTTATTCGAACAGAAATATATTTGTTTGGCAACTGAGTTTTCGAACGAATTAGAGTTAATTTGAGCAAAAACATGCCAAACAGCCATGGCTGAGTCAACTCAACCCTGAACGAAAAAGCCAAATCTAGATGTTATACTTTGTTTTAATCAGTAGAAATGATTAAGGAGTGAAGCCCAATCATTTCTACGAATTCTTTTGATGTTGTTTCTACGGAATACACCAAAATGGGGGGATTTCGGGTTTGAAATCCATACCCCCCAAACACAACCCATTCTACCAAAAAATCAAACAATAGATGTGGAGACTTGACCCATACCTCTTAGAAGTTCAAAAGTGGGGTTGCTACAGTGGTTGAGTGGTGGTTTTTGCGGCGGAGATAAGGAGTGAACTCGGAAGCTCTCGACGGCTGTTGGTTCGAATGAAGTGATTTGTTTCATTGTATTCAAACTAGGTATATGATGAGCGTGGCGTCTCGTTCGAACGGGATAAATATCAGTTCGAACGGTTATTATACTAATATATTTATAATTATATTACTAATAGTAATATATAATAATAATAATATTACAAAGTACAAAAGTATAAAAATAAAACTAATAATAGTATTATAATACTTTTATTTAATATATTTATTATATTATTTGTAAATATACTTATTCTATTACCTATAACAAACTAAGTACTTAGTATAATTATAATGGCTTAATTATATAGCTATTATATATAAGTTATGATAACTATACTCGTATAGTCTATATAATATTATAACACTAACTATAGTTACTAGTTACTATTATATGTTATAATTTTTAGGTACAAGTTAATATAATTAATATATATTAATAAGTTATATATATGGTACTTATTAGTTATATAGCTACTATAGTTTAAGTATTATATATAGACTATATAGCTATTGCTATTATAAGTTATGATAACGCTATACTCATATAATATATATAATATTATAACACTAACTATAGATATACATTATTATTATAAGTTATGATAAGTAGTGACCAAGGACTTAATATAATTAATATATATAATTAAGTACCATATATAGTACTTATTAGTTATATAGCTACTATAGTGTAAGTATTATATATAGTTACTATATAGCTATAGCCATTATAGGTTATATTAACTATACGAGTTAATATAATTAAGTACTATCTATAGTACTTATTAGTTATATAGCTACTATAGTGTAAGTATTATATATAGTTACTATATAGCTATAACTATTATAAGTTATGATAACTATATAAGTTAATATAATTAATATATATATATAGTACTTATTAGTTATATAGCTATTATAGTGTAAGTATTATATAGTTACTATATAGATATAGCTATTATAATTTATGATAACTATACTCATATACGTTATATAATAATATAACACTAACTATAGTTACTAGTTACTATTATAAGTTATGATAACTATACTTATTATATTTTATATAACAAGGTAACAAGTTATATAATATACAGTGCAAAATTAGAAGTAACTACACTATATATATATTAATAAGTTATGATAATTTTACTCATATAAGTTATATAAGAATATAACACTAACTATTGTATAAGTACTATATATTAATAAGTACTATATATTAATAATTAGTATATATAGTATAAGTATTATATTAACTATTAGACCAAAAGTATATTATATATTATCAATTATAATATAAAATAGTTGCTATAGTGTATATATATACTATATACTATATAAAATTAAAATATTTTATACAATAGATTATTAAAATTATTAGAAATTACTTATAAGTATAATAATATTATTATTAGTTCGAACCCAATAACGTACGATTCGAATAGATTTATCTCATGAAATGTGTTTGGAGGAAAATTTCACGCCAAATACTCTGAATATCAGTTTATTCGAACGTGAAAATTTCTCATTCAAATAAAAATACCCTTGGATCTTCTATTCATTTAAAGAATATGCCAATGAATATTCTGATTTGTTCGTTCAAATGACAATATTACCAGTTCGAACGGGAATTAAATCGCGGCAGAATTTAGTGCCTATTTGAAATTTTCGTTTTTGAATGAGTAAATGTCCAATTCGAATTGGACTTTACAGATTCAAATACCTTAACCTCCTGTTCATTTTCACTTCAAACTTCAATTTCTTTGGTTCATGAGCACGGTAGGCGAACTAGTGTGTGTGAGAGAGTATTGTGGAGAGAGAGAGGAGCAGACGTAGTACGAGAATGAATTCTTGAGAGAAATGAGAGGTTTATAAAAGGTAATTATTATTTTTTTGCTATTTGTTTTTGTATTTCAAGTTTTATTAATGTTAGTTTATTGCACATGATTTAGGGTTTTCTCATAATGTGTTTTTATGTTTATGTAGGTATTGTATATAGCAATTTTGTTTGGATTGCTTAAATTTGAGGTAATATTTCTAATTTTTACATTTTTTCTAATTTATAGTTTTTAATTAATTATTTTAAGATTTTTGGTATATTTGTGTTTGGACAATCCCATTTAAAATGTATCATATATCAATTAGAAAAAATCTATTCATAAGCCTACACACCACACACCACAATTTTTTTTTTCTTATTAAATGTGTATTATATGGATAATGAATAAAAAAATATAAATATTTTAAGAAGAATAAAAAAAAAATTTTGAAAAAAAAATGAAAAACAATTTGGTGTGTGGTGTGTGGGCTTATGAGTAGCAATGCTCTATCAATTATGCATCTTATGAGATTGTGTTTGTGAAAATTGTGTTTTGTGGCAAATGTTTTGTCTTTGTTTCATGTCTGGAATCTGGGCTAGTCCCGTTCGAACGCTATTCTGTTAGTTCGAACAGGATCTTGTCCGAACAGAATATTGTTCGAATATAATCTTGTTTGAACAGACTAATAAGATATAAAAAACTTAAGAATTATTACAAAATATTTTGCACTTAAATTAAAATTAATACTTAAAATAGAATATAACATAAAAAGTATATACTTAAAAAACCAATTTTTGTAATTACAAAATATTTTACACTTAAATTAAAATGGAAACTTAAAATATAATATAACATAGGAATTATTAATACTTAAATTAATGTTTAATGCTTATAAAATATTTAATTAAAAAACTATATAGTAAGGTAACAAAATATTTTGCACTTAAATTAAAATGGAAACTTAAAATATAATATAACATGGAATTATTAATACTTAAATTAATAATTAATACTTATAAAATATTTAATTAAAAAACTATATAGTAAGGTAACAAAATATTTTACACTTAAATTAAAATGGAAACTTAAAATATAATAAAGCATTGGAATTATTAATACTTCAATTAATAATTAATACTTATAAAATATTTAATTAAAAAACTATATAGTATAATTACTAAATTGTTTGGACTTAAATTAAAATGGAAACTTATAATATAATATAACATAGCAATTATTAATACTTAAATTAATGTTTAATACTTATAAAATATTTATAATATTGGTGATTTGTAATGTAATTTTGTAATGTATTTGTGATTTGGAATATGATTTGCTTTCAAATTTATAGTATGATTGTCGGAGTTGGACAATTTTGAATTTTAGGATTATTTTTATATGTATTTGAACCTTAGACCTATTCGGGAGTTGTGGCCAAATATTCTCTTAAAAAATGTTTGGGTACAACTCTTGAATTGTCTAAAGTGGACAATTTGGGATTCTATCATATATATGGCAGATATATTCATTTTAAACTTTTGTGTTAGTCAATTAAAATTTTAGTTCAGTGTTTCCTTACATTCTTCGGGTATGTGGTTTGTAAGTTTCTCGACCCATGAATAGGGTTGACGACTTATCATGACTAGCATACTTAGAGAATTATAAGGAAATGTTGCCAAAATTTTTACTAATATTAGAGTTTTGAACTAAGTATATATGCGATATAGATGATAGTCTCTCGAAAGGGATATGATCAACTACCTTATAAATTAAATGGTAAACAAGTATGAATGTAGTTTTGATAATGTTTATCCCATAAATTGAGTTTTTTTGATAGACATCCGACAAGTAATGGAACATAGTAATGGATAAAAGTTGGATGTTGTTGAGAGATAGACTTGGGTGAGACTATAAGGACTATGCATAAGGGGTGAAGTTTTTTCTAGAGTTTGCTCGTATGAGTATTGACAATCGTAGATTTATAAGATGTCCGTACAAGAAATGTAAAAATCTGAATTCTTATAATTTGGTGGTAGTGGAGGATTATTTATTTGAAAATAGAATCGATCCTAAATACTCATATTGGGTCTTACATGGCGAATCATTTTTCAAAAGAGTTAGATTTAGCAGTCAGACCAATCAAATGGTGGAGGGTAACGACACCGACATGGACAACATTAATATGGATGATCCTGATGACAGTGATGATAATGAAGAGGATATGACTGAAATGTTAGGCGATCTGGGTGTAGGAATATTTGGGATGAGGGATGGAGAAGGAACATGTGCACAATCATTTGAGGGAAATGGAAACTTTGGAAGACTGTGGGAGGATGCACAAAGAGAGTTGTACGGTGGGTGCACTCATCATAGCAAGCTATCTTTCACAGTGAGGTTGCTCCATATTAAGTCTATTTGTCGTATTTTTGCCAAGGCCATCGCATGTTGCTAGAATTATTTAAAGAGACTCTTCCTCAGGATAACGTAGTACCCCGTAATTTTTATGAAGCGAAGCAATTGAAGCAAGGGTTAGAATTTGATTATAATATCATCCACGCTTGTAAAAATGATTGTGTTATCTACTGGCAGCAATATGCAGAAGTGTATGAATAATTCGTATTTTACAATGACTCTACTGATACCAGGGTCAAAGTCACCAGGGAACAAATTAGATATATATCTGCAATCACTGATTGCAGAATTAAAAGAGTTATGGGATTAGAGTGTTAGTACATATGATGCGGTCTCGTCGCGGGAGTTTAAGATGCATGCTGCAGTGATGTGGACAATAAATAATTTTTCAGCATATGAAAATTTGTCTGGGTGGAGTACACAAGGTAAAATGACTTGTCTTGTTTGCAATAAAGATACACAGTCTCAGTGGTTGAATCAAGGTAGGAAATTATATTTTATAAAACACCGTTGTTATTTATCACATGATCATAGATGACATTCAAATAAAGCCCTGTTTGATGGAAGGGCTGAGCGCAGGTCATCACCGCCAGAGTTGTCTGGGAATGATATTATCGCACAGTTGGTGGATGTTTCAGAAAATGGATTTGGGAAAGATGCAAGAGTTCAAAAGAGAAAACGAAAGTAGTGGGGTTGAATTGGACAAAAAAAAAATATTTTCTTTGAGTTGTCATATTAGTCTACATTGACACTGCGCCACAATTTAGATGTTATGCACATTGAAAAAAATATATGTGATAATATATTAGGCACTCTGATATCAATAGAAGGGATGACAAAAGATACAATTAACTCTCGTAAAGATTTGAAGGAGTTGAGGATAAGACTAGAGTTGCATTTGCAAAATAATGGGTTGTCAGCTTATATGTCAATCAGATGGTATACACTTTCAAATGATGAGAGAAAAAAATTTTGTAATTAGTTCATGA
The DNA here is from genome assembly GCA_029856935.1 of Cyclocarya paliurus. Taxonomy (NCBI): domain Eukaryota; kingdom Viridiplantae; phylum Streptophyta; class Magnoliopsida; order Fagales; family Juglandaceae; genus Cyclocarya; species Cyclocarya paliurus. Next base: position 32,223,764 of record CM056949.1, read on the forward strand.
CAATCAAATTACCCGATGGCTATGCTTCAAACATGTCAAGATGTGTTTGAACACATGATTGGGAGATAACTGGTTTTAAAAGTGACGACTGTCATGTATTTCTGCAGTGTCTGTTGCCGTTTGGTGTTCGTGGAAAGCTTACTCCAGATGTTCATACAGCTTTCAAAAAATTAGGAAGATTTTTCAGAGATATTTGTAGTAGAATGTTAAAGTTGATGCATTGTTAAAAATGAAAGCTGACATTGCAGTAATATTTTGCAAATTGAGGAGTTTGTACCCGCCTTCATTATTTGATGTGATAGCTCATTTGGTTATGCAACTACCTCATGAGACTTTAGTCGCTAGCCTGGTTCAGTATAAATGGATATATCCTATTGAACGGTTTTGGGGAAAATGTAAGCGATCTGTGAGAATTAAAACTCGTCTAGAAAGTTCAATTGCAGAGTCACATATTGATAATAAGTGGTATATTTTTTGTTCAATATATTTTCGTGGAATTGATACTAGATTTACAAGACTAAACCAAAATTATGAAGGTGGATGAGAGATGGGAGTCTCATCGATATTTACCGTGTTTTCCCAGACCGTATGTCCCATAGGCGCACAAGGGGGTTACGACCTATGTGGACGAGAGTTTGAAAGAACTCGATAATATGTTTTGAATAACTGTGTAGAGATTGACCACAACTTGAGGTTAATGATGATTTTCTAAATCAATATTATCTTTAACTCCATGTATAATAATATAGTATAACTTGATACAAATTAATCATTCACATGAACATGCGCAACGAACATATACAACCACCTCTCACAAATGGTGTAACTGACGTAAAAAAGATGCATGAAGAGGAATTTGCCTCATAATTTAAACATACAGTATTATTGTAAAGCCCCATTTTATAATACGAACTTCATACCATTAAAATCCACTTTTTTTATATAATAATATTTATTGATGTAGGTTGTATCGAAATATAGTGAAAATTCAGAAGAAATCTCACCAGAACTGTATGCTCTGGCATGTGGTCTATTAAGGCGGGTCATCCAATACTCAAGATATTTGGTGTGTAGATATAGATTTCACACAACTAACAGAGAATGATATAGGAAAACTTAAAATTGTGGAGTCATAGTCGAAATAAGCTATAGGGATGATAACATTGACTTCTACGAAATTGTGGAAGATATCATAGTGTTAAAGTATGTGAGAGGATATATGGTCTAATTGTTTAAATGTAATTAGAGAGAAGTCTCAAATCCTAGGTTGAGAGTGCATAACAATGATTACTTTTTAGTGTCAATACATCTCGCACATGGTATGAGGACAATCCCTTCATTCTCGCTTGCCATGTGAATCAAGTTTTTTATTTAAATAATCCGGAGTACGGAAACTCACGGCAAGTAGTGGAGAAGTTTATACCAAGAAATGTATATGATTACATTTAAGAGATAGAACAATCACATGAAGAAGTTGATAGTCCAGCAAATGAAGAAGCATATCAAGAAAATGAAGTAGACATCGATCTATTTGTTGATCTAAACCAATATGATATGGTCTCATTGCGTAAAGAAGATGTTCAACCCGAAATAATTAAAAGTGAAATATTAGAAGAAGATGAATCAATTAAAGTGTCTAGTGAGGATGAAGGCGACTGGTCTAGGAAAACGGATAGTGAATGAATTTCAAACATGAATTTTTATAAGTATTATTTTTATAAATATCTGTAATGTTTGTTTGAATAATAATTTGTTACAATTTTGAATAAATATGTCTCCTAAACGTAAAATAACACGTGTCATCCCTATCTGTTATCGACTCCTCGTGTGGTTCACTTGCCATAAATAGTGAGCCAACATCACCAGATCCATAATAAGGTATTTTATCAAATTAAATAATACATTTTATACTCAATTTAAGTAATATATCTATAAAATAATTTAATTAAAATACATGCTTTAATTACTGTATATATAGCTGTTGTAAGTCAGCGCTGAGGTAGAGGTACTACGAGGGGTGTCTGCATAGAGAAAGTAAGAAAAGTGGGTAAAATTAAAGTTGATATTCCTGATGATCACATCTGTGGCTCCGGAGATTCGCCAGCGTGGCTTACACCGTTGCTCGGTAATAAACTACATCTCAAGCAACCAAGTATATAACATGTTACTTTCAAGTTATTTTATATTTATACTAATTGTTTATAATTTTTTTAAAGATGACTTTGAGCTTAATTTTGGCCGATGAGAGGATTGATCAATGGATTAGGAACTAATGTCGAAAGAGGTACAAAGGTCGATGTCGTGCACACTATAAGAAGTTTAGAACTACAATAGAAGCGTGCCAAAATCCATTCCAAGCAATATCACCAAACGAATGGGAGAAGATTTGTGATATATTTGAAAATCCTACTTATCAGATAATTTCACTGCTATCTTTTTTTAATAACATATGATAGATGTATTAAACATATAGACATAATATTTCTTTTTAGCAACGGAGTACTGTAAACAAAGCAAATATATCAAATTTAATGATACATCATCATGCAGATTCTCGGTCTTTTCATCGTTTGTCTAACAAAATGGTAAGTTATTATAGTCCCCGTTAAATATTAACATATAATACACTTTTCTAATTTAAGTTTTAATATAGATTTTCTTTTTGCAGAAAGAATAAAGTCCTGCTGACTATGATTTGACCCAATTGTATATTAAATCACATAAAAATCGTGATTGTGTTTGGAGCAGTCCCGAAGCAAAGGCAAATTATGTAAGTTTAAGTTTCTTTAATTCCATTGTGACATAATATTTTTGTTACTTATACTAACTAGTATGTTTTTGTTTTTGTAGGACAAGATGATATCTCTTAAAGCTGCGGATCCATCTGATGCATCATTTGTCAACAATGCTTAGATTCTTTCTTAAGTTCTTGGATCACATTTAGGATATTTGAGGGGTTTAGGACATTACGTCAAGCCATCCTCAACATCATTATCCTCTTCTTAAACCAGATCGAATGACGACAAGACTAAGTAATTGGAGGAAGCAACACTTGAGATAGAAGATTGAGGTCCAAGAAAAAAGAGTTGCTGACCCGATTAGATCAAGCAGCAGATCTTGAGGCGAGATTATAATAAAACATGCAGAGGAGACTGGAGATGGAGGTACAAAAAGCTGTGCTTGAACAGTTGCAGTCAATTATGTTACAAAACTCTATATCAGCACCACAATTGTAAAAATTTATTTTTTCTTTCATTATCTTTCTATTATTATGTTCCAAAACATTTGAACAATTAATATTTGAATTACAATGTGTAATACTAGTATGGTATTTTTAATTAATTAAATTCTGTTATGTATGATTAATATCGTTCGAACGATAAATAACAAGTTTGAACAGTAAATTACTATTTATAAATCTATTCGAATACAAACAGACCCATTCGAATAAAAAATAACTAATTCGAACGATAAACGAGAAAAACAGTTCGAGCGGACATAATTTATATTTGAACAAAAGTCATTCGAACAAAATTTATTTGTTCGAACACTCTGTTCATTCGAACATGATCAAATATGGTTATTTGTTTGAATCAAAATTTTATTTTATTCGAATGGACGGGTCGGTTCAAACTGACAAATATTTCATTCGACCAATTTTTTGAGACGAAATTAGTTCATCTAAAAAAAAATTTCCGTTCGAACAGTTTGGGCTGGTTTCGTCAAATTTGTCCCTAAAAGTAATTTTTTGAGATAAAAATTGAATTTCGTTTCCAAAAACCTCTTGAGATGGTCTTTTAGAGACAAAATAAAGATGAAATTTTTTCGTCTCTAAATATTTTTTGAGACAAAATTGAGATTTTTTGAGATAAAATTTTTTATCTCAAAAAACTATATCTCTTGTAGTGTGTGTGTGTATATATATATATATATATCAAAAAATCTATTCAACCTCCTACTATTCACACAACCTCCACACACTATATTTTTTTTATTTTTATTTTTTATTAAATTTTTAATATATGAATAATGAATAAAAAAATTAAATTAGTTTAAAAAGAATAAACTTAAAAAAAATTTTAAAAAAAATATTAAAAAATATTAAAATTTAAAAAAAATGTGGTGTGTGGAGGTTGGAGAGATTGTGTAGAATTGTTTTATATATATTATATTTTCGTCCATTGTATCCACATGACTCACGGATTTTGCTTATTTAAAATACTGGATATTATGCGCAAATATAGATTCATGTCCCTCTTAAAATATCACCGTGACTAGTTAATCAATTCGTCACATATATTATTAAAACATAATTTGTAAAAAGCATATATATTTTTAGATACCGATTCAACTAAATACGTACAAAAATCTTGTTGATCTGATGTTCCATCTCTACTAATCGATCTCTTGTCCTTGTTTATTGGGGCGAAGGGGGAACAAGTTATGCTATTATATTTTAGAAAATGCTAGTTTGTTCTTTTACTTTATCTCTTATTTTGATTGTTTGTGTATTTATTTATTTTTTATTTTTTTATTTAATAATTAAGAAAGTAATTTTTAATATATTAGTATATTTTTTATTTTTTAAAAATATTTAAATATATTAAAAAAATATAAAAATAAAAATACACATTTAACCTAACCGTCAAATTGAACAGACTATTTCGACGAATAGCCCGAGTACTCTTATACTTTACTTAATCTTTTATTTATATATATATATATATATATATATACACACACCGTGTTTGCTGTTGATCTATCTCTAGAAATGACATTTCCCTGTCTGAAACGGGCATGCATTACGTGGGAGTGACGTGATTTATTATGATCTCAAGGAATTAGGTGTAGATAAATGGCAGCAATAAACCAGCTTGAAACCTAGCTGCACCGTGTCGAACCTCGTTGACCTTCCTCGTACCTGCGAGAGGAGCCATCTTTTGACCACCCAACGTAAGTACGTACGCGCTAGCTGCATCTTGCAGACACGTTGTTGATGAGTTGTATGCATGCTGCATGCTCCAAGCTCCTTTCAATGCTACACAACCTCCTACTATTCATCCACACTCCACATTCCATACTTTTTAATATTTTTTAATATTTTTTTTAATTTTTTTTTTGAATTTATTTTTTTTTAAATATTTCAAATTTTTTATTCACTATTCATATAAAAAATATTTGATAAAAAAAAATTAAAAAAAAAAGGTGGAGTGTGGAGTGTGATGAATAGTAGGAGGTTGGGAAGATTATTTCTTCTTTTTTATGGATTCTCTTTTTTCAATAATTACTCAATAGAGTTAATTTTTTTATCTAAAAAGAATTACTACAGGTACAAAGAGATTATATAAAATAAATATAAAAACTGATATGACTTCATAGAATCCGTTAGATCTATTTTATAATAAAAATAACTGTATAATCTGACGTACCACAAATCATATCAGTTTGTGAGTTTAGTTTTTTGTAATCTTTTTGTGACTAAAATATTTTCAATCCTGAAAATCATCAACAAACACCTTTCTAATTAGATTATCCCAAATATTTACAAAATTGGCAACACCAATGTACGAGTCCTAACAATTTCTCGAATGCTTATTAATTATCTAGATTCACCGCCAGCTTTCTGGTCACTAGTCCACTACTCTCATCGATCTTATCTTGTATATAAATTTGTTTTCCAGATATTGGAATTACAACGATGATGAAGCCACTAATATTCTGAGTTTCAGTCAATGATATTAGACTTGTGGTACTACATCTGCGAATCGACGGTGGCTATGGAACAGCACCACCGGGAGCAATGAAACTCCTCAGTTGGAATGCCCATGGGCTTGGGAACCCACGAGGCATTCATACCCTCTATGATTTAATTAGGAGGGAAGGGCCCGAGATAGTGTTCTTGCAGGAGACCAGACTTACCACTCGCGAAGTAGAATCCTGTAAGTACAAATTAAAGTTTCAAAATTGTTTGGTTGTTAGTTCTGTTGGTCAGAAAGGGGGAATTGCGTTGTTATGGGGAACTGATGTTGATTTTTCTGTTATTAATTATTCTGCGAATCATATTGATGTTGTTGTTAAAGATCCTAATTTAAGCATGGGGTACTGGTTTTTCACGGCTATATATGGATTTCCATAAACAAATCTGAGGCATTATACATGGGCCCTGATTCGATCTCTGTGTCAAGGCAATGGTGAGCCTTGGGTTAGTGATGGGAGACTTTAATGAATTGATGTATAATCATGAGAAGAAAAGGGGCCCACCTCGGTCTAACAGATAACTATCTGCTTTCAGGGATGTTCTTGATGAATGTTGTTTGAGGGATTTAGGTTTTTCAGCCCCAAAGTTTACTTGGTCTAATAGGAGAGCTGGGGATCACTATATTAGTGAAAGACTTGATAGAGTTTTTGCCAACTCTGCTTGGTGGGATAGTTTTCCTAATGCACGAGTGACTCATGGTGTGGTAGCTTTATTCATATCACTTACCCATTTGGGTAAGTTTGGAGGGTGCAGCAGCCCCCCATTTTATTAAAAAGTCTTTTAAGTTTGAGGCCATGTGGGTTGGTGTGAAAGAATGTGAAGAGATCATTCAAGGTGTTTGGGGGAGGTGTGTTGGGCCTACTAATATGGTGGATGCTTCTGTAATGCTGAAAGAATGTGGTAATTAGTTGCAGGGATGGAACAAACATAGTTTTGGAGATGTACAGACTAAGCTGCGTAAGGCCCAGCGAGTTTTGCATACTTTACATGAAAGGGGCCCAGATTTTGTTCCTTTAGAGGAACTGAATGCAGCAAGGGATGACGTGCAGATTTGGCTAGAACGAAATGAGATCATGTGGAGACAGCGTTCAAAGGCTATGTGGCTTAAAGAGGGGGATAATAATATGAAATATTTCCACATGAAGGCATCCCAGCGAAAAAGAAAAAATCAGATTTTAAAGATTCAGGATGAAGATGGTCATTGGCAAGAAGGGACTCAGCAAGATAGGGTTATCCTTGCTTATTTTCAGCATCTGTTTTCAAGCTCATCTCCTAGTCTTGATGCTGACTCTTTGGCTTTTTTGGAACCTATGGCTAGGAAGGTCTCTACTCAGATGAATATGGATTTGATGAAGGCGTTTGATGTTGATGAAGCGAAGGCAGCCTTAGATCAGATGGAGTCCACGAAGACCCCAGGACCTGATGGCATGTCTCCAATATTTTTCTAAAAATATTGGCATGTGGTTGGGAACAATATTACCTCAGCAGTGCTTCAAGCACTTAATTCAGGTTTTTTTCCTTCATCTTTGAATCATACTCATATTGCTTTGATTCCAAAGAAGAAGTGTGCTGTTAAAATGGTGGATTATAGACCTATTAGCTTATGTAATGTGATCTATAAACTCATTGCAAAAGTCCTTTTGAATAGACTCAAGTCTGTTTTACCAAATATCATAAGTGAGAGTCAAAGTGCTTTTATCCCTGGCCATCTCATTACGGATAATGTCTTGATTGTCTATGAGTTAGTTAATTTCCTCAAACACAAGAAGAAATGTAAAAAGGGTTTTATGTCCTTGAAATTGGATATGAGCAAGGCTTATGACCAGATCAAGTGGGGTTTTATAAGGGTTGTTATGGAAATTATGGGGTTCCATCCGAGGTTTATTGAGCTGATTATGGTCTGCATTGGGTCAGTTTCTTTTTCTGTATTAATTAATGGGGAGCCTAGAGGTCCCATTGTGCCATCTAGGGGATTAAGGCAGGGGAACCCATTGTCCCTTTACCTATTTCTTCTTTGTATCGAAGGACTGATTTCCCTATTGAAAAATGCGGGGATGAGAAAGGATATTTCTGGTATTAAAATCTGTAGCAGGGCACCAAATATAAATCATTAACTTTTTGCAGATGACAGTGTAGTTTTTTTTCGGGCTGATGTGGAAGAAAACAAAAGGGTGCAAAGGGTGTTGGAGAAGTATGAAGTTGTTTCAGGCCAAAGAATCAATAAAGAAAAAACTAACATTGTGTTTAGTGGTAATGTCAGTGCGGAAATTTAGAATGAGATTAAGCATCTTTGGAGCAATTGTGAAGTACAATAGTATGAGAAATACTTGGGACTTCCATCCATTGTTGGGAGGTCCAAGCATCGGGCTTTCCAAGCTATTAAACAAAGGGTATGACAAAAGTTTCAAGCTTGGAAAGAGAAGTTGTTGTCACAAGGTGGTAAAGAGGTTCTTTTGAAAGCTGTTGCTCTATCAATTCCAACTTATACAATAAGCTATTTTCTGTTACCTTCTAGTTTTTGCCAGGAGTTGGAAGGGATGATGTCAAGGTTTTGGTGGGGATAAAAAGGAAATGAGAGGAAAATTCATTGGTTGAGTTGAAATAAATTGTGTCAGAAGAAAATGCATGGTGGGATGGGTTTTAAAGAGTCAAGAAGTTTCAATCTTGCTTTGCTAGCAAAACAGGGATATCGATTATCACAAGATGAAAGCTCTTTACTACATAGGTTTCTCAATGCGAAATATTTCCCACATACCAATTTCATGATAGCAAGTTTGAGAAAATGCCCATCCTATACTTGGAGGGGCATTTTGGAGGCACGGAAATGGCTTGTGGTTGGCTGTAGATGGAGGATAGGGAATGGAAGGTCTGTTGACATTTGGCAAGATCCTTGGATTCCAAAGCACAATTCTTTAGTCTTGGAAGGGGGAGTGGAAAGGGATGGCACAAGAGTTGGTTTTGTTGATTCCTTATTTTCTGATACTGCAAACATGTGGGATGTTCAAAAGCTAAGATCTCTCTTCAATCCAAATGTAGTCTCAGATATTCTAAAAGTTCCTTTATGTTCTGAAAATGTAGAAGATAGAAGGGTGTGGGGATATGAAAGAAATGGAAGTTTTAGTGTGCGAAGCTGTTACAGATTGATACATCTGCAGAGTGGACCCCAGTGTGCTGAATCATCCAACATGCAGACTCAGCAAGTTTTTTGGAAGCATTTGTGGAAGATGAAAGTGCCGAACAAGATTAAGATTTTTGCATGGTGTGCATGCAATGATGGCTTACCTACTGCTATAAATTTGCGGAAGAAACAAGTGCTTACTAATGATACTTGCCGGCTCTATTTTGCAGCAAGGGAAGACATCACTCATGTCGTGGTAAATTGTCCTGCACTTCAAGGTTTGTGGAGGTTTTTCTTACCTAATTTAATGCTTGATAATAATATGTCCTTACTTGAGATGGCAATGCAAATCTGTGATAAAAAAAATGTATGAGCAGTTAGCTGTTTTGTTTGTGTTGACCTGGAGTTTCTGGTTCAGTAGGAATAAATATGTGCATGACAACGAGTTGTTAAGTCCTAAAGTGGTGGCCAAAAATGCCTCAGTTATGTTGCACAGTTATGATCAGGTTAGGCAACAGACAAGAACCCAGCTTATGCGGCATTACAAGTGGCAGCCTCCTCAGTCCGGGTGGCTCAAGTTGAATGTGGATGCTTCAGCTTTTCATGAATGGGATAGAGCAGTTGTTGGCGCAGTACTAAGGGATGCAACAGGGGCAGTTCTTATGGCATTTAGCAAGGTTGAGGTCCCGATGGAAGAAATTGAAGGCTCTGGGTTGCTTGCCATTTTCAGGGGCCTGCAGCAATGTGCTACTATGGGTCTTTCAAACATTATCAGTTTGCTATGCATTAAAGCTCGAAAGGGTGATAGCATGACTAAATCTCTTCTGGGGGTGTTATATCATGAGATAAAGAAACTTGCATGATGTTTTGAGAATTGTTTGTTTTCACATGTATATAGGGAAGGCAATATGGTAGCACACAAGTTGGCTAAGTATGCATTAAAGGTCGAAAGTATTGATGTTTGGTGGGATTGTATTCCAAACTGTATTTCTCAAGTCTTATGGCTTGATAATTGTCTGTAATCATTTTCTATTGATTAATGATATTATTATTATTATAAAAAAAAGTATAATAAGCTAAATTGAGTATAAGAGGTGGACGTCTTCAATGCATGGAATCTCATATTGTTTATGAGGAAAAAACTCAAGCCCCATATAATAATTTGAAGGGATTTTAACGATAATATTAAGTAAGCATTTTGAAGTATAAACCTAGATGATCATGCATGAGACTGAACGCAAAAAGGATAGAGCTCAAGTACTCCATGCAAAAAGACTGGGTTTGAAGTGAACTACTCTCAATCATCATGAGTTATATCATTATATTTTGAGATCATGAAGTGCTGGCTATTTTAGGGCTGTACAACAAACCGGAGAACCGATCGGGACAGATTCAGACCGGCCGACCGAGCTCGAAACCAGCTGAAACAGGTGGAGAACCGGTCGGCGTGCAGTACAAAATTAAGAAAACCGATATCAGCCGATTCAGCATCGGTTTGAACCTAGTTCAAACCACTGAACGCCGTTTGGTATTAAACCAAACGGCGTCATTTTATTCATAACATATTAAAAAAAAAATAAGTAGAACGACGCCGTTTGGTTTAAACCAAACGGCGTCGTTTCGATAACAATTCATCTTCTTCCTCACGCCTTCTTCCTCACCTCAGTTTGCATTGCCTCTCTCTCTCACTCCTCTGCAACTCTCTCTATCTCTAGTCTCTACTCTCTCAAATGAAACTCGGTCTGAGAACCGACCGTGAATCGCTACAGAAATGAAGTATTGGCCCGCGTCGGCATTTCTCCTCCCCATTGACCGGTTTCGGCCGGTTTTCTCCTCCAAAACTTAAGCGGCGATCAGCGGCGATTTTGCCTAAAAATCGTACTGAAGGGGTTGATTTTCACCCCTAGGCTATTTATAATCTTAACCATCATTCTTTTATCATTACTTGATGTGACATCAATTAATTTATAAATAAATAAAATATAATAAATAATTTTACAACTATTTAATGTCATGTCCGGTCATAAATACTTTATTGTTGTGGCATGCCATCGAGTCAATATGTAACACGAGGCATACTACATCTCATAAACTTGAAGAAATCAAATGGAAAATTAAATAGCCAAAAAAAATGCAAAAAAGAACAAAAAAAATCAACAAAGAAAATAAAAGTTTTGAAAACAGGAGCACCACTGCACCATGCGCCAACACCTGAATGCAGCACAGTTAGTAGCTGGGAGTACAAGAGGGCCGCTTCACTACTCACTGCCGCACGATCGATGAGGTGTGTAGGCCGTGAGAGTTCTTTTCCTCACTGCCACTCGATCATGAGGTCTGGTAAGACAAGGGGCGGCACTTCCCATCTCATTGCATCGTGTGGGGTTTGGGTGAAGAGTACTTTTGACTCCCATGCACCCAAGTCCCAGCACACAGATGGTGGGCACCGGTTGGTAAGTACGATCCTCTACCCACCTCCCTTTATGGGCGCTTTTTCTTTAGAATAACTTAAAATTTTCTACCCTTTTTAAGTTTCTATTTATTTGTTTTTTTAATATATATATATATATATATATATATATATATATATATTATATTCTTTTACTTTCCATTTTCTTATACGAGTCATCACATGTGCCGTCTCTTTTTTAATTCTTGATTTTTTTTCCTCAAAGGCTAATTTTGATGTTATACTTTTTTCCATTATTATATGGGCAAGCGTGACCCCCTTGAGAAAGCGGGGGTGAGTGTTACCACCCCACCATGGTTTATATATATAAATAGAAGAATGTTATGCATTAATTACTATTCACTTTTATACTTTACACTTATAATTTTTTCATAGAGTGTGAGAATTTTTTTTTAAAAAATGTGAAAATGTTTTTCATAAGATGTGGAGGTGTGGGGTGGTGATCAACAGTAGCTTATAAGAAGAATTTTTTTATATAAATATATTATATTACATGTATTTAAAAAACATATTTTTAAATGAAATTTCGTTTTAAGATAAAAATCTCCCATCCCTCTCACGTAGTCTCTCTCTCACGCCCTTACGCCTCTTTCTCTCTGTGTTTTTTTACCTATCTCATGCCGAATATCACTCTCCATCATGAGGTCAGAGGGCAAAGCCGCCAGCGTCGCTCTCTGCCTTTGTTTCACTCTTTGCTTGCACCGTTGCTTGTAGCGCGCTGCCCCAACCGCATGGAACTTCACAACACACTTGTTGAACCGATCTGCAACGAGGCATTGTCCCACCACAAAAACTACCAATGCTCGTGAAGCTATTAGATCTAGTTCAAAAACCAGATCCATATAAAAATTATTTTTTTACTAGTAGACCTATTAAAAAGGGTGAGATTTATTATTAAAAAATAAATTTTATATGTAAGTCTCATATATATTTTTTTTTAAAAAGTACGTAGAATTTGTACATTATAAAACTGCAGATATGATTTCTTTTTTTTGTTATACATTATCTTTTATTGAGAGTGACTAATGTAAAATTTCGCTCGACTTGAATAGGTCACGGATCTGTGATCTGACTTTCATATTTTGATGCAATTATGTTGCAGCTAGCCAGCATCATTAATTTTACTTTTGTGTCCAAAATTAAATAAACTTGTGAAAAATGAAATGTTGCTCTCAGATTAATTGCAGTATTCAAGTGTTCACTATTCAGGGAAGATTGAAGAGGTGTTAATTATCTCCTCGACTCTGGAATCTAATTAGTTGTTATGCGCATTAAAACCAGCTAAGGTATATAAAATTGGAATGTACATAGAAACATGAATTTATTGGAATTATAATCAACATGTATATTGGCCGCGGCAAAAAAAAAATTCATATGCAAATAATCATTTCGGCAATTAAAATTTTCCAACGATTAGAATTGGCCAAAAATGATTATTGGTGACAATTTTTATTCGTTACGAATAACCATTTGCGATTAGTTCTCTAAACAAAAATCCAACTGTATTTTTGGCTTTAGAACGATTATTAGGGACGAATTTCTTTTTGTCCCAAGAAAAAAAGACCGTTCGAATACTTTTAAACGGAAACAATAAATTTCATCACAAAAAAAAAAAAAAAAAAATGGAACAAAATTTAAAATTGTCTCAAAAATTTTTTTGTAACAGACTTAACGACAAAAAAATTTCATCCCAAAATTTTTTTAGAAACAAAATTGAAGCCTTTTAAAACAAAAATTTCATCCCTAAAATTATGTAATTATGCTGTAGTGGATTCCCGTCTTAATATTGTTTTTAGACGGAGATCACCCATCCATGCATGCCTCTATTGAAATCTTCAATTTGCGAGTATGGAATTCCTATATATATAAATAGAATTTTGGCAGAAAATGCTCTCTCTCTCTCTAATTAATAATGCAAATATAGGGATTAGTACGTAGGAAGGGACAGTGCATGTATGGGTAAGGGTGATAATATGTGACACGATCTGTGAATTCAATTTGAACACGACACAAAATTAGCGGTTTGAGTTTTATATAAATGAGTTTAGTTCACAACAAATTAATTTTTTAAAACACGATTAATAAATAGGTACTCAATAATGAGTCAACCTGCATTAACCTGTTTTAATTTTATTTCAAAATTATAGTTTTATTGTTGTTGGGTTATAATATTGGTATTTCTTAATATACTTATATTTTTATCATTGGGATTGTAATCTAATCTATGCTTATATTTATTATTGTTGGGTTTGTAATACCGATTTTATTAGGTTAAAGTCTGAAAAATATTGATTTTTTTAGTCAATAGTCTTATTGTTTTTTTAGATTTGTGGTTACTAATAAATGTAGTTTTTAAATTTTATGTAAAATTATGTTATTCAAATCAAATGAGTTAAGTGTGTTAGTTCAACTCATTTACATAGAAAAAGTTGAAATAATTCAAGTCGTGTTGACGTATTTCAAATTAATTATTAAATGGATGACACGGCACTACACCATTACTTAAATGGGTTGTGTTAAAGTTTGAAGGTCTGACCTGTTTAACTTAACAGGTCATGTTCGGGTTGAACCATATAATCAAATGTCCATGACCTGATAGTACAAGACAAACACGACGTTCCAACACTGATTGTCACCCCTCCAAATGGGCAGTCTTTTACTCCAAGAAAAATTCTACTCATAATCCTCACATCACACACCACGCATAATTTTTTTTTTTTCTTACCAAATGTGTAATGTATGGATAAAAAATAGAAGAAATCAATTAGTTTAGGAATAATAAAACAAAATAAATAAAATAAAAATAAAAATGTTATATAGTGTGTAGAGATGATAAATAGCGAAACTCCACTGCAACTTAAAAATGCAGTAGCATTCATATTTATTTCACGCTTTTATTTTCATTTTAATCTTCAATGATCTTCTTTTTCCTTGAATTTTCTTAACTCCGATTTATTTGTAGTATTTTTTGTCAAAGGTGGATATATATTACGGGTTTTATTTGAAACAGATATGAAAATGATTGGATTATGCAAAAAACAAAAATAATTATTTTTTAAAAATGATCGTCGGAAACTCAAGCATTTAAAAAGAGATAATTCTCCTAAAATAATTAGTTATGACACATTCTAAATACGGATTTTAATATATCAATCATTTAGTAGTTCGTTTCTTAAAATGTATCACCAAAAAAAACAAACAGGCATGTCTAGATCAGAAGAAATTTAACTCCAAACATTAATGTTAGATCAGGCGAAAGATATGAAAATGATTGGATTATGCGCGCGACATAATTATTTTTTTAAAAAAAGTAGTGTATTTACAATTTATAGTGGATTTTTTTTATTATTATTTTTTAAATATTTTTTTAACATCTTTAATCATTAAGAAAAAATTAAAAAATGATATAATTTTACTAATAGTCACTTCTTTAACCATTAAGTAAAAATTAAAAATTAAATAATAAAAAGTAGTAAATGAATAATAAAAATAATAACACTATCATTTTCTTTTTTTAAAATTATTGTCGGAGACTGATCTAGCATTCAGAAAAAGATGAACTTTATAAAATAATTGACGACACCTTCTAAATAAATAATTTAATATATCAATTATTTAAATTAATTCCCTCCTTGAAATATTGTATCAGGAGAACAAAAAAAACAAGCATATTTAGAAGAAATTTAACGTTGAAAGCGCGAAAGATAGCACAAACGAGTAATTAATTACGTGCCGCGCCGTCATAATATGTCCGTGCGAATACATGGGGCCCTTAGCTGGCGAGCAAAAGTTTGAGTATTTAGTAAAAGCTGACGTGGTGATAATATTATATTCTAGAAAATGTAGAGGAACTCATTGTTTGACCAAATGACTGAGAGATCCAGGAAACAGCCATTGTATGAACAGTAGGGAGAATGAAGGACATAATATTTTCACACGTGAAAATACAAGTTTTTAGTTTATTAAAACATCAAACGCGTACTCGTACGCGTACATTCTATATATAAAGTCTCAAAATTCTTTCATGAACTAATAATATCTGATCTTGAAGGTAAAGAAAAGCTTCGGTACTAGTTATACTGGTCTGTCTTAGATCTCTTGAAGGTAAGCTTTCATTATGAACTATAGCTAGAATCTCTTCTGGTTCTTTAATTTGGAGGTGCAGAACTGATGGCTCTCTTTCTTTCATATGTACCATCCATATAGAAGTCGTTTCTGGCCTTCAAATATGGTTTTTCTTCATTTAGTTTTGGTGGGTGTTGATCATTGGATCATGAATTTAAAAGGATTTAAGAATTTGGTGGGTGTTCATTGCGCCTTCAAATATATACTTCGGAGGATATATTAGGATTTAAAGCAAATGGTAAATAAAATAGCTCCTGGTTTTTCCTCCCCTTCATTCTTTCTTCCTATTTTTTTGTTTTTCCAGTCATATTTTCATTTGATTTGTTCTTACTTCTGCACTTCGATGCGTTTCTTCCGCAAGGATTTTCCATTTACTCCATACATAAATGCTTGAGATCATAGAGATCTGTTAATTATCAAGTAAAAGTTGAGAATTGCTTTCTTTTTGCCTTAGAATTTAAGATTTCGGTGGCCCGTCCATTTTTCCCAGGTGCCCGCAGTTCATCTCTAAGGAATATAAGGGTGCTTTAATGGAAACCTCGTCAGCCAAATGGATATCAGAACTGGTAATATTAATATGCATTTTATACCATTTTCTTTTTTCAATTTCCTTTGGGTATTTGGATAATTCTTTTGGAATGTATTATTTAACAGACAGTGGAGGACCCCAATTACTTCAGCCATCAATACGATTTGAACCCTTTCGATTACTCACTCGATGGTCTTGATCATGATTTTCAATCTATTTCTGCTGAGAGCTACTCATCAGCTTATTCAGTTCTCAAAACTCCCAAAAGCATGCACACATTTAATGTTGGGGTGGGAGAAAATCCTCAGACCGGCATGGATCCGAGACCGGCAAAACTGCTCAAGACTAGCAGTTGGAAGTACTCTTTCAGCAACGACCGTATTGCTTCGAAGGCTCCAGCTTCTTCCTCCTCGTCGCAGTTGATTTCTTTCGACAACTCGAACTCACCTCCGGCCTCTTATCAGCAATTTTATGGTCTAGACTGCACCATGAATCCAAAGAACGAGGCGGATTCTGATCATGGCAATAGGAGTTTCCCAACTTCGATTTCTGAGAAGCCCTCTAAGATGCAAAATTATTCACCAAAACAAGAGCAGTTCCCCAAGAGGGTTGGTTCAACGACTAGAACTCCATTACATGCCCAAGATCACGTAATAGCAGAGAGAAAGCGCCGAGAAAAGCTCAGCCAAAGGTTCATAGCACTTTCAGCCATTGTTCCTGGCCTAAAGAAGGTACTTACTAACTGTTAATACATCTTTCTCGCTGTTTTTTGGAGGGTTCATTTCTCAAGCGGAAACGGTACGTAGTTGGAGATGTCCTCCCTCCTCAGCATTCATAATTACTTCTTGTTATTTGGAAAACACGATCCACTGAGCGTGGAGATAGACGTACACTCGGATTATTATCTGCATGAATATCGCATTGGTGGAACCTAGTTTATATTCCTGAGTTCCCTATGATTTAGGGAAGCTAAAAGGGAAAAATGTTAGATCATCCTAATGTTTTGTATGCAGATGGACAAGGCAACTGTCCTGGGAGACGCTATTAAGTACTTGAAACAGCTACAAGAACGAGTGAAGATACTCGAAGAGCAGACTGCAAAGAAAACAATGGAAACGGTGGTTTTTGTGAAGAAGACTCGGATCTCGGCCGATCATGACACCTCAACATCTGATGAGAACTCCGATAGCCACTCGGATGAGCCACTCCCTGAAGTTGAAGCTAGACTTTCGGAGAAGAATGTGCTCATTAGAATCTATTGTGAAAAACGCAGAGGATGTACCGCAAAGATACTAAGCGAAATAGAGAAACTTCACCTAACTATCACGACTAGCAGCGTCTTGCCATTTGGAAATTCTACCGTTGATATGACTGTTGTTGCTCAGGTAATTAATTTCACTTTATTTTGATACTTCCTATATAGTTATCAATAAAAACGAGCTTTCAAAAGGTGTAGCTCGCTGTTACTCATTGCGCTTGCCATTTTGGAGATCATATGCAGAGATGTTGAACTGTTTGATTCTATAAAACTGTTATTCATTTATCATCACTAGAAATTTCTATTTTTTGGAAGCCAGACGTACATGAGACGTGTTACAAAAACTTGTCATTCTTGCAGATGGACGTTGATTTCTGCTTGACAGCGAAAGATCTGGCAAGAAACCTACGACAGGCTTTGCTGAAACTCATGTGAAATTGCAGGTTGCAAAACTCAAAGAACTGTCCATGTTTTTTCTTTCTTTTCTTAGAGTCTTTCACACATCAGAAGCGTGGGATTATCGATGATGAATAAGCTCTACTTGCAGACATGTCTCCTTTTCCTTTTTCAGTGTCTTTCTAGAACCTCTTGAGAGAAACGAAGGCCCTGTAAACTCTCACTGTAATTATTGTTGCGAGACTCAAATTCGGGAGAAGGGTTTTTCACCTTTTTCTCTCTTGGCTTTTTGGGAGGGGTTTTTTTAGAGGTTTTGACTTGCTCAACATCACCTCTTTCTTCCCTCTTTACGTGAAAGTAATGTTTTTCTTCTGCATTGAATGACAAGTTAGAGACTTTCTTCTCATAGAGGTTTTCTATATATATTTGTGATCTTGTCCTTTACGATTAATTCCTCTGTATCATGATGTATCTACGACTCAATGATTTTCTGACAATTATTTTTGTTGGAATAATTTTGATTAATATATGCTTCTTCATTGTGACTTTTATATAGGTTGTTTTAATTTTATTATTTTTTATTCATTTATTCTTTGAGATAGCCTCATCCTCATCCAAACTTAATGGGCATGAGTTTATTGTTTCATGGTCATGTAATGTGTTTTATTTCTTTCATTAATTGGGATGTGACACACCGATCATTTTTATTGAGTATATGAACAGTTAAAAATGTTAATACTAATATAATTAGTACATTGGAGGCATATCAATGGGTCCACGAGGGTTATTATAACCAGATTATAGGTAAGTTTGGAGACAAACTTAGACCCACAAGAGATTATGTGATCTTTGAGTTTGACTCTATCTCCCTTAATACGTAGCCTTATCGTTTTACTCTAATTTTAATATCACCATCTTTGCTTGTTAATTGGAGAAAAAGCAGTGGGAGAAGAATTAAGGTGCAGATAGAAACTCACCGGATCTCTCACCCTTATAAATTTAAATTAATGTTTACTTGTATTAAAATAATAATTTTTTTTTAATAAAGAAATGAAATATATTAAGATGATGAGTGTTATATATTAAGATATAAATTAAATAATAAAATTTACGTATCCTCATCAACTTAAATTTTTTGAATAAATTATAATTTCAAATGAGATTTTATTTTAAATTTGAACACCATATTTTTCTGCAGATGAAAAACATGGGCTTGTTTATCTCAGTTGCCATCATTTGGTGGGTTCGAAATTTAGAGCATCGATCGTACAATAACAAACGAGTAAACTACAACAATTTTATTACTACATAATAAAATATTATGTTTTTCAAAATTCAAACACATAAAAATAATCGTTGAAAGTTCATAATTTCTGTTTTTCAGATGTAAAAATAAATAAATAAAATAAAAAATAAAAAGTAGGTAGTAGCCACTTTAAGAACCAGCTGTAGTCCTGGTGCCGATTATAACACGTGTTTTCCTTTTTCAATTTGACTCCTTGTTAAGATTACAGTGGAAAAACGAACGAAATATGGAAGAAAAGAAGCTCAACTACTTCTCTTTCTTTTTTTTCTCATTCTCAATAATAATACTTTTTCAAGAGTACATTAAAAAATAAACATTATATATATATATGAAAATTCAATATTGATTAAAGCATATGTTTTAAAACTGAAAGTTTCCATAAATTCTTCCTTCAAATTATAATAAAAACAAATCATAAAACTATCGTACCGTCCAGCATTTTTTGGAAAAAGAAAGAGAAAATATTTCTCTACAAGCTCTAGTCTATCTGTCTTAAAGTGATCTTGTAATTAATGGTGGTAGATGAAACGGAACCAACACATATATAATAAAACCGACCAAAATTGGGCGGCAATTATTAAAGGTGACCAAAAAAAAAAAAAATATTATTTTTATTTTAAATTTTGTTAATGTCTTCGACTATATTGGATAATATGTCAAATTCTAACTTCATAAATCTACTATTTAAATAAATAAAAAAATCATTAAGAACAATATAATTTTTCTTAAGAAATATATCTATGGAAAAAAAAAATGTTAGATGTAATCCACTAATTATTCCATGGAGATCTAGAAGTACTACACAACGATAAATGAGGTCGATGATCAGATTGAAAAAGGAAAACACGTGTTATAATTGGATCGATGCACGTGTTGGGTAGCTACCAAATAATTAATGCAATAATTCTTCAACGGGTTTCCCGGAGTTCGGCTGGACTTTTGAGAACCCAAATACTCCAAACAATGGTCGGTGATGATCTATCATACTGTTCATCGCAGACGTATTTTTTTCGTCATTACTGTTTTTTTCTTAAGTTTTCCACTTAATTAAATCGTTCAGTACAACCCCAAAAAAAATTACATCTTGGGATTAATGTTCTCATTACGTTTCCTTTATTTGACGAGAGAAAAATTAAAAGGAACATGCACATGATCATTCACATTTGATACAATAATCTACATGATTGACATTTAGAGTTAATAGAGTACACGTACGGCAGATTACTACACCCTCTCATAATCAAATTATGAAGTCAATGTCTCCATTTGTGTGTGTTTTTTATTTTTAAAAAAACCCCTTACATAACATGCACCTAAATACTATACATACCTGTTTTGAATTTTATCTTGATCTAATCTTAATAAAGGAAAATGATATTATGTCGTCTCTTCGATTTGACCGTTAATGCATTTTATTTTATTTTTATTTAAATTAAGAAAGTGACTATTAATGTATTAATTTTTTTAAATTTTTTAAAAATATTTAAAAGAAAATATATATATATATATATATATATATATATATATATATATATAATTTACATTAGAGGGCATGCCCAGTAATCTTTGGACGGCATAGTAGCACTATCATTTATAAAAGAATATGATAAGTTTTAATTAATTAGTAACAATCTAATTCGATTGTTACAAAAAAAAAAAAAAAAAATTGGTTACGATTGTGTTTCAACTATAACACGTAATTAAAATCCTAGCTGACTGTTAGATGAGTTTTCATGTTATTATTATGTCTCGCGTAAAGAGAAATTCTTACCACTCAAATCATTTGCTTATCTTAAAATATTTCATATCCAATTTTCAAGATTGTATTTCTGCATCATTTACAAGCTCGAAGACAAATTTCACAATATTTCAAAGAGATTACATATGTCTGCTTTTAATTAACTGGTGGAGAATTATTAAAGTAACTGTTCATCAACCATCTTAATCCACGTGGACAGTCATGGATACATTGGATAGTAAGTTTTTATCCAATTTGCAATAGAGAAACACTACTTCCACTGAATTTTATTTTTTAGTTTTTTTTAATTTATTTAATGATTAAAGAAGTATTTTTTAATATATTTATAAATTTTATTTTTTTAAAAAAATATTTAAAATGTTTTAAAAAGTATTTTAAAAAAATTATTGACATTATTCGGTAAGGCTGTGCATTCGGACTGGATTTTTTTTCTGGTCCAATCTGAAAATCGGATATCCTATAGGTCCCAGGCAGTTTACTACCCGGATTGTTGCTAAGCGGTTAAAATAATTTTTTAACTGCCTAAATCCGGTTTGGCCATGCGGTTACAAGGACTGCACTATTTAAATAAAAAATCACATTGTTAAATTGAAAGATCTTTTCATCCCAAATGAGGTGATTGCCTCGCTCTCTCCCTCAGTCCCTTGCTCTCTTTGGCCAAAACCCTAAGGCAAAAGCAGAGAACGTCGCTATTACAGCTAGGAAGGAAACCTAGTCTTTAGGGTCTTGTATTAATCACGTGGGCTGGGAGGGCCTGTTAAGTTGTCTATTTTACTTGTTGCAGTTAGTCCCTTTGAGTCTGTTATGTTTATTGGGCCACATTGGCTTAGTGCGTCAGTTTAAGTCCATTTCTATTTTTATGGTCAGTTATTTAGTTGTGGGTCATTTATGAAGTTGCATCCGTTGGTCATCACTTCATTAGGTCTACCTGTAATTGCTTTAAATACCTTTCAGTGTTTCAGTAATCAATTATTCAGTTTCTACAATAACTTGAGTTACAAATTGGAGGTCCATTCCCCTTGAAGTGCCTATTGAAATTACATAGTGAATATCAGAGATCCTAACAGTGGTATCACAGTCGCGCTCCTACGACATGGCTGAGGGTACGCGCCATGCTCAGTTAGCTGAAGCAGTGTCCATGCTAAAGGGAGAAACCGTGCACTTGCGTCAAGAACAAGACCAACAAAAAAATATGCTAGAAGCAGTGTTACAACAATTGAATAATTTAGTAGCTTAATATAAACAGTTAGCAGCAATAGCAGGTAATCCACCAAAAGGAAATCAGGTCAGTAATTATCCTTTATTTGAAGGGGTGGGGGTATTCAGGCTAGAACCTTAAGGTTGGATTTTTCAAAAATCAATAGGCCTGAACCCATGGAATGGATCTTAAAAGTACGACAATTCTTTGCTTATTTTAATACTCATGAGGACCAAAAGTTCCATATCGCCTTTTTTCATATGGAAGGAAAGACACTTTCTTGGTATTGTTGGTTAATGGACTTAGGACCTATTGATGGGTGGGAAGAATTTGTTACTGCACTTAAGGTGCATTTTGGACCCTCAACCTATGAGGATCCAGTAGGGTTGTTCACTAAGTTGAGACAAACTGCTACTGTTGAAGAATATCAAATTGAATTTGAGTACCTATCTAATAAAATTACTGGATTATCGAAGGAATTCCGTATTAGCACTTTTATAAGTGGATTAAGGGATGATTTGAAGATAATGGTGACCATGCTTAAGCCTAAAACAATTTCGGCTGCTTTTGGATTAGCAAAATTGCAGGAGGAAGAGGTAGCTAGGAGAAAAGGAGGAACTAGTAGAAACCAAAGTCTAACCCAAACCACTTTTCCCTACATGCCAAAATTACTTGCACTTGCACCACTAATGAGATTACCACCACCACCACCTAAACCTGAAAATAGAAATAACCCCACTACCTACAACCTAAACCGAAAACCCACCTTTCCCATAAAAAAGAATCTCTCCTGCACAAATGCAAGAAAGAAGAGAGAAGATGCTTTGTTATTATTGTGATGAAAAATTCAATTTTAATCACAACTGTAGCAGGCCTAGGATTTTTCTATTGGAAGGATTATAAGAGGAAGAAAAGGAGGAAGCTGAAACCAGTGAAGGAAAGTTGGCATTAATTCAATTAGATGAACCTGCTAAGGAGGAAAAGGAGTTAGGGGAGTTGCTAGGCATTTCATTGCATGCCATGGCAGGTTCTCTATTACCTAAGCCCATGAGGGTTGAATGTTTTATTAATCATCAAAAGGTTTTAATTCTTATTGACACAAGAAGCACACATAATTTTGTGGATCCATATGTAGCAAGAAGATCAAAGTTGCCAGTAAGAGAGAGCCAGTTGACTGTCAAAGTGGCTAATGGAGATAGCCTTCCTTGCCAATGTTGCTATAGGGCAGTTCCTATCCAACTACAGAATTTAAGGGTTAAAGCTAATATTTACTTATTGACTTTGGGAGGTTGTGATGTGGTGTTAGAGGTTGATTGGTTAAGAGGTCTCAGGTCCATCTTGTGGAATTTTACTTACTTAGCTATGCAGTTTAATTTCAGAGGAAGTGATTGTAAATTGCAGGGGCTGCAACCACCCCGAGAATCTTTAGAGGAAGAGGAACACATTTCTAAATTAAAAAAGGGGGTTGTTAAAGGAGTTTGGCTGCATTTATTGTAGGGGAAGTGAGGACAACAGAAGAGGCCAACATACCAGCAGTGTCAAAAATAGTGAAAGATTTTGAAGTTGTGTTTTTAGAACCCTATGGTCTACCTCTACCTCGGAGTCATGACCATAAAATTGTTTTGCAGGAGAACTCAAAACCAACATGTGTTTGGCTTTACAGGTATCCATATTATCAAAAAGTAGAAATTGAAAGACTAGTGATGGAGATGTTAAGAAGTGGAATTATAAGAGGAAGTCAAAGTTCCTATTCATCCCCGGTGCTGCTAGTTTGGAAGGCGGGTGGAAGTTGGTGAATGAGTGTGGAATACCGTGCCCTCAATAAAGATACGGTAAAAGATAAGTACCCTATCCCTAATATTGATGAACTATTGGATGAACTTTATGGGGGCTGAAATTTTTTCTAAATTGAACTTGCGTTCTAGTTATCATCAAATCAGAATGCATGAAGGGGATATATATCCAAGACATCATTTAGGATCCATGAGGGTCATTATGAGTTTTTGGTAATGCCCTTTGGGCTTACCAATGCCCCCTCCACATTTCAAGGATTGATGAATGAGATATTTCAACTCTATTTAAGAAAGTTTGTTTTGTTTTTTTTTATTTTTTATGACATATTAGTTTATAGCAAGTCATTGGAAGACCATTTACAGCATTTACAGATTGTACTGGATACATTAAGATCTCTTTAGTTGTTTGCAAAACAGTCAAAGTATGTATTTGGTTGTAGTGAGGTGGAATATCTTGGTCATTTAATCTCTAAAGATGATGTTAAAGCCGACCCCATAAGATTACAACAATGCAGAGTTGGCCACTGCCCAGAAATTTAAAGGCTTTAAGGGTATTTTTGGGTCTCACAGAGTATTACAGGAAGTCTGTGCAGGGTTGTGGTGCCATAGCAGCACCCCTAACAGCTCTACTCAAGAAGAACTCTTTTGTGTGTTCAAATAAGGCTCAAGCAGCCTTTGACAAATTGAAAGAAGCCATAGTTAGTCCTCCAGTTTTAAATTACCTGATTTTACTAAGAATTTTATAGTGAAATGTGATGCCTCAGTGAAGGGTTAGGAGCTGTATTAATGCAAGAAGGCAGGCCGATTGCTTATCTAAGTCAAGGTTTAAAGGGGAGAAATCTTATGCTATCTACTTACGAAAAGGAGCTGTTGACCTTGGTGATGGCCATAAGGAAGTGGAGACATTACTTGGTTGGGCAACATTTCAAGATCCGTACTGATCAACAGGACTTGAAATACCTTTTGGAGCAAAGAGTGGGCACCCCTACCCAAAAGAAATGGGTATCCAAGTTGCTAGGCTATGATTTTTCGAAGGAGTACAAAAGTGAAAAAACCAATAAGGTGGCAAATGCCCTATCTCGGCTACCTTGTACAGAAAAAACAGAACCAACAACCAACCAAAACACCATACCAGAATCCAATCCAACCTCCCAGACAGAACACAAACAGTCCTTCCTCCACAACACACAAACCGATCACCCATACTCACAAGCCATAAGTCTCATGCAAACTCAATGGATAAAAGAGTTAAAGAAAACTTACCTCCAAGATTCCCAATTGCAGGAGCTGTTGAGCAACTACCATCAGCGAATCTTGGACCAAACTCAGTACCAAGTCCGCAATGACTTACTCTTTTACAAGGGCAGGTTACATTTGGGGAACTTGGAGCCATTCTAGCAAGAGATCCTATAGCAGTTCCATTGCAGTCCATTATGGGGCCACACAGGAGTATATAAAACATATGCTCGATTAAAAAAAAAATTTTACTGGCTTGGTATAAGGAAGGATGTTCGAGCCTTCATACAAGCTTGTGATACATGCCAAAGAAACAAGGTGGAAACAATTCAATCCACAGGCCTGCTCTAGCCTTTGCCAATACCCACCAAGAACTGACAGGATATAAGCATGGATTTCATTAAAGGGTTGCCACCTTCAGGAGGACGCACAGTGATCATGGTGGTGATAGACAGATTAAGCAAATATGCTCACTTCATGTCTCTTTCACATCCATATACAGTAGTGACAGTAGCACGTATTTTTCTAAACAATATATTTAAATTGTATGGTTTTCCACTAACCATTGTCAGTAACAGGGACCCAATCTTTACAAGCCAGTTCTGGATAGAACTTTTCAAATTAAGTGGCACTGAACTTCTACTGAGTTCAGCTTACCACCCCCAAATTGATGGCTAAACAGAGATGATGAATAAAATACTAGAGGGTTATCTGAGGTGCTTTTCAGGAGACAGACCACGAGACTGGTCATGATGGTTAACTCTGGCTGAGTATGCTTACAATACATCAGAGCATACCTCAACTAGGTTTCACCATATGAAGCAGTCTATGGGCAGCCACCCCCAAAAATGTTGTTGTATGAAATAGGATCCACAAAGGTTCAAGCTTTGGATGAGGAACTCAAAACAGAGAGCTTATCAACAAACTAGTCCAAGAAAATTTAAAGGAAGTACAAGCCAAGATGAAGTTATATGCAGATCGAAAAAGAACTGATAGGGAGTTTCAAGTAGGAGACAGAGTGTATCTAAGGTTATGACCTTACCGACAAATGTCCGTGGTGCTACGAAGAAACCTCAAGTTATCACCAAGATATTATGGGCCATATATGATGGTTCAAAAAATAGGGAAAGTTACATACAAGTTAGATCTATCATAAAACTCATAGATCTACCTTATTTTTCATGTTTCTTGCCTAAAGAAAAGGGTTGGAGAACACATAGAACCACTTACCGAGCTGCCAAGGGTAACAATGGAGGGAACCTTAGAGCCCGAGCCCAAACTGATTTTAGATAGAAGGTTGTTCAGGAAAGGAAGGAAGGCAGGTGTGAAGATGTTGGTACAATAGAAGGGGATGGCCAGAGATACTACCTAGATGGACTACAAAGAGCTCAAACGACGATTTCCCAACCTTGAGGATAAGGCTTGCTGAAGAGAAGGGATATGTTATGGCTGGGAAGGAAACTAGTCTTTAGGGTCTTGTCTTAAGCACGTGGGCTGGGAGGGCACGTTAAGTTGTCTATTTTACTTGTTGCAGTTAGTCCCTTTGAGTCTGTTATGTTTATTGGGCCACGTTGGCTTAGTGCGTCAATTTAAGTCCATTTCTATTTTTATGGTCAATTATTTAGTCGTGGGTCATCTATGAAGTTGAGTCTGTTGTGTCTGTTGGTCATCACTTGACTAGGTCTATCTGTAATTGCTTTAAATACCTTTCAGTGCTTCAGTAATCAATTATTTAGTTTCTACAATAACTTGAGTTACAAATTGGAGGTCCAGGCCCCTCGAAGTGCCTATAGAAATTACATAATGAATATCAAAGATCCTAACAGTCACCGCTGGTTAACAACACAGAGAACGTCATCGCCGGTTACCGTCACAGGTATGGGACTCCTATTTCACATCTAGTTCTTGTGTTTTATTTTATTTTCTTCTATTTTGTATGCGCTCACTCTAAGCCATTTTCTCCCTCTCCTCAGTCTCGATCGTCTCTCCCTCTCTTTAGAGTCATCAACACAAACCCATCACCCATCATGGCATAGTGTCCAGGTTCGCTGACGAACTCTAAATATCTCCTTTAATATATGCAAAATTTCTTGTATTGGCTGACCTTGGCATTAATTAGTCGTTGATTCGTCTGTAGAGGTGGGGCTTTACGTTAGTTGAGGCTTGTTATTAGATGTTGTATGTCAAGAATTTGAAGTTTTCTATTTCTCCACTGCATTTATTGAACTTTTTTTCCCTTCCTTTTGGTTTGGATCTGGGTTTGGGATTTTTTATTTTTTATTTTTTTTCTAATCTCTATTCTATTTTTTTTTTTTGCTAGTCATTTATCTGAATATTGTATGTCAAGAATCTGAAGTTCTCTATTTCTCCACTGCATTTATTGAACTTTTTTTTCCCTTCCTTTTGATTTGGATCTGGGTTTGAGATTTTTTGTGTTTGTTTTTGTTTTCTAATCTCTATTTTCGATTTTCGATTTTTTTTCTTACTAGTTATCTCTTTGGATGTTGTGACTGTATTGATTAAATGTTTTTCCCTTTCTTTTTGGTTTGGATCTGGGTTTGATTTGTGTTTTTTTTTCTAATCTCTAGTCTATTTTAGATTTTTTTTTTCTTGCTATTCATTTCTCTGAATGCTGTATGTCAAGAATCTGAAGTTCTCTATTTCTCCATTGCATTCATTAAACTTTTTTTCCTTCCTTTTTGGTTTGGATCTGGTTTTTGTTTGGTTTTGTTCTCTTATCTAATCTCTAGTTTGTTTTCGATTTTTGCTTGCTAGATATCTCTTTGGATGTTGTGACTGTGTTCAATAAAATTTTTTCCCTTCCTTTTGGTTTTGATCTGGGTTTGGAGAAATCTAATCATAAATCCTAACACATACTCCAATTTAATAGGCCTCACTTGGTCTCTAGTCTCATTCAAATATCTGTCATTTCTCTTCTGTCCAAACCATGAAAAGTTTTAGTATTTTTAGTAAACTTCATGCCCTGCTGAGTAATGGTTTTTGGTGGCCCACTGACATGATTTTTTTGTGTTGAAGTTCACTCCATTGTATATGCTAAGTTAACAATGGAGTAGAATGAACAATAGCACATGGCAACAAGGACTTCACTAAAGCCATTTCTCTAACCTTCCATTCATATCAGTTGGGTTATGATTTTTTTTATTAATCTTCCTGATTTTCAGTTCTTTGTTTCCCACAGCTCACAATGAAAACGATAGGGGGCTTGACCATGTTCTTCCATAGTTCTTTGTTGCTGCTTTTAAACTTTTCACTATTTGGTTCCTTGTAAAGTTGATGTTTTGCATGATGTAAGCAACAATGTAAAGTATGTAGTGTATTGTGTATGTTGATGTCTATTATTATTTATTTTATTTTATTTTATAAAAAGTTGAAAAGACAATAAAAAAAAGTTTAAAAAATGCCTATAAAAATATTCATTATATAAAAAATGCCTATTAAAAAATAATAAACATAAAGGCCTATAAAAAAAAAGCCTTTTAAAAAGTGCTTTTTTTTTGTTTTAAAAAAAAGTTGTAAAAGTTTTAACAAGATTTATTTAAAAAAAAAAAACTGGGTATAAAATCCAAATATCAGGCCTTTAAAAAAGCATTTTTAAAAGTATAAAAAAAGTGTTTTAAAAAAAAGGTTTTGAAAGTGTTGAAAAGATTTGTTTAAAAAAAAAAATGGGTATAAAATCTGGATATCCAAGTCTAAATCAGGATATCCGTCCGGGTTTTGGCCGAATTTACCTGGGTGGATATCCGCTCGCTTTTAAGAAGTCAGATCCAGATCTGTCCGGATATCCGGATTCGTATATGAATGCACAGCCCTACTATTCGGTACCTAACCTTCGGTGGCAATAGCACCGCTCATTGCAATAATGATTAATGACAAACAAGCTCGGCCTAGAAGTGGATGGATTCGCGAGTTTTCGTTTCATAATGGATCTATATGGACTTTTGAGGACGACTCGGTCCATCCTGTCAAAATGCATGGGCTTGGGCTTTCAATTTAATTAGCTTGCAAAAGTAGACGACATCTTGGG
The DNA here is from genome assembly GCA_029856935.1 of Cyclocarya paliurus. NCBI lineage: Eukaryota > Viridiplantae > Streptophyta > Magnoliopsida > Fagales > Juglandaceae > Cyclocarya > Cyclocarya paliurus. Next base: position 32,252,752 of record CM056949.1, read on the forward strand.
TTGTTATGGACCAATCTTAGAATATTAGTAGCCTATTTTATTAAGAAGAGAATTGGTCTCATCATCTTAAACTCTTTACCTTAATTGTTTGATAGGGTGCATTTTAAATGATTGTAGATGTAATCACATAAATGAACAATCATTCAAAATGCACAACACCGGTAAATCTGATTGGGATGACAAAATTTAGGATTAAAAAAGTTAACATTGTTCTCATTTATATATATTTTTGGAAAGTTCTATTGACTATATCCTTATTTTATTCTCATTTTACTATGATGAGGTGGCATTCCTGTAGGATTTTTCTTTAAAAAATTAAAGATAATCCAAGAGTGATGTGAGTGCCACATTTTATATAGTGAAACGAGAGTAGAATGTAAATATGGTTTGCAGCATTACCCTAGTTTTCTTATATCAAGCAATTAATAATGCCACTCTTCATCGTTAATTTTGTCATCCCATCAAGTTTGCTGCAACGTACGACACATTTTTTAAGTTTTTTCATTTCTTAATCTCTTAAATGGACAATTACTTAAAATGTATTGCTCTATATGCATTTATCATATAATTAATTTTAATTGAATTACGTACATTGACAGATATGACACCTGGATTTATATCGAAATGCACTAAAATTTGAACATGACAAACAGACTTTTTGCGACTCTTATTAAATGACAAATAAGAAGGCAATGGTACTTAACCGGCAACTTAATTCACTATCCCATCGATGCAAGGAAAATGTTATTTTCACCGATAAAATTGATCGATTGTGATATTTTTTTTTTAACTTAATGGAGGAAGTGATTATTAATGAATTGATAGTTTTTTAAAATGTTTTAAAATATATACAAAATGGTTGAAATAAAAAAAAAAAAAAAATGCATTTGCACTTGTTGTCAGTTTTCTCGATTAGAAATATCGGTCCTAGTAGCTTCATCCTTGATACAAAGCCATTGGCCAAGAAAGATCTTCTCGCTGCTGAGATTATTCAGACCGAAATTTTGAATAACGCCAGAGCAAGTATCGCCATCTTCTGCACCGTAGACCGAGTTGCATTCTATAGTGACACTCTCCTGTCCAATCCCACCTTCACCACAGACACAGTCATTATATAGTCAGTACATATATTATATATATATATATATATTGATGATTGACTGTAAGATCAGGATATGTAACCTTCGAACTTACTGCGGAGTTGTCTGCATTCTGTGATGGAGAGCGTGAGAAGAAGAGACAGCACAAGAACCAAGTTAAGAAACGTGCCAGATTTGTTGTCACAGTTAGCCATTCTTTCTGTCGCTGTTTTTCCTTTTAAGCGAGGAGTCGAGGACTGTTTCTTTGGGTAGTGATGAGTTGAGAAAATCACCATGCATGGAGGGTAATTTATAGATGAAAGCCCAACAAAGAAGCCGAAATATGTGGTAGAACTTTGTCGCTACTACTCACTAGCTTTGTTTTTAAGAAAAAAGGGGCGGCTTGTCTCGAGTACTGCAGAATATTAATTGCCAAATATTGCCATTAATTATAGCTATATGGAGTGCATTAGTTTAAGGCCATTGTGAACATGATGGCGGGTTACACAAACTAGACAGATCATTATTAATTAGGTATTAATTAGTTGTGCTGGGCAGGCCTAGGTGAGAGCTGTAATTGGTTTGCTTGCATAGGGTTCTGCATTATTTAGATAACAGCTCTGCATTACCACAGTACAGTTAGTTTTTTACTTGAAAAACTCTTCTAATTATAATATACATGTGTAGAACCATCGAGTTAATACTAATATATGTTAGCCAATTTGAACTAATTTGGTGATATATCATATACCATTACCAGCTGGAAGCGTTCGGGCCTGAAGCATGTTGGCTTTTTCTTGCTGGCTTGAAAAAATATTTACTTATTATATATATATATATTAACTCGATCCTGCCTTACAAACAGTGGAAAGGAGAAGAAAAGTCACATTCTGTTAGTTTTTTTCTTCGTCTGAGTTTAGGAGTTTGTGTGATCATGCATGTAAGGAAGATATTGATGGTTAGTGTTAGGAACAATATAAAAAAAGTAAAATAAAATTGGAATCAATCACATACATAGAAGATTTATGTGTTTCGACAACGTGACATTTATAAGATGATAATTAAACATATAGTGCAGCAAACGTACAAGAACTTAATATAATATAGAGTAAATCCTAATGAGCTGGTCGTGTCAGATTAAGAACCAAAACGGGTCAAGATTTTTTACCACAGGCTTCATGACCTCCGGCTTGGACCTATCAGCCAACGCTCCATTGAAAATTCACTAAAAAAATCACAACGAATTCTTATTGAGTGGAGTCATCAAAACGGACGGCCCCAATCACAATCAAGCTCCGTGCATAGAAAACAAATGAGGATACCTATAAATATATATATATATATATATATATATGTTAAATATCTGTATTATTTGAAGTCCATTTCATCGACAAAAGGTCGGAAATTATGACGCATATATAGGGACCGAAAGAAGTATGTATATAAATATATAAGCTATTCTTTGAGGTGATATCATCGGGGGGATACTTATATTATCTGTTAATTATCCAATTATCCATGCACGCATGAAGCATGGAGAATGGGGTTTTCACTTTCATTCTTTGCCGTTGATTTTGAGGTTTGTTGAGGAGTCATGCAGTAGTAGTACTGTCTCTGAAGATAAGTCACAGTCCAGCTGCAAGAGTACTCCTTTTACTCATGATGAAAAGGATGTTTCAAATATGAGATAATGAACTCTCGAGTGAAACATAGCACCTAGAATTATATTCCAGATCGAATAAACTTGTTCTATTTACATAATTTACAGTAAGGAATTAACTATATATATCCCTGCATATAATTCATTCTTCTGGGTAACAGCGAGAACAAGCTGGATGATCAGTGGATGCCCACTCAAGGATAAAAACAATGAGATGCAAGACGATAAGGACTAGTACTTGAGAATTTGCAAAGGAGTAGAAATAGCAGAAAAGGACTTGGAAAACTTGCTTCGCCATGCATGGAAACTCTTCACATATGAAGACAGGTATAAAGACAATGCCTCTCAATAAACCCTCAAATCATAACTGGCACAAAATCAGACTTGTGCTCCTTGAAATGGATCTAACGCATTAGACCTTTCCTTGTCAACTTCTTGGCTTCAACGATTGGACGAATAATAATAATCCATTTTGCTAGCCCACATACGGTGCCCATGGTTAATTCCGAGACGATGATCGATCGATGCGCAAGTTCCATGCCGCATCTTTGGTCCCCACCGTGCAGCACCAATAACCAAGCTAGCCTTCACCATATGCTCATGCATGGACCACCAAGATGCATGGGTTCTGAATCCTGATCAATGTAATCACACTAGCTAGCTACCTAAGCAGGGCAGCCTTTGATTTCTCGCAAGCAATCAGATAGTTGTCGGGCCAATATTAGATTTGAAAGAACTATTTTCTTGAGTTATCCAAAGTATATTTGATCTAGGAAAGTTATCGATGGTTAATTGTGCATGGACCTTCAAAATTAGTCAGGATTTTGTTGCAAATTAACAACAAGTGCAAATAAAAATTTTACAAAAAAAAAAAAGAAGCAGAACTAGTACTACTTTTGATTACACAAACTAGAGAGGTGATACAGGAGGATCTGAGTCAGATGATGCTGAGTTGTCAGATTACACTAAAATACCTTGAGATGGCAGTTCAGCGTAAAAATGGTACAAAATCGCAATATTTCCTTAATCGGGATAGTTTTAGACACATTTTAATATTTTAGCCATAACTGTAGTTACAAATATTAGAATTGCCCATAAAATCCCAATTCGCACAATTTCAGGCCAGTCAATACATAAGCAACGCTCTCTTGCAATAACATCAGATTTGGCTAAGTAGTAGTGGGTCTGGCTTACAAAGTTTATGTCACTACTTCCCAAAAACAGCCAAACAACTTTGTATCCATGCATAGAGAAGTTAGCAATTGAAATTTTAGTAGACAATTTATATAAGTCCAATCATTCTAGTACAAAACAATTAGTTTCTCCTTTAGAAGGTTCTTGTGTGCAAGAGAATCAAATGACCTAATTAAATCATTTTCAATTGGTTTTCTTACATCCTACTCTTCGTACTATAAGAATATCATAAACTACAACATTAATTGTCATTCAATACCTTGTTTGAAGAATAATTACGTACTGATGACCTGGCAGCATTAATATTTTAAGCTGAACCGCTCAATGTTCATCGATCTTTCTACTAACATAGCACGTTGCATGGGTTGGGAAAAAAAGGGAAACTAAATGATTTGGACCTCCGAACTAACAATATTATAATGACGTTATATTTGTTAATTTGCATACTAATTAATTACTAAAACTGTGGATTTTTTTAATCTTAAATGACCAAATCTTTGTAATATTGGGTACGTAATTAAGATTTGATGACTGTTAATATTATTAGAGAGAGATTATATGTATGACACATGCAATCGTACGTACGTAACGTTAAGATCTCTAACACCAAAGTTTTGGAAGTTTAAAGTGCAAATTGAAAAAATAGTGACAAATGGGGGCAGGATGCAAAATGTAATTTTTCCAAAATGTAATCTTTTAAAAATTACAAAGATCGAGAACTCATAATTACTATTAGAAATTTTATTATTTTGATCTGTCGAATCCAGCCTGAAAAGTTTTGCATCGTCTGTATATATATAATGCGGATAGCATGAAAACAAAAATTCTGTTTATCATTCTTTACATTACAAGCTAATATATGATTTGTTATTTTTATTTTTTTATTTAAATTTATACATATATATTAATGTATAAAAATGTATATTAAATAAAAAAACAAAAATAAAAAATCACACGATATCAATATATGGTGTAGAGATGGTTATAAGTAACATTTTTTAAAAAAAAAAGATCATTAATTAATTCTTTATTTTTAGAAAAGGATCAACATAGACTGATCTGTTTTGTTATAATTAGGGTTTGATCTCAAGTCAGCAGAAGTACTTGGTCTTTTCTATATGACATTTCCCTTCGGTGATGTTTTTAATTAATTAAGCATCTGATCATCACTTTTGAAATCACTTTACAGTAAGCATGGAGGAGAAAACCCATGAAAAGAAGAGAAAGAAAATGAATCACTCATTCCGCACAGCAACCATAACAACAACAACCGATGTATGTGACAGTAGCAGTAGGGGAGAGAGAGAGAGATCAAGATCAAGAAGAAGATTAATAATTTGAAAGGGAGAAGGAAAATATATACAAAAATGATCATCCGGTCAGAGGTCTGACATGAATTAGATTACGCCCCCTTTAATCAAAATAATCTTTGGAAGTTTCAAAAGATATATATATATAATTAAGGAGACCAAAATGACAAATATTTAAGGTCCATGGACCTGGATCGTCATGTGTATATTACAGCCAAAATTTCTGATGATTATGGTAATAAATTAAGGACGTTAATTTGATCACTTCATAGGTTTAAAGTTTGAAGAAATTCATAGACCTAATTAATCTCATAAAACTAGTTTAACAAAAGATGATTGCTCGATATTTCTTATAAACATGCATGCATCTTATCCCCGGGTAATGTTAAATTATTCCTCGACAAAGTTTAAAACCTCCATACTTTTCTATACAGTTTTCTCCATCTGTGGGGTAAGCAATATTCTCTTCTGAGAAATGGAATGCAGTATATATATCTGAGAGAACAGAACCAATCTGCTGGTCCAGCTCCTGATCGTGTAGGCGTAGTAAAAGATACCGATTAAATAACCTTTTTACCAAAAAAGAAAGGGAAAAAAAACCATTAAGGATTGTGAACTAATGTCAATCACTTTCAATCACATTACCGTGTGGGAAAAGTTATTACTCTTTGAGATTTTTATATTTTTCGAAATGATAACTACTTTGTAAGTGGGCATTGATGGATGGATATATATGTATGTCCGTTGAAAGACATTTTTGCTATCAAAAAAAGCTTTTGTGCCGGTTTACATGAAATGCAGTACGTACTACTAATATTTTACTTTTATATTATATACTCATAGACATGAAAAGTAAAAGATCATGAGACAGACAAAGGAAATTGGGGTTTTGCAGGCTGTGATTCCTTAGTGCTTGTGCTCATCCTTTCACGTAATTATATATCTTCTATCTCTCCACACCCTCATGCAGCAGCAGGCCGGCCAGCCTCATCCTTTCATGAATTCAGCTTCTCACTAGTGACACATGGTCTTCATGTATTGGTGCAATTCCCATTTCAAAATCCTAAAGCCTAGGTGTTGACCCTACTAATAATTATAAATGAAGCATTCGAGACCGCATTTATTTTTATTATTATCAAGATTATTGGCGTGCTCTAAACAATATTCTATGTAAATATATTATACCTCCATTTTTATTTGAAAGGAAAAGCATTTTCATTTTTATTTTCGCTAGCAGTTATTCTTATTATAATGAGATATTACAATTCTCTACTTGTATTTCTGATATCTTCGTCAAGCCAATTTGTCGTAAGTGATATAGTTCAAGACCTGTATTTTTTGTTAGAATATATTTTAATATTATTCATAACGTTTTAATAAAAAGTTCAAGTTACATGATTTATACTATAAAAGAATTAGTCAATAATACGATTAAAATCACATTAAAACATTATATAAAGAGCAAAAAAAATTTATTCTCAAACGGTGTGAGATTTCATACAACAGAAGAAGGATCAAAGTGATCCGAAGCAGAAAGAGAGGGCGAAGGTGAGGAGACAAAAGGAACACCACCCAAGACCGAAAAATTGTAATACATACAACGTGTTTTCTGGGGTAGGAATATAGCTTTGGGCTTGAGGTTCTTCTTAACAGAGCCCGAAGCAAGCAAGCCTTTTATTTTTATTATTTTTTCCTAATTTTAAGAGAAATTAATGGGTTTGAAAAATAATTGAGTAGATACAACCAGCGAATCTGTCTCCACCCACTCCTTTCTTCCAAGTTCCAACCCCACTCTCCAATAAAAACAAAAAAAAAGAAAAAAATTAAGTGACCCTCCTTCCTCCATCAACCTTCAACCCTCCCCAAAGCTAACCATATATATTTGGAAAATATTCTAATTATAAATAAATTACATAAAAATAATCTTACAAAATAAAGTAGTTAATTTGTCAGATTGTAAAGTTATATTTATTACAAAATAAATATAATGAACTACATAAAATTACATCAATTTATATAATTTTTTTGTATAATTTTTTTTTATGATTATAGCAGTACTATATCTATTTCCTCTCCTCCCAAGAAAGTTATGTCATGCTATTTTTTAATAGAAACCCCCCATTATCATGCAATTTGTGGTGCTATCTGCCTAACAACCACAAAAAAACTTGGACCCACGATGCTAAATATAAATATGGTCATATTCGATCCACACACACATACATATATATGGGTTGATGTTGATCCTTGGATTAGGATTTACGGAAGCATGTTGGACACTTCTTTTAACAAAAAATGGACACTTCTTTTATCAAAAGAAGAAAAGGAAATTGTGCCATGTAATCCGAGAACCAACATAAAAACTAATTATTGTGGAGGTTGGACCATGGAGGGACTGTTTTATGACGGCCATTAATGAAAATGGTTAAAGGATGACAACCTTTTTTTTTTTCTCTCTGATCTAGACTTTTGGAAGATTATAACCTATATTATTATTATTTTTTAATATGGAGGTTTAAATAAAACCAAATACACTTCAAAATTAAAAATAAAATTACCCTCTATACTCTCAAACTATTGCCATATATATATATATATATATATATATATATATATATATATATATATCAAGAAAAATGTAAGTTAGTAGAACGTACATTTTATAGTTTATCATCTCCAATCATACTTAACATATTTATTGATGTGACAATTTTTAAGTAGTTTTATTTATCAATTATGAGAAATTTTAAGTGGAAGTCTTATACCACTCACCTTCATATGACCAATATGTAATTTATCATTTTTGTCATTCTATCTTCATATTTAACTATGAGTATGTTTAAATAGAATGATAAAAATGACAAATTACATATTAATTATATGAAAGTACATAGTATAAGACTTTCTTATAGTGTTCTCTTATTCATATAATAATCACTTAAAATATATCACAACAACGGATATAATTAACAACAAAACATGTGTTTAGGATAAATAAAAATATTTCTCATATATCATACCATCGAATGTAATGGTCACAACAACCGCAATAAAAACCCGACCGTTGATAACATATTCGAGTGAAAGGTTATTTTGAGGTACTTGATTTTGATATGTGGTCTGCAATTAAACGATCCGTATTTTTAAGAATGGATTGCATATCCACTATTTTAACTTTTTCCCTTTTTTTTTTTACATATGCAATAAGGTCAAAAGTAACAGATATAGGTATATTTAGTATCCTTAACTGGGAACTGGCTAAGGTTATTTTTAGTTAACAATAGGGAGTGCCATAAATCAGAGGCTTTTGAGTGGTCTTTAACAGGGGCACAGACCAAAAAAGTGGTGCTGATAAAGACCTTTGCTTAGCTGGCTCTGGATTCCTTCTTCTTTCCAAACGACAATAAGATCCCTAGCTTTGTACCAATTGACATGAATTGAGGATTAAGGACGAGATGCTCCCGTTACCTCGGGCTCGGAGGAAAAGACAATTGCATTATAGCCATGATTAATTTCATTTGCCAATAAATTGACTTAAAGGGCGTTGTAGTCTTTTCACATCGAACGACAACTCCTCCTACGGCTACGACATCGTGTCTTGTCGTGTCGACTTTTTTAGGCGTCGTAAACGATCCAACTGTTTGTTTGGTCCATTTTAAATCATAGAGCGTGCCAGTGTGGCACTGCCACTTGGCGAGGGATGTCATCTCATACGGGTCACTGACACCTGTTGTGACCAGTGCGAGCCGGTACGTTGATGGGACCAAGAGGAGTGTAATTCGAACTACATTTTGAGGCTAAGATAGTAATTCCGACAACGGGCCTCGTTGTAATAATGCAAAATCACAGCGTCTCGTGTCTCTCCATTGTCAGTCAACATTGTTTGACCAGCTTTATCCAACCCAACAAAATTATTACTGTTTCATTATTACACATTTATCTTTTTGTTTGTTCTTTTTCCTCCGCTCCAAGATTCTGCTGACTGCTCTCGTCGAGGGGATTATTACCCACGCACCATATCTAACATCATTTGTTGGGAGTAACTCATTTGATTGTATACTTACGTACGTACATATTATATATATATATATTGGAAAATGTTAGACTCTCGTCTGAATTTTACTCTCATTCTTACCATTCACGTATTTAATTTTTTTTATTTAATAATTAAAAAAATAATTTTTAATGTATTGGTATACTTTTTATTTTTTTTAAATATTTAAAAATATAAAAATAAAAGATAAAAATAAAAAAATAATTTTGTGCTAGCAAGCTCAACGGTTAAAATTGAGCAGCATGCTAGTATGACTCATATATATATATATATATATATATATATATATTAGGATTAGGGCAAATCGTGAATTATTATACATAAATTTTTTTATATAAAAATAAATTTCTAAACTAACATAATTTAATATTTATAAAATTTTTTATTTAAGCTGGTATGATTTGATATTCATAAGACTTCTTTCAATATACAATCTCAACTTGACTTTGTGCATGTTTGGGTTCAAAACATACCCTTACGGTGGCTTTGGCGCACCTTAATTTATAACTGCAAAACGATCAAAACTGGTCTTTCTCGTTTAGATGATAACAACCCTTTTGAAATGGTAAACGAGCCTCCTTGAGACTTTTTTTTTTTTTTTGGAAAAAGCCTCCTTGAGGCTCATGATCTAGAGAACAACCCTTTAGGGAGTTTTCCAAAATGGAAAAATCTTTGTCGCTTTCTACGACACTGAGAAAATAGACATAGGAAACAAACATGGAGGAGAATAAAGTGAACAAATACGAGGTGGTGGAACAAACAAATAAAGCTAATTCCACGTAACTTTTACATGTGAAGAGCAAAATCTTGCCAATCTCAAATATTTTGAAATTGAATACTTTCAATGTTTTAACGTGATCATGGAACAATGTGGTTATTAACCGATAATGAATCAATCAGTGTTTATATTATAATATGTAATTTTTTAATTTGATTATTCTATTTAAATATACACATATTTAAACATCAAGATAGATATTGATATTGATTAAGTCCATATATGGTGTAAAGTTTGTGTATATGTAAAATTTCACATGGAATATTTTCATCATAAATAACTAAATATCTATTTATTGTACGGTGAGCTTTAAAAAAAGGGAAAAAAGAGCGGAAAACTAACTTGCCCAAAGTGTCAAAACAACGCGATCAGTAGAGAAGTTTTTGGTGATGATTTCTCTTCTTTTATGTTTTTTGGAGGGGGGTGGTTTTGTTTTATTGGGTGGTTTGGTCACAGTGAGTGAATGAGTGAGTGGATGGTGCAAATTGGGACCCCTTTCATGTTATCCATATGGTGTGTGTACCAGACTTGGTTGTGGCCCCATCTCGAGTACTGCCAAACATATGTCATCCCTTGATCGTTCATTTTAAAGAATTCAATCTTAATAAGACCTTATTTCCCAATCTCTGTATGAAATTTTTTTTAAAATTGAGTTAGAGCCGGTTTGATATGAGATGATTTTAAATAAAAATTAAAAATTAAAAAAAATATATTATTAGAATATTAGTTTTTTATTATTATTATTATTATTTTAAAATTTTAAAAAATTAAATTGTTTATTATTATATTTTATATGAGAATTTAAAAAAATTATAATAATAAAATAAGATAAAATAAGATGAGATCAAATATTTTTAGAATATTACGCATGCAATGGCATTGTAGCCATAACTTTTCATCACGATCTGTCTAGTGATCCACGTTTCAATCCCAAAATCAGTTTTGTTCACCCTCAAAATGGCAATGCCAATTTATATTACTTTTTGCATTTAAAGAAATATTTTGTTTCAACTTTGAGGTAATATTAATTTCAAATTCATGACATAATTCTTGTTTAGTTACGTATTTAATTAATTTTATGTAATAATTAGAGTTTTGTTATTTTGAGCAAAATTTACATAATTTCAAGATTTTCATAGCTGGTTGAGCCGGGCTTATGGGTTTTATTGGATAATTTGGATTTTATAAATAAAGAAAAACTTTTATTAGAGTTTCCTTTCAATTCCAATATTTAGTTTTTATTGGTTCACTAGTCATTAGAATAATTATAATATAATGGAAAGTGATAAAATTATTATTATTATTTTTTTAGAAAAAGGGTTATTCAACAAGTATTGTCTCAAGAGAAATACTCTAATAACAAAATGATTACATAAAAATAATCTCATAAACTGATTAATCAGTTTTATATAATCTGTTAGATTGTAAAGTTACTTTTATTGTAATATAGATTTGACTACTTACATAGAGTCACGTCAGTTTGTAAAATTATTTTTATATAATCATTTTATAGATCTAGCACTCCTCTCGCCTCAATAGTGGGTCAGTGAACCCCAAATTTAAATGGATAAATGGTCTATTTGACTGTGTCAAAACTCAAACGACCCTACAAGGCCAAAAGTAGAAAGGGGATCCAAGGCATTGCTTGCTTTATAATTTGTTTCATATGAAGTATTCGGCTTCATTTATTTATTTACTTTTTTTCCCCCAATTTTACATAGGAATTTGGTAGTCTTCTCTCATCTCATCCATTCATCCAACATGATTATGACAGTCAAACTTTGGTAGACCCGATTCTCACCCCAAAGGGATATGCATATATATGACATTTGAAACCTTGGTTCAGCTTCCTTTATACAGCTTATTTAACTTTAAGTTTAATCCTCTTTATCTTGCTCCACTTAATAACATATGAAAAACAACTACCATCTTCTTTATGGAAGTGAAAGTATCTAGTCTTCAAACAAAAGGAAATGTTTTCCTTGATAGTTGACACCGTGGCGAGAGAGGAGAGCAACACTAAGCCATAAAGTGCCAAAACATTAATCATTGCTTCAAAACCTATTTATCTTAGAGAAAAAAACAAATTATATAAATTCTTACAATTATTTTTACAATTCTTTATATAATTCTATTTTAAAGTGAGATTAGTTATGAGAAGTGCTACTGTTTTTATTAGAGGTATAAGCTTAAACAGGGAAATCAGAAAATCGGACTGGATTGGACCAGATTGATTGGTTCAGTTTTGAATCAGTCCGGTTTGAGATCGGTTCCTATATTATGAAAACCGATCGGATCCAGTCCAGTCTTGGTTCCATAGTTTCCAAAACCGGACCAGTTGAGAAAAAAATATATATATAAATTAATTTTATATATTACACAAAATATTATATATATAGTTTTATATATAATATATAATTATATATGAACTTTTTATATATAATATATATAATTATATATCATATATGAAATAATTTCATATTATAATTTATAAATTATAAAATAAAATGTTAATCTTAAATATGAACATTTTTAATTTGTTTGATCATATGTTATTATAATTTATAAAATAAAAATTTAATCTTAAAGATGAAAATTTAATTGATCATATGCTTTAAATATAAAATATATATATTAAATTATTAATAACATTTTATCATAAGAAGTAACATTTATTATATGTTTTTTAAATTTTAAAAAAATCGAAAAACCAAACTAAACCGGACCGGAAATTGGTAAAATTAGAGGTACCGGTTTAGGAGGATAACTGAGGTATAATCGGTTTTAAAAAATATAAAACTGATACATATTGATTCGGTCCTAAATTTTGTTTGAAACCAGACCGGACCGAATCGATTACACTCTTAGTTTTTATAATTATTTTATAAAAATGTCGCTTATTTAAAACATAATTGTATAAAATAATGTAAAAAAGGTTTTGCGATTATCATTTTTTTTTAATCTTACAGTAATACTATAAATATCATATAATATCTTGTCATTTTTAATCATATTTTCCAATGCTATAATTTTAAGTGGTTGGATGTGTCAATCATTTACATGATCATCGCTTAAAATATGATACACGATAGGTTCGTTCGGGAATGAAAAAAAGATTAGGACGAACAACAATATTTCTTATTATGAGTGGTTGTTTCAAATAAAAATAAAAAAACATAGAACATATGTTTCATTATAAACTGAAAATTGAAACATGGAGATTTATGTCTTTAAATTTTATGGGTGGTGAATTTACTAAAGTTGAAGCATCTAAGTTTGATTGGTTAAGGTAGTTGTCCATGTAATGACTATAGTCTATAAATCACACCACTTATTTACTGGTATTGGATGGAACGAAAATAAGAGTATGGATGTAGTGAGGAAGGCATCAAAACATAACATCAAATAAGCAACACGTAAGAACTTATTTGTTTTCATAACTCTTATCAATTCATCTTATTTAATTATTGTAAATTTTTTAAACTTTTACATAAAATAAAATAAATAATTTATTTTTTTAAAAATTTTAAAATAAAAATAATATTAAAAAAATATATTTTAATAATATTTTATTTTATTTTATTTTTAATTTAAACTCATTTTATTTGAAAACAAAAAAACTATGTTTCAACTATTAACTTTATTCAACTTTGTTTCTACTATTGTTTTTTTTTTTTTTTCCCTCTTTAAATACTTCCAAAGGTTAAAAATGTTGGGGGGTTTAGGAGGCATATTTGACGAGAAAGGACCAAAAGGAAATTATCTTTTTAGCCTCAATCCTTTCCCAAGTTAAAAAGGGAGAAAATAAAATAAAAGCAATAAGCAACAAAAAGAAAAAGGAAAGATAAATAAAACACCGTACATACAAAATTACAATAAAAAGTTGGAAAAAAAGGTAACCCATCTCACTGACCAAAAGCTACTGTGACTCTTTGTAATTTATATTTCCGTCTCTGTCAATACCAAAGAATAAAAATCACACCCTCACTGCCTCATTTCACTCAAAACTCTCGCACTCCCACTCCCCATCTAACCCCCGTTTTCTTCTTCTTCTTCTTCTTCGTTCCCTTCTCGTTCTGCTCTCTTCCTCTTCTTCTGCTTCAGACTTCTTCAGAAATTGCAGAGACAAAAATAAAATGCAACTCTTCCTTTTGCTTCTCCTTCTGCTGTACCTCCATATCCAGTACCCAACCGTGTCCGCAGCGCGCCTCCCGGAGTACAAAGCCCTTCTCTCCGTCAAGTCCTCAATCACTGACGACCCACAGTCGGCGCTCTCTACGTGGAGAGCCTCCACCAGCCACTGCACCTGGTCTGGCGTCACGTGTGACTTCTACCGTCGTCGCGTGACAGCCCTTGACCTCTCGTCCCTGAACCTCTCGGGTACCCTCTCCCCGGACCTTGCTCACCTTCGTTTCCTCTCGAACCTTTCCGTCGCGGCAAACCAGTTCTCCGGGCCCATCCCTCCCGACCTATCCTCCCTCTCCGCCCTCCACTTCCTTAACCTCTCCAACAACGTCTTCAATGGCACCTTCCCCTCCCAGCTCTCCAACCTCAAGAATCTTCAGGTTCTGGATCTCTACAACAACAACATGACCGGTGAGTTGCCCCTGGCCGTAACCGAAATGCCCAACTTGCGCCATTTGCATCTCGGAGGGAACTTCTTCGCGGGTAGGATCCCGGCCCAGTACGGGCAATGGCAGTTCCTGGAATACTTGGCGGTTTCCGGTAACGAACTCGAGGGCGCTATACCCCGCGAGATCGGGAACTTGACGAAGCTCAGGGAGCTCTACATTGGGTACTTCAATACCTACGAAGGTGGCTTACCCCCGGAGATCGGGAACCTTTCAGAACTGGTTCGTTTCGACGCCGCCAGCTGTAGCTTATCTGGTGAGATACCACCGGAGATTGGAAGGCTCCAGAAGCTCGACACTCTGTTTTTGCAAGTAAATGCGCTCTCGGGGCCTTTGACGGTCGAGCTTGGCAACTTGATGAGCCTGAAATCCATGGACTTGTCGAATAACGTGTTTACGGGCGAGATTCCAACGTCATTTGCCGAGCTAAAGAACTTGACACTGCTGAACCTGTTTAGAAACAGGCTTCACGGCGCTATTCCTGAGTTTATTGAAGACTTACCAGAGCTGGAGGTGTTGCAGTTGTGGGAGAACAACTTTACTGAGCACATTCCTCAGGGGCTGGGAAAGAATGGGAAGCTTCAGCTTCTCGATCTTTCATCTAATAAACTCACTGGTTATTTGCCTCCTAATATGTGCTCTGGGAATCGGCTCCAGACTGTGATTACTCTGGGAAACTTCTTGTTCGGTCCAATCCCGGAACAACTCGGGAAGTGCGAATCTCTGAGTCGGATCCGAATGGGGGAGAACTTTCTCAACGGTTCAATACCAAGGGGTCTTTTCGGGTTGCCCAAGCTCACCCAAGTGGAGCTGCAGAATAACTATCTGACCGGGCAGTTTCCGGATACAGCTTCCGTCCCGGAGAGTCTCGGCCAAATCAGTCTCTCCAACAACCAGCTTTCCGGGCCGTTACCGACGAGTATCGGTAACTTCTCCGGTATTCAGAAGCTTTCCCTTGATGGTAACCAGTTCACAGGTCGAATCCCACCACAGATTGGAAGGCTACAGCAGCTTTCCAAGATGGACTTCAGCCACAACAAATTCTCGGGCCCCATTGCGCCAGAAATCAGCCAATGCAAGCTGTTGACCTTCGTTGATGTCAGTCGAAACGAACTCTTCGGTGAGATTCCGAACGAGATCACCGGTATGAGGATTCTGAATTACCTGAACCTTTCGAGAAACCATCTAGTTGGAAGCATTCCTTCTTCCATAGCGAGTATGCAAAGCTTGACCTCTGTTGATTTTTCTTACAACAACCTCTCTGGTTTGGTTCCGGGCACCGGCCAATTCAGCTACTTTAACTCCACGTCGTTTGTGGGCAACCCTGACCTCTGCGGTCCTTATCTGGGGCCTTGCAAGGAAGGGGTTGCCAATGCTTCACGCCAAGCGCACGAGAAAGGCCCAATCTCTGGCTCTTTGAAACTATTGCTTGTGACTGGATTGCTTGTTTGCTCGATTGTGTTCGCAATTGCTGCAATCTTCAAAGCCCGGTCGTTGAAGAAGGCCAGCGAGGCTCGCTCGTGGAAACTAACCGCGTTCCAACGCTTGGACTTCACGGCCGATGATGTTCTGGATTGCTTGAAGGAAGATAACATCATAGGCAAAGGCGGTGCCGGTATTGTGTACAAAGGATCGATGCTTAATGGTGAGCAGGTCGCCGTGAAAAGGCTACCGGTAATGAGCAGGGGTTCTTCCCACGACCATGGATTCAATGCGGAGATACAGACACTGGGGAAGATCAGACACCGTCACATTGTTAGATTATTGGGTTTCTGCTCAAACCACGAGACCAATCTTCTGGTTTATGAGTACATGCCAAATGGGAGCTTGGGCGAGGTTCTTCACGGCAAGAAAGGGGGCCATTTGCACTGGGATACTAGGTACAAGATTGCCGTGGAGGCTGCAAAGGGTCTTTGCTATCTTCACCACGACTGCTCGCCCCTGATCGTCCATCGTGACGTGAAATCAAACAACATTCTTCTCGACTCCAGTTTTGAAGCTCATGTAGCAGATTTTGGCCTTGCCAAGTTTCTGCAAGACTCGGGCACTTCGGAGTGCATGTCTGCAATTGCTGGCTCATATGGATACATAGCCCCAGGTTAGTACGCTTTCCCAGCTTGAAGTAATTATTATCTATATTTAATTTTTGGTCAATTGTGTCTCCTTGGAGACGTACTAATTTGGGTTTCAAAGTCTCAATTATGTCAATAGCTCTTGAAACCCAAAACCAAATTTTGTCTCATTTTGTGTGGTTGGGTTGAGTTCTTGTATTGTTGTGATTGTGGTTGTCTCTTTCATATGAGTTTTGACTATCACCCACTGTACCATTATTCTCTTATCTTAAAATGGATGAGAGATTCTTTATTCGAAGACAATTACACAAAGCAAGTTTTTTATGATGATAAATGTTGATGTTCTGGCCTGCTTGAGTAACAGTGGCACTGGCACGAATGTTACTCCCACTAGAATGTTGCCTCAGATTGAAAATCTTTTTGGGATTTTTTTTGAAACAAATCAATGTATGTTTTTGCAGAGTATGCCTACACGCTCAGGGTTGATGAAAAGAGCGATGTGTACAGCTTTGGTGTAGTTCTCTTAGAACTCGTTACCGGCAGGAAGCCAGTTGGGGAATTCGGGGATGGCGTGGACATTGTCCAATGGGTTCGAAAAATTACAGACTCGAAGAAGGAAGGAGTCTTCAAAATCGTCGACCCGAGGCTCCCTTCAGTTCCTCTGCACGAAGTGATGCACGTATTCTACGTTGCAATGCTGTGCGTCGAAGAACAGGCAGTGGAGCGCCCGACAATGCGCGAAGTTGTTCAAATCCTAACGGAGCTTCCAAAACCACCTAGTTCAAAACAGGGAGACTCAACGTGTAACAACACAATTACAGAGTTATCCCCACCAACACCACCACCACCACCAGGCACCGCCCTAGACTCTCCAACAACAACAACCATAGACTCAAAAGACAGCCAACAGGCATCACCTCAATCACCACCACCCGATCTTCTAAGCATATGAAGTGGGGTTTTTAGTTTGTGGGAAATTGGGAGTTTGTTCTGAATTCTGGATTGTGTTTAGTTCTTATTTTTATTTTTGTTATCTGTGGGGTTGGGTTTGCTCTAACTTTAAGGAGTTTTCACTACATGTTTTTATAAGTTTTTGTGTACAGTAGCAATTGGGGAGGGGGTGTTTATTTTTCTTATAAGCCTTTGTCTTTATCATGTAGTAAGTAGTAGTACTAGCTTTACTGCTTCATCCTCTGGTAATCTGTTTATGGCACAGCTGTTACTGTTCTGGGTCTGCATTCTGCATCACTGTAAACATCAAGTGGAGGGGGAGTCAGTGTTTTTAAGGTGTTTGTGACGTGTGTGAGGGGGAAAATTGAAAACATACAAAATGGGGTTGGGTATCGGGTATAGGAAAGTGTGTTTGTGGTTTACATTATTATAAAGGAAAATGAGAATGATGAACTGAAAACCCTAAAGTTGGTGGGTGCAGTAAAAAACAGAGCCTCTCAATTTCCGAGACTGTTGGGTTTCCCTTGTAAGAGTGAAACTGAAAGGTGAAAACTCCATGCTCCTGTCCAATTGGCCCCCTTTTCTCAAGTAATGGTGAATCGCAGCACAGGTCAATGGCTTTTATATTTCTCCATATTTTGTACCTAAAATGCAGTACTCCTAATCTATATTTCTTAATAGTAAATGGCAGAAAACAATATCATCTCATCATTATTTTCGCTCTCTTTTATGAAAAATTTTTTCTCTTCAATTTTCGTAGTTGTAAATAAATCCAACAATTTTCTCTCCAATTTTCTTTTATGAAGAATTTTTAACCCATAGATAATATGTAACTAATATTAAAGTCTGGTTTGGATATACAAAATTATCTTATTATTATAATTTTTTTTAATTTTCACACAATATAATAAACAATTTAATTTTTTTAAATTTTAAAATAAAAATAATTTAAAAAATTATATTTTAATAATATTTTATTTAATTTTTAACAAAACATCTGAATTGCATTACAGGACTAATACTTATAGATTATTTGAAATTTTAGCTCAGTATTATTAAAGTTAAAATTCAAGTGTATTTTTTTTTATATTTCACTCAACAATCCTTTTAGGACCCTCTTTTTAAGGCAGACCCCTCAAGTGAGACTTGGCAATTGCCTGGCACATGACTCACATGCAATGCAAAACTGTGTCCAAACTTATGAATACTAGAGGGGACATTCCTCTCATACAATGTCCAAAATGCCTACCTATTTGAACATATAGGTCATGTAACCATGTATTTATACGAGGGCATGTTGGTAATGTGGAAGAACATGTGTTATACACATGATATTGAGTTGGTGAATATTAAGTTGTGGAAAAGGACATAAAAGAAGAAATTTCATAATTTGGAGGCAACTGATCTATGCCATGCAATACTATATATGAGGACCCCGACATAGCCGACATCCTGTTTGACGGTGGTCGATATTGTATGGATCAAAAATTCTCTACGGATTTTTTGGATATTGATCATTTACACGAATTTTGTTTGGGAATTTCAATCTTTGTCTTCAAAGGTAAAATTATATAATTTGAGACAATAGAAATATTGTTTTATTAAGATTTTGGCTCCTCAATTTGCAAAGACAATAAAAACATTTTTATTTATATTATTTCTTTTCACACAATATATATTTATATTATACGATGTTGTTGGTTTCAAGTATGTGAACAAAATATATTTTATAAAGGGTTTTGCTATATAATCTCTAACACACTCTACATTTTAATTTTTTTTTTTTAGTTTATTCTTTTTAAACTATTTCAAATTTTTTATTTACTATTCATATAAAAAATATTTGATAAAAGAAAAAAATTAAAAAAAAATGTGAAGTGTGAAATGTGGATGAATAGTAAGAAATTGTGAAAATTTTTTATTTTATAAAAATTATAAATAATTACAAAAAAGATTTCCATGTCCACAGCAATTAATCAAACCAAGCGTAAGAATTTTGTTTTGTTTTAATTAATTAAGTTATTGTATGTAAATGGCTGTGTCTGTCTCTTGTCTCTGAGGAACTACGTGGATGTATGATTCTGATATGATATGACCGGGCGAGAAGAGTGTTGGAATAGGTTTTTAAAACGAAACATCATTTCAAGGACATGGCAATGTCCCATCTTTGTGCATAACTTTGAGAGAAAAAAGACTTCGGGGGTGGTGTTGAAGAAGGGATTTAACATGTTAATATTTATAGATATGTTGGCTAGCTCAGTCATGGTGTCTCTGACTGGCTGACGATGGATTTCGAAGATTCTTCTTCATCTTTCAACATTTATATGAATAAATGCTGCCTTTGTGTTCGAATCGAATCTTGAATATGTTGGCTACCGCTGTTTGCCCCCGCTGATTTTTATCATTCACTCATTTATTTATCCAATTTTACTTCGATTTTCTTTTTCGAATTATTGATTTTTTTTAATCCTTTAGCAGTTTAGCTTAAAAGGATGAGGAGATAGATAGAAGAGCGGTGCTCACCGATTATTGTTACCGCCAGTGGTTTTGTAATTTTTTTATCCACATTTTTTTAATATATTTAAATATTTTTAAAAAGTAAAAAAATATCAATATACTTAAAATCACTTCCTTAATCATTAAATAAAAATAAAACATAAATATATATATTTTTTCTAGCGGTCAAATAGAACGGTAAAAATTAGTAGGCATAGTAGTTTTTTCCTATATATAAATCAAGATAATACTAGGACTTTTTTACTTAAATTAAAATTATTATAGAAAATTTGTCTTGTTTGTTTTCGCAACACACCTCATCTCATAATATCATTATAATTTTTTTAAGTTTTTATATAAAATGAATAAATAATTTAATTTTTTTAAATCTCATAATAATAATAATATTAAAAAATATATTTTAATAATATTTAATTTAATTTTTAACTAATCTTAATCCATCTCTTAATAATATAATTTTTTAGATGCATATCGTATATTTTTAAAATTAAAAGGAGATATTACTCACCATCACATCAAATAAATGAAAAGTAAATACAAGTATAAAACTGCCATCCCCATTCAATTTCTGTATTTGGGTTGGACAATAGAGTCCACACACACACACATATATATATATATATATATATATATTATATGTGTATATGTGTATATATATATGTACACACATGTAGGTATAATTCGAATTTGATGCTATAAATGCAATGAAATAAACATAATACATGCCTACTTTACGGTAACAAAACAACCCTTTCATAAATCTTAAAGATCTTAGTAAGATAATATATAAGAAATAAGAAAAAACCTTCCAAGAGTATTTTCATAATAAGTCTGAATAATAATAATAATAATAATAATCAACAATCCGATTGAAATAATCATAGACTTGCCTTTTTATAGGCTTATAATTGAAATTCAACCTCTATAAAAAATTTATATGGTCATAGTCAAACGTCTTTAGAAAAAACCTATGTCATTTAAAAAAAAAAAAAAAACTCCTAATAGCCTTATCTCATCTATAAAAGCCCTAATTGTATCAAACACTCGTTACAATTTTAAAACTCTACTTAAAATATACAATTAATAAAAATTTAATAAAGTGCGCTCGATCGAGGATGTAGCGAACATCTAATAAACGTTTTCATAGTATTTGCTTACTTGCCTTGTTGGTCAAGTACCGAATATATACATCCAACAAAGTCTTGTTTTTTAATTTGCTCGAGTGAACTCTTAGATTTTGCTATTCTTTTGTAAATCTCTCACGGTTTCAAGTCGTTATTACTTTTGATAGCCATGCACCATGCATCGATCAAGGCCTCATTTATAAGTACATCTAGACGTGAATATTGACAATTCATCTCTTGAATTTGAATTTGCTTGATTTGTTGCCTCTACGTTTTACATCCTCTTTTATCTCTATTAAAATTTCTCATACAAACAAAATACATATCCAAATTAGCAAGTCTCTAGCTATCTTTCTTACACAGAAAATATTTTATTTTCTCTCCATTTTTCTCGATCTGTTGCATGTGAATTGCATTTAACAACATGCGCGCATGCATGTCTCTTATGAGAACGAAAGAATTTTATATCTTCCAGACTTATAAGAGAAAGAACTAAAATCGATGAAATTAAGGTTAAAGATACTAGTCGTGCACTAGAGGACAGAAAGCTTCTTAACTTATATTCTTATTAGCCTTATCCTAATTAGATCTGTCTGGACTCTGAATTTCAGGGTTAGGTTTAGGTCGTCTCTTAAACGCGTAGGCCTGCCGCCTATGATCATCAGTAAATGTTAACTAAGTTGGTAATAATTAACTAGCTAGTGGAATGATGAATTATTTAAACCTAACCCAACCTACTCTCACTCACAAAGAAGAAAAAAGTCCAAACCTATTAATATTAACTTATTAATTAATTAGAATATTGATCAGAAAATAGAAGCTAGCTACTTCCATTAATGCATATATGGATAATTAACGCTTCATGATTGATCGATGAACCAGGACATTATAAAATTCAACGAGGAAAGATGCATTTGATCTTCCTTTCTGAGTCATGTGTCTTGATTAATCCTGTTTCTGTTTCATGTGGAAAACTGATAACACTAAGCAGAAGAATGCAAAAACATTGGTAAAAGCTAAAGTTAGGGGATAGAGAAAAACAAAATCGTTCCAAATATGACAAACAACTTTTAAAAAAAATCTATCAACCATGGGATTCCAACGTGGGACTACTTTTCTTGTCTGGAAGAAAGGTAACATCTTTTTGCTGGGAACTATATCATATATCTATCAACTAGTCTCATTTTTCGACTCATATTCACTTGTCTTTTGTTATCTTTTTGAGAGATGACAGAGGAAAGATGTATGGAACGAAAGCATATATAGAAGAAAACACACGGAAATTAGCAGTTTTATTTTTACATACATATTCTATATATAGTTGATCTGATCATGGCGGAAATTAAAGCAGCTTTCATATTAATTAAAAGGCAGATTATGATCACAATAAAATGATTCTAGATGAACAAAACAGGCCGACATTAGAAGACAAAGAGGAGCATGCATGCATGTGTCGAATGTCTGGAGTGCATGTAACGAAAGTACAGAAGTAATTTTCAGGAACAGGTTTGGACGGAGAATTTGGTTTGAGCAATAAATAAAGGCGGATGATGATAATAATAGGAGAGATGGTTCGAGTCCACGATGTAGGTATGCCACAATTGATGTCGCACCCACAAACTAGACGTAATTTAATGTTGCCATGCATGCTCTCTTGCACTCTTTGACTTCATTCAATGTTTTATTGGACCATTAATAATAAATGTCAGCTGCATTTATAGATTCTACAAACTGCATGCCTTGTAAAACATGCAACTGAAAAAACGATACATATATATACACACAATTTCAGAAAAACACACCAATAATGTTGGAACATTCATGCACACGATAAACAACGATCATATGATCCCCACTTAAAATTTGGTTCGAATTATTGATGTCGAATCGTCAAAATCTTGATCAGCAAGTAGTGTAGTTTGGCACATATTGGTTAGCCCACTTGTGGATGTTTTAAACATTGGAATTACTTATTGGTCGCTTATGTAAAACCAGAATCTGATTAGATAATTTATAAATTAAGAGAAGTGCATGCTATAGGCACGTAAAAAAGAGATATTATAAAAATAAATGTATAAATTAATATTATTTTATATGATACGTTAAATTTATTTTATATTAAAAATAATTTTACAATCTAACGTACGTAACTACAAAAAAACGGATTTTTGCGACCAATTTATCGCAACCAAAAGACTGTTTGCAACTAGTTTTGGTTGCAAACAGTTTTTTAGTCGCGATAAATTAATCGTAAAAGTCTGTTTTTTTTGTAATATTTATATATACTACACAATATTTATCAATTTATAGATTTATAATTTTTATAAAATATCTTTGAATAAACGATTTTTCATTTTATCATCGCTGATCATGAACAGTAATCAACATTTAATTACGTATAGATCAGGTGGACGTAGGAATATATGTTATTTCTTTCTTGTCATTTTATTACTATTTTCTCACAGCTTCAAGAAAAATTAGGAACCCATGAAGAGAGAGAGAGAGCGAGACCACGAGGATCAAGTGCCAAGTCTTTTTCTTGAAAGTGCCCTCATATTATATTGCCAACCAAAAAGTGGAATGATAAGAGATGAGTGACAGAATATGTATATACTCTAAAATAATGTCCACTCTTAGTAGAAGATAATGCAATTAGCTAGACTTGGTAGGAAACACAGCTGTGGATTCCAAACTTGTTTCTGCTATGTACCCACCGAAAAATGTACATTCATACGTACGTGTGTGTATATATATATTATATAATTATTTTTTGTGGGACAAATTATATTTTTATAAATTTTGTATAAAGTATATTGTATTATATATTTTTAAAAATATTATAAACATATATATATTTTTTTAAAAAGATGGACACTATCCCAATTTTATTAATAATCATTGTTTTTGCAGGCGGAAGATTAGTACTTTTTACAAACAGGAGCTACATAAATCCCAAAACTTAAAACTCTTACAAAAATCATATATTCTAAAAAGTTAATCCATACAATAATTATAAACATAATTCAAGACATAAAAATGTTATAGATTAGGTCCTGTTTGGATAGGAAAAGTATTTCATCTTATCTCATCTCATCATTATAATTTTTTTTAAATTTTTACACAAAATATAATAAACAATTCAACTTTTTCAAATTCTAAAATAATAATAATATTAAAAATAATATTTTATTCAACTTTTATCTAAAATCATCTCATCTCAAGATCCAAACCGTACCTAATTCTTGCGTGGCTTCCTCCTTTTCCTTCTCGATATTTTTTTTTCTTTTATATTCTATATCATGTATATATGCAAATACAATACATATAATTATATGTGTATGCAGAAAGCAATACAAGATGAGTGTGACCTTCCTTAATTAAAAAGGGGATACATGCACATAATAATATTGCATTCCACTAGTCGACACTGCATTTAATTTCATGGAAAAAGGAATGCACTACGGAAGAAAAATAATGAAAGCTTAGTCAATTAATTACCCAACTTTTTGTTTGATTGAAACACATTTAATGCAAATTATGCAACGGGAGGGAGTGAAAGGTAGACATTTGAGGCGATGTTGGAAAAAGCAAAAAAGGAAGACGTGACTCTCCCTTTCATGTACATATAGCTTTTGAAAAAAAAAAAAAATCCAATAATATAAGAAAGAAAGTGGTAGGGGACACAAACGAAAGCTGTAAAGGGAATCAAAAACTTTTGCCCTAGCTAGGTTGAAACTTAGGTCTAATTGGTGCGTACTAATTAAATTATTTATTAATTTTAGTACCAAGCTGTCATGTACATGTTTAACCAATATTTAAGTGACACTAACATATGTGATGTGCAAGATATTTCGAACATGGGGACCGACATCTTATGCATTAGAGGTGTCTTTCAACTCAAGTCCACTCTCCACTACTACTTATCTCTATATTTAAACCCCACCATTTTTAACTTTTTTCTTTTTAACGAGATCATGATGGTGAGATTAGAGTTATCTTTAACCAAGCTAAGTCCACTCCCACTCCTTATTACTTTAATATTAAACCCCATCTTTATTGTACTTCTTTTCAATAAGATAATGGTGAGAGACTTAACGAAAAAGGAAAAATTAACAAATAATAATAATGATAATGAGATTAGTAGTCATGTGTAGTCATAGCTAGCTAGAATTTAAAGATTGATCTTCAAACTAAACTTCTAGAACTACAATTACAGTGAGACATTGTACGTGCATGTGAGAATATAAACATGCGAGTCCATATATATATATTCATGCATGCATGGTTAAGTCGATATCCAAGATTAATCATGGAATCAAGTGGTCAATACAAAATCAAACCCATAATTAATACAGATAGGGTTTGTGCTTTTAAGTTGAGTAACGTTCTAACATATCCCATCAATGCTTAATTTACTTGATGAAGATACTATTAGTACAAACTAGTAAGCTGGAAAATAATAGGCTGCTGGGTCCCTTTGATCTGTTGGCCTCTATGTGTTGAACTTCATTGTTTTTATGACCATATAATCCGATTCAATAAGGAATTCGATCGTATTATTTTCAATTAACCCATAAATACATTATCGAACCATGTAGACCTTATATTGTGTGTCACTGATTTTACTTTTACTTTTTTATTTTTGCTCCGCGGATCGTTCTTTAACACTTTCACGAATGAAAAGAGGTATTCGTGAATAATAAGTCTATAAAGCAAGATTTAAAGCTAAATCGCACGTCTCTGATCTAATTATATAAAAACTACCTTCACTCAAAGTCTTACTAAATGTTTATCTTCCTAATTAATTAAACGTATTTGTCACGCATAATCATGCATTGATCACATAATTCTAAGTTGATCTGGACTTATATATAAGGGAAGATTTAAATGATCCTTAGCACATTTGTTCTCTGTTTAAGCAAGGGAAAAAATAAAAGACGTTAATTAATTAATACCATCGAGAGAGATCAGAGGATCAAAGCGATGGGTCCCCCATATATATGAATATAGGACGAATGTTTTGTACAAGCAAAGACACAAACAGTAGTTTGTGTTGTGGGGTCTGATCTCACTCGCAAGAAGGACAAGACAATGAGGCAAGATTGAGATCAGACCAGGAATCGAGAAGAGTGGCAGATCCTTTAATAATGTAATGTTTCAGTGGCAATTCTTCTTAATCATTAATCATTGTTCACCCAATTCTGCATGTATCATAGCACTGTCGTGGTTAGTGGTTATCTTGTCAATTACGCGCAGGTCAATAAAGTTTTATAAATCAAGTACATTCTTCTCCATCATATAATGTTCCTTTATTTATTCATTTACCAACCAACCATAAAGGAGACACCACTGCACTAGTACTAGCCTGTTCTGTTGCACGCACACATGTTGTTTGTGCATGCATGAGCACGTGTATACATACTTATTACGTGGCCCATGATGACTATGAGATAAGTCTTCATTTGAGGCTTACCAAAAGACTTGAATATGGCCTTGTTTGGTTCGAAGGAAAGTGAAAGGGAGAGGAAAGAAAAAAACTAAAGGTAGAAAAGATATGGGGAAAAATGGAAGAGATAATCATTTTTCATTATGCGTGTCTGTAAAAGAGATGGAAGACTAAAAAATAATAGGAGTAGGGTTTTCCTTTCCCAGCTTGTTTGATGGGAATGAAAGGGCCTCAGTACCAAATTAATAGGGTTAAAGTCAATCATGTGTGACCTCCAAATACAAAAGAAAAATCCCCAAAAAATCTAAAGAAATTGCTTAGTGTTGACGATATGAAATCATGCCTGAATTTAAGTGAACATGGTTGCTCATGAACAAGACTTGAATGGAACAATAAATAAATAAATAAACAAACTATTATTATTATTTGAGTTTAGACACATAATTGAAGGTAAACGTCGGTGACACTGCATGTGAGTTGTATCTTTTGATTTTTAAGGCCTAAGTTTCTAATTTTGGGCATTTAAGGTGAAGAAGCATCTCTTTTATTTTATTTAATATAACTTTAATTAAAAAAAATATTTCTTTCACTTTAATTTAATCACATCATCTCACTATTAATAATTATAAACTACTGAAGGAATTAGTTTTTAATCATGATTGTGTTAAAGTTGTCAAAAAGTTGTAACCCTATCGACTTTCTTTTTTTCGAAAAAATATATATAATTGTAAACCAAATAACGATGTCGTTTAAAATTTTAAATGATTGGTCATGTAATTGCAGGCCCCGCCCGACATGTCATTCCAACCCAACCGAATCTTTCTGATTTCATTACGACTTCAGAAGCCAGAACCAATCAGTTCGGGTCGAAAGATTTTAATCTCAAGAGTAACTCGGATTGGGCTGGGATTGAAAATTGTCTACAATAGCAGGCCTTTGTAGTGTGGAGGCAGTGGATCTCGCAGTCCACTCCCAATTGCCCAGCCATCACCCTCCTTTGAGCAGTTGTAGTTGGGAACCAGTTTTTTAATGTAAAAAATCTTTATAATTTCTTACTATTCATTCACACTCTACACATCATATTTTTTTTTATCAAATATTTATTATATAAATTGTGAATAAAAAACTCAATATTTTTTTTTAAAATATTAAAAAATTTTAAAATTTAAAAAAATGTGAAGTGTGGAGTGTGGTGGAGGTTGTATAGCAAAACTTTTTTTTTTTCAAATATTTTTAAATCTATTATTTTTTTAAAATAAATAAAAGTTATAAATTCATCAAAACATATTTACTTAAAAATTAAGTAAAAAAAAAAAAAAGGGTAGCCACCATCCGTGACCACCATCCCATCTTTACGTTTGGTATTTCCCTTTTATAATATTTATTTTCATTAGTACAAACTTTAAACACATATCTTCTTCTTTTTCTTTTTATTTTAAATAAAAATATGGATGGTATAGTTGTTGAAAGATTTTGATTTTGAAAAGGGTGTTTCGAGTTTTAATATAATTAAAATTAGCAGCTTAAGTCTGTATGCATAAAAATATTTTTTCCTAAATTATGTTGGGCAATCTTTTGTGAACTTACATGTATGATCAATAACATTACCTAATCTGGCTTGAACCTCTGGCACAGGCTCTGAGAACTGGTTCTGTTAGAATGTTAAACTGTTCCAAGTCCACTTTCCGACGTAAGGAAATTGTAATCTTGGAATATGCACTCACGGTGGTGTCAAGAAAACCAGAAAACCATGCCAAGAAGAAAGCCAGAGGTTGTACGTATGAGATATCGGACAACCAGTTGTGTGTATAGATAGATACCCATTTGATATTTTTCATTACGTGAATTTCAGCTGTGCCCTAAATGAACAAAACCTTTTTGTGGCTTGAAAGTAGCAACAGTTTAGTACGCCTACTTCCATCTGATATTTGTTGAAAGAAAGACACCACTTATTTTGAGGAACCATGGATCTCGAATAAACAGGTTAAGACCCATTAGACAAGGAATATATTATCAAGGGAAACCAACTAACTTATTGTCGCCTTCTCATTTTCTGATAAACGAAACTCCCTTCTCGATGCTTGCCGCCAACTCTTTCTTTGCCTTCTCCAACCCAGCCCTGTTGATAATCATTCAGAATGTTCAGACTTACCGTATAAGATGAAAAAGGAATTGAATTAAAGACTTCAAACCAGTAACAACTACAGACCTCTCGTACTCATTTAGAGGGCCAAGAGGATATATTTCCTCAGCTCCGGTACGGCCAAGCCGTACCTTAGATGCAAAGAAAGGAAGTTCAGTCACCTAAAACAGGCAATGCATTAGTTTGTTTGAATCTCCGAGACAAATAAAGAAGAAGAAGAAGAAGAAGAATGCCTACAGATTCTTAAGTAAATAGCACTCCTAAAACATACCGGAGAAGCTACAAATGCACATTCAACAACGCCAGAATCTCCTCTCAAGCCCCTAAGGCATGCATCTGCAAATTTAACAGCAGCATATGCCTGCAATTTTTTGTTTTTTAATTTTGTTACATTGAAGCAAGTCCAATTATTAAAGCGTGCAATTCATGTGGAAGTGATTGTTAAAGATAAAAAACAAGTCTCGAGCAAAATTACAAAATAACTGACCATAGACAGTGTTGCAGAACCAGTTCCAGCTTTTGCCTGCAAACAACGTCAACAGTACCGAGTCAAATAACAATCCACTGTCTAAAACACAAAAGCAACAGGCAGGACTAGAATAAGAGTTCAGTGAAGATGTACCAATCAAAACTCGAGTAAAACTGGGTATCAAGCTACTTTTTTTAAGTCATAATGTCATGAATCTAGTAGCAAATACTTTGCAATAGGATATATAATCATCTAGAAGATGAGTGTATTGAATAAATCAACTGGTTATAGATTCTTATAAGCAGACAGATTTATGGTATTGCACACATGTGTGTCTACTGTGTTTCTGGGTGCTAGAAAATAGTTTGCTACATATATGGTAATATGGATTCCCAAAACTACTTAATCCTCACATTGTATTAGATAATACACTGAAGAAAACTGTGCCTACAAAAACATACCATAGCACTGTATCAAATAAACTGTAGAGAGCCATGCTTACAGAATCCTATTGCGAGGCCATATTGCTAGTCATGGCTATCAATATGACTCTCATCCAATAACCTTCATCACTCACAGTAGATTCGACAATAATAGGTCACTAAATCTTGCTTCATCAGGCCACATAACCAAAAAGAACTTGCACCTTCGCTAACCCACTCTTCCAATATTAAATTATGGAATAGCTATTCAAAATTGGTTTTGTAACTCTTGTGCAGGTCACTTCTTCAGGGAAAAGAAAAAAGTCACTTCTTCAGGCTTTATATATTCATCTCAACATAGATTCTAAATCCAGCCCAAACAAAAGCTAGCCCTGATATGACACTCCAACAAGAGCCAGTCAGTGATGTCTCAGTATCTGTCTAGAGTCTAGACCCCAACTCGCAACTTTTCCTGCAATTAAAAATCAAGGTAGCCATTTCTACACAACCAAGTATGAAGAAAGAGAAAGCACCCTCTGAGCGAAAGAGGATGTTAGATGCTTTCTCATTGCATCAGAAAGCCATATGTAACATCACCCGTAATAGTCATTATTGAACAAGAACTTTTTGTTTGCCTTTCTGAGTTATAATTTCAGCCTTAAGCAATCTAGCAGACCTCAAACATTAAACCTTTCAGGTTTAGTAAAGTGTGTTGCAGTTGCGAGTTTGGTTCTTTTTATTGTATTTTCCCCCATAGAGTCGTGTAATTGTTAATCCCCCTCCTCTCTCTCTCTCTCTCTTTCAATTCCCCTTCAATGTCTTATTTAGGTAGTTATTACACATAAATGCAAAATGGGTTAGTTTGCCCCATACTGACAAAAGGGTTGCATATCACGTTTTTAGCCACAAAAGCAAGACCTATGAGACTGAGATCCATAAGACCAGTTGCCACATACAAGCCAACCACATCATTGGAAGAATAAATAGGCATAGATCCATGCCAGTTATGAGATCAGATGGATGGTCTTTCTCAGTTGATCTTCTATAAAATAGCATAATCATCTCTGAGATGCCACGTTATGGAACCTACTGGAAGAAACAATTCATACATGTGCTAAACAATCCAAGTGAGATGTTATCATGCAAGTCCACATACGTAGTAGCATAAAAGAGAGGAAGGGGGGGGGGGGATTATATATTTCTATACCTCAACAACTTCTGTTCCACCATTTTGAATGCGATCTGTCAGGTAGTCAATTTCTTTTGGGGTGAAAGAGCTAGGAGGTTTAACCTGTATATGATCCAAACAGCAATCAAATGAGCAAAAATAAGGATCTGCACTAGAGCACAGTACTGGAACGACCTAAACTCAAGCATTTAAATACTACTCTTGAACCTGAGATAGAAGGGGTAAAATTGTAACCCCTGCATGACCCCCAACAACTGGAACATCAACTTCTCTAGGGTCAAGACCTAAAACTTCCGCCTGTAGTGAATCCAAAAGAGGACAAAAGTAAGATTTGAGTTATGTTGAGAGAAAAAGAAAAACAAGGAGTGTCATGGAATACCTAGTTCCTTTTTTTTTTTTTTTAAAACATATACATACAGTCGCTGACTTAGTAAGTCATAATTATCTCTGAAGATCTTCCTTTCGAGTTATAAATCAACCAAAATACATCTATCACATGAGAACACTGCGATGGAATAACATACTACCAATATCGCGTATGTTAATACACACATTGTTCTCTTAACACTGGCCAAACATAGAAGGAAAACAACTTCTACCCCATGGTGGACTCGAACAAAGCCTTAAGTCCCAGCAAAAAGATTTTATGACTTCCTCATAAGTGCTTATAAAATAGAACATGAACTTTCTGTTGGAAGAGTGCAAAATAAAAGGAGGAACAGGGACTATTCAGAGAGCTCAGCTATAACATAGCATATCTATCAAGAATTCTTCCCTAGCTAATTTCCAATTTTATGGTCAACAATACCACTTAACAGAACCCACATAAAGAAATATACGCATACCACAAAAGTATTAGCTCTAACGACGTCAAGCATTGTGACACCCAAAAGTCGTTTTGGGTCATAGGTGCCTGCTTTCTTAAAAACTTCTGCCGCAATTGGAACTGTGGAGTTAACAGGATTACTGATCAAGTTGACAATAGCATTTGGGCAGCACCTAGAAATTCCTTCACAAAGTGTCTTCACGATTCCAGCATTGATGTTGAACAGATCATCTCTTGTCATTCCCGGTTTACGAGGCACTCCAGCAGGGATGATCACAAGGTCCATGCCAGAAAGGGAATTATCCAGCTGCTGCGGCCCCAAAAACCCACGCACCTATACATATAAAGGTGTCAATTCCAGGTGCCACATTAAAAAACTTCACCCGATAAATTTGAGAGCTTCTGATAAAAAGCTCTGGTGAACGACTGTTCTACTGAAAATTGCTGACCCTTGATCATCACCTATAGAAGTTTCGAGCTCAAACAAAAACTCTGGATACATGGCTTTTCTTTTGGTCTCTCATTAAATTGATAACTCCCACTCAAAATAAAAATAATCCAATGGGTACACGAAAATTGGACAAAATAGTTCAAAGATCATTTTCAAAATCACCCATCAGGTTCAAACGCTAAATGCACAATGGGAAAGAGGAATGAACTTTACCACAGCACCGGTGTCCATGTGACTGATATCAGCCGTAACACCAGGCGTGTTGACGACATCATAAAGATGAAGAACCGAAACCAGAGGATTTATCTTCATCAACAGGGCTAGAGGCTGCCCAATGCCCCCTGCGGCACCTAAAATCGCCACCTTGAATCCCGGTGCCCCACCTTTTGCCCGGCAATTAGCTGCTCTCAAACCCGAATTCTCCCCCATCTTTTGATCCGCAATTCAACATACGTTTTCGAATTTTAACACCACCAAAACCATTATTACAAAAAAATATAAACTTATATTCAATAAATCGATGTAGTTAATAACGAACTTGGGAAGAGAGAGGTAAAAACCTGGAAACCAGGAGGGTGGAGATGCGCAGAAATTCTTGCAAGGCGTTGGTTGACTTCCGAAGTGGGCTGCATCTTCCTGTTTAGTTTTCCGAGTAATCGAAGCAAAGGACTAGGAGATCTCTCATTCAGAGAATATATCTAAATGTATAAATAGAAAGGAATTGAGGGATGACGTAAAAGGTTTTCTGGAAAAAAAATTGGGAAGTGTGGAAAACTTATCTTATCCTAACGCCCCAAAATTTGGTTCTTCCAAAACAGTTCAATTATGAGGAAAAAAATAAAAATAAAAATAATTATTCTGGTCTACAACATGAACATGGCGGATCACCTCTTCTCCGTATTTGGTGGGCCCATACATAGGGGTGTGCTTGAAGATTACATTTCGCAGCCCATTTTCCATTACAATGGGCCTCCTAATATGAATGAGGCTGAGGCCGGTGAATCTAAGACAATTGAACATCTCCACGTGGGCTTTAAAATAAGCACAGGCCCGTTAGGTTGGGTTTGAAAGGAAAGTGTTGGGCCTCTTTGTGTGGAGCCTGATTGTGTTTATGGTGGCTCAGGTTGATAGCTCGACCCAACAATGATTTTGTTATAATTTTTGACGAATTTTCATGGAGGCTAGTACTATGGAGCATAGGCTTGACTTGATAGGTCCAAGTCAGAGCCATCATGGACAAGTCTCATGAGGGCCCAGTGGAGAAGCTCTCGAAAAAAAACTTCTGACCCATTTTGATTATTGATCTAACTTGACCTGCTGACTACAACTTACTTATATTGAATTATTCTCTTATATGGTAGGCGCATTGTATTTGTTTATCATTTAAAATAAAATTTTCTTTAACTCCGTAAACATATGAGCGTTATTGAATCATGTAAAACTTATATCGCGTGTGATTGATTCTACTTTGTATTTTACTTTTTTCTTATCATTATGGATCATAACAAAAAGAGTACAAATTTTGCCTAAATAAAAATATAAATAAATAAGGAGAAGGAGCAAATAACAAGGTCTGAAATTCACAAACGGCTACCGACAAATAGATTCCCTCATGATTTGGGTGCCGGTAATTTTAGAAAAAGTATAATTATTATTTTTTACTTAAATTGTTTAGAAAATTCATTTTTGAGAAACATTTTAAAAAATGTACACTTTCCAGGTATGATTGTCAAATGCAACGTCCTAAGATTTATTGGGTATATATAAAATGGGAGCACCTAGGAACAGGATGTGGTGACAATATCAGATTTACACCACTCAATTAACGTTTGACACGTATGATTTTTAACAAATGTAAAATAGAATTGCTTGTAGAGAAAATTTTGCCACCGGTCCATTTGCTATCCCTCAAATAACAGCCCCCAATGAGTGTTTGCCACGTAGCTCTTCCATTACACATTCCATATGCCTGCCTATAGCTGATAACGTTCTATGAAAAAAGCTCTTCCCTCGTGAAAACCCTCTCCCTTTTCTACCGAAACCCCCACCCTCCACCTCTCCCGTTGACCATCAACAAATCATCATCACTTAGAAATATCAAGTTACGCGGAAGAATGGGAACATACTCAAAAGGCTTGAACCCCAAGCTCTCCAAAAGGCTCAAATTCATTAATAGGATGGTAACACAACCACCGGGTTATAGACCGCCCAATGTTCTCCTCATTCTTGACCCATTCCAATAGCTTTCCGAGAAAATGAGGCGAGCTTTTACTCATGTTCTTAGAATTCACGAATTGTATGCTCTTAGTATAATGCAAATAATCCTACAATGCAGCTTGGGCTTATTTTCTCATGGCACGATGAAATTTACCAACATTTTTGCTATTAGCAGAAGAAGCTTCACCCAACTCTTCACAGATTTTAATTTGAAGAGTTCTTTATGTTCTTTAATACCTAGGATTTTGGGCAATAAGGAAAGCCCTTGTTGGCCAAAATAGGGCTTTCGAGGGCCCAAGGTGTCTTTCACCGATATTTGAAGAAACCCATTTAAGAATAGATAGTATTCTCTGTTATGGAGATTCAGTGGCAACCATATCTATGAAACTTTGGTGCAGAGCAGTTAAGCCCCAAACTCCCAGATAAGGGTTTTCAACGAAGTTATCGCAAAACAATCGGGATATTCATAGATTTTGAGGAATGATGCAAATTCATATACAAAAACATTTACACCAAGCATTAATGGTGGCGTCCAGCCTATGTCATGGTTGATTCATGGAGTTGCTTCAGGTTCGAGGTGTGAAAAGCTCGGACCAATGGGAATAACAGAGAAAAGGAGAAAACGAAATCGAGAGTTCATATTCTTGAAAAAATAAAGAGAAAACCGTGACGATGTTGTCCGACTGTGGCAGCGACATACATGGTTTGGTGCAGCGATGGTCTTGGTTTGGTGTGATCGCAGTTTGGTTCTTGTGTAGACTATGGCCGTGTAGATTTTGTAGCGTTGATTTGGGGCTCGTTTCTCTTTTGAGTTTAGGTTTCCATTAGTTTAATCAGATAAAATTAGATTTATTGTATCTAGTGTAAAACTTCATACGTGGCTTATTTTGATTGGGGGCTGTTAAACGCCCAATATGAGGCTGAGCATTCCAAAGAAGAATTGTTGCTTGTAGGGGACAAATCACCCTCCTTCCCATTCTCCCGAGATTTGTGTGTTTCTCCCCTTTCTCAAAATCTGCTTTCCTCTCTCTCTCTCTCTCTCCTCTGAGGTTAGATTCTCAGCCCTGATTGTTCTTCAAGGGTCACCATATATCTTAACCAATTAATATTATTTTTGTCCAACATCGTTGAAAAAACTTGAATTTTGAGTCTCTATCCTAGTGAAAATATAAATGGTTAACATGGATGTCTTGTCCAAATGTTTCCAACTTGCAGGGTAGTTGCCTATAAACAAGGATTTGTTAATTTTGTTCCATTTATCAGGCTCTTCTACATTTTCCCAACTAGCCAACCAAAATTGAAAGATGACTAAACTTCCAACATTTCATTAGTTCATTTTACCAGGGAGTTGAGCTAGAAGGGAGGTTTGTCTGTTTGTGAGTGTGTTTTCATTGCCATTGAATTGGGTACAGCTCTGCACAACAAGATGAATCAGACATTGAATCTCTAGTAGAGAGAAAGAGTTAGACCACTTACAAAGATTAGGAAAAATTTGGAAATGGGTTTGAAGATGAAGATGGGTTCGAAATTGCATTCTTGCTCTAGCTGAAGGAGATGGGTTCCAATTGCTACCTGTTGAAAAGAGGGATCACAACCAGATGGGGCTGTTTAGAGAGAGAGAGAGAGAGAGAGAGGAAGAGGAAATGTGAAAAGTTTGACAAGGGAAAATGTTCTAAACGCACACCCACGGTAAATAACCTGAATTTCTTGTGTGTCTGTTTAACTCTATTTTCTATTAGATGGTGTAAATTACAACTTTACACCATAATCGGTTTGAAGCTTTCTCATAATATATATACACTTTGAAGCTGGTAATTGAAGATACATTTAACCTTGTAAGTGGTATCATGCCTAGAAAGACACAAGTATATAGACCTTATTCCCATTTTTACGACTGTTATAAATCTCTACAAATATGCTTTGGCTAAATTGTATAACAATGATCCTGGAACATCAAATAGAAATAAGAAGGAAACGAAAGACAAATAACTCTACCAAACATGCCTATTTTTACTATGGTATCAATCATTATATGAATATCATGTTCATCCATTTTAATCTAATACATGAGATAAAATCATTCATAATGTTTTTTTATTAGTAAAAAAACATTTTATTGAAAGTAAATAGGCACAACTCAAGGACACAAAAAGTATACAAACAGCAACACCTAATTATAAAAAGAGTAAAGCTCCCAGCCGGTCGAGTGAAAATCTCATTTTAACACTAGTCAATAAAAATCTACCACATAGGACTTGCAGCAAACTAAAGTTTACACCCACTTGCAGCAGATTACTTTATTTTCTTTTTTATCTCTTCCCTCTCTCTCTCTCTCTCTCTCTAAGCAAATACACTTTCTTCTGCAAACTCTGATTGTCGTTGTCGTTGAGAGAAAAGGTTGGAAGAAAAGGTTTGATTTCCTCTGTTTTGGTTGTATTACTTGATTCTGAATAATACGTTGGCGTGAAAACTAGAGAACCAAGACTCGCCTCTTTGTATGTCTATTTTATTCTCTTTTTCTCAATTTTTGGTTGGTTTCTATTAGTATCAAGGGTGGAAGAGTGAAACCACCATAATAGAATTCCTTTGAAGAGTTAGGAATTTTGAAATGTAGTCATGTTGTCAAAGTCTTCCTAGTTCCTAGTGCAGATAAATCTAGAACGTGAGTAGGAAACATCCCTTACTTGGGCCATAGCATTATGAAGGGATTCCCTAATGCTAAGACCATGGGTATGCTTGGCATGCTTTCTGAGAAATTTTAGATTGTATTTTGAAGGCAGAAGCAAAGAAGTATTTGAAGATGTTTTTTTGTTTTATCCTTTTGTGTTAGAGTAATAGGTTGTTGCTGGTGAATTGGGAGTTTAATTGGGATATGACTTCTGTCTCCCTCTTTGTTTAATTGGGGTTTAATTTCCTCCGTCCTCTCCAACCTTTTCTCTCAATGACAACGACAACCAAAGTCTGCAGAAGAGCTTGGAGAGAGAGAGAGAGAGAGAGAGTATTCTAGAGAGAGAGGGAGGAAGAGATAAAAAAAGAAAATGAAGTAATCTACTGCATGTGGGTGTAAACTTTAGTTTGCTGGAAGTCCTATGTGGTAGATTTTTATTGGTCGGTGTTAAAATGGGATTTTCACCTGACCGGTTGAGTGCTTTACTCTAATATAAATTAGAATCTAGAAAGTGAGACAAGAAAATTATAAAAGCAAACACCATTAAAGACACAAGATGAAACCCAAAGAAATAAAGTATGGAAAAAGGAAACTTCTAAGCTCATCCGGAGAACACTCATTATCTTTAAAACTCCAACCATTCCTTTCAAGCCATAGACACCACATGATACATAGAAGAATAATTTTCTAAACATCCGAATTTAGTGAATTAGCCTTACATCCTTGCCAACAAGCAAACAAATCAACCACCTTCCTGGGCATCACCCAAGCAATACCCATTCTATTAATGATTCCCCCCTCACCCCGCCCCCCGGGAATAACATCCTTGCCACTTTACAGTGAAGTAAAAGATAATTGACCAACTCCTCACTCCACTTATACATATAACATCAATCCATTACAACGAGATCCCTCTTTCTTAAGTTATCCGTAGTCAAAATTTTCCCTAGAGATGCAATCCAACCAAAGAAAGCAATCTTAGGTGGCACCTTAGTTTTTCAAATACACTTCTAAGATAATGAAGTATAATTATGTCTACACAAAACCTACCTTGTACAAAGATCGCATAGTAAACTTCATACTATTGGTATTCATCCAAAGCATCCTGTCCACCACATTATTGTCAATATGCATAGATGCAATAAAATGAAAAAAAAAAATAGAAGTAGCTTCAATTTCCCAATCATTTACGACTCTAAAAAAAGGACATTCCACAATGGGAAACCATTTGAACAATCCAATAACTCAAACACTGAAACCTCCTTATAAAGAGCCAATCGAAAGAGAGAATGAAACATGGTCTTAAGAGTTGAATCTCCACGCCAACAATCATGCCAAAATCTTATCCTGGATCCATTACCAATTGTAAAACTAATAAATTGACCAAAGGTGTAACATCCTGGATTTTAGTATATTTTAATGAAGGATTTATTTAATTTATTTTATGATTAATTATCTTGTTTTAAAATTTTGGGAGTTTTTAAATATTATTTTATAATATTTTTTTAAGTTGTGAAAATAATTTTATTGGATTTTCTTATTTTAATTATTGTGGTGAATTTAAATTGGTCTTTAATTTAAGTTGGGTTGTTTATGTGTTTTAAAATTATTATTTTTTTAATTAAAGCATTTCACTGCATTCGATTTATTTTAATTAGTAATATGCAATTTAATTCCTCTTTATTTTAAAGGATGTTTTTGTCAGAGTTTAATATTTCACTTTAGCTAATTTTGAGTTAAATTGATTTATTTATTTTAACTGTTTTAAAAATAGTTATTGTTTTATTTAAATGGGCTTGCTTTTGGATTTTAATATTTTTACTGTTTTAATTGAGCATTTCATTGAGTTTGAATTATTTTATTTATTTAGTAGTTTTAAAATTATTTTCGTGGATTACTTTCGAAAACCCAAGTTGAAAAAGGTTGGATCTCCTTTTTCTTCTTCTTCTTCTTCTTTTTCTTTTTCTTTTCTTCTTTTTCTCCCGGTTTCCCCCAGCCCAGCCCGACCCGGATCTCTCTCTCTCTCCTCACCCACGCAAGTTTCGGTCTTCTCCTCCCTGCACCGCCGCTGGCCGGCGGTGGTCGACACCGCCGGTATCGTTCGGCTCCCCTCCGACCGGCGACCTCACCCCTAGAATTTCAGACCACCTTGTGCCACCGTTAGCCGCCACAAGCCGCTCGAACCCGCGGTGGTCATTTCTCCATTCCGCCGCCGTCCGGCCACCATTTCTTCACCACATCTTCACCGGCCCAATACCAAGCTTTTCCACCCATTCCCGGCCTCGATCCGTCGCTGGAGCCGGTCATACGAGCATCACTTCCGATTTGACATTTCGACCTTAAAACCATCATTTTCCGCCACTATTCATGACCAACCACCACCAGCATTAGATTCACCACCTTCCAAAGGCCCTACCCTATCAATTTCAAGTCTTCGTTTGAACCCGTGCAAAATTTGAAATTCACTGCTTTTCGGTCAGTGTTTTTACACTGTGTGGTTTTGCTGTTTTGAGGTTTTTCAGTGCCTCGGAACCTTCGTAAAATTGTTTTAAAGCGCTGTAAGTATTTCCTAAACAATTCTTTGAGATTTAATTATATTTTTGCAATTAATTGCTATATTATATATATATGTATCCTGGATTGATCGGAGTATATTGTTGTGTGATTTTGGTGATTGGATTATTGTTGGATTTGATGATATTGTGAATTGGAGTTGGTTATTGGATATTCTGGTTGTGATCTGGTTAATTGTTGGGAATTGTGTTTTGATCTGGTTTGGTTGTGATATTGAGGTTATTTTTGGTTCATGGCATATGCACGCATGATCATGTTTGTAAATTGAAAACTGAGTTTTCGTGTATTGCATTCATGTTCATGTGATTATTTTGAAAACTGGGTTTTCATGATAATTGGATTTATGGGTGCGTGTGTATCACGACCCCAAGCCGAGATGGGGCATTATCTCGGTGGAGCTCCTCTGGTCACTCGGGAGCGTAACATACTGAGTGACGTCCCCTTGGTTGTCGCCGGGCGACAACGGGATCGGACGTTGGACGTGCCGACTCCGTGGCCCTTCTGCTGGCGGGGGCTAGAGGATGACCTGGCCACGAACGCACCGGGTGCGGAACTGGGCATCTCTCGTAAAGTAGCCAGGACGTGCGGA
The DNA here is from genome assembly GCA_029856935.1 of Cyclocarya paliurus. Classification (NCBI taxonomy): domain Eukaryota; kingdom Viridiplantae; phylum Streptophyta; class Magnoliopsida; order Fagales; family Juglandaceae; genus Cyclocarya; species Cyclocarya paliurus. The sequence goes on from CM056949.1 coordinate 32,293,116, forward strand.
TGGTCCATAGGGGAGGCCATGGTGCATATGGTTTAATGGGATTAAATGGAAATTGCTGTTTTCTGGGAAAATAGCGTGAGTATGTTTTTGTGTATCATTTTCTGAAAAAATGATGAATAATGATTTTTGGGCCATTTTCTGGGAAAATGGTGGAATTGATTTTACTGGAAATGATTTTTGAGCCAAAGAGATTTTTGGCGTGCGTCGCATTATTTCATATTGCATCATGGGCATGCATGGTTAATTGTTTAGGTATGGTTATATTTCTGGACTTGGTTAGGTTATAACTTACCTACGATACCATTTCATGGTACTGCAGACTTTTTTGATGATGCAGATGCCGAGTCTGAGGATCTGGCTCCGCCGGAGGAGTGATCTGGGATCACTCATGCTGTAACTTTTATTTTCAGACTTGTATTTTAGTTTGGGACTTTGGCTTGTTTTTAAGGTATTTGTATTTTGGATATCTGTATTAACTAAAATTCTGGTACTAGTAGACTTTATTACCTTCCGCTGTATTTTTAATTGTGCACTGTTTATGTTGTTGCACACACTTGACACTTGTCGTTGGGATGCGTGACCGGTTGTCATCATCCTGACGTCACGATTCCCGTTGTTTTTTGTACGTGGGAGTCGGGGCATCACAAAAGGCCTCCCATCCATTTCTAATGTTCTTCCACAAACCTACACCATACGCACTTCTCACTTCATTTGAAAACCAACCCCCTCGCAAACTCTCATACTTCAAATTAATAATATTTTTTCATAAAGACTCCCATTCCGAATGGTACCCTTATAACCATTTTCCAAGGAGTGCATTATTAAAAACCTTCATTTTTCGGATTCCCAACCCTCCACTAGATATTGGTGTACATACCTTATTTCACTTAGCCTAGTAGAACTTAGTCTCCTCTCCAATTCCACCCCATAAAAAAGCTCGAGCAATCTGCTCAATTCGATTAGCCACACTTGCTGGCAAAGGAAAAAGGAAAAAAAATAAGTGAGAAGATTAGAGAGTGCACTCTTAAATAAGAGTGGTTCTTCCCGCTCTCGACAAATACAACATTTTCCAACCAGCCGATCTTCTTTCAATTTTCTCCACAATCTCATCCCAAATAGCCTTAGCCTTGAAGGAAGCCCCAAGAGGAAGACCCATGTAGTAATTGGCAAAGAAGCAACCTTACAACCCAAAATACTTGCCATCTTTCTAATGTCCCTAACTTTGCCCACCGCCAAGATCTCAAACTTCTTGAGGTTCACCTTAAGTCCATAAATAGCTTCAAAACAAATCAAGAGATCCTTTAACGCCTGATTATGACTAGGATTTGGATCACAAAGTAGGAGTGTGTCATTAGCAAAGAGGGAGACATTAATAAACCTTTATTAGTGCTTCTTACTGAAAAGCTAGATAGAAATCCCGCATCAGCCGCCGCCTCTAACATCTGACTAAGTGCATTCATAAAAAATATTAAAAGAAAAAGGGACACTAGATCCCCTTGTTTGAATCCATATGTGTTGTTGACGAAACCAGTAAGGATACCATTAACTAAAACAGAAAATCGAACAGAGGTGACACAATGTTTGATCCACTGACGCCATCTCTCCCCCAAACCACATCTCTCAAGTAAATAAAAAAATAAAATCTCAATTCATATTGTCATAGGCCTTCTCCCTACATTCATTTGCAATAAGAACCGAATCAAGAATTGATCACCCTTTAACATAAGCATTTTGAGGTTTCGAGATTATCTTCTCCATTTACAATTGCCCTCGAAATAATCTTTTGTAAACACCATTTACAAGATTAATAGGATGAAAATCCTTGACTTTTGTCACCCCTGCCATTTTAGGAATGTTAAAAATGTCATATTGAGGCATTTCTCAAGTTTCTAATAAGAAAATAATTCCTGAGAAACTACCATAATATCTCCCTTCACATCATCCTAACACTCATGAAAAAATTCCATGGAAAAGTTATCTGGTCCAAGGGCTTTGTCCCTAGCCATCCCTGTGACAACATGGTACACCTCATCCTTCTCAAACAATCTCTCCAATCAACTTGCACTCCAGATATCAATAGTCTCAAAAACCAACCCATCAAGTTTTGGCTTCCATGATTGGTGTTCTGATAAAAGTGTATCATAATAATGAACCGCATGATTCTTAATTTCATAATGATCTTCAATAACATTAATTTTAGAATTGAGCATCTTAGTGGCATTGTTTCTATGATGAGAGTTGGCAACCTGATGAAAACAATTTGTGCAACGGTCACCCTCTTTCAACCAAAGAACCTAAGATTTCTACCTCAATGAAATTTCCTCCATCAAAATAAGCTTTTCAAGATCAGCAGCCACTAAAGTTTTCCTACTGGAATCCCCTTCTAATACAACCCCTATCTTAGCCCTTTCCTCCAAACTATACAACTCCTCAACATTCCAAAAACTTCCACATTCTACTTTTTTAGATCATTTTTTAAAGCTTTAAGCGTACTTGCCAGTATGAAACTCGGGGTACCAATAAACAAATAATAAGACCACCATTGTCTCACCATAACTACAAAAACATAAGCTATTAACCACATATTTTCAAAGCTAAAATACATGCAACTCCCATGAATACCCCCACAATCCAATATGATAGGAATATGGTCTGAACATACCCTAGACATTCTTTTCTGATAGCATTATGAAAATAAGTCTCAAAAGAAGAAGATACCAGAAATGTATCCAATCTCGACCAGGCTCAATTGTTAGACCATGTGAAAGTGCCCCTCCACCAGAGGCAAATCCAATAACTTTGAATAAAAAATAAGATCAGAAAAATCAGCCATAGCTGGATCTAACCGAGTCTCCCCCAACCTTTTGCTTGGAAATCGAGCCACGTTGAAATCTCCTCCAATACACCACGACACATCCCACCAACTATAAACCCTAGCAATCTTATCCCACATATAGGCCTTTTACTACTTTACATATTAGGCCCATAAACGCCTGCAGAAGCATACTCAAATTATCTTCCACATTCTTGAAAAAACAAGCCACCAAGAAGTCTCAAATGCGCTCCTCTTTTAATTCCACAATCCTCTTGTCTTACATCACAATAACTCCACTCGAAGCTAGGATAAAAAATCGAGCAAAGTACATAAAGGCAAAGGATCATCACCCACCTTCTCCCTTTTAAAATAAATATACTCTCCATCTCCCTTACAACTATCTGCATCTCAGAATACCTTTGATAGTCCCCTATCGGCGTAAAATATCCTCTGCCAAAGAGTAAAGGCATGTTTGGGTGCTTAAAGTGTATCAAAACTTTGTGAATGGTAAGTAAAATGGTTTGAGAGAAGATGTTTTATTGGATTTTCAAAAATCAGAGAAAAAGTTGAATAAAGATATTTTTAAAATAAGTATTGTATTGGAGTTTGTGAAAGTGAATATATAAAGTTAAAAAGTTATTTGAATATAATTTTTTAATATAATTTTTGTATTGAAAGTTTGTAAAAGTTGTATTAACCTTTGTGTTTGAGTAATGATTAGATGAAAAGTTTAAAATAGAGAAGTATTTTGTGTTTAAATGAAGTTTGAGAATGGAATTGTAAGGAAATTTTGAAAATTCTGAGAGTTTGGTGTTACCCAAACATCCCTAATTCTCCCATTCACTCTCAGTTAAATCACACCCAAAGACACTCACGTTGCTTCCCTTAAGAATACAAAAATTTGAAAAAGGAGAGGGATAAGATTCACTCTCAATTTGTGTCCCATGAAACACCTCCAGAGGAGAAAATACCGGAAGAGCAATAGGCGGAACCTAGAGAGGAGACATCAATGGACAAACAAACGACAAGGTGTTGATCCCAGGGATACAAACAATCGACAAACTCTAATGTGTTAACCTCGATGCCGGAGGAGCTACTGTCGATGGTTAGTTGATATTGGTCAAAGTTGAGCCTGAGGTAGACCCAAGAACGTTCTTAACCAGCCACACTGATATGGGTCGGGTTGTATTCTGAAAGGTTGAATCAACTTTTAGTTTCCTTTATCCAACTTACCAGGATTGGACTTGGACTTTTGAAAATAGCCCACTTGAGACTTTATTTTAGAGCCTCCAAAATCTTGACCCGCCAACTAAAAGCCAGTCCCATCATTGCAACTCCATTCCCCTACCCTAGGAATATCTCTATACTGCTTATCCACCTCATAGTTAGAGCCGACATGCACACCTAGGCCCATCTCGTTGTCAATTAGCAATTGTTTTCTCCAACTATATCTTCGTTGCCTTACCAAAGTTTATAAATTTATTTAAATTTTCTGCTCCTTTTAGCAATTTGCAACCACCATTCCTTCACAACGGAAAAAAAAATCAAAATCTTTGAATCCACCAAGAGACTTCTCTTGGATGACATCCCAGTAAAATAAGAAATGCACTGTTGTATAAGAAACCCGAAACAAAGTAGAGAGAAAAATGAAACAGATTTGAATAGGAAAAGAATGAATGAAGGAAAAAAGAGATTTGAATGTAGTTTAAGGATTATTTCCGATGAGAGGTGAAAAAAATAGGAGGACGACGAGAAGTCATTCTTCTAGTTTTTAATTCTTCTAATGCAGTCTTCTAAACCTCAACAACTCACTAATAATTCTGAATGTCAACTAAAACTATTACCAAATGCTTGAATATATCATTTCAGTACTTCATAGGTTAGATTAGAGATTTAATTATTTGGATGGTAACAACATCAATTATCTACACTTATCATAAAATAATATATAGTTGACCTAGGGCTAGGCAATGTATTGGTCATGATACTTAACAAATGTTAATTGTAATACCCAAGTCCTAAAAGCCCTTAGCCTGAAAGGTTTTGTCCAACTCTTGTAGCCAGTCCATTTCATTTAGTTAAGAAAAAAGAAAAAGAAGAGTGAAACACATCATTTCACTAAGCCTTTACCCCTCACGCCCCTTTCTTCCCCAACCCATCATCTTTTGCAAATTGTTTTCCTTTTCTCCAGTCGACACCGACGACATACCTCTTTTTCTCTCTCATAACTGTTATGAGGAGCTCAAGGGTTATTTTTCAGTGCTGACTTCATCACTACGGTGTTAATACTACCGACTCAAACTGTTATGTACTGATATGATATGAAATTTGTATATTAAGGAATTAATCAATAGTAGGAAATTTGAGGTGCCTAAGGCCTCCAACAGTACTCAAATCTTGGATGCAAACTGATGATTTCATTTTGGTACACTTAAAGAACTTAAATAGAATTACATGAATGACCCACTACGGACAAGATGACATTAGCCCCAAGTCAACAACCCATGTTAAATCACAATGTGACCCACTTAAAGTAACAGACCCACTAACACATAACTTCAAAACACGACCCAACTAGCATAACTCATGATCCCATGGACACAAACCCACTAACATAAGACTAAAGCCCAAACTGATTCTTCTAGTATCATAACATACTCCCCCTCTTCAAAAGACCTTGTCCACAAGGTCAATAAAGTTTCCATAAGAGCTCATTCAAAATCTTCCCAAGTTGCATTGTCATCCACGTCCTCCTAAGATGTATCCTCCTCAATTCCTTCCAGCAAATAAATTATTGGCCTATGGCATTAATGTTTAGGGTTGAAACTTTTCATCATAGTAATAGCAAAGGCCTTGATCCCTTCTCTCCTTCATCTGAATTGGGGAAATTTGTTTAATAGGTAAGGTGGGCCCTTTGTTATGGTTGTTGGTAGTGGGGTTTGTTTGATTTCTTGGTTTTGGGCTTGGTGGAGGGGCAAGTAGTCTTAATAAAGGAGCTGGGGTAGGAAGACTGGACAGGTTGGTTCGTTGTAGTGGGCTAGGTAGGGAGTGGTGTGGACTGTGGAGTTTGCTATAGGACTTCTTCTTCTTGCAAACAGGATAATCCAAAGGTTGCCAAAAGAGTTGTGGGCTGGAACATGGTGACGACAACTTGCAAATCATCACGTAAGCCACTAAGAAAGGTGCTAATGTGAAACTCTTTGGTGAGTCCACTGATTCAATTTGATAAGAGCTCGAATTGGATTTGATATTCTTCAACACTGGACACTTGTCGAAGCTTGGTAAAAGATCCTACTGGATCTTCGTAAGTCGATGAACCAAAGTGAATTTTGAGGGCTGAAACAAACTCCTCCCAAGTTTGAACTGGACTCGAGTCCATGAACCAGCAATACCAAGAAAGAGCTTTCCATGGAAGGATGCAAGTTGGAGCTGGTGATCATTACAGGTATTATAATAGGCAAAAAATTGTTGGGCCTTGAAGATCCACTCAATGGGCTCAGCTCCATAAAATCTAGGAAAATCCAATCATAAGGTATGAGCCTAAGTTCTTCCATGTCCTTCAAATAGAGGGATGCCATTGAGCTTCACATTACTGCCTCCACCACTAGAACAACCTTCTCTGAAGTTCGCATTTCCCACTGTAAGAGCTAATTGATCATAACTAGCCTCGAGATTGCTAAGTTGCTGCAATTCAGTTTTCAACAACTGTCATTGGTGAACTTGTTCATTCTTTAGATGGTTAGTCTCCCCTTTAAGATTAGCCACAACTTTTGAGAGTTGTGTGTTGCGAGTCCTTTCATCCATATCGCAGGAACGTGGCTGTGAGTCCACTTGTTATGCACTTATATGGTATGAAATTTGTATAATGAGGAATTAATCAATCATAGGCAATTCAAAATGCCTAAGGCCTCCAACAGTACTCAAATCTTGGATGCAAACTGATGATTTCATTTTGGTATACTTAAAGAACTTAAGTAGACAATTATATAAAAGACCCACTATGGACACAATGACATTAGCCCCAAGGCAACAATTCACGTTCAATCACAATGTGACCCATTCAAAGTAACAAACCCACTAACTCATAACTTCAAAACGCGACCCAACTAACATAATTCATGATCCCATGGACACAAACCTACTAAGATAAGACTCAAGCCGAAATTGATGCTTCTAGAATCACAACACAAAGGTGTAAAAAAACTCCGGAGATGCCGAATATTTAATTGAAACAATGTGATTTTTCTCCTATATATAGGCACGGGTTGAAGCACCACACACACAAATTTCTCTCTTCTCATTTCGTGTTCTTGGTGGATTGATCTCTCGTTCTTCGCGTTCTGGTAAACCCTCTCTAGATAATTTTCATGTCCAAGATTTAAGTAGTTTTCTATGCAATTTTTTATTAGAGTATAAAGTATTTATAATTCTGGATGTGTAATGAGGAATGGGTATCTCTATTGTAGTTTGACTTAGCATGAGATGAGATATTTGTTTCAGTTTGTACAAATATGAAACTGGGGTATATTGGATTTTAGCATATGTGATTAAGGTCTTGCTGTGTATGAATTGTGGATTGTGACCTAACAACTGTGACACCTGGATTGTAACTTGAACTCATGTATATTTGTTAAACCCTTACGTACGTAAATCATTCTTTTCATTTTTGGCGCCTTTATAGTTTCTATACAAGTTATTGTTTAGTTTGTCCAGTAAAAGCAAATAAGGTTTCTTTCGCGTTATTGAATAGATTTGATTCTTTTGCTTTATGGGTATTTTCAAATTTTTCTTGATTCTTGCAACAAATATAGAATTTGGGAGATTCATAAAAGGGTATTGTGATGGGGCAAAATATACCAGGTCCAATATCAGGCCGCCCTCTAGGCCACCACTAGGAAATAGAATAAGAGAGAGGGGGAAGGGATAAGAATGGATAAGGGGGTGAGGGTGTCAGGAGGTAAATGGGGGTGAGGGTGTTAGGAGGTAAAAGACAGGAGGGTGTCAGGAGAAAGTGAGAAATAGAGAGGGGGTTAGACACACAAATGAGATCATCCATCACCACTACAGGGGCACATGGAAAGAGGTATCAAATAAAGGGGGACGACCAGACAACTAGAGAGGGCTTCTTCTTCAACCTTTGGAGGTAGAGCTCCAGAGAAAACATCTTCTCCAGCAAACAGATCTCCAGCTCTCAATGTACAGTGAGAAACGAGAGGATATGAGAGACTATAAACAAACATATTATTGTGAATTTTCCATCTCCAAATGCCCATGGACATAGGCAACGTGCCGAACCACGTAAATTTGTGTGTCATTTTCTCTTTAATTTTTTTACACTTGTTTCTCATTCACCGCCATGGATATACACACCGACACCTTATAGCCACACTAGACCACTTTTGGAGGCTCCAAACAACACCGATCGAGGCCCAAATTTCCATAGTCGGCTTGGAATGAGTCTTTCTCCCCTTCCGACCTGTTGAGCGATTTTCCACTCACCAACAGTTGGCAGCATTTGTGCGATGAGATTTACTTTCTACACCGAAGGTGGGAGAATGATGATTTTTCACGAGAAGACAACATTCTCCCATATAAGTATCCTCAATATTTCTACTTTTATATTTATGAAAAACACTGCTGCAAAAAAATGGACGAGTGAACTTCTTCTCTCCCAAGTAGGAACCCAAGCTCCTCGCCACTGCACTCAGTACACTTTGGATGCACTGTGCAAAGAAGGGGTACATGGCGAGTACTATTCACATGAGAGGCACTCTGCCCAGGCACATATACTTCCCAAATAGCTAGCACAATGCAATGCACACGCCAAAGATCTGTACACTTAAGTGCACAGTACCATGCACTGGGGGAGTGCACAGTACCATGTACATTTTGCCATTGTGCATAAAGAGAAACGCAAAGTAGGCATGCGCACTAAGACCCGCTCAGGCACACAGTACACATGCACTTCATATGTCACAAACAGAGTGTCGTGCACGTACCGGCCATGTGTGTGCCATGCATGGCAACACATCGGGTCCACATCCCGTGCACCCGAGACCAACCTCGGTCACACGCCATGGGCTTGTCGGAGAGAATTCTCGGCCAGCCACCGTCATTGTCTACCACGGCTATGGTGGTCACCGATGATAATGGCTTTACACAGCGTGCACGGCGGGCAACTACTGAACATTGCCCCACGTGCACACAAGAGATTCCCCCTCTTCGACCCTCTGGCAGCCATCACTTGGGCCGCTGGAGGTTTCTATTTCCAACCGGACACCTCCCGTGAACGGGGAGAGAGCCGAGCATGACACCGTGCCCTGCTCCTCGTGGCATGAAATGTGAAGCACGTAAAGAACAGCCACAAACTTAGTGAACCTGCTGGCGGCCACCAAGTGGTCCACCGGTAGTTTCTGTCTCAGATTGACTCATCCCCGCCATCAAGGGTTGAGATTGGTGTGCCTAATGGGTGCACAACAACATGCAGCTAAGAGGCTCACATCTGGGCCGTGAGCTCGCTGAATTGGACCTGCCGGCAACCACCACGCTGACAATTGCCAGTTTCTGGCTCTGTCAGGATGTTCCCTGTCAATGGGGGACGTGCACACCATGCGCTGTAGGAGGCAATGGGCACACAATGCCTTGCACACGACGACCTTCCCTCCCACGACACCTGTAAGCTAGCGGGATCACTGCCTAGAACTTTTAAGCCCTCAGAAGATTTTTGGTGTCGGAAGAACCCTCCATGGACCAAGTTCCTCAACCTTCTAATGCGGGCACTCCAGCTCGACACGAGTGGTTGTTCGGCCACCCAGTGGCAGGCATTTCTCCATAGCCCGAGACCTTCTTGGACCAACCCATGGTAGGCACCCATCACATGCCCGACCAGAAGCTCCTCAGCCATGTACAACCCCTTGATCGGAGCTATTGCTCTGCATAAGCACCACCTCAGAGCAACTGCTCGGCCAGGGTGAGTTGCTCAGTTAGAGTTGCTCAGCCAGTGCTTTTTCAAGTGACCAGTTGCTCGGTCAGAGTTGGAAGTTGCTTAGCCAAGCAGGAAGGCAAACCAACATCTTGGCCATGCATCTCGACCCCTTTGCTCAGCCTCATGCCTCATGGGCCCTCAGTTCGGACCCTTGCAATGGTTGCTCAATAACAGTCCCTTGGTTATCGGGACACACTTGCTTTGGAGCAGTCCCTTGGCGGCACAGGACACATTTGTTCGGGATAGTTCCTTGGATGTGCAGGGCACACTTGCTCAGGAGCAGCCCCTTGGCCGCATGAGACACTTGCTCGGGATGATTCCATGCGTGCCCAGGGCACACTTGCTCAAAAGCAGTCCCTTGGCTACACGGGACAAACTCTTTCGAGTACAATTCCTCGGCTGCACCAGACTAATTGGTCCAAACATTGCATAGTCCTCCCACGTGGTGAGGGCTTATCTCCTGAAAAATTTATGTGGTGCTACACGAGTTCCTAATGTATGTAAAAAAAAAAGAAGGAGCAAGAGAGAAACAACCAGCCGTAGGCATTTTTAGTAAAGCATAAATCGACTACAACGACTAAAACCCTCCCGTTTGTCACTCTCAAATTTTGTGTGAATTTATTTATAATAAAAAGCTCAGTCATTACTCAGATGCCCAATATGACTCCGTCGGGACAAATTATTTGACGCTAACGCGCATGTGGGCACATTCTATCCCTGTTATTGTCGAAACGTGACAACACACATGCCTCATTGGCACATCTCCAACCTTCACTGAACACTGGCAGAGCAATTCAGCATGGACAAGTCCCTCCGTCAGCAAAGTCGAGTCTCTAGACTCATCGCGATACAATGGTTGAACACAAGTTCCTAAACTTGTCGATCCTCGTGCCAGTAAAGCCAAGTTCCTAAACTCGTCGCGATATAACGGTTGAACACAAGTCCCTAGACTTATCCACCCTTGCGCCAACAAAGTCGAGTCCCTATACTTGCCACGATGCATTAGTCTGACTAGAGCTCCAACGCTCACCCACACGACCAGTCGGAAAAAAATCTCTAGACTTACCGACCTTCATGCTACAAAACTGAATCCCTAGACTCGCCGCGATATAACAATTGAACACAAGTGCCTAAACTTGTCGACTCTTGCAAACAAAGCTAAGTCCCTAGACTCGCTACAATACAATGGTAGGACACAAGTCCCTAGACTTGTCGACCCTTGCGCTAGCAAAGCTGAGTCCCTAGACTCATGGTGATATAACGGTGGAACACAAGTCCCTAGACTTGTCGACTCTCTGGCCAACAAAGCCGAATCTCTAGACTCGCCAAGATGCATTGATTGGGCTAAAGCCCCAACACTCGCTCACATGACCAATTGAACACAAGTCCCTAGACTTGCTGACCTTCGTGCCACAAAATCAAGTCCCTAGAATCGCAGTGATACAATAGTCAAACACAAGTCCCTAGACTTGTCGACCCTCACACTAGTAAAGCCGAGTCCCTAGACTCACCACGATGCATTGGTCGGGCTAGAGCCCTAGTGCTTGCCCACACAGCTAGGCGAACACAAGTCCCTAGACTTGCCAACCTTCGTGCCACAAAGCCAAGTCCCTAGACTAGCCACGAAGCATTAGTCGCACCCAGCACTCGCCCACATGACCAATCGAACACAAGTCCCTAGACTTGCCAACCTTCATGCCACCAAGTCGAGTCCCTAGACTCGCCATGATGCATTGATTATACTAGAGCCCCAGCTCTCACCCACACGACTAGTCGAATACAAGTCCTTAGACTCGATGTGAAGTTTAGGCTAGGCACTAGAGATAGGACTTTCCCAAAAGGTCATTCAGACGCAAGTCTCTAGACTTGCTGACCTTCACGCTGCTCCAAGTACTTAGACTCGCGCTGAGTGTCACACTTGAACTACAACTGCTGCCAGTGGGTTACCTCAGGGAATGAGCCTTCGGAGTTAACGAGCCTCTGAGCTCCACAATGGCCTTGTGCGAGTTCCCATCAAGAACAAGCCGACTGGCTCAGCATCTGCCTAAGGTGGTGGACCTAGGGGGTCGACGGGCCCTCTAACTGCTTTGTGTGGGTTACTTCATACAAATTCTGACACTAGCAGTAAATTGAAAATGAGAACATCGGGCGAACATACACCTTCCAATAACAACAAGCTTACATACAAACGCACTGCTGGACTACGCGCATTACGCAGTCGAGTATACCTGCCACCAATGGCGAGCACTGTACTTGCATCTTACGCGGTTGAATACATCTCCTGCCACACTTGAGCTCCGTGCTCGCAGCTTAAGAGGTCAAGTACACCTCTTGCCACAACTGAGCTCCGCGATCCCATCTTATGCAGTGAAGTACATCTCCCGCCACATCTGAGCTTCACCCTCGCACCTCCCGCGGTCGAGTTCATCTCCCACTGTAGCAGAGCTCCACGCTCGCACTTCATACGATTGAGCCTATCTCCCGCTTGCCTCGCCAAGACAAGCCCTACCCTCGTACTTCACATGGTCGAGTCCATCTCCCACCTAATCCCACGCTTAGAAATCTTTACTGCTTAATGTGAGAGGAATGGGTGAACAAGGACTAGCTCCCAAATTTATTTCTCTACAGACTGGAGCGGATAAGTTCGACTGCATATTTTACCCCGAAAGATTCTTAAGATTATGTTTTTGGAGCAAATTGCCCTTAAGAATCGCGACCAACTATGAGGAAGTAAAATACATCAGGCCCAAGACTAGGCCCAACTTGCCAGGCCACCACTAGGAGACAGAATAAGAGAGAGAGAGAGGGGAGGACAAGAAGGGACAAGGGGGTGAGTGTGTCAAGAGGTAAAAGGCAGGAATGTGTCAAAAGAAAATGGGAAAAGGGAGAGGAGGTCAGACATGCAAACTAGAGCATGCCTCTCCACTGTAGGGGCACGCGGAAAGAGGTATCAAATAAAAGGGGATAGCTAGACAACTGGAGGGGGGCTTCTTCTTCGACTTCTTCTTCAACCTCTAGAGAGAGAGCTTCAGAGAGAACATCTTCTCCAGCAAGTAGATCTCCAGCTCCCATTGTACAGTGAGAAATAAGAGGCTATGAGTGACTGCAAACAAGCATATTATAGTGAATCTTCTCCAACAAGTAGACATAGGCAACATGCCTAACCACGTAAATTTGTGTATCCCTTTCTCTTTATTTTCTCTGCACTTGTTTTCTATTCACCGCCATGGATGTACACACCGACATCGTATAGCCGCACCAGACTACTGTTGGGGGCTCCAAACAACACTGATTGAGGCCCAAATCACCATAGCAGGCTGATAATGACTCTTTCTCCCCTTCCGGTTTGTTGAACAATTTTTCACACACTAATAGATATTAACTCCTATAATAGCAGTAACCATTATGGGATTGTTTCAATTTCATAAGGACAATATTGATATGCTTTAAAGCTAGACTTTATTATTTTTGAGCTATAAGTAGTTGTAGAAAAGTGGAAAGAAGATATTTTGATCATGTGTTGAACTAGTGCATGTATTAGCCCTGCTTGTAAAACTTCTTAGATGATATTAAATTATTGTTATTTTTTTAAATCTACCATCAATTAAAGGCTAAGTAGATCATTGTGCCTCTAGACTATTTATGAAGATAAAGGTTTGCGTGAGAACAGAAGAATATTTTTAGTTTAAGTTGAGAAATAATCTGATAGATGTTAGATTCTTGTGAAATTCTTGAATAACTTTTCTAGGTGAAACTACAAACACAGCATGGCCCGTTTGGATACAGAGGTATGAAATCATCTCACATCATCTCATCTCTTCTCATCTAATTTCAACTAATAATTTAACTACTATATATTCACAAACTATATCAACTCATCTCACTAACCAAATAGGCCCTAAATCTTTATATAAGTTTTCTGAGTTCTTTATTTAGGTTCTAAGTGATACTGATGCGAAGTAATAACTGGTGTATCAACTAACCAAATTTTTTAACACTTTTTTTATTAAGCATGTACGAAGGGTTCTTGCTCATACAAGTTATTTCTACATTGCATAATAAGTGTTAGAACATCTCAAAGTAAATTAGTATTTGATTAAATGTGTGATTTGAGTTTAAAAGAAAATGATGGCTTCATATATAGCATGAACTTTTACATAAGTAATCATGGCATATTCATAGATGATTATTTTTTAAACTTCATGTGAACTATGCTATGGTTACGTGAAATGATATATGAATTTTATGTGAGTACAATATCGTTACTAAATTATGTTTTGGAGGGTAACTATGCTGAAAAACTTTGAGAAGATGTAGACTAAAATGAGAAGTGTATATATGAGGAGGATAACTACATTGAACTAAGGACATGGAGAAAGTGTAGACCCTAAATAAAGTAGTAAAGGGGAATGATAACTACATTGAAGGACATTGAGAATGTATTGATCTTAAATGGAGAAGAGTTTATGGGAATGATCACTACCCTTGAAAGTGGTAGCTAGTTTCCTATGAGAGGGCATTTTTGGAAGAACTTCTTTTCGTGATACAAGATTTTCAATTTATACTCAATACTATGATTTTATTTATCGTCTTTACTTTCAGTTCATTCTTAATTTTATAAATGAACCTCATATGTTACACCCAACTTAATCAATCCTACCTACCAAGCCTCTAGACTTACCTACTTCCTATGAAATTTCTTCTTTTAGAGATACTAAAGAGAAGCATATATACCAATAACTAGGAGACTTAGAGGACACGTGGGATAGTTAGAATATGAGAGCTATGGAATTAGTGTCTTCTATAAATAGTTAGACTTTTATTTGAATTATTTTTTTATGAAAGAACAATTTGGATTGGTTTATTGGTCCGAAATCAATTTATTATGGAGATTTTTAACTCATTTATTCTTGTTATTATTTAAGTTACCATTATGACGTGCATTGATAGTGTAAATGCAAAAGTTTGGTTAGGATTAGGTGACTAAGTTGATAAGTTTAGATAGGATTAGGTGACTAAAATGATAGAGTTTATCCTCATTAAGTTTGTAATTTTGGATAAATATAAATTATTTATTGACTTTATGATCTATAACAATATTAAGTTTATCTATGAGGTATTAGAGATTGTTTAGATAAATCATAAGTGTGAGTCTCAAGAAATCTGCACTTATCTAGAGAAGAGGTTGAACTAAAATCTGTTACTGTAGAGAAGATTTTTTGAGAGTGACAGCATTCCGTCAGGAGACGTCTTTGCTACAGACTTGCCCTGTCAGCAGAGTCATACTGAAACTAAAACTGCTTTCAGATTGTTTATTTAAGATCTAGATATTTTATAGAGCACTTTTCAATCCATATTATGGTGAGAAATTTTCTTGAGAAATTTTCATACTGTTTATCTCAGATAGTGGTACTTGAGCCGTGAGCGTGAGAAAATCTTGAGAATTTTCTCAGTGTTTTATCTCTCTTTTTGAGTGCGTGCATACTCCTTATCGGAGTTGAGGTGGTCGAGTTCAGCCACTGGAGTTTCAAGAAAAAAGTCAATGTTTGAAAATCGTCAGAGATTGTGGCTGCTACTGCAGTAGAAGACAAATATTTCATTTGTCTGGTTAAGTAAGAGTGTCAATTGTCAAAAATTTTGTAATTAAGCTTGTAATTGATTTTTAAATAATAAAATTGACTTTTCTGGGTTTAGCTGCCTCATAGGGTTTTACCTTTAAAGAATTCTTTAAAGAGTTTTCCTTCATAACCAAAATTGGTGTTGCACACTTCATTTATTTTATGTATTTGATTGTTTATCAAATTATTGCATAATTAACGACTAACCAATTATTTGTTGAATGAATTGATAGATATTTCCGCTATGATACATGGGTACTTGGGTAATTTCAGATAGATTCATCCCCATTATTTAAGAAAAATTGGGGTGTGACATTAATTATTTTGGTGGGTGAATTATCACCATTCTTGCATCTTAGAGGACATGTTTAATTGAGAATGATATATACGACAGTTTGAGAGTGCTTTTCTCCCAGTAATTTATCCTTAAATACTAGCTCAGGAATTTACAATTCCTGACTCCTGAGCTAGTTTGGCATGAATGGCACCGCTACTGAATAAAAGATTAATATAGCTTCAATTAAACCAATCCGTTTATTTTTAGCTGCCCTTTCTTCTCCCAGAAAGAGAAAACCCACCTCCCGTACGATGAATTCATGGATGTTAACCTTGACATTTTACTTTTTCTGGTTGCTATGAATTTAGAGTTTCAACTTTTGGGTGCTGTGAAAAGCCTATTTTAAGCACTTCTGTAACTTGCGTATATACGTACCCGATCGAGAGTCCTAATTACCATAATTAACCAGCTAGGGGGTAAGGTCGCGTGTATATATATATATATATATATATATATCTTAATTTTCATTTAAAGTACTCCCATGTAAGTATGTATTATTAGCATAAACTGAAGTAAGTGCCTATCAAATACATGAGCAGATCGAAGGCCGGCAATTAGAACGACATACCTAATTACTGTAGAATTTTTGCATGAACTTATAAGGCTGATCTACACTCTATATGTGTGTGTGTGTGTGTGTGTGTGTGTGTGTGGGTTATATATATAATATGAATATTGTTTTAGGAACCAGCTTTTCAATCAAGTTTCCATAACTTGAAAGTCTTAATTAAAATGATCAAAGGCTCGGAGGTTATATACAGTTACATTAATCAAAAGGTTGAATATATACCACGACTAATAATTTGTCAAACTGCACATATATATTTGATGTATATGCATGATCTTGATATGATTATAAACACAAGTTCGTAGACAACACGTTGATCATCTGATCACTTAACGCATGATGATTCGGGTTCTTCCACATGTACCTCAAGTACTAATTAATACTGCTGCTCTCTATAGGGTTTATAAGTTCTTGACAAAGATTGAGAAGATCAATATATATATATATATATATATAAACATATAATATATGCGAACATCTTTGAGGTTTTCAGTCCAAGAAACACTTATGGTGGGCTGAGTGCGCTGTGAGAATCGGGTGTATATTGAGAATTATTCTGTCGCCGGCCTTCTTTTTCTACACTCATGATGAGCATTCGAGTATATTCAGATTCTAGAAGAGGAATGTCGCTTTTGGGGTGAAATAATTTGGAGAGGCTTTGATGGGTTTCGTTGAATTTTGTGCAGAAACATTGACGTATAAGGCAAAACACAGCGTTATTCCTTCATTGTCAGAAAAGCTGTAGGGCTGTCTCATTGTGAGGCAGTATTTGACATATCAGACACACACGGATTCAATAAATAAATAATGTCGGATATATACCACCTTATCCATATAATATTAATATCTCTGGAGTCCACACGTCCATTTAGATCCTAAATATCATCTTAATGATCATATTAGCCCATTCATGATTAATATTAGTATCCAACAAAACGTGAGAAACTAAAGTTGATCTGGGATTCCCTCTCACCAAACTACAAATTATCGCCTGTGATTTAAACTATGTATAAGAAGGTGCATGGATTTCAATCGGGTGAGACTTCTTCAAACCTTATATTTAATCAAAAAAATTTAAGATCGATCGTTGATCATTAATGTTGTTTTGGGGAAAATAATGTCATAACCTAGGACAAACATGATTGGCTGCAGGTTGCAATTGCCTGCTGTTTTTTTTTTCGGCTGCCAGAGAAATTGTTCCCGGCCTCTGATCTAAATACATGAAGGGTCTCATTATTGGTGTGATATTTCAGTAATTACTTTCAAAAGAAGTGTATATATAAATATATATATATATATATATATATATATAAATATATAGTTACTGAATTGCTTGGAAAGACTTTAAACTCTTTCCTGATATTTTAATGGAGAAAGAGAACCCTCTTTCTTGGTTCCTTCGAGGAAAGTGCAGACAAGATAATTAAATAGAAATCCTAAGTAAACCCCAGGATTTTTCTCAAAATATATATATTCATGACATATAAAATATTCTGGACTTGTCTTGTACGATCTTTTTTGGCTGATTTATTGTTTGTTAGTGAATTAATCCATTATTGGCTGTGACTAGCTAGTGAATAATTTTTATTCATAAAAAAGGAGGATGAAGATCAAATATTGCTGTATTGTCTTGTTTCTTTTTTCAATTTTTACCTCTGCCCAAAAGATGTCCACTTCGAAAAACTTTCATGAAACATTTTTAGTAGCATCATGCCTTTTATTTTTCTCTTCTGAATAGTATAATTATGCATTACTTTTGACATTTTTTCTTATAAAACATGGTCCAAAGGATGACTGTTACAAATTATTTCCTTGTTTATTTGACAAGATTATTAATTCTAATAACCTCAGCCCATATATGCATCCTCATACACACCTCATGATCAGGATCAAGCTGGTCAAGGGAACATAACAGAATGAATTATATTTGCAGTCTTTGAGGTCGATCATGAACAAGCCATTGGAGCTGGCTCAACAAAAGGGGAAAGACTAATATGGAATTGAAAATAAAAAAGGAAGTGTTAGTACTTAGTACCATGCATACTGCTAGTCCATCCATTCATATGATATGAATCAATAATATCTCACACAAACTTGAGTACCTTAGATTGCATGGGAAGTTCATGAGTTGCTGGGTTAATGTAGTGTCACCCTTTAATTATATCAAAAGGGTAAATAGGGACCAGGAAAGGGAGTGTTTGTGTCTTACCAGAAAACAGACCAAAGGGTAAATTGAAAAGGGCATTTCACCGGCCACTCAGCCGAAAGCACAAAATGCTTGGCCGAATCAAACAACATAATACAAGGCCTCTTCGAATCCCACCAGCTGGGCCCTCTCTCCTTATATACCCATCTCTCTCTCTCTCACTCTTCTCTCTGTCCTCTCTCTCTCTCTTCTCTCTCTGTGCAGACAGAGAGAGAGAAGGAAATTAGTACTACTGGTGGGGTTGGGGCATATGGCGCCAAAGTCAGAAATGGCTCTAGGTGGACAAGCACTTCTCCTCTTTCCCAACCACCCATTGCTTCTTATACGCAATGACCCATTTGCTCTTGCAAAAGAAAGATGCACCTTTCTGACATTACCTTGTAAATCATCAAAGGTCATTTTCGTGCTGTATCGAGGTGAAAGGAGTCCAATGTGAGTCTCTAGCTGTGTGTAGAGTTACAACAATCCTTAATAGTGATGAGGCAGACAGGATGGAGCCAGGCAATTCTAATTATAATTCCGTTCCTTCCATTCGGTAAATCATGTTACAGTTATGTAGTTAAGATTTTTCATATACTACTCTCTAGTACTACAGCTCCTTGTCTTGTTATCCTGACAACTTTGTTGAGATTCGGTACAAGGAAGAAGAACAACTTGTTTCTTGAAGAGTCTGTATAGTACATGAAGGATCTGAAGTTTTAGGATGTTTTTAAATAGGTTGATGTTAGTGCATGTTCTTCCTAAATTCCATTCATGGAATTGGTTTATGAATAGATCCTCGATATAATATATGTTGTCTGGCTTTTTTTTTATTTCGCTTTGCCATGTTTTCCTGCACTAATAAGCGCTGTAATACCATGGAATCATGGATGGGCTTTCTTTCTCTACCTTCTATTTAAATACTCTAGACATGGAAAAACAGTTCATTCTTGTTGATCGGATCGCCAGATCGGAGGCTATTCATGCGTTCTGAAATGCAAAGAGTAGTATCCAATCAACTATTTTATTACTCCGTTTCATTCACGAGACTGTATTCTACTTGCTTGTCAGTTTAATCTTATGCGGATTGAATTTGATCATAAATTTGGTTTATCTTTATGGGTTTGAATGATGAGCAATATATGGTTATTAACCTAATTCCCAACCGTTAATTGTAGAACAGACTCGATCCTTCAAACAAGAAGCTTTCTATTGAGGGCAAAAACATGAGTACCCAAGATCCTAGTTTTAGGATTGACAAACGTGTCACTGTTTACCGGTCCCTTAAAAATTAGTTGCTTCATTGATATTCTGGCAATCATCTGGCTGGATGGAATTGGATACACGGCCGGAATGCTTTTTCATGTTTTGTAGGCCAATATATAAGGAAAATACTTTAGCCACGAATAGATTATACAAAAGTAATCTTACAAACTGTTTGTCTTGATGTGGTTCGTCAGATTGTAAATTTACTTTTATTATAAAGTAGATCTAACAGATCAGATAAAATCACGTCAATTTATAAGATTTTTTTATGTAATTTTTTTGTGGATATAGCAGTCCTCAATACATAATTATCTTTCTTTGTGAGGATGATCATGACTTGAATCTCATGGAAGCTAGCTAAGGCTTTATAATGATTTTTTTAAGGGATTCTAATTTTAATCTTGGTTTCGCAAAAGGTACTGATCATGTTCCCTGCCAAACACGATGGATGCGATGACAAATTACTAGCAATTAAAGAGGTTCCCTTCCTATTAAATTTGGAGAGTCGACTCCGTAAAAAAACAGGCATCATATTTTAGATCGAGGAAGTTCTAATTAGGATCATATATATGGAGCTAGCTAGCTAGCTACGTGTGGTAATGATCATGTTGTCTATAACCTCATGAATTTTATGCATGAGTCATACCTGCATGCCAAAATAAGAATCAAACTTACCCTTCGAATTAAACATTAATAATGATATTTTTGCCTAAGGATTAATTAGCTTAATTCCTAGTTGATCAAGTACTTGATCTTTAATTCAAATGCAATTAATTTATAGGTTCAGTGACACAACTAAATAATAAAACTTATATTATAACCAATAATAGTGAGATGAAATTAAATGAGTTAAGATAGTTTATTAATAGTAGTGAAATTATTAGTTGAAATTAGATGAGATGATTTCATCTCACATCTATATCCAAACAGGCCCGTTATGATGATTGACAGAGTCTCTAAACTCATCTCATCTAATCTAATTATTACAACTTTTTCAAACTCTCACACAAATACAATAAACAATTTAACTTTTTCAAATCCTGATATATAAATAATATTAAAAAATTATATACTAAGAATATTTTATTTACCTTTTAACTTTTAACTTTCATCTCATCTCAATTCACTATCCAAATATATATATATATATATATATATATATATATATATGTACATAGTTAGAATGCTTGGTTTCTATATATATATATATATATATAATAGTAATGTTATGCATCACCTTCTATTTACTCTCACACCTCATATTTAAAATATTTTCATAGAATGTGTGATATTTTTCATAAGGTATGGGATAGTACTGATGAGAAGTATATATATATATATATATATATATATTGGCCGTGGGCAACGTTTGTGGATTTCCAGGAAGCATATATAATTAGAGTAATGTCGCCTTATCATTCTGCTGATCAATCAGAATGCATACATTGCAGCTAGCTAGTTATCGAATATTGATGCCGCATGACGCAGTGAAGCAATAACTTCAAAAACCTTTCCTCTATAAATATATATATATATATATGTGTGTGTGTGTGTGTGTGTGTGTTGAAACTATGAACGCCGAAGGAGAGATTCCCAGCCAGTTAAAGGCATGCTTATTTACTTCAAGTGGCGGCCAGGCTCTGGACAAGTTCAATAGATCATTACAGGCACAATGGGTATGAGCCTTGATGTATTTCTAAATGTCGTACGTATATAGATCGAGGAACTATATATGGCCAGCCGCTATAAACTACACTCT
Source organism: Cyclocarya paliurus (assembly GCA_029856935.1). Lineage (NCBI taxonomy): Eukaryota > Viridiplantae > Streptophyta > Magnoliopsida > Fagales > Juglandaceae > Cyclocarya > Cyclocarya paliurus. Next base: position 32,314,649 of record CM056949.1, read on the forward strand.
TATTCCCATTGTAATGAGATTATATAATATTATTCCTCAACTTTTGAATTTCTTTTTTAATAAATTAAAAGATAATCAAAAGGTGATAAAGAATGCCAAAATTTATATAGTAAGATGATAATGGAAAGAGAGCGTGATTTGTAGCATTATCCATATTGAAAAATTATATTCGTAGTCTGGTCTAAAACCACACACCACATCCACTGACGTGGCAAATCCGGTCTGAAGAGAAGTTCGATCCATCAACTAATTTTGCTTTCCCCTTTGGTCTGGTTGCTTCCCCACCCCATGCAATTTTCGAGAAGATCAGAGAGAGCTCTTCAGGGAGCGGGAATCTTGAGGGGAGAGAGAGAGAGACGGGGATAGGACAGTGGAGAGCCTTAAGACGGAGAGAGAGAGACGTGGAGAGGTTCACAAATGGAGAAATGGGAGAGCTAACTGAAGCTTCAATCCGGCTTGTGATTTAACGTACACCATTATATTGGCATTTTTGTTAATAGTCTAACAATTCTTCTAATTAATCACAACCATCGTACTTACCTTGTCAGCTCCGATACTAAACCCAAGAACTATATTATTATATAAAAAATTCTAGACACCACATTATTATTTTATTTTCATTCCACTGTATAAAATGTCATGATATATTTATTACTATTGAATGATCATTTATTAGATGACTCATTATCATTTAAATGTGATAAATATGCCACATTTTACATATATAGTGGGATGAAAGTAGGATATTGGTGTGGTGTATAGCATTACTCTTATTATATTATAAGAAAAGATATTTGTAACCGTGAATTATGTAACTGCCGCATAATCGCTTTGAAAATAGTGAATAAAATATGAGACTCACATGAAAAAATTATTTTTTTAATAATAAATCCTATTCTTTTTTAAAGTGATTACGCGTCATTTACGTACTTCACAATTATTCGTAGAAGTATTCCTAATTAAAGTACTCCCGAAACTGAGGATAGATAGATATATATATATATATATATATATATATATATATATATATCCTTGTTAGTACGTTGTCGTTTGGTTGAGTAATTGATGACGAGATGGATCAGGGATTTCGTGCTTTGCGGTTAGTCTATACAATACAACACTACTAATTAATATCTATACAATAATATATAAATTCTCTTTCTTTGAAAGAATATATAGTAAAATACGGATTAAAAATTCTCCAAATTATTTTCTGGGTTTTAAAAATCTGAAATAAACATATAAAATTGAATCATATTGTATTAGTTGATCATTTAATATCATTAAAAAAAACACATCATGATTTCTCTCACTTAAAACTTAAATTCTTAAATATTTTTTCCAATACAAATACAACTCGGCGAAGCTAATTAGCTAGGTGGGATTTTATGGTATCTTCGTGGGCCCGGGGGGAAGCTAACAAAGTAGCAATTGTCTTGCATGCCCATAAGTACCGTGCGTGCAATTGGACAGTTTTGGTGGGGGACGTTGGGATGGTAAAAACCGATCAAGATTTGGTAGGTCATTTTATGTCATTTCAATTAATTGTCTATTCATTTGAGATAAGTACTCATTTCCTAGCTTCCAATCATATTCACCAGTTACACCTTACAAGAAGATAAGTATTCATTTCCTAGCTTCTAGATTAAAGAATAAGATAAAAAGTGCTTTGGAAAAACAAAAATGATGGAACAAATAAATTCACTACTTCTTTACGAGTGTACGCTCTGAAAATCATTGCAGTAAAGTGAAACATTGATTTGCATTTACTAGAGTCTGCTGCCCTCGCTACCCTGCCGTGCCTCAACCTGGACAGAGAGGTGACCCCCGTCCGCCGGATGAAGGTGGCGGGGCAATCCGTCTGCATCCAAGCACCACTGCAAATAGGGGACGGATCGAGTTTGCATTTATCCCGCCCCACACATTATATATATATATATATATATATATATATGTATATAAACTTATACATTAAACAAAACGGTATTTTAGGTATTTCAAGACAACGTTGTCTTGTTTAATGCATAAATTTCCTCCTTCTTGACTCTCTCTCTCTCTCTCTCTCTCTCTCTCTTCCACTCGTCTCCCTTGTCTTGTAAGTATCTCGAAGACCCTAAATTAATTTTTAATTTTCCGGATTAGATCATAGAGGATAGGATTCATGAATGGATTTGAAGGATGTGGTTGTGATTTGTCTGCTGTAGAGATATTTGTGTGAATTTGTGATGATATTCAGTGGAATTTATGATGTAAAATTGTAGGATTGAAATCTTAAATTAATTTAGGGTTTCAGTTAAATTAGAAGTTTCAAAATTGAAATCTCTAATTTAATTTAGCAATCTGTTTTAAGGTTAGATTGGGCTTTCAAATTTTCAATATTGAAACCCCTTAATATACATGATTGTATGTATGATTTTATGAAATAGTGTTGTGATTTTTGCATCATTCTATCATATATGTCAGGTTTTTGTTAGTCAAGGGGAATGGATAATTAGGCAAATCCAACCACTAGCCTTAGTGCTAGATCTCTTGACCTTACCAGCCCTCTACCTCGACTCTACACCCATGGGCCCACCAAGTAAGAAATCGGTTTTCATTTTGTAGTTTAACTTTATCAAAATACAGGATAGTGACCCCAATAACCCCCAATCTAAGTATAACCACTATGGTAAAATGTATCAACGTCACTAAAGGAAACATGATACATCCCAATTGAAGGTCCACTTAGAAGAAGAATGCAAAAAGAGTCCAATTAGACATTCTTTACGAGAAAAAAGCCAATCTAGGCTTGAGATTGGAATTTAAAAAAATGTCGAATGAGAGAAGTGGGGGACAACATTGAAAGGGCATACTAAGTATGATCCGAATAAGTGTAGGAGGTACCTAGCTCATATTGTGGTATTAGACGAGCTGCCCTTTCGATTTGTGAAGGCTGAAGGGTTCCAAGCATACTCTAAGTAATTGGAACCTAGATTTGACACTTCTTCTCGTCATATGATGAGGAAGGATATTATGAAACTATACGGTGTACATAGAGAAATGTTGAGAAACCAATTGAGGATTCAAAGAGTTTGTCTCACGACCGATACGTGGATATCGGTCGAAAATTTTAATTATATATGTTTGACGGCATATTTTGTAGATTCTGATTGGCAATTAAACAAAAAAATTCTCAAGTTTTGTCAAGTTTCCAATTACAAGGGTGAGACCATTTGGAAGGTCTTGGAAGTGGCGATAGATGAGTGGGGGTTGGAGAGGCTTGTGACAGTAACGATTGACAATGCCTCTTCTAACGATACCACTTTGGGGTATCTTAAGAATACATTTAGAGAGGACAATAAGACAATCATGAGTGATGATTGTCTACATATGAGATGTATTGCATATATTCTAAATCTTATTGCAATCGACGGTTTGAAAGATGTGCATGATTCGATTGCAAGGGTTAGAATTGCGGTGAGGTTTGTGAGATCTTCATTGGCATGGCTTGATAAATTCAATGTTGTTGTAAGTGCTGCAGGTATTGAGGCAAGAAGAGGTTGTGTATTTTGATGTTCCTACAAGGTGGAACTTAGCCTTTGTAACACCCAGGCCTAAGGCCTAGGCCCACAAGATTGCCCAGCCCACCGAAGGAAGGAAGACAAAGTCGTTTCCTTGGGCGGGTATTTTCTCTTTTCATCTTCTTCTCCCACACCTCACGACGGTTTCCCCTTCCCCTTTTCAGTTTCCACTTTCTCTCACACGCTTTGTTCATCTCTCTCCCCCACTTCTCTACAGTTTAATCTCCACCCATTCCTCACGCATCTTTGAATTCCTCACCCTCTAGGTTTTATTTTCTTCTCCTTTCTTTTTTCTTCCCCCTTCCCAACAACAGTTTCTCCTCTTCGACTACTCTATCCCCTCTCTATACTCCACCAAAGATCCCCTTATTCTTCCCCACAAAATCATTTCTCCCAGTCTCTCTCTCTCTCTCTCTCTGTGAATTTCAATGCCCAAGCACTACCCCAACCAACGTCTTTCTCCTCCATCTCTGTCTCCCACCTCTACTGTGTACCTCCTGCCAAGCCTCACATTACTACCACACCCTTCCTTCACATAAGACACCACCACTTGAAGCCCTACATGCTGAGACATCAGGGGAAACCAAGACTGAGCAACGCCCAACCACTGTAACCTCCCAAGGAAGGCAAGCTGCTGGATCACAAGAAGACCCCTGCACGACCTCAGCCGTAGTAGCAGGCATTGTCGTTGAGAATGACCATCCTAACGGGAAGCCCAGCAACCTGCGTCAATAGCTTTAGCCACCGTGATCTACCCCATGGACTTGCACCACCCTCTATGTACCAAACCGAGACTTTGTTTTTAATACTCAAAATAGAGCAACAAGCATGGGCCACATGATCCTTCGTTCGACCACCATGCAGCCACCGTGATACTCTCTTTGCACCACCTCGAACAACCATTCCCAACCTCATCCCACCGTGAGCCACCATCACACAATATCTTCACCCCTCTCGGCTCTCTCTTTCTACGTGATTCTCTCTCTCCCTCATGGTGCACTATCATTGTGCTCCACCGTCGACCTCAACTCAACCACCAATTCGCCACTTGATGAGTTTCCGTCACAGGGATTATTCCATTGTGAGTGTCCATCTCTCAGTTTCACTTCTCCAATGGGTCTGTTTTTCTCATAATTGCATGGGCTTTCAAGCTTTTACTCCATTTCGATAGGAGGTCAAACACCTTAGTTATACATAAAAGTGCCTCTAAGTCATCTACCTTCAAGTGTTAATTTGAAGCAATGAAGCTGATACGAGTACATGTAATATTGAGAAATTTTTTTGAGTATAATTACATATATGCCCTCCGATTCTTCGATCATTGAGTTTAGTTTATTTGGATCTAAGGAAAGAATAGACTATTTTGGAGTTAATAATATTATGGAGGCTGGAAAATTAAAGTTTGAAGCATGAACACTAGAATAATATTTTTAATGTCAATACTATGGAGTTAATATGATTTTAGGAATTTATCGTGAAATTATTTGGAGAAATCATATGAAAATCAAAGTATTTTGGAGAGTCTATATTTTAGGGTTTTGAGGATTTTTAGATATTAAGGAAATATAAATTATTATATCTATAGTTTTAATCATGAAATTTGTATTCAACGGAAAATTTATACAAGTTACGTAACTATTTTATAGGTGATTATTCATATTTCTTTAACACTGTTGTTAGAAAATTCATAGAAATTAAAAAGTCTAGGTAAGCGTGATTCCTATGCTAAACTTTGCATAAAAAGAAATGAAATGAAGTTGATTTATGAAAATGAGCATGACATGTTTTGAAAATAAATGTGAAAACAATTTCAGTTATGTGTTCTGTATTACTCTTAAAATCTGTATAAAAGAGAAAATATTTTCTGGCATGATTGGTGTAGACATGAGCAATATTTTGACATGTTGTTTTTGAAATGTGAATAAGAGTGAATATGACTTCTAAGAATTTTATACATATATTATGAAGATGCTCTTAATCCATTTTGATTATGTGAAAATGATATGAATATGCTCATCACTCTATTTGATATGATATGCATCTGAAAAACTTTTGGCATGAATTTCTTATTTTGTTCTGATTCTGTATCAATATTAAATAATTAATCAACAAGTAAAATATAATACATAATGTCTAATTATTAACTATCACATCATAAAATAATGGAAAGATGGTAACAAAATTTATTACGGATAGCATTACTCAAAGATCGTTTTTGGTTTAGAACATAACCTCACAGTCTACCATTGACTCATTGAGCTTCTGGGAAAAGAGGCTCATGAGTACTCATTTGGATCAGAGGCTTTCCAAACATGTAAAAAAAATTAAAATATCTTCAAAACATATTATTGATGAAATTTAATAAAAATAATTGATTCCTAAAAATTTTGTACATTGGAAAAGTTCTTGAGATATATTATGTTGTAGTTTAAAAAAATAGTAGTGTTCATTGAAATGATGTTTGGACATAGGAAAATGATAGATGCAGGAGAATTGGCGTAGGGATTGTGCACGAACGATATACGTGGAAATTGATAAGGTGCGTTTCACACAAACGAGACATTCGAATTCCTCCCTCCATCTCCCTCCTCCATTCTCCTTCATCTCCCTCTCCTCCATCTCCCTCCTCCATCTCCGAAGCTTCCTCAAACCCGATATGAGTTTCTGAATCCTAACCTCTGCATCATTTCCCTCCTCCATTCTCACTGTCCTCCATCTCCGAAGTGCAGCCAAGACCAAGATGGGTTTTTGAACCCAAAAACCTAAGGTACTCTCTCTCTCTCTAGATTTGATTATGTTTTGTTCTCTTCTTCTAACTGCTTTCATACTTGTATTGGTGTTTTCCAATTCGTCCTTGGATTGTTGAATTGTATCTGTAAGGACACGAATCTCATGTTTTGCATCATCAAGCATGCTTTCATACTTCTCACTCATTGCTTTCAAGGCCGACTTCAGATCTTCTATCTGGGTCTCATAATTTTCATGCTCAGCTTGATTGGATAATAGAGACCTCATGCAAGGCTGAAGCTAAGCTTTCCATCGCCTTCTTGCTCTTCTCTTCTTCATCCTTGGAATTTCCCAATTCATTAAAAGTTTATTTTTCTCCTCTAACGGGGTCTAAGCACTAGAAGTTGCAAGCTTCTCATTGTTCAAAGCCTGGGCTTTCTCCTCCTTCACAGTGTCAACCTCCGAATTTCCCTCTAGTTGTTTCATGACTGAATTCAGATTTTGGTGGAAGAGGTGAAGTGTTCACTGTTTTGGAAATGGATGGCAAAAAGAAACCTCACTGTTTCGGAAACGAGGGAGACGAACGTGAATGGCAAGAAACGATGACATTGACAAATGCCTACCAATTTTTTTTTCTTTTCATTTTTTATTTCTTTAATTATAGTTGACGTGGCAATGAGACCTCCGCAATACCTGTGCCAAGTTACCTGCCCGTAGAAGAACTATTGGACATAAATATCTTTGTGAGTTTTTTTAAGGTTTTTATGAAAATTATTTTGGATATCTACTATATATATAAACGTGAATAAGCAGGGAGGAGTCGTTGACACTTTTTCTTCCATTTATATCCTTCTATTGCTTTGCTTCTCAAGTCTTCTTTCTCTAATTCTCATTCTCGTTCACTATTTTTTTGTCAATCCTGCCCTACTTTATATTTATTTTCCCTTTCTGCCCCTGTTACCATTCTTCTTATTGATTTAATCGTCTATTTTCGCTTTTGTCCTTTATTTTGTTACCGTCCTTCTCCAATTTTTGTGTTTTCATCTTATTAGGTTCTGATTTTTTTCTCCACTTCCACCGCTTTGTTTATTTTCTACTGTTTTCCTCTTATATATTGCCCACGTAAAATGATAGATGTAACCGCCTAATGCAATCGGCGTGTCCATGTCATTTAATAAAACGATGTGTTTTTCATCCATTTTATTTTCCTCTTCCTCTCCTCTCCATTTAGTTCCCCTTCTCTCTCTCGAAATTTCATTTCCCCCTCCCTCTCCCTCCCTCCATCTCCATCTCCGCCAAACCTCTCCCTCTCCCTGATGGGAACCAAGGTGGGTCTAGTCTTAAAGATTCTTTGCAACTTCTAGATGGGCCAATTATAAGATCAATAGCCACGAAAATCAAGGAAGCAATGCAAAAATTGGTGCAATCCACTTGGATGAAGCTAACAAGAGCCCAACACTCAAGATGGGCTTTAAAGAGGGAGAACCAGTTTTGATCTACTAGATAACAGATGTGGAAGACACAACTTAGAGTATCGTTTGGGCATTTTGTTATTGATGGTTTTCAATTTGTTAAAAGTATTTATTTTATTAGTTTAGAATAAGAGGGCTTGAGGATGCTTAGCCACGTATGTCTTATTTCTTCTGAACTAGGGTTTTGGGAAGGCCTTGTATTGTGGCCAAGGGCTTATTTGGAAAGTTACATATGAGGAACTAGGGTTTCAAAAAGTTACTATAGCGCGGCACTGTTCACATCCCGAATCACTGTAGCGCAACTGTTCATTGTAGCCGAAATACTGTAGCAGCGTACTATTCATCCAGGGATATTTTTGGAACAAAGGGGTTTATTTTGGGTTAGGGTTTCAATTAGGTTTAGGGTTTAAATACTCTTTGTAGCTTCATTTTAATCAGTTTATGAAATTTGATGATTTATTCATTGTGAGTTGAGTTTTACTCATCTTGTTCTTAATTGAACTTTTGAACTTATCAAAAGTAAATCAAAACTTTTGTGGCGTTCCTCCTTGTAATCTGGGTTCTTGAGACGGGTTCTTCAACGGGTCTAGATTTTAATATAATCTAGGTTCTTGAAACGGGTTCTCATCGGGTCTAGATTCTCCATCCATTAACTTGAGTTTGGCTTTCTTAGGTATGTTTTCAATTTGATTGTGGGTTCAAGGGATTCCTTTCCCGCGGGTTCATATCATTTGGTATCAGAGCTCGGTTTCCAATCAGGTCTGATTCTATCTTATTTTTATTGCATCTTTAATTCTAGTGCTTCATTGTTCTAGGGTTACGAAAAAAAAAATTTGAAACAAAAAGTATGCTGCCAAAATTCTTAGGGTTTTGGGTTTGGCTGAAATTTACATCTCCTAGGGTTTCAAAATTCTAGGGTTTCTTGCATTTCTAAGTTTGTCAATTGCTTGGAGTGTTGTTCCCTTGATTCTCTTCTATTTCATTGTCAGTTTTTGTGTGTTTGAATTCAATTGCTTGATTTTCAATTGAATATTTCTGTTTGTGATTGAATTAGAGAAAAGAAAAGAAAGGAAAGGAAAAAAAAAATTCAAAAAAAAAAATTTCAAAAAAAAAAAGAAGGGGTAGCATGCTATTAGGTTGCTAGATGGTTACAACAAACAAAAAGAAAGATATTTGTTGATTGAGTTTGATCATCTAAAGGGCTGAAAACATCTTTTTAGTGGGTATCTTGTTTTATCATTACTCTTTCCCTCATATAAATTCATTGAGTCTCGTGTCATTTTATTCATTCCTTGTTTGTTGTTCTTGTTTCTTGGATCTATATTACTGGTTGGAATAATACAAGGTTGTTGTATTGCCTTGATTTTGTTCAACTAGTTCTTAAAAGAACTGGAAAAACTATTGAGGTAAAAGGTAAAAGAGTGTGAGACTATTATTGGGAAAAGTCAATTAAGAGTGAAACACGAGTGGAGTGCCATTATTCGAGTGTAAACAGTAAGGGAGTGTGTGAAGTTTTTCACTAACATTCTTTTTGTGCAACACATTATGATGTCTCATAGGAGTGACTAATCACCAAAGGGGATGGCAGATAACTCATCTTTTGTGTTGCAAGCCATGCAACAACAATTTGAGCAGTCGAACTTGGTGTTGGATGACGTGAGGGATAGGATGGATCAACGAGAAGTCCTGATTAGAAATTTGCAAGGTATGAGAGATAGGAGGTGACGTGAGCCTAGTATTGAGAATGGATATAAGAATTAAGAGTATAGTGAGTCTATTGTTGTCAGGCGTGCTCTCAATACACAAATTAGGATGGATGATACAGAGCAGCGGAGATAGAACATTTTTCATACTAGATGCCACATCAACAACAAGGTATGTAATATGATCATTGATGTGAAGAGTTATATTAATTTGGCTAGCACTACTTTAGTTGAGAAATTGAGGTTACCTACCTTGAAACACCCTAGACCATACAAGTTGCAGTGGTTGAGTGATTGTGGGGAGGTTAGGGTAAATAAGCAAGTGCTAGTTTCTTTTTCAATTGGGAAATACCAGGATGTGGTGCTTTGTGATGTAGTGCCTATGCATGCTAGCCATATTTTGTTGTGGAAGCCGTGGCAATATGATAGGAAGGTGATCCATGATGAGTTAAGGAATATGTATAGTTTTGAAAAGGATGGAAAAACAATCAAACTTACTCCTTTAACTCCAACACAGGTCCATGGGGACCAACTGAAACAGAAAAGTGAGGTTGCTCAAAAGAAAAAAGAGAGTGAAATGGAAAAAGAAAGTGAAAAGAAAAAAGAAAGTGAAAAGAAAAAAGAGAGTGAAAAGAAAAAAGAGAGTGAAAAGGAAAAAGAGAGTGAGAGGAAAAAAGAGAATGAGACCGAAACAACAAAAGAAATAGAGAGTGAAAAAGAAAATAGAGAGGTAGCTGAGAATCAAGAAAAAAGAGATGAGCCACGTGAGGAAAAAGAAACAAAAGTGAGTTTTTGTGTTGAGGCAGGCTTTTATACTAACGAATTTAATGACTCTTTGCCTAGTGTTGTTGTTTCTTTATTGCAAGGATATGAGGTCATAATTCCTAGTATTGTGTTTAGTGGATTGCCACCTATTAGAAAGATAGAGCATCACATTGATTTTGTACCAGGTGCGACAATCCCTACCCGACCTTTCTTGGAAGAACATGAGTCCTTAACACACTTGAAGGGACATGGTAAGTTGAATACAATGCGTGCCAAGTGGGTGCAATATATTGAGACCTTTCCTCATGTAATCAGGTACACACAAGGTAAAGAAAATTTTGTGGTTGATACTTTAGCAAGAATGTATGTCCTTGTCATCATTTTGGATACAAAGTTATTAAAACTTGAATATGATAAGACATTGTATGTTAATGATGATGGCTTGGTTAATGTGTATGCAACATGTGAGAAAGCACCCTGGGATAACTTCTATAAACGTGATTGGTACTTGTTTAGAGAGAATAAACTTTGTGTGCCTACTACTTTTATGCATAAGTTGCTTTTGTGTGATAGACATGGTGGTTTGTTGGGTAACTTTGGCGTAAGGAAGGCTTTAGATGTGTTGCATGAACGTTTGTGGGAGTATCACTTGCCATTCATTGACTTGTTGCATGAACGTTTGCGGGAGTATCATTTGCCTTTCATTGAGTTTGCATATAATTGGAGTAGTCATTTTGGGGTAAAGATGATTTTAGACATGTTACATGAACGTTTGTGTGAGTATCATTTGCCATTTATTGACTTATTGCATGAACGTTTGGGAGAGTATCATTTGCCATTCATTGAGGTTGCATATAATTGGAGGGGTGATTTTGGTGTAAAGAAGACTTTAGATATGTTTCGTGAACATTTGTAGGAGTATTGTTTACCATTCATTGAGTTCACATATAATTGGGGTGTTCATTCTACTACTAAAGTTTCACCTCTTGAAATTATTTATAGACTTAATCTATTTACTCTTTTAGATTTAATGCATCTACCTGTTGATGACAGGAGTAACTTGGATGGACTTTTCCAAATTCTTGAACAAATTATTGATAATGCATATCAAGAGGACCTTCCAGGTAAGTATAATGTTTCTGCTATTTTCAATGTTACTAACCTTTTTCCCTTTGATCCAGGTGGGGATTCGAGGTCGAATCCTTTTGAGGAGATGGGGAATGATGGGAACCAAGGTGGGCCTAGTCTTAAAGATTATTTGCAACTTTCAGATGGGCCAATTATAAGATCAATAGCCACGAAGATCAAGGAAACAATGCAAGGATTGGTGCAATCCACTTGGATGAAGCTAGCAAGAACCCAACACTCAAGATGGGCTTTAAAGAGGGAGAACCAGTTTTGATCTACTAGATACAAGATGTGAAAGACACAACTTAGAGTATCGTTTGAGCCTTTTGTTATTGATGGTTTTCAATTTGTTAAAAGTATTTATTTTATTAGTTTAGAATAAGAGGACTTGAGGATGCTTGGCCCATGTATGTCTTATTTCTTCTGAATTAGGGTTTTGGGAAGGCCTTGTATTGTGGCCAAGAGCTTATTTGGAAAGTTACATATGAGGAACTAGGGTTTCAAAAAGTTACTATAGCGCGGCACTATTCACATCCCGAATCACTGTAGCGCCGCACTGTTCATTGTAGCCGAAATACTGTAGCAGCGTACTATTCATCCAGGGATATTTTTGGAACAAAGGGGTTTATTTTGGGCTAGGGTTTCAATTAAGTTTAGGGTTTAAATACTCTTTGTAGTTTCGTTTTAATTAGTTTATGAAATTTGATGATTTATTCATTGTGAGTTAAGTTTTACTCCTCTTATTCTTAATTGAACTTTTGAATTTATCAAAGGTAAATCACAACCTTTGTAGCGTTCCTCCTTGTAATCTGGGTTCTTAAGATGGGTTCTTCAACGGGTCTAGATTTTAATATAATCTAGGTTCTTGAAACGGGTTCTCATCGGGTCTAGATTCTCCATCCATTGACTTGAGTTTGGCTTTCTTGGGTATGTTTTCAATTTGATTGTGGGTTCAAGGGATTCCTTTCCCGCGGATTCATATCACTCCCTCTCCATTTTGTTTTCTCCTCCCTCTTACTCTCCATATCGTAACCCTAAATCAATCCTTCTCCATCTCCATGGAGACATTACCGTGGGTTGTTTGAAGGCCAATAGATTTCTATTTCTTAGATCCGATCTCCATGATTTCAAAACAAGGGACCATGGTATTTGAGCATGCGGCAATGGAAGTTTGCAAGAAACCCAGAAAGAAACAAAAAAGAAGAAAGAAAGATTCACACGATTTTATTGTAGAAAAAAACAACAGTTATATTGTTTATGGGATTTAGGTGAAAAATGAGTGAATCTAAATTCCCAAAAAAGCTAAGATATATTTAAAAAAAAATCAACAAACAAAAAATCCGCTGATTTTGTTTTTTCTAGCCATAAAGGAATTAACATGCTGGTCTTCACTATAGCAACTCATATTATCCTGACAACCTGCAGGTGCTGTTTGGATCTTCTTCTAAGTATTGATTCTTAACTATTACAAGTTATAAATGTTCTCCTTGTTTCCCTTTCAGATTGATAACTGCAAGCTCCTGTTTGACAAACTCAAAGCTGTCATGGACGCTTGTACCTCCATCCTTTGCCTCCCTTCGTTTTACCTTACCCATCATTTTACAAAAGAAAGTAAGCTTCTCCAAGAAAACACAGGCAAAGCACAGACGAGCCAACAATAAGCTTAGGAGCCCTAAGCAAGAGTTGGGTGCTTTCATTTTACCTTACTAAGAGGTTGTAGAAAAAACTAGAGTTGTTGGAGAGAGTGTGAGCTTAGCTTATAAAACCGAAAAGAAAGAAAATTCAGTCTTTCACAAAAAATTTTTATGTTTCAGTAATTTTTTATTTTTTTAATATGCTATGTGGCATACTGATTCTCGGGGGTTCCCCACCCCTGGTTGCATGTAGCAGGGCTGATTTCCCACCGCTTCCACCATTGGTATAAGAGTGATTTTCATCTCTTCATTTCCTACTATTTGCTATCTAATAAAATTAAGTCCTCTCGTTTTAACTTCCCAAATCTACAACTTTGGCCTCTAACTCTATAAAATCAATTAATATGTTTAATATACTTTGATTTAATATAATTTATTAATATTTAATGTTTTTATTAGTAGTAGTAATAGTTGAAATTTTTTTCATACCTAAATAAGATTTTACAGGGTTGAGGTGGTAGGAGCTGTACTAAGTATTTTGTATAAATTCGGAGGAATCTATTGTAATTGTTAATATATTAATATGGTCTTGTTTAAGAAATATAATTACAAAATTTTTAGAATTTTTATGTTCTGTTCTTTTAATGTATTTTTTATAACAGATTTGGTGCTTCTAATTGCTTACTTCAGTGCTCTCCATCCCGCTCATTGTTGGCTTTCTTCGACTTCCACTGATCTTATATTTGTCCTCTACCTTCTGGTACGTTTATTTCCCCTCTGTTAAGTAAATAGTTATTGTATTTATTTTGTAACAAATATATAAACTTGTAATTCTCGATTATAATTTAGAAAAATTGTTTTTAAATAGATGTTACTTTCTTATGCTTTAGATATAAATAGTTATAACATTGTTTGTGTTTTATATTTCCATTTATATGCATGTATGTCTATGGGTTGGGCCTGGGAAACAGAATAAGCACAAAAACAAATAGAAAGAAAGACCAAAGTTTAGAGAAACATAGCATCTGAGAGGCTCGGTTTGAGGGGGGAAGATAGAGAGAGAATGAGGAAGTTGAAAGGAATTTTCGAGATGAGAGAGTATCAGAGAGAGGGAGAGAGAATTAGAGAATGAAGGATATCAGAATTGTTTAAAATCTTTTCTTTAAAACTTCAATGCTGGTAATATATAAGTACAAAGTATCTACTTGTAGTTATATGTTTTGTGAAAGTATTTGTATTATAGTTATGAATACTTTGCAGATAATATATGTGATATGTGTTGTAAGCAGAAAGAAAATTCTTAAAATATAGATAAAACTCTGTTTGTTTATAGTTAAACATTTAAGGCATAACAAAAATCATCAACTAGTATGTTTTTATCTTTCTCATATAAAAGATGCTTGTGCTATTTATTTTGTAATGGCTACTCTAATTATTCATATGTTATATTTGACAAGCATATGAATTTCTTATTACTAATTATAATTAATGAAAGCCTGTTATATGCCTATTTGAAACTTATCGCTCTTATAATATATACTTTAAAAATATATATACACAGTTGTGACTTGGTTATTGTAACTCGTGTTATATTTATAAACATTATACAAATCGTGTGTATAATATGTGTTGTAAGCGGGAAAAAAATTCTAAAAATATAAACAGAATTCTGTCCATTTATAATTAAAATTTTGAAACATAACAAAATTGATCAACTGGAAAAACACGTTGCCCTTACAAGTGTGTGTATGTATATGTATATATAATAAGCTGGCATCATAGGGCTTCAAATAATCAATGACATATGGCTTCAAATTAATGACAGATGGACTCCATTTCCATATAATTTTTATATGTATAATTTTTTTTGCATTTTTATCTCTTCCTTTTTCCATATACGTACACATATTTCACCGATTACTATGTAGAAATATCTTCCATGGTGATGACATAGAAAAACGTTGAATGTAACCGCCTGGGGGAATCGTGGGGTAACTGCGTCCCACGTGGCATTAATCTCAAAACAGTTCGTTCTCATTTCCAACCTTCGGCTTCGTCTCAGCGTTTTCTTCCCATTTCCAACTTTCAAACCAAAGTTTTCAATGTTATCCCTCTCTCTCTCCTTCGTATAGTTTTTCATCTTTTTTTCTCCTCTCCCTCTCCATCTCCAATTTCCCTCTTCACCTCTGTTTCTATGAACCTGCCGACCTCCCTCTCCAATTTCAAGAACATCACTCGTCCTCTTCCTCTCCATCTATCCAGTTTGTAACCTTGAGCTAGACAACTTTTGGAAATTTTTGGAAAACTCTGAGGGCAAAAACAAAAGAAAGAAATTGTGGAAATAAATTTGAGAGAAACCTGTTAAATATGAAATTTAAAAAGTGAGTTTGTCTTTGTTGGAGGAGAAATCGTCCTCTTCCTCTTCATCTTCCTCTTTCTCTTTTCTATTTTTTATTTTCCCTTACATAATATGTGCTTTGACGAGAGAGTAGAATTTGAGGAAAAGAAAGCAAAGAGAAGATGCGAAGTTCGATCTGTGACCAACGTTCTTCAAGAGAGAATGGAAACGGAACTAGCCTTTCCTGGTGGCTTTCGCCATTACTGGAACCATCATCTCCAAGTTCTCTCTTGGTCTCACTGAGGAACGACTCTTGTTAATTGGTCTCCTGGGATCCGTAAAAGGACCTATTGTCTAAGATTTTTGAGTTATGGGTCTTGTTGAGCAGTTTCAAAGAAGGAAGTTTTCAAGGGAGCAGGGGTTTTGGACCTGCTATTGGGTTGCTTTCTTTGGCTTGAAGGTAACTGTGTTACAAAAAGAAATCAGGAAGATAATACACAAGAAAAAAGAAAATGGTTCCATGATTTTTTTTATTTCTTTTGTATTTTTTTTATTTTCATAAATTGTGCCCCGTCCGCCAGTTACATCCAGTTTGCGCTATGCGGTTGTTCGTAGAAAAACTCAATGACATAACCATGCATACTGGGTTTCGCTAGAAGTCTTCGATCCTTAGTAATGACATCAAGTGCCTATAGCGCCAGATGGTAATCATGGTTCCATTATTAATTTTAGAAGACCTTGACTCGGTGATAATGATAATATAGATGGACAAAAAGATCAAGCTTTTCAATTATTAATTTTGAAATGAGATGAAATGAGACGTTTTTTATAATTTTTTTCGCAAATATCATTCAAATACAGAACGTTTTTTAATTTCAAATCTCTAACCTAATTTTAATTTAATTATTACCTAATCATTACAACTTTCTCAAATTTTCAAATAAAAAAAAATACTACAACCTTTTCAAATTTCAAAATAAAAACAATGTTAAAAAATTATATTCAAACAAATTTTTAACTTTATAATATTCGTATTCAACTTTCTCTCTCATTTTTTAAAATCAAATAAAACATGTTAACTCAAATAAAACTATAACACTCCCAAACAACATATCAGAAAATATTTATCTTTCACAAGAGTAATAATACATATAGTCGTAGAGTATACAAGTATTGCACAATCATTTTAAAAAAGAGTGAGATCTACTATTAAAAAATTAATTTTTTGTCAGGTAAGTTCCGTATTTACTTTCTTTTTTCAAAATGATTGTGCGGTACTTATGCATTCCACGACTGTAAATATCATTTTTCTTCAATATATTCCACAAATGCTATGCATTTCATCTATGCTGGCATCCTATGGCTGCAAACTACCAACAAATGGACATCATATACCTTTTTAGAAAAGTGAAATGGCTACAAAGAGGTTTCATAAAAGTAAATTAAAAAATATATATGATTTTATGTAATATATTAGATCTACTTTACGATAAAAACAACTTTACAATTTGACATATTATATCAAATTATATTAATTATAAATTTACTTTTATAAAATCTTCTTAGCCAAAACATTTTTCAACTTTTTATATATTTAATCTGTTTTACATTTTTGTCTCTTCCTTCCTTCCTTCCTATGAATATTATCACTGTTGCATTATTTGAGAAGAACTTGACTCACTTTAAGAAGACCTTGACTTACTTTAAGTTTGAGTTTTCAGATTGAAACAAGAGAAAAAAGGAGAAATGGCCGTTTCTACGATTTCTTTCTGAGTGTGGCCGACAATCGCTGTGACTTTTGACAATTGGCGTGTGAACTTGGCATCTTTGAGTAGAATTCTTAATTTCTTACGGCTCCGTGTGAAGAACAAAAAATGTCATAGAAAGGCATAACGATAAAAAGTGAAACCGGAAAGGAAGAAATAATCAAAGAGAACCGAAAAAAATGTGGAGGTTCACTTTCAAACCGCTTTCGAGTTTACTCTCCCAGTCTCTTCACTTTTATCGTGTTTTTAAACTTGTAATCATACTTTTAAGACTTTAAATATAATTATATATATATAATTTATTTACATAATGACTATATTAAAATGTACTATATCAAAATATTTCGTTCTAAATTTTGGTGCAAACCGTTGATAACAACTTTACAAAAGAAAATAGTACACTACAATTATTTTTTATAATTCTTATAGAACTATACTTTAAATGCAAAATATTTTTATAAAATAACTTTTAAAAATAATATCACTTTACATAAATATTCTGATTTTAAAATATGATTGTAAAAAAATAATAAAAATGGTTATCATTACTCCTCATACCCAAGCAGCATTTAAAATTGAAAGAAGATAAAGTGAAGCTAGTATTTTATAAAATATGAAAACAGATGTAAACAATTAGAATAAAATTATTTTTGAGATGAAAATTTGTCTTGACATTTAAAAGATGCTTAATTTGAAGTGAATTAAAGAAAGGAAAATGGTAGTCTTCCGTGGGGCTCTGCTGAGATTTTTTTTTAAAATTTTTTTTTTTAATAATTAAGAAAGTATTTTTTGATTATGGGAGCTTATTTGGTTCTCGTGTTCTTTCTAATTGCAGTAAAAAAGTTATTTGGATTTGATATTTTCCTTGCGAAGCTGTAAAACTGTAGACAACCTCGAATAAATGTTTCATAGCAGAAAATCATCACTGTATATACATCCTTGACAGAGGGGGTTGCAGCGTCGGGGTGGGAGAGAGATAAAATGAAATCATGTACCTGCGGGTGTAAATTTTAGGTTGGCATATGGCCTACGTGGCAGATTTGTATTAGCTGGTGTTAGAACAACATTAACACCCACCCGGCTGAAGGTTTTCCCTTTTAGTTTTGCACTCTCTGGGACAATCCATTGCAATCCTCTTCGGTTTCACACCAAATTCTCGTACTTTCTACTGTATTTTGTAACTTTGTCCTACAAAAAGGCCAAAAACGTGTCACGTTTCACTTGCCTAATCAGCAATTTATAAATTTATATCCCTGCTTACCAATAATTATTAATTTATTCTCACTCTAATCAGTAATTACTCACCTCCTCAATGGCAAATCCAGTGTTAAGTGCACGTAAAAGCACACGGTATCCCAAGAAGAGGAAGTTATTAACCACTCGCCGCAAATACGCAGCAGCCCTTTCCATGTGAGCGACCCCCTTGAAACTCCCATCCCTCTTAAATCCTCTCCCGCTCTTCGCCTCGTTCTTTTTACCCCGTCTCCATGCATGTATAAACCCAGAATTTCTCGAACATGTTCAGTTACATTTAGCGAAGCTTTCGTTTTTTTTTCCTTTTGAGTATTCTATGATGACGCGTCCAAGACCCAAAACCCTTCTTTTGCTGTTTTTCTTGTTTTTGCACTGTTTATCTATGGTGGTTGCTCTTGGAGGAGACTACGAGATTTTGATTCGGGTGAAGAATGCCCAACTGGACGACCCCAATGGCAGCCTCAGCGATTGGGTTTCGAACAGTGATCGCAATCCCTGTAAGTGGACCGGCGTTACTTGCGACTCTCGTAACCGATCGGTTATTTCCATTGATCTATCCGGGTTGAGCATCTCCGGCGGGTTCCCGTTTGATTTCTGCCGGATTAGAACCCTCCAGAACCTCTCTCTCTCGGACAACAACTTCAATGGTAGCCTTCCATCCGAGCGTATATCCGTCTGCTCACGCCTTTACTTGCTTAACCTCTCCAGTAATTACTTCGTCGGTGAGCTTCCGGAGCTGTCTTCTTTCACTGTATTAGAGGTCATCGACCTCTCCTACAACAACTTTACTGGCAATATTCCCGCGAGCTTTGGCGGGTTACAGTCGTTGAAAGTGCTCATTCTTACTCTGAACTTGCTCACCGGTTCGATCCCTTCCTTCTTAGGTAATCTGAGCGAGTTGACCCGGTTAGAGCTCGCTTGCAACCCATTCAAGCCCAATGCTTTACCTCCAGAGATTGGAAACCTGACAAAGCTCGAGAATTTATATCTGCTGGGATCGAACCTCATCGGACACATACCAGAGTCAATTGGAAAACTCATCTCGCTCAAGAACCTAGACTTATCCAGAAACTCTCTTTCAGGCGAGATTCCTACCGGTATTGGCGGATTGAAAAGCGTAGAACAAATCGAACTCTATGAGAACCAGTTGTCCGGTGGATTGCCCGAGAGCATGGCAAACTTGAGCGCTTTGCTCAGACTAGATGTCTCTGAAAACAAACTCACTGGAAAGTTACCGGACAACATCGCAGCAATGCCTCTCAATTCTCTGAACCTCAACGATAACTTTTTTGAAGGCGAAGTTCCAGAAGTTTTATCTTCGAATCCAAATCTGCAACAGTTAAAGCTCTTCAACAACTCATTTTCCGGTAAGCTACCCGATAACCTAGGCAAATATTCCGACTTGAAGGATTTTGATGTTTCCACAAACAATTTCATCGGTCAGTTGCCCAGGTACCTCTGCTTCCGAAATAAGCTTCAGAATCTAATCGCATTCAAAAATCATTTCTCTGGAAGTTTACCAGAATCGTACGGTGAGTGCAATTCTCTTAGTTATGTGAGGATTGCGAGCAACGAACTCTCCGGCAAAGTACCGGACGGTTTCTGGAGTCTTCCGCTTGAGTTTCTTGAAATGCATAATAATAGACTCGAAGGTTCTGTTTTGGGTTCGATATCCCGTGCTCGTAGGCTCACTAAGATCTTCATCTTCGACAATAAGTTTGAGGGCGAAATTCCGGCGGAGATTTGCGAGCTGCATGAACTCATCGTGATCGATGTGAGCAAAAACCGATTTTCCGGCGATGTTCCGACTTGTATAACTGGATTGAAGAAACTACAGAGGCTTAGAATGCAAGAGAACCAGTTCTCCGGGGAGATTCCGGGTTCAGTGGGCTCGTGGCCCGACATGGTCGAGTTGAACCTATCGAGAAACCGTTTCTCAGGAAAAATTCCTGCGGCACTTGGGAATTTACCAGTGTTAATGTATCTAGACCTCGCCTGCAACTCGCTTAGCGGCGTAATTCCGGTGGAGCTGACAAAGCTAAAGCTGAACGAGTTTAACGTCTCAGACAACAAATTGCATGGAGAAGTACCTATAGGGTTCAATAACGAGTTGTACCTCGATAGTCTATTGGGCAATCCGGATCTCTGTAGCCCTAATCTGAAGCCCTTGCCACCATGTTCGAAACCTAGATGCACTGCTCTGTATTTTGCAGTTATTCTGGCTATCTGCGCTTCGCTCCTCGTCGGATTTCTGTTATGTTTCTTCAAAGCCAAATATCAAGCATTGGGTGGCAAATCCAACCGCCGATGGAAGATAATCTCCTTTCAACGGATTGTGTTCAGTGAGGAAGACGTAATTCCATGTCTAAAAGAAGAAAACGTGATCGGAATGGGTGGTTCTGGCCAGGTCTACAAGGTGAAGCTCAAGCCGGTTATGACTGTGGCGGTTAAGAGACTTTGGGGAGGTACCGCCCGAAACCCGGAGTCAGAAGCGGTATTCAGATCAGAGATCGAGACGTTAGGTCGGATCCGCCATTGCAATATTTTGAAGCTGCTGTTGGGTTGCAGCGGTGAGGCGTTTTGGATTTTGGTGTACGAGTACATGGAGAATGGGAGCTTGGGCGACGTGCTGCACGTAGAGAAGGGCGGTGCTTTGTTGAATTGGCCTCGTCGTTACTTGATAGCTGTGGGCGCGGCGCAGGGGTTGGCGTATCTTCACCATGACTGCGTGCCAGCAATTGTGCACCGAGACGTGAAGAGCAACAACATATTGTTGGACGACGAGTGGAGGCCGCGCGTGGCGGATTTTGGGATGGCCAAGACTTTGCAGCGGGAGGTGTGGCAGGGGGATGCTCCAGGTTCCATGTCTCGTGTCGCTGGGTCCTATGGCTACATTGCGCCAGGTTAGTAGTTTACCTTGGATTTATATGACCAGAAATTAGTACCTCGAAGAGACACATAAAGTGTTATATATGATATTTATTGATAAGTTTTTTGAATAATATACAGAGTATGCTTATACCATGAAAGTTACAGAAAAAAGTGATGTTTATAGTTATGGTGTGGTGCTTTTGGAATTAATAACTGGAAAGAGGCCAAATGACTCATCCTTCGGCGATGACAAGGACATAGTGAAGTGGGTTTTAGAGATAGCTCTATCATCTCCTGACGGAGGAACCGGCGAAGCCATCTCCGACGGTTGCAGTGGAGTCCTGGACCAGCTTATAGACCCGAGGATGGACTCATGCTCGTGCGATTATGAAGAGATTAAGAAGGTTTTGAAGGTGGCTCTCCTCTGTATCTCAGAACTTCCCAACAAAAGACCCTCCATGCGAAAGGTAGTTGAATTGCTGAAGGAGGGGAGTAAACTTGCTGGTCTTAATTGATGATGGCATTGGAATGGCAGTGGGGTGTTTGAAACACACTACATTTGTGGCCCTCAAACTTGTGTCACCTATCTGCATGGTGGATTAATGTATGAGAGATTTTGTTTGTTCTAAATGATTCACTATTTAAATACAAGTAATACTACATATAGTTGTGGGAGTACATAAACATCGTATAGTGGTTTTAAAAAATAGTAAAACCTATTATTAAAAAATTAATTATTTTTTTATATAAATCTCATATTTTATTTTTTTTTTAAAAATGATTGTACGATCCTCACAGCTATCCTTTCACAATACTTAAATATGATTAGATCTGATCAAATTTAAGGGGATACAAATTATGTGTTTTAAATGCGAGGGATTTTGATTCTTCTGTCGAAATGAAATCGTGACGTTTTTCTAAAGGAATAAAACTTTTTTCACAGAAATTTAGAGAGAGAGAGAGGGGCTAAAGTTACGTTTGAGAAAGGCAATTACCGGTAAATAATAATTAAGACTGTATTTAGATATTAAATTGAATTGAATTGAGTTAAGATGATAAAATATTATTTTTTAATATTATTATTATTTTAATATTTAAAAAAATTAAATTATTTTTTATAGTTTATATTAAAATTTAAAAAAATTATAATAATAAATTAAAATAAATTGAGTTAGATTGAAAATTCAAAAAACTTTAAATGTATCTTACAGTATCGACCTATCATTCATCAGGCAATGATTTTGCGCATTATCGATTGCTCTTCAAAACAAAATCATTGCAAGGTTGCGCTCTGGATTCTATATTTAGTGCATTTGTTTTCTTTTTCTTTTACTTTTTCTTTTTCTTTTCCTTTTTCTTTTTTCACCTTTTCAGTACGTTATGATTGCTTAGCTTTAAAGTTAAGGGTGAATCTAATGGACGCACCGACACTGGCAGTTTTGTTAGGGATTCCGGTTTTGTCCCTAAACACTAAGTCCACGAGCTCGTCTTGGTAGTGATGGAGACCGAGTGTCAAGCCTTCTTGCTTGGTCTTGCACGTATAATGGCAATGATGGGTTCCTAGGGTGATGAAGGTATAGTGTTTAGTGATGGAAATGATGATGATGATGATGAGTTCGGGTGATCTAAGTGGCGAATATACGTGTTTGATGCAATGTGGAATGGCTTATGGGTTGCCCTTGATGTTAGGCCTTTTTGGATGATGTTTAGGGTTTATAGGATGAAGATGGGCTAGAGTTTGGATGGTGGCTAAGGGGAATTTCGAGATTTGGAAGAGTTGGCTTAGGGTTGGAGTGTAAGATGAGATGCTAGGGTTGGAAGGATGTGGTTGGTTGAGGCTAGGACTCCTTGATTGATGAGTCACTTTGGGAAAGATGGAAATTAGGTTAAGGATGAAGATGAGTTGTGTTTGAATGGGTCTAGGGTTGTTCCTTGAGTTTAGGGATTTGGAGATGTAAGATGGGATTTGAATATGGCAAGATAAGATGATAGTCTTTTAGTTGGTTTGAATGGTTCTAGGGAATGAGTGGTTGAGGGGTTGGATTTGGAAGATAAGATTTGATTATGGTAAGATATGGCAGGTATGATTTGAATATGGCAAGAGGAGGGAAGTCTTTGGTTGACTTGAAGGATTCTAGGAATGGAGTGATTCTAGAGAAGTTGAGTGATTGGAGGGATTGAGATTCGGTTTTGGCTATTGAGGGAAGTCTTGGTTGGCTAGAGATATTGTAGGGATGGAGAGATTTAAGGGATTGACAATGGGTTGGCAATTCCTTAAATCAAGGGATATGGATTTGGAAAATAGGTTTGGGATGATGGGTAAGGTGGCTAGGGTTGATCCTAAATGGTAAGAGGCATGGAAGTTGTTGGGAAGTTGGTGTTTGGCTAAGGCAATGGATGGATTTCGAATTTGGATTAATTGGAAGATGGGTTAAGGATTCCTAAGTGGTAGGAATTACCTTGTGGAAGTCTAGGGTTAAGTTGGATGAAGGGTGGTTAGGGTTAGCCGAATATGAGAGCGGTTATTGTGATCCCTTGATTGTAGGATCAAATATGGTTAGGTGTCACTTTGGGGTTTAAGTTTAGGGTTGGCTTTGGGATTGGTAGGATTTGTGGGATTGAGTGGAATGAGTCAAATTTCCTAAAGTTAAGGGAGTTGCCTAGTAGGACTCTTGAGGGATGATTAGGATTTGTGGAAGACAAGGGTTTCGGTTAGGGTTATTGTGTATGGTTGAGGCTAATTATGGTAGTGATGACAATTATGGAAAGTAGGGTAAACACTAGGATTGGTCGAATAGTGTATGTGGGAAGATCAAAATGGATGGAAGGAAATTTATGGATGAACACTATAGATAAACAATATGGATGAACACGCATGCACATTCAAGAACACAATGGTGAATAACTTCAACACCAATTCTAGAATGCACAAAGATGAATGGACTCAACAAAGGAATATGAAGACTCTTTTTTATGGTTTATATGGGTATTTTGAGAAATCAAAGAATACTAAGATTGAGACTTAGGATGTCTTTGATTTGCAAGAAAGTAAAGATGAACAAGATGGAAAATATTAGAACAAACACGAAAATATAAGAACAATGTATTTTTGGATTTTTGAATATAGAATGGAAAATATAAACACAAGAAGATAATTGAATCAACACCTATTCAATGAATTGCAAGATGATGAAATAAAGATCGATAAAAGGATAGATAAATAAATCACCATTGATTCACGAATTGCACAATGATGAAATAGGATAGATTGAATCACCACCTATTCACGAATTGCAAGGTGATGATCCTCTACTAGGGATTCACGAATTTCACCCAAGTAGCCCAAATGCTAAGCACCGAAAAATGTTCTTCAAGAACACACCCAAACCGTTCCACAAAGGAAAAATGTCAAATGATCAAAGATGTAAAATGAAATGCCTAAGGATCCTATTTATGGAGATTACAAAGTGGAAACCCCCAATAGGTCCCTTGAAATATAATTAAAAATAAATAAGGATAAATAAATGATATGGTCTTGCATGGCCAATATGGCTTGTGATATGTCTTGGCCCTTGGTTGGCCTTGGCTAGCCTTGATCTTGGAAGTAACCCGATCTTTGTTGTCCATGCATGCCTAGGACCTTGTCTTAGGGCGGTTTTTGATGAGGTCCCAACAAGTTTGCAGCGGTTTGGAGCTGCATCGCTGAGAGGACGCTGTGACGTTTGAAGAGCTTCTCGATAGAATCTTTTAGCATTAATTTGTAAAATTAATATTTGAGTTTTTAAGTTGTAAAAATGAGATTTTTTATTATTAATTTTTGTAAAATTAATAATTGGACTTTAAAAAATTTCTATGTAGGTATCTCTATTTATCTTTTATTATAAAATTAAGAAGAAATTATCACTTGGCATTAGTATGTCAGTCTTTAATTGGTTGATATTGCTTACCATTAATTGTATTAAGCTAGATATAATAAAATTAAAAAATAGTAAAGTTTTAGAAGAATTGTAAGAATTGTAGACAAGTTCTTCTCTGCTATTATGTACCAGTTTTGATACTTTTGTATGTGTATAAATATCCTACACAGTGTTAATGAAATTTAAGGAAGTTATTTCTCAAATATTCTATTTTTGTTATGGTATCAGAGCAGCACGATTAGCTGTTTCTTTCTGATCCATGGCTGAACCTCCACCTCCTTCCCAATCATCTCTCACAGCCACATCCATAATCTCGTCCTTTTCACATATTGTAACTACAAAGCTTACAAATGATAACTATTATCTCTAGAAGGTGCAAATCAGCACCTATCTCAAAGGTCAAGATCTATTTTATCTCCTAGATGGCTCACTTCAAATTCTATGACGCCCCGACTCTCACATACAGAAATGCGAGAATCATAACGTCTGGATGATGACAACACGTGTCACGCATCTCAACGATAAATGCTCAAGTGTGTGCAATAAGCAAAAAGTGTATAACAAAAATGCAACGGATAATATATATAAGTCAACTAAGTACTATAATTGTTTACTACAAATATCCAAAAACAAAAATGTTTAAAAATAATACCAATGTCCCAAAAATAATACGAGAGCTGAAAATACAAATACAAGTGATCCCAAAACACTCATCCGACGGAGCCAAATCCTCAGGCTCAGCATCTGCATCATCAACATCAAAATCTGCGATACCAATAAAATAGTACTGCAGGTAAGTTATAATCCAAACAACAACGAGATAAAAACACATTAATACGACCACCCATGCATGCATATGATGTAATATGCATTAAACCCAAAAATATCATTTTCCCCCGAAAATGAATATTTTCCAACATACGCCAAAATCTCATTTTGGTCCAAAACATTTTCCACCATTTTTCCTGAAAATGACTCAAAACAATAACCCATCATTTTCTCAGAAAATGACTCACACAAAATCATTTATCTAACACACGCCATTTTTTCAGAAAATAGCTCATTATCCATTTTATTCGTATGCACCATGATCTCCCCAAGGGATCATCCGCACACCCTGGCTTCGTAACGAGTGATGCCCAATTCCGCACCTAGTGCGATCGTGGCCAAGCATCCTCTAACCCCCACCAGCAGAGGGGCCGAAGTCGACCCGAGAGCGTTACCATCCCGTTGTCGCCCGGCGACAACTCAGGGGACATCACTCAGTATATTCCACTCCCGAGTGACTAGAGGAACTCCATCGAGATAATGTCCCATCTAGGCTTGGGGTCGTGATACACACGCACTCAAAAATCATTTCCACATGAAAATTCAGTTTTCAAATATGCACATGAACATGAATGCAATTACCGAAAATCCAGTTTTCATTTACAAACATGAACATGCGTGCAGATATGCAATGTACCAAACACGACACGATTATCCAACAACCAACAAATCCCAACATAAACCAATCACATAGAAAACTCCATCCTCCAATCCATCTAACCCCCTTACTCCTAAAACTCAGTCTAGCACAACCAACCAAAACACAGAAAATATGAGTTAGTGCAAAAATATATTTAAATCTCAAAAGTTATTTGAAAAATACTTACAATGCTTTAATATAATTTCTGAAGGATCACAGATGAGGTAGAAGCGGCAAATAGCAACTAAGTAGTGCAAAATGCATTGTGGCCGTGGGTCAAAAATAGTGAATTTTGAACGGGATCAAACGAAGACTTGGTATTACTAGAGTACGGCTTAGAGATGTCGTTGAAGTTAGTGGTGGTGGCTTTTGGCCATGGGTGGCAGCGAGGAAGGCGGTTTAAGGCCAAAAAGTTCAAATCGAAGATGTAGATAATGGAGTTTCACCGGTGATAGATCGGAACTAAGGATAGGTGATTTGGGTTGCTAAGAGTTCCAGGATGATGTGGTGAAGAAATGCTGGCCGATGGTGGCGCGACGACGGCCTAGGGACGCAAGGAACGCTGCAGCTTCAAGCCGTGCATACAGGTCATCGACGGCGCGAGAGGGGATGAGACTGTGGAGGGAGATCTCCAGCCGGAGGGGAAGAGTTTGGGGTGGGCGGTGTCGATTACGGCGACGCGCGGCGGTGCCCACTGGTCGGTCGGAAAAACAGATGGGTAGAGGGAGAGAAGGTTGTCGCGCAAGGGAGAGAAGAATGAAGGAGAAATAAGGAGAAAAGAAAGAGAGAGAGAAAAGAAATAGGAAGGAAAAAGGGAAAAAGAAAAAAGAAGGAAAATAGATGAGGTCCAATCCTCGTAACTTGAGTTACAAAAATGATCCAACGAAAAGATTTTCGAAACAGTAAATTAAATAAAATAATTCAAACGCAGTAAAAAGCTTAAATAAAATAAAAATAAAATCTAACAACAATAATTTTAAAAAACCACAAGCAACTAATTTAAATTAAAAAGTAATTTAAATGCAAAACAATAATTAATATTAAGAAAGCATATCAAAAATAATTTTCATAACTTAAAAAATATTATAAAATAATATATCAAAACTCCCAATAATTTTAAAACAAAAGAACCAATATTTGAATTAATTAAAATAATATTTTAATTAAAATATACTAAAATACTGGGTGTTACAAATTCCCCCTGAATATCTTCCAAATAAACCAGACACCATCAACACAGAATACACATTATGGAAACGTACCGATCAGTTGGTTCTCAGCATTTTATTCTCCTCCATTTCTGATTCTATTGTCAGTCACGTTCTTTCATCAAATACTTCTCAGGCACTTTGGGCTTCTCTTGCTGCGATGCTTTCTTCCAAATCACATCCCCAGGAGTTTCACATCAGGTTCCAACTCACTCATCTCTCACAAGGCAACCAAAATATAACCGTTTATTTTGGGAAGGTACATGCATTGGCCGATACACTTGCAGCCACAGGGAGTCCTCTTCCTAATAAAGAGTTTGTCTCCTACTTGGTTACTGGCTTAAATTCTTCTTATGATCTACTTGTGACTTCTATCACAACTAGGACTGACCCTTTGACCTCGCATGAGTTGTATCAAATGCTGTTAGTCCATGAAAGCAGGGTCCATCACAAAATTAGTCGGTCAAACACTGAACCATCTGTTAATTTCTCCTCATCTAATGGTGGTGGTCGAGAATGAGGCCCACACCGTGGTGGTAGACAAGGGAGAAAAGGTCGTGGTGGCATATTTGGAAATAATCGTGGTGGTGGACGCTCCTACAATCCATCCCAGCATCATACTCGGCCCACCTGCCAAGTTTGCATCAGGCAAGGCCATGTTGCTCTTCAGTGTAGGTTCTGCTTCGACCACTCTTATTAGCTCGATGCACTAACGTCGTTCTCAGCAAATTTTACAACTCCAAATTCTTTCTCTAACGAAGCTTGGTACCCGGACTCAGCAGCAACACATCACATCACCAACGACCTGAGCAATCTCAATATTTCATCAGAACAGTATACTGACAGTGACCAAATTCGAGTTGGTGATGGTACAACCCTGCCCATTCAACACTTTAGTGACTCCTCCTTCTCAACTCATTCTTCCATTTTTCGTCTCAAAAATTTACTTCATGTTCCCTCCATAACCAAAAACCCTATCTTTGTGTGTAAATTTTGTGCTGATAATAAATATTTCTTTGAATTTCATGACACTTTCTTCTCCTTAAAGGACAAGTCCACTCGGAAGATCCTCCTCACCGGTCCCAACCATAATGGCCTTTATGTCTTTCCTCCAGCACTGTCTCCATCTTCCTCGGTTCATCATCCCTCTACTCAAGTTGGAGAATGCTCCTCCTTAGCTAACTGGCATAACAGGCTCTATCATCCATTACTCAAAATCATGTCTCAAGTCTTGCACTCCAACCGTTTGAAGTTTCTTCCCAGTGAACATACTTTTACATGCCCTACCTATCCACTCACCAAGCTTCATCAACTGCCTTTTCGGCCTAGTCAGGCCCAATACACAAAGCCTCTTCAATTGCTTGTAGCAGACTTGTGGGGTCCACCCTTATATTTCTCACAATAGTTTTAAATACTATCTATCTTTTGTTGATGCTTCTACCCGTTTTACCTAGATGTTCCCTATTAAACTTAAATCGGATGTTCTAAATATTTTCACTAATTTTATACCATACATTGAACGTCTATTCAATTCTAAACTCATTACGCTACAAACTGATGGTGTAGGGGAGTTCAAGGCTCTCACTCATTTTTGCCAAAAACTCGGGATCACTCATCGTTTTTCATGTCCCCATACGCATCAACAAAACGGACTCATTGAATGCAAACACCATCATATTGTTGAAACTAGGTTAGCCCTTTTAACCCATGCATCTCTTCCATTTTCCTTTGGGGCTAAAGCCTTTAAAACTACTATCTATCTAATTAACCAAATGCCTAGCCCAATCCTTCAGAACCAGTCCCCTTACTTTCTAGTCCATAATCGAAGCCCAGATTACTCTTCATTAAAGGTTTTTGGTTGTGAGTGTTGGCCCAATTTGAGACCATACAACACTCACAAAATGGCCTACAGATCCGTTTCATATTTGTTTTTAGGCTATAGCCCAACCCACAAAGGGTATAGGTGTTTGGATCTAAAAACCCAACGTCTATATGTGTCCTGGGATGTCATTTTTGCTAACAACTCCTTCCCTTTTCGTACACAACAGCCCAAGCCCACTTCACCTTCCAACCCATCCTTGTCTTCTGCTCCCGTAGCCCATCTTCCTCTTTTTACTCCCTCTATCCTTGGTCCAGGCCCTTCCTCTTCAAACTCTTCACACTCCCATAACTCTAACACCAATACTTCCCCTCGACAATCTTCTAATTCCTCCTCTTCTACTACACATTCTTCATCCCCTAACCCTAATTCCAGCTCCTAATGTACCTCTGTGCCTCATTCTCCTCCATTAAATCCTCCTCGTCCTTCATTAATTCCTCCTCGTTCTCCCATCATAACTCGATCTCAGTCCAATTCATCCCGACCCCGTATTCCAACGGATGGAACTGTCCCTTATCCATCACAAGTGTGTTTCACTGCTGATATTACTGCTCCCGACTCTCCTTCGAGTTTTGCAGTTGCCTCAAACTGGTCCAATTGGAAGCTGGCGATGTCTCAAGAGTTTGATGCTTTGAAGAATAATTCTACCTAGAGTCTTGTTCCCCCCGATCCCTCAACAAATCTTCTTAGCTGTAGTTGGGTCTACAAGACCAAGCTAAGAGCTGACAGGTCCATTGAATGAAATTAAGGCTCGCCTGGTAGCTAAGGGCTACCACCAACAACCAGAGGTTGATTATGAAGGCACCTTTAGTCCGGTAGTCAAGATGCCCACCATCCGCTTGATAATTGCCCTTGCCGTTTCTCATGGTTGGACTTTGCGACAAGTAGACATTCAAAATGCCTTTTTACACGGCTCTCTCACTGATACGGTTTATATGCAATAGCCCTAAGGCTTCATTGATCTTGTTCATCCCTCGTACGTTTAGAAATTGCACAAAGCAATTACGAACTCAAGCAAGCACCAAGGGCATGGTTTGCCCGACTCAATTTGTGGCTCATTGGCTATGGGTTCACTGCTTTCAGAGTTGACCCGTCACTCTTCATTCTTTACCAAGGTGATGTTCACATCTACCTACTTGTCTACATAGATGATATTGTGATTACCTCCTTTGTGTCCTCTACTATTGATAAACTTGTTGATCATTTGAGACTTGCTTTCCTGGTTAAGGATCTTGGCCAATTATCTTACTTCTTGGGTCTTGAAGTTGATTATTTGTCGTCTGGATTGTTACTTTCTCAACGAAAGTATATTAACGATCTCTTAGTTAGAAGTAACATTCTTAACTCTAAGCCAATCACCTCTCCTATGGCAGCCTTTGTGAAATTGTCTCTTTTTTATTTCCCTGATTTTGAGGACATTCATCTCTACCATAGCATTGTGGGAGGGTTACAATACATATCCCTAACACGAACTGATATTTCATTTACTGTGAACAAGGTGTGCCAGTTTATGCACAAACCTAAACAACCTCACTGGACAGCTGTTAAGAGAATTCCTCAGTACCTCAAAAATACTATAAATTTTGGTCTATTTTTCTCCTCAACGTCCTCTCTTCAATTGCAAGCATATTCGGATGCCAATGGGCTGGCTAACCAGATGACAGGCGTTCCATAGGAGGGTATAGTATTTTCCTTGGCAAAAATCTTGTTTCCTGGAGTTCCAAGAAGCAGAAGACTGTAGCTCGTTCCAGCATAGAGGTTGAATACAAAGCTCTTGCTGCCTCTGCTGTCGAAGTTATTTGGGTTCAAACATTACTTTCAGAACTTGGTATTTCCTTGTCCATAGCTCCAATATTATGGTGTGATAATATTGGAGCCACATTTCTGGCTGCAAATCGTGTTTATCATTCCAGAACTAGACAAATGGAGGTTGACTTTTACTTCATTTGAGACCGAGTTGCTGCTAAAAGCCTTATTGTCAAATTTATCAGCTCCAAGGATCAAATTGCGGATGTATTTGCTAAACCTTTAGTTTCAAATAAATTCTTTCATTTTAGGTCGAGTCTCAATGTGTTAAATACTGTAACATCCCGTATTTTAGTGTATTTTTAATGAAGGATTTATTTAATTTATTTAAAAATTGATTATCTTGTTTTAAAATTATGGAAATTTTTAAATATTATTTTATAATATTTTAAGTCGTGAAAATTAATTTTTATGGTGTTTTCTTAATGTTATTTACTGTTTTGCATTTAAAGTGATCTTTAATTGAAATTGGTTTATTTATGGGTTTTAAAATAATTATTGTTTTATTTAAATCTTTCACTGCGTTTGATTTATTATTTGGCTGTCAGTTTTAAAATCCTCTTCGTTGGATCATTTCGAGACCCCAAGATGGAAAGTCTGGATCTCTCTTGTTTCCCTTCTCTTTTTCTTTTCTCTTTCCTTTTTCTTTCCTTTTTTCTCCTTTCTTCCCTCGGATTTTCTCTCCCCAGCTTGACCCTCTCTCTCTCCTCTCCCCCGTGCGTCTCGGCTTTTAGCATCCAGCGCCGCTGCCGGCTGTCCGTGGCTCACACCGCCGGCACCTGTTGACTCCTCAGCTGCCGGCGAGTCTTCCCTTCAAATCTCAGGCCGGCTAACGCCGCCGTGAGCCGTGCGAAGCCGCAAGCTTCTTTTCGTCCCACCATTGGCCACCATTTCTTCACCACCTCATCACCGGCCCTCCAGCAACTCTTTGGACCAAATCCCGGCGCCGATCCGTCACCGGAGCCACCCCCACGAACACAAACTCCGATTTCACCTTTTCGGCCTTGAACTGCCGTTTCGGCCGCCACTCACGGCCAACCGTCGATACCATTAGGTTCACCACCTCCCATAGACCCTACTCTATCAATTTCAAGTCTTCATTTGACCCTATGTGAATTTGGGTATACTGTGTATTTCGGCCATAATGTTTTTACACTGTGGAGTTGCTGTTTTGGTGCTTCCAGCTCCTCCGTGATCCTTCAAAAAATATATTATAGCGCTATAAGTATTTTCTAAACAATCTTTTGAGATTTAAATATATTTTTGCACTAATTGATTTTACTGTGTTCTGGTTGATTCCGGACTGAGTCGGAGGAGTTCGGGGGTGGATGGATTTGAGGACGGCGTATTTGTTGTGTGTTGGTTATATTGTGATTGGGTTGTCGTTGAAAATTTTTATTGTGATTTGGAATTGGAGGGAGAAGCCGATATGAAAATTAATTTATTTAAAAATTAATTTTCACAACTTAAAATATTATGAAATAATATTTAAAAACTCTCATAATTTTAAAACAAGATAATCAATTTTTAAATAAATTAAATAAATCCTTCATTAAAAATATACTAAAATACAGGATGTTACAATCTCCCCCACTTAAATAAAATTTCGTCCTCGAAATTGATAAGGTCAAACATTAAGACTAAGACAAGGATAAGGTTCAACTAAGAGCAAACTTAAGAAACATACCAACAGGGTTAACCAAACAAATACGGATATTGCTCCCTCATATCGGCTTCTCGCTCCTAAGAGAAATCTTGAGCCAAAGGATCACCCCATGACACCTTCACCAAAGGTATCGTCCTGGACCTTAACCTTTGCACTTTTCAATCCACAATCTAAGTCGGAACAACTTCATAGGTAAGGTCAGGCTGAATTTGAATGCGTTTCGGGTCAACAAAACGCGGCTCCTGTTGACCAAAACTCTTCTTCAACGACGACACATGGAACACATCATGAACATCCCCGAAATAATCCGGCAATGCAACTCTATAAGCAACCAGCCCAACCTTCTCCACAATCTGAAAAGGACCAACATACCTTGGGCTAAGTTTTTCCTTTTTACCAAAGCGCTTAACGCCTTTCATCGGAGAGACTTTAAGATAAACCCAATCGCCTTCCTCAAAAGATAAGTCTCTTCTCCTCGTGTCAGCATAACTTTTCTGACGACTTTGCACTTCTGCCATTTTAGCTCTTATAACTCGGACCTGCTCTTGCATTTCTTGCATTAATTTAGGCCTACTGCACTAAATGATCAAGCCTAACAATGACATTCACGGTCGTACCATCTTCCTGCCATAGTGTAACCCTTAACCCACTTTTCAACTCAAACAGATTAAAATATAATTATGGCAAAACAAATTAAAATACAACAAAATGCCATGGAATAAAATAGAATAAAACCAACCAAGTATAACAACATACAATAAATTAAAACAATTAAAGTAACATACCCCAAACAAAATAAAACCAAAACAAAACAAAATCTCACAAATAAAATAAAATTCCATAAATAAAATAACATACAACAAAATGAATAAAACAATGAAGAAGTACACAATAAATAATTAAAACAATTAAAATAAAACAATTAAAATAAAATAAAAAACAATAAAATAAATAAAACCAATAAAAATAACATACTTTAAACAAAACAATTTCAAATCACAGTTTTAAAACTTTCTGGTACTGCACTTATGGGACATGTGGCTTTACCTAGAGCCGAACTGCTCTGATACCAACTGTGATGCCCCGACTCCCACGTATAAAAAATCTCAGAATCGTGACGTCAGGATGATGACAACACGGTCACGCATCCCAACGACAAGTGCCAAGTGTGTGCAACAAATAAACAGTGCACAATAAAATACGCAGCGGATAATAAATAAGTCAACTAGTACCAGAATTTTAGTTAAATACAAATATCCAAATACAAACATCTTAAAAACAAAATCCAAAGTCCCACTAAAATAATACAAGTCTGAAAATAAAAGCATAGCACGAGTGATTCCAAATCACTCCTCCGGCGGAGCCAAATCCTCAAGCTCGGCATCTGTATCAACATCAACATAATCTGCAGTACCATTAAATGGTACCACAGGTAAGTTATAACCTAACCAAATCTTGAGATAAAAACACATTAAAGCATCTAACCATGCACGCATATGATGCAATATGCATGAAATCCAACACACGCCAAAAATCCCATTTGGCCCAAAAATATTACCAATAAATCATTTACACCATTTTCCCAGAAAATTGCCCAAAACATTAACCATCATTTTCTCAGAAAATGACACATAAAATCATATCCAACTCACGCTATTTTTCCAGAAAACAGTCATTTTCCATTTATCCATTAATCCATATGCACCATGATCTCCCCTATGGACCATCCGCATGTCCTGGCTACTTTACGAGCGATGCCCAGTTCCGCACCCAGTGCGTTTGTGGCCACGTTATCCTCTAGCCCCTGTCAGCAGAAGGGTCATGGAGTCGGCACGTAACTCGTCTGATCCTGTTGTCGCCCGACGACAACCCAAGAGACGTCACTCAGTATATTCCGCTCCTGAGTGACCAGATGAGCTCTACCGAGATAATGCCCCATCTCAGCTTGGGGTCGTGATACACACGCACCCAAAAGTCCATTCCACATGAAAACTCAGTTTTCAAAATATCCACATGATCATGAATACAATTACACGAAAACTCAGTTTTCAATTTACAAACCTGAACATGCGTGCAACATGTAATGTATCGAACCACAACAATAATGTCCAATAACCAATTCCAAATCGCAATAACAATTTCCAACAACAACCCAATCACAATATAATCAACACATAACAAATACTCCGTCCTCAAATCCATCCACCTCCGAACTCCTCGGATTCAGTCCGGAACTAACCAAAACACAGTAAAATATATTTTTGCATCACAAATACCCCCTTGGACTCGAGGGGGCGTATTAAGCTAGATACAATCAAATTAGAAACTAGTAAAGTTCTAGAAGAATTGTATGAATTGTAAACAAGTTCTTCCCTATTGTTATCTAACAGTTTTGATACCTTTGTATGTGTATAAATACCCCACACAATGTTAATGAAATGCAAGGAAGTTATTCCTTAAATATTCTCTTTTTGTTAATTGTAGGTCTCGATCTAAAAAAAGGTGTATTTTTAAAGTGATTGGTCTACTAATGGATCTTACAAAAATAAGTTTACAATAGATGTGACTTAATATTATACTTTTAGATTGTGAAATATATTTTGTCATAAAGTATATTGACATATCATTTGAAGACATGTTAGCTTCCAAACTTGATTTTACAAAAATCACAACAACCACCCAATTATTACCATTAGGTTTGCCCAATCCCCCCTCATCACTAAAATAGTTGGCATATCGTATGTTCTCCTCACCTAATAATTTAAAGGACTTTTTAAACTTCTGAACTGTTTCTAACATCAAGAAGGTTGTGATGCCCCGGTTATGGAGGGGTCCAAGAGTTACTACCTTTTATTTAAAATCATATCTCACAATACAAATGTAAACTCCAATTTCTCGATTACACATAGATCTCATTGTTTTAAACCAACTACCTCTATATAATTAAAGTAAGACACCACCAAGCTTCAAAATAAACGTCAACCTTTCAGAATATCAAATCGACAGAGTAAAAAAAAACTACTAAATAAACTCTCAAATAATCAAAGTACCATCTTTGTACTTAATCTACTATGCTCACACAGTCTTACCCATGCCTTCTATTCTTAATTCTAAGCTAAAACATCCAAAATATCTAAAAAATATTGTAAATATAAGTGGTGAGTTATCAATACCTCAGTAAGTAGAGAACATATATTAGTATCCAAACATAGGCATTTTCACAGAGTTCAGAATGCAGAAACAAAACATTTCAATTTCAATATACAGATCTAAAAAACGTGATGTCAGGATATCAGAGCGACATTTCAAATTGTTCATATTAAAAAAAAAAAATCAAATGTTCATATTCAAAGACCCTTTGGCATAACATGACTGAACATCTTCATCTTATCATATCGTATCGTATCATATAATATGATATGATATCATATCACCATATCATATCATATACCTTGTTAAACCATGGTAAGGTTGTGCTATCATCGGTGGCCCAACCAGACAATATCAAAATTTGAATCTTTCCCTTATTCATTCTCGGAGTCCTGAGTGTACACACAAGAAAGAACACGCAAAAAAATTACTTTATTTTCATAGTTGGTGCACTCATATTAGAGGTGTCGGTACCAACCATATAATAGAATCAGAACTATCGTATTAGAATCAGATACAGAATCAGAAAGTCATGTTAAAGGTTTTTCA
This sequence comes from Cyclocarya paliurus, assembly GCA_029856935.1. NCBI lineage: Eukaryota > Viridiplantae > Streptophyta > Magnoliopsida > Fagales > Juglandaceae > Cyclocarya > Cyclocarya paliurus. The sequence goes on from CM056949.1 coordinate 32,351,510, forward strand.
GATACATATCATATCAAATAGAGTGATGAACATATTCAAATCATTTTCACATAATCAAAATGGATTCAAAGCATCTTTATATTATATGTATAAAATTCCCATATTTCATATTCACTTTTTTTACATTTCAGAAATATCATGTCAAAATATTGTTCATGTCTATACCAATCATGCCAGAAAATATTTTCTCTTTTATATAGATTTTATGAGTAATGATTGTTTTCATATTTCTTTTCAAAACATATCATGTACATTTTCATAAATCAATCTCAGTTAATTTCTTTTTATGCAAAGTCTAGTATATGAACCATGCTTATCTGGATTTTTTAACTTCTATGATTTTTCTCACAATAGTGTCAAAAGAATATCAATCATTATCTATAAAAAATGTTACATAACTTGCATAAATTTTCCGTTGAACACATATTTCATAATTAAAACTAGAGATATAAAAATCTATATTTCCTTAATGTCTAAAAACCCTCGGAACTCTAAAATATAGGCTTTCTCCAAAATACTTTGATTTTCATATGATTTCTCCACATAATTTCGTGTGATGGTGGCTCATGATGGCACCAGGTTAGGAATGGTTGCTCGGGGCGGTGCAAAGAGAGTAGCACAGTGATCAAATGGAGGATCACGTGGTCCATGCTTGTTGCTCTATTTTGAGTATTACAAATAGAGTCTCAGTTTGGTCCATAGAGGGCGGTGCAAGTTCGTGAGGGTAGATCACGGTGGCTGAAACCTTTGATGCGGGTTGCTAGGCTTCACGTTGGGATAGACATTCTCAACGGCAATGCCTGCTACTACGGCAAAGGTTGTGCAGAGGTCTTCTTGCAATGTAATGGCTTGCCCTCCTTGGGAGGTTACAGTGGTTGGTCGTTGCTCGGTCTTGGTTTCCCCTGGTGTCTCAGCATGCAGGGCTTCAAGTGGTGGTGTCTTATGTGAAGGAAGGTTACGGAAACAAGGTGAGGCTTGGTAGAGGTGGGAGACAGAGATAGAGGAGAAAGACATTGGCTGGGGTAGTGCTTGGCGTTGAAATTCACAAAGAAGAAGAAGGGGGGAGAGAGAGAGAGAGAGAGAGAGCGTTCGGCTAGGAGAAATGATTTTGAGAGGAAAAATATAGGGATCATTGGTGGAGTATAGAAAGGGGAAAGAGTAGTTGTATAGAGTGCATAGAACATGGGAGAAAGTAACGGGGACGGGCAACGTTTGTAGCGGAAAAGGAGAAATTAATTGTTGGGAGGGGGGAGAAAAAAGAAAGGAGAAGAAAATAAAACCTAGAGGATGAGGAATTCAAAGATGTGTGAGGAATAGGTGGAGATTAAACTATAGAGACGTGGGGGAGAGAGATGAACGGAGCGTGTGAGAGAAAGTGGAAATTGAAAAGGGGAAAGGGAAACCGTCGTGGGGTGTGGGAGAAGAAGATGAAAAGAGAAAATACCCATCAAAGGAAACGACGCCGTCTTCCTTCCTTCGGTGGGCCGGGCAATCTCATGGGTCTGGGCCTCAGGTCTGGGTGTTACAAAGGTTGAATTTCAGCTTATAGGAATATCAAAATACATAAACTCTTCTTGCACTCAATACTCGCAGCCCTTACAGCAACATTGAATTTATCAAGCCATGCCGGTGAGGATCTCAAAAACCTCACTGTAGTTTTAACCCTTGTAATCGAATCATGCACATCTTTCAAACTGTCGATTACAATAAGATTTAGAATATGTGTAGCACATCTCATATGTAGACAATCACTACTCATAATTGTCTTATTGTCATCTCTAAACTTATTCTTAAGATATTCCAAAGTGGTATCTTTAGAAGAGGCATTATCAACCGTTACTATCATAACCCTCTCCAAGCCCCACTCATCTATCGTCGCTTCCAAGGCCTTCCAAATGGTCTCAACCTTGTAATTGGAAACTTGACAAAGCTTGATAATTTTTTTGTTTAATTGCCAATCAAATCTACAAAATATGCCGTCAAAGATATATAATTAAAATTTTAGACCAATATCCGTGTATCAATCGAGACAAATTTTTTAACCTCTCAATTGGTTTCTCAACAGTTCTTTATGTACACCGTATAGTTTCGTAATATCCTTCCTCATTGTATGACGAGAAGGAGTGTCAAATCTAGGTTCCAAGTACTTAGAGTATGCTTGGAACCCTTCACCCTTCACAAACCGAAAGGGCCGCTCATCAACTTCCACAATACAAGTTAGGTGTCTCCTACACTCATTCGGATCATACTTAGTATACTCCTTCAACGTTGTCCCCCACTTCTCTCATTCGTCATTTTTTTAATTCCAATCTCAAGCCTAAATTGACTCTTTTCTGGTAAAGAATGTCTAATTGGACTCTTTTAAGTGGACTTTCAATTGGGATGTATCATGTCTCCTATAATGACATCCATACATTTTACCATAGTCGTTATACTTAGCTTGGGGGTTATTGGGGTCACTATTCTATATTTTTGTAAAGTCAAACCACAGAATGAAAACTAGTTTCTTACTTGGTGGGCCCATGGGTGTAGGGTCAGGGGTAAGGGGTTGTAGGGTCAAGAGATCTAGCACTAAGGCTAGTGGTTGGATTTGCCTAATTATCCATTTCCCTTAACTAACAAAAACTTGACATATATGATAGAATGATGCAAAAATTACAACACAATTTCATAAAATTATACATACAGTCATGAATATTAAGGGGTTTGACCCCCAAAACAAATTGCTATATTAAATTAGAGATTTCAATGTTGAAACTTCTAATTTAACTTAGGGTTTCGGATTGAAACCCTAAATTAAATCCTACAATTTAGGGTTTCAATCCTACAATTTTACATCATAAATTCTACCGAACATCATCACAAATTCACACAAATATCTCTACTACACACAAATCACAACCACATCCTCCAAATCCATTCATGAATCTGATCCTCTATAGTCCAATCCGAAAATTAAAAATTAATTTAGGGTTCTCAAGATACTTACAAGATGACAATGTAGGAGAGAGACACATGGACTTGGCGAGGGCAAGGAGAGAGAGAGAGGGTCGTCAAGAAATGGGGAATTTACACATTAAACAAAACAACGTTGTCTTGGGATACCTAAAATGCCATTTTGTTTAATGTATAAATTTATATATATATATATATATATATATATTTAATTGTATAAAAGTCAAGTTTTAACATTTGACTTGACATTTAGACCGTATTAATCGGTAGTTTCCAACTCCCAAACATCAACCATAGTGAAAGTAAACCGCCAAAATCGTTTATTTGCATTTAGAGATAAGCATCCCAACTGTTACAACCGTCTATTGTTTCTGTAAAAAACTGTGTTCATTTCCTTGCAACATTTTGGCAAAAACTTGAAGCATCGCAATGACATTTCCACCTAAACTCAAAGCATCACAACATTTCCTTCCTTGCAACGTTTCATGCTTCACTGATACAAAATGGACCCAATTTCTGGATTTTCAAACAGCCCACGGCAAAACTATCCAGAACCCATGCCAACAACACTATGAAATCAAAAGTAATAAAATACATAACTATCCAGAACTTGCATTCCTTCAAGTCCTCAAAATACAGTCCTTATTTCCAAAAATCAAAATACAGACCTCAAAACTTAGAGGGCATCGAAACAAAACCCACTCACGAAGGCCATCGACTCCCACCATCGCAACCACACGAACACCATCGACTCCCAATTGCAACCACGGAATGCCATCGTCTCCCACAGTCGCCACCATAAGCCACTTGATCTCCATTTTTCTTTCTCTAATTTTTTTAGGATGCCAATAACTTGATTTCTAGATTCTTCTAGCCAAATGATTTTTGGATTATGGGAGATTGTTATCCTCCTTAGTGATTGGTCTTCTAGGTTCTCTCGGTAAGAACACGCTGATTCCTCTCTCTTTCCTCCACCGTTCTTGAGCCTCATGAATCCTAAATTATTTTCTGCTACACAGAAGCCTTTGTCGTGGTAGCCTCAATCTAGCCACCAGTTTCGTCGCATTCTCTCTCCTTCCTCTCGATGAGTTTGTCGCATAGCTTTTTGCTCAAGTGAATCTGTTTTTACCTCTCGGTGAGATATGTAGATAAAAGCATCCCTCTTCTTCGTGATATAAAAGCAAAAAGCATAAAAGCAACCCTCTATAAAGCATAAAAGTAAATCTGACTTACTTTTACTTCTGTATGGCTAAATTACGTCCCAACCCTTTTTTTTTTGTTTTTTTTTTCAAAAGTGAATACTTTATTCTTTTGAAGACCTTATTATTTATTGCTCTTGAATTCAAAATCATGACAAAAAGTGATTGCTTACAAGATTTGGGCTTGATTTTACTTGAATTTGTTTTAGTTTGAATTACTGTAGTAAATTGTAAATGATTTGATTTAAGCATTCTGCTACTTATTTTAATAGATTTAGATAAAATATAACTATTCACTAAGTTATAATTCGAAAATAAGATATATTAAGAATATTTAAATAATAATATGATTAGTTCTATATAAAAAAACTTAAATTTTTTAAAATTATTTTCTACAATATACTCAGTTAGTGACATGTCTTTTTAGAAATTTAGTGACATAAAGATCATGTTTAAATATTTATTTTTTGGAATCTCGAGCTAAGTTGGATTTTTTGTGAATCGAGTGTGAGGTTACGGACCTTGGACTTTGAAAAGTTCTTATAGCTATCCATTTGAGGTTAATAGTTCATAGTTTTATTCGCTTCTCAGTTCCGATTTGAGAGATGGGAAGAATACATTTCATGGTGATCATTGTCATCATGTATTTATTTGTGAGTTGAATAATTTGCATATATTAAGTTAAACTAATCGTCACATCTTCTATTTATACACTGAGTTTTAGATATGCATTTGAATTTTAAGATATATCCCGCATATGTATTCTTCTCAGGATACGGGAAAGTGAAAAAATAAATCCAATCTAGAAGACATTGTGAAAACTTTAAAGAGACTGATTCTGAATTTATCAACAACGGTTGCACTATACAATTATCATCGATCCCTTCTACATCCCAATAATAAACCACTGATGATACTCAAAAAAACATATACTATATCCATCACAAATTAGTTCAGAAAAATATCCATTCTTTCTACAAGGGTTCAGTCCAGTTCGGTCTAAAATTTATTGACCTTGGGACAGGATCAAACTTCTTCGATCTATAATTTTTTAGACCGAAACTGACCGATGTAGTATTCGGTCCAATCCGGTTGACTTCTCCGGTCCTGTACACCTCTAATTAGAATAGACATTCTCTTTTAAAAAATGGAACACCTACCTTTTAGGTACATTAATCTTATAAAAATGATAAACCAGTGAAAGTTTTGCACGAACTTTAGAGACAAAAAAAAAAAAATGTTTGATGTTCATTACTACAAATAATTTTCTTTTATGTGTAAAGGCGTGTAAAATGTTCAAACTTGTATCATGGCTTTAATCTAAAAATTAATTAATTAATTGCAATAAAAAGGACTAGATCTACACATTGTAGAATTTTTTAAACTTTTCTTCAAGGTCATAGCCTCAATTCCTAATTTTTTATACATTATATTCAATAAGTTTTGTCAGCAAATATATTAGGTGAAAGAATAATTAGATGAAATATACGGGCATGACCAAAAACGGTTGCTGAAATGACAATGAGCTTGCGGGTTAAGTATAACAAGTATTTGGGATATTTGAGTAGGTTAAATATTTTCCTATATGTGATTATTGCTTCGTACCCCTGGTACAAAATTGATGGCACGGTGTATGGATTGGCATTGGTGAACATGAAGGCATGGGTGGATCATATTGCGGTAAAAGTTAGGAAAACCCTTAAAAAATTGTTTAATAAGTTTGTCGCACTCAGGGGTGGTAATATTTCAGCACCTACATCTACAGCATCTCCTCCTCTTGTAGTCAGGATGGGGAAAAAGTGCAAGTTAGGGTAGGGTGAGTGGTTGTTGTAGGTTGCGAAGTTTGTCAGCCTTCAGATACACAGTCGGAGCTGGATAGGTACTTGGCACCGTAGATGCATCCATTCACGCAGAGGTTTGATCTATTATCTTGGTAGAAGGTCAATGTTGTCAAGTATCTCATCCTTTGAAACATACCCTGCAGTATTTTGGCCATCCCTATTACCACAGCAGCCTCAGAGTCGGTCTTTAGCACTGATGGTACATATTGGATCTATTTCAAAATTCATTGTATCCTAGCACTCTGGATGCATTGATTTGCACTCAAAATTAGATCAAATATACGCCAATTCATATTTAGAATGTGATAGACTTTATGGAGATCGAGGAGGAAACGAGTGGTTCACAGCTGCATTCGGTATTTGCTCGTACCTTTGATATTGCTATAATATTGCTTATAATATATTGTGTTATTACTTATATTCAAATTTAATTATCTTAGGAAAAACTTCGACAAATTCCCCTATGTCTACATTGGCCGTAATATGACTTCTCCATTTGATCCACCATTACCATTGGTTTGTATAATGATTCTCTTATTTATTCATATTATACATATAATAGTTATTGTTTGTAATTCTAATTGATTTTCTTGTATTTTTTATTTTATACTCTCATTGTCACATGCTCAATCCCAATGATCTCATCTTCAATCTGAATCTCATCTTGGTTTGTTACTTTAATTTTGTAACTTTATCACAAATCTATATAGTGTTTATATTTATATATATATATATATATTTTTTTTTGTATTTTAGGTTTTGTAGTCTCACACCCTCACTTGCCCAAGTTTCAACACTAATCCCAAATTTCAATGATCTAATCTGCAATCCTTGATAGTTTCACTTGGTTTGTTCTTGACAACTTGTAGTTTTATGTTTTTAACTTTTTTACATATGCATATATCATTATATTGTTTGTAATTCTAATTTATTTTTTATTAATGTTTCAGATTTTATATTCTCACAGTCTTGACTCTCACTTGCCCACCACCCCCAAATTCCAATCTCAAGACTCAAATTATCTTGCTAAGTTGTTAGTATGCCATATACAATTTATAATATTATAATATTATTCATTTCAATTATTTGACAATTTATAATATTTTTAGATTAATTTGTGTTATTGTAATAGGTTAGAATACTTTTAAACAATTTTGCTTAATTTTATGTTATATGTAAATTCTAAAATATCATTTTCTTTTATATATATATATATATATATATATATATATATATATATATATATTAAAAATCTAGACTCAAAATGACTCAGAAAGAGGTTCTGGACCCATTTGCCTCGGATGAGGGGTGGATGGACCAAGGGTCCAAATCCACCCCCAGGGTGTGGGGCTAGATCTCGAGGGGGAAACCCCAACCCCCCCCCCCCCCCCCGGCATGGTGCGAGATGCAGTCTCCCCCATCTCGATGGATGTGAGTAGCACCCATAGCATTTGTACCTTACTATTCACACTAACCGTTTATTGTGGTTGTAAAAATTGACATGAAAAATGGCCTTTTATTACATGGGCATAGGAGATTGAACACTTTTTCTTTTGTTGTTCTCAACTGCTGAGTTTTTTGTTTGGATCAATTGTCTATAATCATGTGTTATCTTAAAAAATAAAGAGTGGTGGGTTTATAAATAGATTATAAAAAAGTTATTCTACAAACTGATGTAATTTGATGTCGCAATTAATACATTAAAATCATGTCATCAATTTGTGAGGTGATTTTATTGATTCATTGCTCCAAAAGGTTTTATTTAAAACATGTGACCTTTTGAATTAGTCTCACAAAATTATATTCTAAACTCTAGAGTCGATGTAGAATACATTTAGTAAAATGCATATGTTAATACTTGGAACATCCTTCGTGCATGTACAAGCAATTTTCAATCAAGAAATTAGTGCATACGCCCATCTGTCTGCATCTTAAATGTGATTGAGATTCTTACTAAATTTTTCTGTGAAACCTTCTTTAGCAGATACCACTATTTCTTCAATATGAAGATACACCCTTTCCAACCCAAAAAATGGAAATTCCTTTGGAAATTACGTGATGTTCAAGATCCTTTGAAATTGTTCTCAAGAAAATTGCCAAAGATGTCCTTCTAATTGGGAAAAACGGTAGTTCCGTATCAGAATAAGGATCTTAAATATGATGCTTTTTACACTTCATTTTATTTCAATAAATCTGTTTGAGTCATCACATATTATAAAGAAATTTCACCAACATCATCTCATATCCTTCCAATCTCAAAATTAATCATAAAAACATTTTGTAAGATGTTTTATTTTTTAAGAACGTGTACAAGGAGCAAGCGTTAGATTTTATTAGATTTTACATGGCATTAATGTCAATTGTCTATATATGTTGTTAAGAAATCTAAATGAAATTGATGGTGATGTTTAATTATAAAAAATCTGTAAAATTTAGGAAGGTGAAAAATAAGAAATTCAATGATCTTTTTACAAATTTACAAAATCTCAAGGATGATTTTGTATCATTCCAAAAATAATTTTTAAAAAATATATTTTTTGTCTCTATTATCACATCACATCATAAAATGATAAAAGAATATGAACAAAATTGATTACATTTAGCATTATTCAAAGATCCTTTTTGGTTTAGAACATAACCTTCCTGTCTACCATTGACTCATTCATGAGCTTGGGGAAAAGAGGCTCATGAGTACTCATTTGGATTGGAGGTTTTTTAAACACTTTTAAAAAATTTTAAAATAACTTTCAAAATAGATTTTTTGATGAAATTTAATAAAAATAATTTATTCGTAAAAATTTTGTCCATTGGAAAATTTCTTGAGATATACTATGCTGTAGTTTAAAAAAAAAAAAAAGTAGTGTTCAATGAAATGATGTTTGGGCATAAATATCTTTTTTAGTTTTTTTAAGGTTTTTATGAAAATTATTTTAGATATATTTTATAAAATATGAAAACCGATGTAAACAATTAGACTAAAATTATTTTTGAGATGAAAAATTGTCTTGACGTTTAAAAGATGCTTAATTTGAAGTGAATTAAAGAAAGGAAAACGGTAGTCTTCCCGGGCTCTGCTGAGATTATTTTAAAAAAAAATTTATTTAATAATTAAAGAAGAATTTTTTTAATGATGTTATAAATTTTTTAAAATAAAAATATTAAAAAATTATGTGAAAAAATAAAATAAAAAACAAATATAAATAAATACGAGAGCCGTCTCTCAGTGGTGTCGGTAGAGCTACCCTTAAAAAAAAAAAAGAAAACAACAACCATTGGCCCGTTTGACTACAAAGTCCATCCTTATGTGGACCCAGCGACAGCAAAAAGGGGCCTCATCTGACTCTTGTGGAAAAGCAATTCGAGAAAGAAAGTGCATGATTCTTCCCTGGTTGAAATTTCAGTTATTCTGAAATGACATTAGAAATTCTATTTATTATTTTTTTAATCCTTCTTTCAATATTTTTTTATTTGGTATTAAAAAATTAATCCATAAATAAAATATAAAAAATAATTTATAATTATTAAATATAAAATGACGTGACATTGCTCAAAATGAAATTAAAGTATAGTTTGGATTAAGAAACACTCTTAATTTAATTTATCTTATCATTATAATTTTTTTAAATTTTTATATAAAATACAAAAAAGAATTTATATTTTAAAATAAAAATAATATTTTATTCAACTTTCAATTTTTATAAAAAAAAAACATCTTATCTCACACTTAGGAGTGTAAACGGGCCAGTCCGGTCCGGTCCAGCCATAGATCGAATTTTGGTCCATGGTCGGACCGGACCGGACTGAACTCCTATAGGGACTAGACCAAACCGGTAGTCACCAGTCCGGTTCGATCCATTCGGTCCAGCCTCTTTTTTTTTTCACATCAATTAATAAAAAAAAAATTATTTACAATACTAAATTAAACTAAGTGACTTATTAATATGGATTATGTAACAAACTCAATAAAAAAATATTTTATATGGTCAATGATAATAAATTAAATGAAAATTACATTATTGATGATATTAATTATTACTTTATTACTAACTTAAAGTATGTTAATGCATAATGAGCCATATATAACTTTTAACATTTTGTGTATGAAGTAATAAACATAAATAATTTAATTATCTATACATATTACATCCATAATTGAGAAAGATACATACTTAACATACTATTTATAAATAAGCATAAAATATTTGATTATACATACTATTATAAATTTATAAATTATACATATATTATAATTTATACTATAACTCTTAATACTTAATAGTATTAATAATACATTAAAGAATATATAAATATATTGATACTAAATATATATAGTTATATACTTATAGTGATTAGTTATTAGTTATTATGAATCATGATTAGTATAACTATATAATAGTATTAGTATAAAGTATTAGACTATTAGTAATATAGTATGGTTATATATTAGTAATATTAGTATAAGTATAACTGTATAACTATAGTCTATACTTAATTATAATATGGTATAATTATATATTAGTTAGTGATAGAATTAAGTTAGATAAAAATTATATAATTAATTATATATATAATTTTTTTTTTTTTTAGGTTCGGTCCGGTCTGAAAAACACATGGACCGTGGACCGGACCGAATTCATTTAGTCCGATAAATTCGGACCGTGAACCGAACCGAATGAACTCAGTCCGGTCCGATCTCGATCCGGTCTATTCGGTCTGTTCGGTCCGTTTACCGCCCTACTCACACTATCCAACTCTGTTATTGACTTGGCTGAAAGTAATTTGTTGGCTTTATGCTTTCGAGTATGAGTATGAATTATGTGTTGTTAGAATGGTAGTTAGCGATGAATTTCGCACACGTTTTTTAAAAAATAAATAAAATTGATTACTTAAAATTGAGTTTTATCATATGAATTTTAAACTTGTCTATTTTTTTTTTTTTAAAAAAAAGAGAGAGATGCACGGAATTTGTCTAAGATTGTTCAAATAATTTCACTTACGGAAAATAATATTTCTAATAGTTTTTTACAACAGAATCCATCCTACCATTCCTATGCTTTTAGTTTTGCACTCTCCTGGGACAATCCATTACAATCCTCTTCAGTTTCACACCAAATTCTCGTACTTTCTACCGTATTTTGTCACTTTGTCCTTAAAAAAAGCCAAAAACGTGTCACGTTTCACTTGCCCAATCAGCAATTTATAATTTTATATCCCTGCTTACCAATAATTATTAATTTATTATCACTCTAATCAGTACTTATTCACCTCCTCAATAGCAAATCCAGTGTTAAGTGCACGTAAAAGCACACGGTATCACAAGAAAGGAAGTTATTAAGCACTTGCCTTGTAAATACGCAGCAGCCCTTTCCATGTGAGCGACCCCCTTGAAACTCCCATCCCTCTTAAATCCTCTCCCGCTCTTCGCCTCGTTCTTTTCACCCCGTCTCCATGCATGTATAAACCCAGAATTTCTCGAACATGTTCAGTTACATTTAGCGAAGCTTTCGTTTTTTTTTCCTTTCGAGTATTCTAAGATGACGCGTCCAAGACCCAAAACCCTTCTGTTGCTGTTTCTCTTGTTTTTGCACTGTTTATCTATGGTGGTTGCTCTTGGAGGAGACTACGAGATTTTGATTCGGGTGAAGAATGCCCAACTGGACGACCCCAATGGCAGCCTCAGCGATTGGGTTTCGAACAGTGATCGCAATCCCTGTAAGTGGACCGGCGTTACTTGCGACTCTCGTAATCGATCGGTTATTTCCATTGATCTATCCGGGTTGAGCATCTCCGGCGGGTTCCCGTTTGATTTCTGCCGGATTAGAACCCTCCAGAACCTCTCTCTCTCGGACAACAACTTCAATGGTAGTCTTCCATCCGAGCGTATATCCGTCTGCTCACGCCTTTACTTGCTTAACCTCTCCAGTAATTACTTCGTTGGTGAGCTTCCGGAGCTGTCTTCTTTCACTGTATTAGAGGTCATCGACCTCTCCTACAACAACTTTACCGGCAATATTCCCGCGAGCTTTGGCGGGTTACAGTCGTTGAAAGTGCTCATTCTTACTCTGAACTTGCTCACCGGTTCGATCCCTTCCTTCTTAGGTAATCTGAGCGAGTTGACCCGGTTAGAGCTCGCTTGCAACCCATTCAAGCCCAATGCTTTACCTCCAGAGATTGGAAACCTGACAAAGCTCGAGAATTTATATCTGCTGGGATCGAACCTCATCGGACACATACCAGAGTCAATTGGAAAACTCATCTCGCTCAAGAACCTAGACTTATCCAGAAACTCTCTTTCAGGCGAGATTCCTACCGGTATTGGCGGATTGAAAAGCGTAGAACAAATCGAACTCTATGAGAACCAGTTGTCCGGTGGATTGCCCGAGAGCATAGCAAACTTGAGCGCTTTGCTCAGACTAGATGTCTCTGAAAACAACCTCACTGGAAAGTTACCGGACAACATCGCAGCAATGCCTCTCAATTCTCTGAACCTCAACGATAACTTTTTTGAAGGCGAAGTTCCAGAAATTTTATCTTCGAATCCAAATCTGCAACAGTTAAAGCTCTTCAACAACTCATTTTCGGGTAAGCTACCCGATTACCTAGGCAAATATTCCGACTTGGACGATTTTGATGTTTCTACAAACAATTTCATCGGGCAGTTGCCCAAGTACCTCTGCTTTCGAAAGAAGCTTCAGAATCTAATCGCATTCAAAAATCGTTTCTCTGGAAGTTTACCAGAATCGTACGGTGAGTGCAATTCTCTTAGTTATGTGAGGATTGGGGACAATGAACTCTCTGGCAAAGTACCGGACGGTTTCTGGAGTCTTCCGCTTGTGTTTCTTGAAATGCATAATAATAGACTCGAAGGTTCTGTTTTGGGTTCGATATCCCGTGCTCGTAGGCTCACTAAGATCTTCATCTTCGACAATAAGTTTGAGGGCAAAGTTCCGGCGGAGATTTGCGAGCTGCATGAACTCATCCTGATCGATGTCAGCAAAAACCGATTTTCCGGCGATGTTCCGACTTGTATAACTGGATTGAAGAAACTAGAGAAGCTTAGGATGCAAGAGAACCAGTTCTCCGGGGAAATTCCGGGTTCGGTGGGTTCGTGGTCCGACATGGACGAGTTGAACCTATCGAGAAACCGTTTCTCAGGAAAAATTCCTGCGGCACTCGGGAATTTACCGGTGTTAATGTATCTAGACCTCGCCTCCAACTCGCTTAGCGGCGTAATTCCGCTGGAGCTGACAAAGCTAAAGCTGAATGAGTTTAACGTCTCAGACAACAAATTGCATGGAGAAGTACCTATAGGGTTCAATAACGAGTTGTACCTCGCTAGTCTATTGGGCAATCCGGATCTCTGTAGCCCTAATCTGGAGCCCTTGCCACCATGTTCGAAACCTAGACGCGCTGTTCGGTATTTTGCAGTTATTCTGGCTATCTGCGCTTCTCTCCACGTCGGATTTCTGTTATTGTTCTTCAAAGCCAAATATCAAGCATTGGGTCGCAAATCCAACAGCCGATGGAAGATAATCTCCTTTCAACGGATCGTGTTCAGTGAGGAAGACGTAATTCCATGTCTAAAAGAAGAAAACGTGATCGGAATGGGTGGTTCTGGTCAGGTCTACAAGGTGAAGCTCAAGCCGAGTATGACTGTGGCGGTTAAGAGACTTTGGGGAGGTACCACCCGAAACCGGGAGTCAGAAGCGGTATTCAGATCGGAGATCGAGACGTTGGGTCGGATCCGCCATGGCAATATTTTGAAGCTGCTGTTGGGTTGCAGCAGTGAGGCGTTTAGGATTTTGGCGTACGAGTACATGGAGAATGGGAGCTTGGGCGACGTGCTGCACGGAGAGAAGGGCGGTGCTTTGTTGAATTGGCCTCGTCGGTACTTGATAGCCGTGGGTGCGGCTCAGGGGTTGGCGTATCTTCACCATGACTGCGTGCCAGCGATCGTGCACCGAGACGTGAAGAGCAACAACATATTGTTGGATGACGAGTGGAGGCCGCGCGTGGCGGATTTCGGGATGGCCAAGACTATGCAGCGGGAGGTGGGGCAGGGGGATGCTCCAGTTTCCATGTCTCGCGTCGCTGGGTCCTATGGCTACATTGCGCCAGGTTAGTAGTTTACCTTGGATTTATGTGACCAGAATTCAGTATCTCGAAGAGACACATAAAGTGTTATACATGATATTTATTGATAAATTTTTTGAATAATATACAGAGTATGCTTATACCATGAAAATTACAGAAAAAAGTGATGTTTATAGTTATGGTGTGGTGCTTTTGGAATTAATAACTGGCAAGAGGCCAGATGACTCATCCTTCGGCGATGACAAGGACATAGTGAAGTGGGTTTTAGAGATAGCTCTATCATCTCCTGATGGAGGAACCGGCGAAGCCATCTCTGATGGTTGCAGTGGAGTCCTGGACCAGCTTATTGACTCGAGGATGGACTCATGCTCGTGCGATTATGAAGGGATTGAGAAGGTTTTGAAGGTGGCTCTCCTCTGTATCTCAGAACTTCCCAACAAAAGACCCTCCATGCGAAAGGTGGTTGAATTGCTGAAAGAGGGGAGTAAACTTGCTGGTCCTAATTGATGATGGCATTCAGATGGCAGTGGGGTGTTTGAAACACGCTACATTTGTGGCCCTCAAACTTGTGTCACCGATCTGCATGGTGGATTAATGTATGAGAGATTTTGTTTGTTCTAAATGATTGGCTGTTTAAATACGAGTTGATACATACCGTTGTGAAGTGCGCAAGCATCATGCAGTCGTTTTAAATAGTAGTGGAGTTTACTAATAAAAAATTAATTCTTTTTTATGTAGATTTTTTATTTATTCTTTTTTTCAAAGTGATTATACGACCCTTGCAACTATCATTTCACAATATTTAAATAGGATTAGATATGATAAAATTTAAGAGGACACAAATTATGTAAAGAACAGAAAGTATGTCAAGATCGTCTGCAATCTTGACATCTAGCCTAATCAAAGTTGGTAAAAGCACTTAGTTTGAGTGAAGAATTAGTAGAAAAGAAGAGTCCTTGGCCAAGAGCATATTTCAAGTATTAGAGGACCCGATATACAGCATTTAAATGAGGTTGCCAAGGTAAATCCATTAACTAACTAAGGACATGCACAATAAAGGTGATATCGGGTCTAGTGATAGTAAGATATAATAAATGACCAACCAATCTTCTATAAACTTTGGCATCTTCAAGAAGAACACATTCACACCGAGATAATTTCAGGTTTTGTTCCATGGGAGTCTTAACTAGTTTACTTCCCAAATAACCAATGTCAAATAAAATCTCCAGGGTGTATTTCCTTTGAGAAATGGATATGCCTTTAGAGCTACGAGCAACTTCAAGTTCCAAACAAAATTTTAATGGACCAAGATCTTTCAATTTAAATTTATCATCAAGGAACTTCTTGAGAGTATCCACTTCAGTAATATCATTGCTAGCAATTAATATGTCTTCAATATATACTAATAAGGCAATAAAATAAGAGCCTTGTGACCTAGTGAAGAGTGAGTAACCAGCTCCTGATTGGATAAATTCATGTTGAATAATGGTGGAGGAAAACTTAGCAAATCACTGTTGGGATGCTTGCTTCAATCCATATAAGGATTTATTGAGCCTGCATACTCTAGTGTCTCATTTTTCACCATAATCAGGAGGTAGGAACATATGGACTTCTTCTTTCAATTCACTATGCAAAAAAGCATTGTTGACATCTAATTGAATAAAATGCCAACCTTTAATAGCTACAATGGCTAATAAACACTTTACTGTAACCATTTTTGCAACCGGTGAAAATGTATCAAAAAAATCAATCCCTTCTTATTAGGTAAAACCTTTAGCTACCAACCTAGCATTATACCTTTCAAGGCTCCCATCAGACTTAAGTTTGACCTTGTATACCCATTTGCATCCAATTGGATGTTTTCTAGGTGGTAGAGTTTCCAATGTCCAAGTCTGATCCTACTAAAATGCATTAATCTCCTCTACCATAGCAGTTCTCCAATGAGAATATTTTACAACTTGATGATAGAATTTTGGCTCAAAAAATGATGAAATGACTAAAGTATATGAATAGTGAGTGAAGATAACTGAGAATAAGAAATAACATATGAAATGGAGTATTGCTTACCTAATTCAGGACCAATAAAAGGATGTGAGGATGGGAAAGAACAATCAAGAGAAGTTGCCAAATGATAGTGGTAATCCCGCAAGTAACCAGATGGTTTGTGTGTTCTCAATGATCTTCTACATGGAGGTGATGAATCTGGTATAGTGGGGACTGGAATAGGATCGAGAGAGGAAGGAATAGGAGCAGTAAAGGATTGATTATGACTAGAAGTATCAGGAATTGGAGTAGGAAGGACAACAGACGATGATGGATTCAGAAATGAAAAGTTATCAATGTTATGTGAAACAGATTTAAAAGGAAAAATCTACTCATGAAATGTAGCATCTCTGGAAACAAAAATAGAATGATCATCAATGTCATACAGCTTGTAACCCTTAGAAATAAAGGGATATCCAAGGAAAATGCATCAATGGGCTAGAGGGGCAAATTTAGATCTGTTATGTGCAAGAGTAGAAGCATAACACAGTGAACCAAATACTCTTAAATGAGCATATGATGGTGATTTATTGAAGAGCAATTCATAAGGAGTTTTATTGGAAATGATTGGAGGATGAGTCCTATTGATTAGATACATGACAGTGAGGATGCAATCACTCCAAAAAATCAATGGAACATTGGATTGAAAAAGGAGGAGAGCTCGAGCTACATTCAAAATGTGTTGATACTTCCTTTCAACCACTGAATTCTGTTGGGGAGTCGCTACACAGGATAATTGATGGATAATGCCTTTACTAGAAAAGAAATGATGCATAGCAAACTCATTTCCATGATCAGTAGAAGCAAACTGATTTTCAACCATAGCAATAAAATATTGTAAATGACTTCGAGCATCAAATTTAGATTTGAGCATCTAAATCCAAGTACTACGAGAATAGTCATTCACTATGGTTAAAAAATAACAAAAACCTTCTATGGATGGAGGAGAAAAAGGTCCTCAAATATCAACATGAACAAGATCAAATGGATTTAAAGAAGTGTGTTTATTGTCAAGAAATGGTAACCTCTTGTGTTTAGCAAGAAGACAAACACTACAATGCTTAGAATTGTTATTAGAAACGATGGAAGAAAACGAAGGCAACAGTTTCATCCAAGATAAGGATGGATGTCCCATCCTTTGATGCCAAATAGAAACAGAGACATGATTACAACTATTAGAAACAGAATTAAAAGTACGTGGTTCAACATTAAAAGAAGCAGCATGAGCAGATACATTTTGAGACACAAAACCATGAACTAGTGGAGGTTGCAGTAGGTATAACCCTTCTCTAGCTTGTTCCCTTCCAATCGTCCTCCAATGTATGAGGTCCTGAGTAAAGCATGCATTATAAAGAAAGATAAGGCAACAAGAGGAACTGGTTAGCTTGCTAATAGAAATGAGATTAAAGGTAAATGAAGGCACACATATCATGTAAGATAAGGTTCGATGATAAGAAAATGGAACCTATATGACTTACATGAGTAGAAGTTCCATCAGGAAGCTTCACAACAGTGTTGTGCACAGGTTAATATGAGGTAAATAAAGATATTGAGTGGACCATATGATCAGTCGCACCGGTATCAATTATCCAGTCATGATCACAAAATTGTTTGGAAGTTTTATGGATGGGGAAAAGACCGAATGATTAAGAGGAAATTTACCTGAGAGGTGATCAAAAGGAGAGGGGTAATTATATTTGCTACCTAATGAGTAGGAGCAGAAGACTCAGGAGTTAGGAATGCCAAAAGTTGTTGACACTGTGAATGAGAAAGAGGTAGAGATAAATTGGAATCATTGGAGACTACTTGATTAGTAGAAGGAGTTGAGGATCTGGCTTTAAATCGATATCCTGGTGGATATCCTTGAAGTTTAAAGCATTTGTCAATAGTGTGACCTTGTAATCCACAATGAGAACATAGAGGTCTGTCCTTCCGAATAAAGGCCTTATTACCAGCAGAAGATTTGCCAACACTGCTTGAAGACAAAGCAACAGAAGGAATGGAAGGAAGCATGACAGATCCAATGTCTCTTTGTCTCTCTTCTTGAAGAACAAGAGAGAAAACTTCGTTAATCGGAGGGAGATGATCAATTAACAAAATCTAACCTCGAATATGAGAGTACCAATCATTTAGTCCCATAAGAAAATGCATAACGTAATCTTGTTGTTGGATACAGAGCACAGAGCACCACAAGAACACGATGGCAATGGCCTGTAATTGACTAACTCATCCCATAATCCTTTCTTTTGTGTAAAATATGCACTGACCGTGAAGTGGTCTTGTATAAGAGAAGCAATAGTTTTCTATAATTGGAAGATACAAGGTCCGTTGGCTTGAGAAAATCGATCTTTGAGATCGTACCACATCGTCATTGCAGAGTCTTCATAGCACACTAGGATAAATAATTGAGTAGCCAAGACAAGACCATATTATTACATCGGATCCAAGAGGAAAATTGAGGAGAAGAATCAAAAGGCTTCAATATGGAGCCATCAACAAATCTGATTTTGCTTTTTGCAGTTAACGCCATTGACATGGATCGATGCCAAGTATGATAGTTCTCACCATTGATAACTTGTGTAACAAGCAACGTACCTAGATTGTCACTATGATAAAGGAAGAAATGACTTGAAGGTGGGAAATAAATGAATCAGACATGATTGTGTTTTGTGAAAAAAAATCTTCTGATATCATGTAAAGAACAGAAATGAAAAGCAGAGATGGGAAACAGAGATGGAAAAGTGTAATTTGTATTCTGTATATCATCAAAATATTACAAACGTGTCTTCATATACATTTGAATAAAGGTGGGAAAAATAGTAATAAGGTTAAAAATGTATTTTAACTCTAATAAATTATGTTAAATGCGAGGGATTTTGATTCTTTTGTCGAAAGGAAATCGTGACGTTTTGCTAACGTAATGAAACTTTTTTCACAGAAATTTTGAAAGAGAGAGAGGGAGAGAGAGGGAGTAAGGTTACGTTTAAGAAAGGCAATTAGCAGCAAATGATAATTGAATGTATGTTACAAGATCGACCTTTCATTCATCAGGCAATGATTTTGCGCGTTATGGATAGCTCTTCAAAACAAAATCATTGCAAGATCGCACTCTGGATTCTATATTTAGTGCATTTGTTTTCTTTTTCTTTTTCCTTTTTTTAGCTTTTCATTACGTTATGATTGCTTAGCTTTGAAGTTAAGGGTGAATCTAATGGACGCACCGACACTGGCAGTTTGGAGCTGCATCGCTGAGAGGACGCTGTAACGTTTGAAGAGCTTCTCGATTGAAACTTTTGGCATTAATTTGTAAAATTAATATTTGAGTTTTTAAGTTCTTGTAAAAATGAGATTTTTTGTTATTATTTTTTGTAAAATTAATAATTGGACTTTAAAAAATTTCTAACTAAGTATCTCTATTTATCTTTTATTATAAAATTAAGAAGAAATTATCACTTGGCATTAGTATACTACCTGTCAGTCTTTAATTTGTTGATATTGCTTATCATTAATTGTAGGTCACGATCTAAAAAAAAAGGTGTCATTTTTTAAGTGATTGGTCGACGGATGGATCTTAAAAAAATAAGTTTATAATAGATGTGACTTAATATTATATATTTAGATTGTTTGTTATAAAGTATATTTGACATATTATTTGAAGACCCGTTAGCTTGCAAACTTTATTTTATAAAATTTATGCATAGATCTAGTCCTTTTTATTGCAACTAATTAATTAATTTTTAGATTAAAACCACGATACAAGTTCGAACGTTTTACACGCTCTTTACACATAAAAGAAAAATATTTGTAGTAATGAACATCAAATGTTTGTTTGTATTATTATTATTATTTATTTATTTATTTTGTTTCTAAAGTTCGTGCAAAACTTTCACTGGTTTATCATTTTTATAAGATTAATGCACCTAAAAGGTAGGTATTCCATTTTTAAGAAGAAAATGTCTATTCTAATCAGAGTTGAACAGAACCGGAAAAGTCAACCTGATTGGACCGGATACTCTATCGATCGGTTTCGGTCTCAAAAATTATAGATCAAAGATATTCGGTCCCGTTCCAAGGTCAATAAACTTTACATCAGACCGGACTGAATTCTTATATATATATATATTTTAAAAATATTTTTAATAATTTAATATATTATTTTTATATTATAATTATATAAATTAATGATGTAATTTTTATCTAATTTATTATCATTAATCATATAATATATTAAATAATACATATTATCAATTAATAATAAATTATAAATCATGTGATAATCTATGTTATTATATGTAAATAGTTAATACATCATACATTCATACATACTATACTATTTACACTTAATTAAAGTAATTATGTAATTTTTTTTAAATACCTAAATTGCAAGGAAGCATGAATAATCTATATACATTGAAATTATTTGATATTCATTAACCATATATAAAATGTATGACATTATTAATAATTATACATATTAAAAACTAAAGTTTAAATTAGTAAGTAATAACTATCAACATCATAAATATAATTATAACTAAATATATTTTTTAATAAGTTAGTTACATAATTTACATTAATAATTTACTTAATT
This sequence comes from Cyclocarya paliurus, assembly GCA_029856935.1. NCBI lineage: Eukaryota > Viridiplantae > Streptophyta > Magnoliopsida > Fagales > Juglandaceae > Cyclocarya > Cyclocarya paliurus. The sequence goes on from CM056949.1 coordinate 32,372,233, forward strand.
TTAATAATTTTCATTTTTTATTAATTTATTTGCAAAAAAAAGAATGAAACAAAATAATAAAATAATTTTGCCAAACCAGACCGATAGCTACCGGTCCCTATGGGTGTTTGGTCCGATCCTATCCGGAAAAATGATGGATCGAAAATTACGGTCCATCACCCCCTGGACTGGACTGATTTACACCTTTAATTCTAATATCTAATTCAATTGATGTACGATGGAAAGGGTATTCTCATCCCAATTGCCTATTGTCAAGACGCCTGTTGGGACCTCATCAAAAACCGCCCTAGGACAAGGTCCTAGACATGCATGGACAACAAAGATCGGGTTACTTCCAAGATCAAGACTAGCCAAGGCCAACCAAGGGCCAAGACATATCACAAGCCACATTGGCCATGCAAGACCATATCATTTATTTATCCTTATTTATTTTTAATTATATTCCAAGGGACCTATTGGGGGTTTCCACTTTGTAATCTCTATAAATAGGACCCTTAAGCATTTCATTTTATATCTTTGATCATTTGACATTTTTCCTTTGTGGAACGGTTTGGGTGTGTTCTTGAAGAACACTTTTCGGTGCTTAGCACTTGGGCTACTTGGGTGAAATTCGTGAATCCCTAGTAGAGGATCATCACCTTACAATTCGTGAATAGGTGGTGATTCAATCTATCCTATTTCATCATTGTGCAATTCGTGAATCAATGGTGATTTATTTATCTATCCTTTTATCGATCTTTGTTTCATCATCTTGCAATTCATTGAATAGGTGTTGATTCAATTATCTTCTTGTGTTTATGTTTTCCATTCTATATTCAAAAATTCAAAAATAAATTGTTCTTATATTTTCGTGTTTGTTCTAATATTTTCCATCTTGTTCATCTTTACTTTCTTACAAATCAAAGACATCCTAAGTCTCAATCTTAGTATTCTTTGATTTCTCAAAATACCCATATAAACCATAAAAAAGAGTCTTCATATTCTTTTGTTGAGTCCATTCATCTTTGTGCATTCTAGAATTGGTGTTGAAGTTATTCACCATTGTGTTCTTGAATGTGCATGCGTGTTCATCCATATTGTTCATCTATAGTGTTCATCCATAAATTTCCTTCCATCCATTTTGATCTTCCCACATATACTATTCGACCAATCCTAGTGTTTACCCTACTTTCCATAATTGTCATCACTACCATAATTAGCATCAACCATACACAATAACCCTAGCCGAAACCCTTGTATCCCACAAATCCTACTAATCCCAAAGCCATTCCTAAACTTTAGGAACCCTAATCACCCCATATCTATCCTTCATTCAATCTTACATTGACCTAGCCAAATCCCACATTTTTCATATTGGCCATTTACCTAAATTAGCCTTCTTCCATATTCCACCTAACCCTAGCCACCCTTCATCCAACTTAACCCTAGACTCCCATAAGGTAATTCCTACCACTTAGGAATCCTTAACCCATCTTCCAATTAATCCAAATTCGAAATCCATCCCTTGCCTTAGCCAAACACCAACTTCCCAACAACTCACATGCCTCTTACCATTTAGAATCAACCCTAGCCACCTTACCCATCATCCCAAACCTATCTTCCAAATCCATATCCCTTGGTTTAAGGAATTGCCAACCCATTGTCAATCCCTTAAACCTCTCTATCCCTACAATATCTCTAGCCAACCAAGACTTACCTCAATAGCCAAAACCGAATCTCAATCCCTCCAATCACTCAACTTCCCTAAAATCACTCCATTCCTAGAATCTCCCAAGTCAACTAAAGACTTCTCACCTCTTGCCATATTCAAATCATACCTTCCTTATCTTACCACAATCAAATCTCATCTTCCATATCCAATCCCTCAAACCACTCATTCCCTAGAACCACTCAAATCAATCAAAAAACTATCATCCTATCTTGCCATATTCAAATCCCATCTTCCATCTCCAAATCCCTAAACTCAAGGAACAACCCTAGACCTATTCAAACACAACTCATCTTCATCCTTAACCTAATTCCCATCTTTCCCAAAGTGACTCATCAATCAAGGAGTCCTAGCCTCATCCAACAACATCCTTCCAACCCTAACATCTCATCCTACACTCCAACCCTAAGCCAACTCTTCCAAATCTCGAAATTCCCCTTAGCCACCATTCAAACCCTAGCCCAACTTCATCATATCAACCCTAAACATCATCCAAAAGGGCCCAACATCAAGGGCAACCCATAAGCCGTTCCACATTGCATCAAACACGCATATTCGCCGCTTAGATCACCCGAACTCATCATCATCATCATCATTTCCATCACTAAACACTATACCTTCATCAACTTAGGAACCCATCATTGTCATTATACGTGCAAGGCCAAGCAAGAAGGCTTGACACTCGGTCACCATCATCACCAAGGCAAGCTCACGGACTTAATGTTTAGGGACAAGACTGGGGTCCCTAACAGACGCCACACTGGGAGCCATGCTGCATTAAAGGCTATGACTTGGGCAATTTTGGGCTTGACGCGGACCCTGACACAGGATACGAGAAGTTCCCCGATACCTTGTATAAAAGTTGTGCTTTAGATCGAAGAACTCTCTAATTCTTAGATAATTCTCCAAGAAGAATAAGTATTGACTTTGACATTGAAGGCTCTCCAGACTACCACCAAGCCCACCTTTGTCTCTGTATTTGTAGGTAAAAAGATTTCGGTCCAGCTTGTTGGAGTGTAGTCCAGGTGTACAAAATAAGACATTAATATATGGTATAATTTTAGGGACTTCATGCTTAGATAAAAGAAAATTGTTTCTACGATTTGAATTAGAAATTCATCTCATCATTATAAATTTTTTAAATTTTTATATAAAATATAATAAATAATTTAATTTTTTTAAATTTTTAAATAATAATAATATTTTAATAATATTTTATTTAATTAATCTAAAATCATCTAGTCACGTCACTAAATTCAAAAGTTTCCAACTATTCCTAAAAAGTTTATTAATCTATTATTAAAACTTTTTAAGGTTTGTACTCTAAATAGTAAATAACTAGTAAATATGGTGGGGTAAACCGAAAGATGATGTGATGAATGGTATGTCTCAAATCAAAATCACGCTGTTGGACATCTGCTTTTCACTTTTCAACCTTTTTATCCAACGGTGTGTTGGTTGCCACGTATATTCATATTTCGTATGACAACGAAAAAGCCGCTTCGCTCGTGGTCCCTCCCATTTCTCTCCCCCCCTCTCTCTCCTCTCTCGGTGTCTATATAAAGCCCACGCGAGCAATCTGATGCGACCAGCGTACACAAATTGCAAACAGCAAGCAGAGGTTCCGCGCAAGAGAGGCGTCTTGATAAACGCACTTCTTTCGTTCTCTCTCTCTCTCTTTTCCTCATCCCCTTCATCTGCTCGTTACATTTTTCCATTTCTCAACGAAAATGAGAGAATGCATCTCGGTCCACATCGGCCAGGCCGGTATTCAGGTCGGAAATGCTTGCTGGGAACTCTACTGTCTCGAGCACGGCATTCAGGTATCCTAATCCTCCTCCTTGCTTTATCCATTTCTTCTTTGTTCGTTCTCGTGGCCGCTTTATATTGTTTTTTTTTTCCTTGTCGCCGTCTGTTTGAGATTTGAGTGGATCTGCGGATCTGGCGTATAATGATGTACGTTGACTAAAATCTGCCAGATCGGGGTTGTTTTCTTGTGCTCATGTAACATTTTGTTGGATCTCTGACTAATGTTGAGTTTTATGCGTAATGTGATGTAAAAGGTATGATATTAGCTCGACTAGGGTCAGTTGCTCAGATTTGTTACACATTTCTTTGACATTTTGCAAGATGTAAGGTTTCTAAGCTGCACCGTTTCTTATATTGACGGACACTTTACAGTGTAATTTTTCACGAGATTGGTTTTACCTCCTCGCCGAGTGAATCTCCAGAATATGTAGATCTGACCGTATATTCCTATTACGCAATTAGTAATTATATGTAATTGAAGTGCAAGTGCTCTTGTCCCCATTTTCTTTTTGCTTCGACTTATCGGCGTTGAAAATCATTTCCTGTAGATCTAGAACCTAACGATTAAAAGACTTAATTTTGATCTGATTTCTAATTATAAAATCCGGTTCGCGTTCATCCCAAGTTTATTATGGTCTGTATTCGGTCTTACATGAGATTTATGTTTTATTTTGGTCGTTTTACAGCCTGATGGCCAGATGCCAAGCGATAAGACTGTTGGGGGTGGTGATGATGCTTTTAACACCTTCTTCAGTGAAACTGGTGCTGGGAAGCATGTCCCCCGTGCAGTTTTTGTAGATCTAGAACCTACAGTTATTGATGAGGTCAGGACAGGGACGTACCGACAACTCTTTCACCCTGAACAACTCATTAGCGGCAAGGAAGATGCAGCTAACAATTTTGCTCGTGGCCACTATACCAGTAAAGATCTCTCATTTTATCTTTCCCCTTTTGACTAATGCAACCCTGTTTTTTTTTTCAACTGCTTATGCGCCTCATTTGATTCAGTTGGGAAAGAGATCGTTGATCTGTGCTTGGATCGTATCCGAAAGCTTGCTGACAACTGCACTGGTCTACAAGGGTTCCTGGTTTTCAATGCTGTGGGTGGGGGCACTGGGTCTGGTCTTGGCTCCCTTCTCCTCGAACGACTTTCAGTTGACTATGGCAAGAAGTCTAAGCTTGGGTTCACTGTATATCCCTCACCACAGGTTTCTACCTCCGTTGTTGAGCCCTACAATAGTGTCCTCTCTACCCACTCCCTTTTGGAGCACACTGATGTTGCTGTGCTGCTCGATAATGAGGCGATCTACGATATCTGCAGGCGTTCCCTTGACATTGAGCGCCCAACGTATACAAATCTTAACCGATTGGTGTCTCAGGTATTGCCCCTCTCTCTCTTAAAATCCGGAACCTGTTCTATTTCATCATGGAAATGTCTGCTTTAATATGGTATTTGCTGTTTGTTTCAGGTGATCTCATCGCTAACTGCCTCTCTGAGGTTCGATGGTGCCTTGAATGTAGATGTGACTGAGTTCCAGACTAACCTGGTCCCATATCCAAGGATTCACTTCATGCTTTCATCTTATGCTCCTGTGATCTCAGCTGAGAAGGCCTACCATGAGCAGCTATCGGTTGCAGAGATCACCAACAGTGCATTTGAGCCTTCATCCATGATGGCCAAGTGCGACCCCCGCCATGGTAAGTATATGGCTTGCTGTCTGATGTACAGAGGAGATGTGGTGCCCAAGGACGTCAATGCAGCTGTGGCCACCATCAAGACCAAGCGTACCATCCAATTTGTTGACTGGTGTCCAACTGGATTTAAGTGTGGCATTAATTACCAACCCCCAACCGTTGTTCCTGGTGGTGATCTTGCCAAGGTTCAGAGGGCAGTGTGCATGATCTCTAACTCCACCAGTGTAGCAGAAGTGTTCTCCCGCATTGACCACAAGTTTGACCTTATGTATGCAAAGAGGGCATTCGTTCACTGGTATGTCGGTGAGGGCATGGAGGAAGGTGAATTCTCGGAGGCCCGTGAAGACCTTGCTGCCCTCGAGAAAGATTATGAGGAGGTTGGTGCTGAGGCTGGTGAGGATGAAGAAGGTGACGAGGGGGATGAGTATTAAGAAACGAATGCTGCTTTTAAATAACATGGTGCTTAATATTTGCTTTAGTTCCGTGGCGCTAACTTGTGCCCTTTTCTTTCCAAACTGTTGACATGCTCTAGTCGTTGCTCTGGATTCTAGTTGCTTTAGCAGCTATCTATGTTGCTTATATGGTTTACTCTGTTCCTGTGTTGAACTTTTAAATGGTATGACTATGGCCTATTATGTTTATAACGAGTCTCTTTTCTATTTTCCCTGACTAGTTCTTTGGTTTTTGTTACTTATCAAAAAAAAAAAAAAGTTCTTTGGTTTTTGTGGAATCTCTGGGAGGCAGTGTGAATTCCTCTATTCCTTGAGATTGTAAAACTAAAATTTGTAGTGTGATTGAGCTATGCCAAACTAAATAGTCTTGAGGATAAATCGGGCATCATAATCTGTAGTTGATCATTGGTGTAGTTTCCATGTACTCGTTTGGTTCTGTTGCTGTCCCTCCTATCTCTAATCTCTTCCTCTTTGATTTGCAACTATTGAAGAAAATGCAACCAACATGAATTTACTTCAGATATCAGCACAATACCATTAATCAGACTGTCTCATTTGCACGAAACAATGTAAAAAAGACATTTATTGTATCCCTTGTATTTCTTCTCCTCAAGGTTTTTTTTTTTATTGTTTTGTGATGTCGGAAAACCTCTCTAGGCAGAGCCCTTTGGACTCTTGCAAGGTAAACTTTAGTTCCGTGCACCGTATTTTTTAAAGTTTTTTTATAAGAAACCGGATATATTGCTGATTTTTTATCAAAAAGTGTGATCTTAAAAGATTGTTGGCATGAAATGTTGAATTTTAGATTTTGAGATAGTGATACTCCAAGATTCGCCTAAAGGTTGCAGCCATAACTGCGCTAAATTCTCAAGCGCTGGGGTTTGCTTTTGCACCTGGCCAAGGGCAGTCCAATCCAGCCGATTGTACGAATCTCTGTTATAGCCAACCCACCTAATTTCCCAATGAGGCCCAAGCTCAACTCTGAACATTTTGTGGCCGGCAAGTGGGCTAGACCCTCCCTCCACCGCCAAAGATACCACTGAGCAAAAATTTGAAAATTTGATTGTGTTTCAATTCCGCACCGACTGCGATAAAATAAAATTGGAGTTGATTTTTTTAAAAAAATTTCGGTTGCATTCGAGGTACCGCTGGACTGCCTCCGACTCCAACTTTATGCTTTGAGTCCGACTCTACTCTGAATCCCACTTAATATTGTACATATGTTAAATATATATTTATCTATATATTGATCATAATACTAGTATAATTATATAGTTATATAATTAGAACTTCTATAATTAAATTAAATAATATATTAATATGAGTTAATTATTATAAAATAATATACATATACTATAATATAAATGGATTAATCAAGTTAAAAATAAATTAGTCACTAGTACAGAAATAACTAATAAGTTATTATAATAAGTTAATAACATTTAATATTAATTTACTAAAGTATAATAACATATAATTAGAACACTAGAAATAAATTATAAATAAGTTAGACACTGCTACTAGCAACTGATATGACATACAAGGAAGTAGCTGAATTTTAAACTCGTGATTTGTTTACTTTGTTGTTGGGCTCCTATTATATTTACTGCTAATACTTTTTATAATTAGATATTTATTATAAATACTTATGTGGAATGACCATTAACTGGGCATCTTTTTTATCTTGTTCAAAGAATTTTAGTTATGTTTTTAGTAAACTTGAAATTTGAAAACTCCCAAAATAATTGTTTAAAAATGCGCTAACTATGAAATTAAAAGAATACTAAAAAAAAAGTCTAAATAGACCAGTTTGGTTCTCAAATCCATTTCAACTCATTTCAACTTATTTTATCTAATTATTATAATTTTTTTAAATTTCAACACAAAATATAATAAATAATTCAATTTTTTTTAATTTTAAAATAATAATAATATTAAAAAATAATATTCTAATAATATTTTATTTAACTTTCATTTCAACTTAACTTAACTCAATTTAACATCTAAATGCAACCTAATTCTATTACGACAAGTCGAAGTCGGATTCGAATAAGAGCATTCACAATTTGGAGTTAGATTTAATGAGATGAGAATTTTTAATTTTAGATAAAAATTTAAAATATTATTATTATTTGAAAATTTAAAAAAATTGAATTGTTTATTATATTTTATATAAAAATTTTAAAAAATTATAATAATTAAATAAAATGAGATAAAAATTTTATGTTTTATCTTTTACTTCGAAACCGAACTGAATTTAGAAAATTTCAACTCCGACTGCGTTGGTGGGACTACCAATATTTTCGTATACGTACTTTGTACTGCGGCTTTGTAGTTTATCTTCGGAGGGCCACGATGATGCTTCCCAGCTCCTTGGCCAATTTTTTGAACAATCTGCTAACAACTCTTACCGACACGTCCTTTCTTCTTCTTCTCCTTTCTTTTTTTTCTTTCTTTCTTTCTTTCTTTGTACTTTTTTTTTAATTTATTTAAATATAACCTCTTGTTGACTTTGAAAACTCATCTAATTTTATTTTATCTAATTATTATAATTTTTTTAAAATTTTTATATAAAATAAAATAAAAAATTTAATTTTTTAAAATTTTAAAATAAAAATATATTTTAATAATATTTTATTTAATTTTTATCTTAATTTATCTAATCTACAAAAATTAATAATATTTTATTCTGTTTCCCTTTTGATTTTGACGGGCTGACAACAATCTTTAATAGTAGAGGATACAAATTATATTTTTAATTTTTACTATATTTTTTCGTGACTGTTACAATTTCACCCCTGTCGAAGACCCATCGCGCGTGGCTGTGAGTCGTACCGAAAGGAACCAACCCACTGAGGCTCGAGTTTTACAAAAACTTTGTCATGTGTCACATAATTTGCTCTTTTAGGATCTAAAATAGCCAAATTATTGTCACATGCTTTATAGGTTTGAATAGTTAGTTGAGATTAGAAGAGATAAAATAAAAGTTGAATAAAAAATTATTAAAAAATTATTTTTATTTTAAAATTTAAAAAAATTAAATTATTTATTATATTTTGTGTGATAGTTTGAAAAAATTATAATGATTAAATGAGATGAGTTGAGAAGCTCTCTCAATCCAAACAACTCAAACACTACAAAGACTTTTTAATTTCAAATTTTTAACTTTTTTATCTAGTTATTATCTAATTATTTTTTTTTTCAAATTTACAAATAAAAAATAATCTAATTTTCTTAATTCTCAAAACAAAAATTATATTAAAAAATTATATTCTAACAATATTTTAATTTTATGATATTTTTATTCAATTCTTTTCTCTCATTTTCTAAAATCTCATAAAACATCTTAATTCAAACTATTTCACTACTATTCATAGATCATTTAATCTTATTTCATTTCATCTCACTATCCGTCATTAGGCTTTAAGGTTGCACACCATATTTCTATCTAACTTAATACCCAAGGTTAAAGACAGGGAATAATTCCCAAAAAAACAACATTGTAAATTATTTTAAGGAAAAAACTTGATGATATTTATTCAAATAATCTTAAACCTAGCTCAAAAAGGTATTGGTACACTTATGAATTGTGCCAAAGAACTAGAAAATTATATATTTTTTGTGTCAAGTAAATAAAGTATCTCTTTAATTACTACAAACACACAAAAAAAAAAAAAATAGACAAAGTAAACCCATAAATTTATGTGATTTCATGAAATCTATTAGATCTATTTTAAAATAAAAGTGACTTTACAATCTGACGTACTACATCAAGCCATATTAATTTGTGGATTTACTTTTTTGTAACTTTTTTTAGCTAAAGTATTTTCCTTGTAAAAAAGATGGAAGATATATGGCGTGAAAAAAAATTATACTTATCATCATTACACCACATATCAATCGGAATGAATTAAATCTCCCCAAGTAGGATTTGAACTTACAACCAGTCAGTTAACAGCCGACCGCTCTACCATTGAGCTACTGAGGAACAACGGGACAGACCGGAATAGGGTTAGGTTATATATATATGCTAATTATGAGAAGGGGTTATTCGAGCGTATCTAAATAGATACTATGTTTACATATTCACGGGCGAGGTCTCTAGTTCAAGTCCAGGATAGCCCAGCTGCGCCAAGTAAAAGAATAGAAGAAGCATCTGACTCCTTCATGCATTATTTAAACACACATCAATAGCATTTCTCCTAATGTGAATAGGACTAGTTATTTTATCTAGGAGGAAAATTATAATTTCTAGACAGTAATTAATATGCTTTTTACACTTTGCATCCCAAATCTTCAAAATTGACACACTACATCTTCCAATTATATATATATATATATATATATATATATATATAATCTTATAAAATAAGTGAAAATAGTTTTGATGACACAATCTTGATGATTGAATAATGGAAGGTACACATTACAAAATTAATAATTTTGGGTTAAAGTGTAAAATGTTTAGTTGGCATTGGCAAATATATTTGAACCTATTTAATAATAGATTATGTGGAGTTTGATTTACTTAATGCTGACCATTTATTTTATTTTATTTTTTGGCATCTGTAATGGGCCTAGTAGTTACCCCTATGTTGTTATTACCTAATGACCTACAAACAATATGTAATGCATCATGACCATCAAAGGAAATAAATTCAATAGGGTGACAAAGACCAAAGGTAGGACACCAAAATTAAAATTGGCAATAACTTCTATTCCCTACCAAATATGTATTGCATCATGACCATAAATCATGCCATATGGCAAACTCTAAAATGCCTTTTTTTTTTATAGTCCAAAAAATCTAGAAGCTTTAGGACTTTTGAATCCGGATATGATAAGTTTAGTACTGGGTCCTACAAAACCAAAAACAAAAAAGGCCTAAAGCCCGGGTTGTGTAGGAAGAAAAATGGGCATTAAAATTTTGCAGCACGTTCATTTATGTCATTTTCAGAGACATTGAAATTGTAGAAAAAGTATGTCACCTTCCACCAAGACCATTTGTGATTAGGCTGAGGTGAACCGTTGGTACGAAGATTAATATTAAAAAAAGAGTTAAGTTTGTTTTTTTGAATTATGAGAGAAGGGGTTGTTGTAAATGGGGGATCCAAGGAAAATTCAACTGGCCATTTGATTGGTAAATACAAGGACTTTTTTTTTTTTTTTTAGAGAAATATTCTAAAAATGAAAAGATTTCATAAAAATAAATTTATAACTTAACATAACTTAATGTGGTATATCATATTCTAAAATTACTTTAAATCAATTTATTAGTTTATTTTTATAAAATAGTTTTCGTAACTCATGTGACATTTTGTTTTTATTAACAAGTTTTTTTACATGTTAAAGCCTAAGTCTGCATCAGTGTTGCTGCATTTATAGTGAAAGTAGGCAATTTGGTCTTGCCATTACTCTTTAGTTGTACGCTGACTCAGTATTCAGACGAAACATCAATTTGGAAGCAATTGTAAGGCATGCAGCATGACAGCATGCAATTCCCAAGACTCTTATATCATTTATCCGAACCCATTCATTAATCTGGTGTGATCTGTGTGTGCTTCTGTTTCCTCTTATTTTCTTGTATTTTGTATTTTTTTGTATTGTATTGAATTGATGTTAGGTTAAACGATGATAAAGAAGAAATGATAGTTAAAAAGGTAATAATAATATTTCTTTTGATTAATTTAATTGGGTCGATGCGTTTTTTTTTTCTTCTACGGTTTGGGTTATCTTAAGATGAAAATTAGGAGTGTAATCGGTTTGACCGAGTGTGGGGGAGAGGGAGTTTGGATTGGACCGAAAAATTTTGATACATTATTTTTCCTGACCGGACCGGACCGGACCGATTATTCCTATATACCAGATCAGACTGTTAGCTATTAGTTTGTTGATCCAATTCAGTCCATATGAGTTAGAAAGATTATTTCCCTCATTTTTTGGTAGATAAATTAATACAAAAATTATTTAAATTAGTAAAATAAAAAATTAGGTGATCTCTTTAATGTAGATTATGTAACTAACTCATTAAAAAATAATTAATTATAATTATAATTATAATGTTAATAGTTACTAACTTAATACTTAATAGTATTTGAATTGTATTATGATATTTAATGCATAATGACCTATATTAAAATTTTAAATTTATATATGGTTAATAAATAACTATAGTTGACTATAGATATTTCATACTTACTTGTAACTTAGGTATCGCACAAAAAATATACTTAATTACGTTAATTAGGTGTAGATACTAAAATATGTATCTTTACATATAATATTATGAATTTATGAATTGTTATGATTCATATAATATATTAATTAATTGATATCATAGTAATTATTATATATTCAACATTTTATATTGTTAATGATAGTAAATTAAACCCTTAATGAAAATTAAGAGTTTAATTTATCCGCAAACAATAAATAGGATAAATTAAGATTTAAAAGTATTTTTTTCCCGAATTTTAAGATTTGGTGTTTACAATAATACCATAAGAAATAAATGCCTTTTGCGCTTATTATTTATTTACTAATTAATTTTGGAAAAACTCATTAAGGGTTTGCTATAAGTTTTTGTCCAATGAGTTAAAATTAATTTTACAAAATTTGCCTCTTCCCTCTACGAAGATAAAATGCCATATAAAGCAACTAATTAATATTTTCTTTGTAAAAGAACCAATTACAGATTGTTTATCACTTTTTTGAGGAACAGAAGCTGATGTAATCTAATTTTTTTTTCCTTTATTTGATTTTTTGTGATTAATGACACGTGTGAATTATAAATAAAAGGTTAGACTATAAATTTCTTGCCATCCATTATTATGATGTTTACTTTGCATTCTCTTCCTTCATTAAGTTTTTGTTTTCTGAATATTCTTTTTCATATTCCAAAGTTTTTTTTTATCATAAAAAAAGAGGAAAAAGAAGCATAAGATTATATGAAAACAGGACAAGCTGGCACATGAATATTATGATTAAACATATAACAAAAGAAAATATTACACTTTAATCTCATAATATAAGAGTTGATTTCTTAAATATAAAATTTAATAATTCTATTTTTTAATACGAGAGAAATAAAAATACCCAAAACTAAAAAGTTACACTAATATATATTAAAAATTATTTATATTTTATTTTATGAATAATGCCAAAATTTTATTGACAAGAGAGTAAATTTTACACAACTAAATATCTGTAAAAATCATTTTCATTTTTTCTTTGAATTTTATTTTCAATCTCGGCAGCTACCATTACACACATCACACGCTTCAAGGAATCCGTCGTCGGACCTATCCCGTTTCGCCATGCTAAAGAGTCAAAGACACTATCTTTCCGTAGGGATCTATAAGTATTTAAACCACAAGCAAAAAGTATCGAAACACACAAGAATTCAAAACGGATCATGGATTTCTGTCCGACGATTTCTTCGCTCCAACCAGAACATTAGGAACTGTCTATCTGCTTCATCTTCTTCTTCCTCTCCCCCCTTCAAACCCGTTCAGAATCCTAACGACCTCATTCATTTTCCATTGTTATTCTCTCAGTTCGAACTTAAAACTTCTGAGCCTCTCCCCATGGCTACCACAACACTAACTCGATTGCAGAAACCGAACCCCACAAGCACCATGACGATGAACAAGCCCCCCAAGTCCAAGCTAGCCTGCTTTTCTTTTGCTGCCTACGCCAAGAGCCTCATGGAACACCTCAAGTCGTCTAACATCCCCGTCTTTGAAGGTCTCTCCGACTCCGAGTTCACCTCCGTCGAGTCAATCTTCGGTTTCTCCTTTCCCCCGGACCTCCGCTCCATTCTCCAAGAAGGACTCCCCGTCGCCCCCGGCTTCCCAAACTGGCGTTCCTCCTCTCCCCAACAGCTCCGTATCCTCCTCGACCTCCCTTCATTGGGAATCCTTAAAAGAGTCTCTCAGAGAAGCTTCTGGTGCGAGTCTTGGGGGGTCGATCGGCCTGACGACACTGACGAAGCCCTGGCTTTGGCCAAGGAGTTCTTGGACAAAGCTCCGGCTCTCGTTCCCATTTACCGACATTTCTATCTTCCTTCGAAGCCCAACATGGCTGGAAATCCGGTGTTTTACGTTAATGGTGGAGATGTTCGTGTGTTTAGCTTCGATGTTGCCCGGCTCTTCCAAGAAGCTGAATTCTTGAACATTTCGACGAGGTCAGTGATCAAGGCCCCGGCGTGGGCTGCAAAGAAGGCGAGAAGAATTGAGTTCTGGACGGACGTGGCTGCGAGTGGCGGCACGCGGTGGTGGAGAAGTGGGGATTTGGGGGGGTGTTTGGAGGAGGTCTCATGGAGGTTGAGGGATGGAGGGTGGAAGGAAGACGAGGTTAGGGAGATGATGATGATGGACGGTGGTGATGAGAGGAACAGTGGAGGTATGGTGAGGGGTAAAGAGGGTATGGTATCTCACATGAGGATGTTGTCTACGGTCTTACTCCGTGCGGGATGGAGCAAGGAAGATGTGGTGTACTCACTTGGTCTTCAAGATGATGATCATGAGAAGAATGACCTTCTAGAGGGAAAAACCCTTTCGGAATTTCAAGCTCTTCAACATCCAAACAGTTGTTCTTAGGTGGAAGAAGACCATCAAAAGCAGAGTTTGAAGCAGCTAACGCTGTTGCACTCTCTTAAGGTGTGATTACCTTTTGGCCCCCCCTCCTTTTCCAAGTTGCCAAACACTTCTTGGTTCTGTGATTTCTGAGTCATTGACACAAAAAAATTTATTTTTTGATCCCCAATATTCATCATATAGAGTCATATACATGTATTGACATTAAATTTATATTGTATATACTTCTTTTTAAGCTGAACTAAGACGGATATTAGTATATTAGTTTAGGCCATTTTTTTTGTTTTCTCTGGTCAAAGTTGCAGGGGTAGACAATTAATTCTTTGGATGCAAATTACCTGTCTTGAATTTTGATGGGCATTAATTATTGGGTTGACCCAGAATGGACGGCCATGATTATACATAGAATGAGAGGTAACAATCGGTATAGCTGTAAGCATATATATAATATAATATGTTCATAATTAATCCAGTATGCTAAAGCCTATTTACTAATAATCATGGAGGTGGTGTGTTTTTACCATTCTAGGCTCCTAGCAAACTTTATTGCTTACCATATTAATGGAGGTTGTCGTCTTGTTTTGTTTTGATTTAGCCCTTACGACAACTATATGGATAAAAGACCAACCTCCGATCCATTGCAAGCACAAATTAAGAATTTATTGTTCTTCTTATTTTAGATCAGAAAAGAGACAAGATCATTTACTTACTCTGCAAGCAACAAAATATATGAACATGATGAGGTGTCTGCATGCATAAAATGATGAATCATATCCAAATGGCAGCATTCCCCGAATCCAAAAGGGTTAAGCTTTTCCAAATTCAAAGCAATTGTGCTTGTCATGTGTTCACACAAAGAACACTCATCAATTTGCAAGACAACTGTTTGTGTAAGCATATCTTGATGTTGGCTTCCTGCTTTCTTAGGAAAGAAGCTATTTACAATGTTTACTGAAAGTGTTTCCACATATGATGTTTCTACACGTGGAATATTTGGAAAGATTCAAAAAAGACTAGCTTATGTTTACAAGTACTGCATCAAGTGGTGCTTCTCTTGAAAACTATATGGAAATATTCAAAAAAGACTTGCTTAGGATCAGCAGCGCCTGATTAATTAGTTGCTTGACCCAACAATAAAATCTGAAGACTTTGACATATCCTTTTCTCTCACACACGCCACATAATGTAAACAGCTCTTCTGGGGGCAACCGGGGTTGCGCCCCCGCCGCGTCCTCGGCTGACGTGGCATATACCACGTCAGCTGACTTATTAAAAAAAAAAAAAAAGAAAGAGCAGCGGGAAATTAGAATGAAAATGGGTTTCGGACCTGTGGGTTTCCATTTTCGTCTTCAACCCAAGCTGCCTTCCGTCTTCCACTCCCCCGAGCTGCTTCCGGTCTGTGGGTTTCCATCTTCTCCTCGTCTGGTCTGTGCGTGGGTTTCCATTTTCGTCTGAGCCGAGGGTCTCTTCTCCTCGTTTGGTCTGTGTGTGGGTTTCCATTTTCGTCTGAGCCGAGGTTCTCTTCTCCTCATTGAAACTAATCATATCTGTCCTACTGAGTGACAAACCAACCTCAATTGCATCATCTTTATCTCTGCACTCGGCAAGAGAAATAGCCCCGAAAACATCAATCTGAACCACTTCACTCTTTTTCGGCCTCCCCCATCCAAAATCTGTATCATAAATACCCAATCTTGGTGAGCCTGCAACCGTAACAAGACGACCCAACTCCGATATTTCTTTCCAATCTAGCAGCCACCTCTCTGCCCCTCTCAAAGGTCTACTCTTAAATTCTGAAACTCTATCGCCAATAACTTTCACAGCCTTGAAAAACCCAGTTTCTCCCACTAGCTCACTCCCCGCAAGTGACACAAAACATATTGCTAGGCAATTTCCAAAATATGTGGAGGGTATTGGAAACTCCACCCGGTTTCTGCAATCTGCTACAAAGTTGAAGTAGTAGAGCTCATCATTGTTTGCAAAATCAGATCTACAACCTGGATTGATACAAATCCTAATATACATAATCCTAATGTCTTTAGTAACAAGCAGACAAATTAGTAAACGAGGGGAATGTTTTCATGTAATGTCTTCAGAACGAACACGCAATGATTATTAAGATATTTGCAAAACGTAGAGTTTACGTAAACGAATTTAGAAGAGTAGGAAGCTATTTGAAGCATGGTTACAACCTTAAACTTCAATTTTTGTGATGAGAGAAATCAAAAAAAATATATCAGATCAGTAGCTTCAAGCTTTGTTGGAAGGAGAAAACCCTAGATTCATTTGCGACTCGAAGGAGAAACCCATGGATTTATTCGCAGATTCATTCACGATTCGAAGGAGGCAGAGCGAATCGCGGGAGAAACCCTTGGAGAGTTTCCGATTAGAAGGAGACAGAGCGAATCGAAGGGGAGAAGCTTCGTGGTTTGTTTCGGAGAGGAGAGGAGAGCTTTGTTTGCGGGAACAGAGGGAAATGAAATCAAATGAAGTGAAGACGTCGAGGACCCCTTCGAAACACATGAAGAAAACAAAACGACGCCGTTAGTTTTTTTCCACGTAGGACACGAGGCCGCGGCGAGGACGCGAGGCCGGTTGTCTAGAGCATTTTTCTAATGTAAATAGCGGGAACAAAGTATATATATGTCGATCTTGATTGTCTTAACTACTAAGATTGTTTTACCTTTCAAATAAGAGAGATAGACATATAAAGTGGATCATATAGTATTCGTTGAATATCTCCACAATGACAAACAAATAGTAGAAGATTAATTTTGTCTTTGGTTTATAAAATATAAAATATGGATTCGAATCCCAGGATAAAAGCCACAGATTATTTAGTCGTTGTCTGACTCCCATGCTGTGAGTGTCAATTGGGATGATATATGTAGTCTTGTGCTTAGTCTTCAACGAAGACAAACAGTACTAACAAAGAGGCCAAAGAAAAGTTATCATGAATTTGTCTTTTGCCACCTGCAGAAAGAGTCGGGCAATGAGGTTGGCTTTGGTTTTTAGTCAAAGAATGTCCAAAGAACTTTCGGGTGGTAGATATGCGTTAAGGTCTAATAAATAACAACGACCAGAGAAAAATAGTTCTTTGGTTTTTTGTCACGATTATTTGAGACTTGAGAGAAGATGCGCGTACCACAAAGCTTCTACTTTTGTTGTACTTTGAATGTCTTTTTCTTCTTCTTTCTTTTTGCCCCACTTATTACTTACGTTGGGAAAATTAGTGACGTCTATTCATCGATTTTCAATCTTTTTTCTGAGTCTGCTTCGACAAAGTTTGTCATTAAATACTTCCATCTATCTCCCTTTATTTTTCAAGAATATGCCGTGTGAGACAGTATGTGAAGTGTTAACTCAACAAACCATATCATTTTATAAATTCCACGTGTAATACACGTCACATGACAAGTATGTCGATATAAAAACTAATTAAAGGAATATAAATTAGTTCATTTTTATTATATTAAATTAAGCCACGTAGATAGCATATGGTATAAAAGTTTTCAAAGAGAATTATTCTTAAAAAATATAATGTGATATAATACCACTATATTTTTATAAAATTTGACTCAAGGAATAAAAGAATGTCAATTTTTTTAAAATTAAATTTATTTTCTTCTAAATTATGTAAAAATGTCATGTTTTGAGATTTTTAATCTAAATTTAAAGAGTAAAAGAAAAAAATTTAAATAATAAAACAGTAATAAAAGAAGTGTAAGGGTATCATTTTCTTTTTATAAATGACATCATCATATAACTCCTTTATGATATTACATTATAAAAAATTGGAACAAAAATGTTTTATTACATAAGCATGTCAATAACAAAAGTAAAGAGCAAAGAAGCATATTTTGCCAAATCTTGGGGTATATAATACGATGCATCTATTATTACTGTTATTATTGAAATCTTGGACGAAAACATTTTAACAACTAAAAAATAAAGGTTAAAAGATCATTTAAACTACACGTCGTTTAATTTTTGTCTCTGTGACTATCTGTTGCTCGGAGGGAGGGAGGGGATTTTGCACGAAAGCAGCTCAATTGGTATGGAACACGAATTAACCGAGCAGGATGCCTACAGCCTGCCGTTGCCTCCTCACTTATTAATGGCTTCTTCTTTCTGGGTTCCTTGGAAGCCGCCTAAGATGATTACTCGCTTGGCGAATGCTTTTGCCATCTTCGATTTCATGTAAGCTTTACGCTGCTTTGCTTATAACATAGTTCCGTAGATCGTATGAAACTATTTTCTTCTTCTTGATTACTTTTTCTCTTATTCATGATCCATTTAATTATTTTTTTCTTTTAGTTTTTTTTGTTGGGTCGAGTTTGATTTGTGGTTGCTCTTGTTTTTTCTGGACTTTCTTTAGATATGTAATTTCTTCGTACGAATTTTAACGTTTTAGGATTATAAAGCATATTAAAAGAAGTGTTACTTCTTATATCATACTGCATTCAAACACACGTGGATAAAGTGTTTTTTATTTTTATTTTCTGGGTTTATGACTTATGTCTTATGTGTAGTGAGGAATTATATTTTTACGCCCGTTAGGACCGTTATAAAGTTAGCAGAGATATGTAGTTTAATCTACTTAGAAGCTTTTCAGTGCTGCACTTGCGAGCTCTAAATGGTTGAGGCAATGATAAGCAAAAAAGTCAGTCGACTAATACGGACACATGGAAAAGCAAAAATCAGACCAAGGAATGATGCTGATTTGTACCGTTTGTCTCCTTTTGAATTCTGATGTATTGGCAGAAGTTGCATTTGGAATGACTTTGTTTTCGATCCGATGAGCAAACATAAGAGAGGTTTTCGTTATCATTTATCCTTTGATTTGGTGTTAACAATGGATTACATAAACATAACAATGGCACCTCGTGTATGAAATGATATGGCATATTAAATCATGTTAAATGATTTTGGGACAAAGTACTTCAGGTTTCCACTTTGTAAATTAAAGTCCCATGGTGCCTTATGGCATAACTTCTGGTTTTAGTAAGAGTGGTGGCCTAGATCCGACTTTAGAGAAGCACATGCTGTTGTGTGTTTCCAATTCCGCAAGGTACCTTCCTGAAATTCTTGGTGCTGGATATAGTAAATACTGAAAACTTGATTTCCACTTAATGTCCGTGTGCAAGAAGGCATATACTCTAATGCACACTCTCATTCAAGTCATCTCTAGGTTTTTGTGCTGGCCATTTTGTCGAATTAGCCATTCTTATCGCTTTAGTTACAAATAAATATGGCAATGATGAAAATTTTGGAAAGTGGAAAAAAAAAGAATTTGGTGAGTTCAATAACTATTTAAGTATTTAACATTTTAATTTCTCAAACTTTGTTATTGCAACTTACTCTAATTGCACGTCTTAAGTGGACTCAACGACTTCATAATTAAAACATCAATGAAAAATGTACTTGCTCTGTCCCCACTTTGCATGCACTACTTGAAATCAGAAAAGATTAAAACACTCAATAAAGCAATATGTTATGCATACAAAGTATAAATTGAAAACACCTAAAATAATAAACGAGGGATCATAATCACAATTCCTTGATTGGTTAGCTACTTAGTTAAATTGCGCAATTAACTAGTATAGGCAGATAATTAATGAATAATGAATTAACTATTTTTCTTTAATCACTATGCTTCTCCTGTGACTTACTGAACACAACAATATATTTGGGTACTGGCCTATGGGGATTTCGCTGTCCTAAATTGATTGATGAGTGCAGATGTCTTAACTACTAATAGGGTTTTTCTTATAAGTTAAAATGGTAAGAGAAGCAAAATTCATACAAATGTAGTTAATAGCCCTATAGCAAAATTCTGTAGTACCTAACAAAACATTGATTTAGGTGAGCTTACTGACCATCCCATCCATATGAAGTTTATGACATATAAAGGTAAGAAATGTTCTAGAACTAGATATCCCTATTGACTTCGTAGGTGTTTGGTCTACAAAAGTTCGATGTCATAGAAAATTAGAAGTTAATGTAGTGCTTTTATGATGATCTATTATCATAAAAATTCTGCTGGAGATTTCAACCAGAGACAGGTATTAGAATTAAGATTACTACTGGGAAAAATTGCAATTTGCATCCCAAACTACCTTTTTTTTTTTCAATTTACACGACAAACTATTAAAACTTACAATTTACACCATAAACTAAACTGTTGAATTTTGAAAATTTGCACCCTCTGACAAGATCTGTCTGTTCAGCCATATTTAGGGTGTAAATTGTCAGTTTTGATGGTTTAAAGTATAAGCTGAAAAAAATGGTGGTAATTTGGGGTGCAGAATGTAATTCTCCTTACTGCTAATCATCATTTGAAATTGTCAACATGGAACTTTTTACTTGAAATGGACAAATAGACTGTCAACCCATGGTCAGAGCTTTATTTATTTTTTCTTTTCTTACATAGTTTTTACATAATTGGTTGTGGCTAGGGGATATGACTAAAAAAAATAGTGGGGGTGCTGATTTAGTGGTGTTGTTAATTTTTCTCAGCCATGCACTTCTCAGGTAAAGCATTTTTTCTTTTGCAGGCCTTATATCATCCTTCTATTTATTGTGCATTTGCTTATGAATTATGTATGACACTGGTTTTATAATTGTGAAGAAATAATGAGAAGAAAACCAACAATGACCAGTTAGGTGAATTACAAATGGCACCACTCTTGTTTTCCTTGGTACTATCAGATTGATCAAGGGATGCTCAATATCTTCGAGCGCAATATTCTTAGAAATATTTGATAACTTTGGTCTCTTCTTAAAGAGGCGAGTTCTTCAGCCCCCAGCAATTGTCAAGCACGTTAGTGGAGACCAGATAATGGTTATTACGGTGAAAGAGAGCAATGCAGCCAATAATGTATGGAGAGCAGAAATTGTATTGTATGAGGCCAATTTACACTGGTACAGTCGGCTTAGTCCAAGAAATAAAACAGTCAGCTTAGCTTCAATAAAATCCTCAGGTTATATAAGAAGGCTAAGATATCTCAACTCGTCTGTTATCTCCAACTTAGGCCACCCAGCAGGTTGTTCATCCTTAGGTCTAGTCATACTGAATTTTATTTTATTTCTATTAGAAGTAATTAACAAGCGCCTTCTTATTAGTACACTTTAGTTTTTGGAAGGAAATAAGCTCTCTTTCTCTCTCTCTCTCCCTCTCCCTCTCTGTTTGTAGGTATGGTGTCAATAAATTATAAATCACGAGGCAGAATGGTTCTTCAATTTATTTAACAACTTAATCAAAGACAGTAAACAGATCAACATGGAAGATGAGACTAAAGTTTAACATTCAGGGTTTGGTGTGTTTACAAACCTAGGCTGAGTTTGTTTGTGTATCATATTTCTTGAAAGATTTTTCTTTTTATTTTCTGGTAAATGGCTGGTCCACGGAACTTGTTTTCTAGGTTGAAGGAATTCTAACCAAAACAAACTTGTACATTGGTACATGAGAGACCGATGCAAAAATCCCATGGTTACACTGGTGGGACCTGTGAATAATACTTTTTTTGACAGTTTCAAATTTGAGGGGCCTATAAATTATTAGTTATAAGAGCAGGCTAGTCTTTTTAAGGAACTCCAGGACCACTAGTTTGGAAAAAGGAAGGCTTTTCCAACCAAGGAAAGTTTTTTTTAATCTTTGAAAAGGATTAATTTCGTGTGGTTACAAACCTTCAGAACTTCAGTCTGAGCACTGCTTGATTGACATGAAACCAGCCTTGCTACTTCCATATTACAATCTGATGGTGTAGGTTTGCCAGTGCTTGGGTCTTATTTTCAGGTACTAGGATGTAGAAACATCAAAACAAATCTAAATAATTACCGGTAAGAGAGATTATCTATCTTTTTATGAATTTTATTTTCTTACCTTTTTTAAAACATAATTAGATTACATATTTCATTAAGGAATTTCTCAAGTCTGGCTATAGATTTGCGCACAAAGAACATGGAGCATCAAAATTACTTTATATAAACTCTTGTCATGTTTGTGTTTTGGGTCCAAGGAGGAGTTGGACCACTTTAGTAGGGTCTCCCTGCATTCATAACTATTGTATATTCTAATTTATGACCCATTTGTAATCAATGGATGAACTTAGAAATCTCCTTGAATTCTTTGTTTCTATGGGAAATAGCTATAGATTTTAATGAACTAACTCTCCGAGACTTTCTTGTATCTGTTTCTATTTCTTAAAATGGTGCTTTCTTTTGTATACGTCCTGTGTACTTGGATATGCATATTACTATTATAAATAAAAATTCACTTTACCTATAAAAAGATTTATGAACCATTTGTTATGCTCAAAACATTCAAGATATTAAATGAGGAGTTTCAATAAATGGTGATTACTCACCTCTTTAAATAACTTTGTAGGCTTATTGCGGAACTAACTTTATATTCTAACCTAGTTACTAACAGTCAATTATACTTTTCTCCTTGCGAATTAAGAACATAGATATTTGAAACTATCATTATCTGTTCACAGGAATGATAGGATTCTCTCATAAATTCATATCACAGAGGTAATAAATGGAAAGAAATGGGGGCGACCGGCCAGAAATGAGACTTAAATAGAGTGTTGGTTAAAGCATCAAAGCCCTATAAATCCAGTGTTCCTCGGAATTTCTCAAGACCCATTGCTTTTCAAGTACTTCTGCAAAGTACAAGAATGATGAACATGGGCTGGAAAAAGACTCAGAAGAAGATGACACAAGGAGCAAATGCTCGGTTAGTTTCTTTCTCAAAACGACGATCTGGCCTATTCAAGAAGGCCAGTGAACTTTGTACCTTACGTGTGGTTGAGACTGCCAATATCATCTTCTCTCCTGGTGGGAAGGTGTTCTCCTCTGGTCATCCCTCTGCTGAGGATGTAATAAACATGCTTAGCCACCGTGGGAAGCCAGATGCTGCTACACTTCTGGAAGCAGAGGCTCACCAAGAGAGAGTCCTTTGTGACCTGAAGAAGCAGTATTCTGATCTGCCTAGGCAATTGGAAGATGAAAAGAAACGAGGGGAGAAACTAGAGCAGATGAGGATGGAATACCAGGGATGCAGCTGGTTTTATGCTCCAATTGATGAACTCAGCCTTGAGGAGCTGAAGGTCAAGAGTGCTGCAATGGCAGAACTTAAGGGAAAAGTACTCAAGGAATTAGAGGAGCGTCTGGCCCAGGGTTCTCTTCCATCTGCCAACTCTGGTGGAGGTTCTGATTTCCCAGTCACTGACCCAAAGGCTGCACCGTAGGTCATTAATCTCGGTTATTCTGAATAAGTTGATGGAGTAGAGTCTGGATGAGCAGTCTTTTGTTATGGTTTTTCAGCTTTATATGATGTCATTGAGTCACTCTCTTCCTGTCTTCATCTTCTTTATGCAAGATCTTCCTTTTCCAATAACAAAACCCATGAAAAAAATCTTTAAAATGCCTTTTGTTGAGACAATGGGGTGGTAATATGATCTCATGCTCTATTTCAACCAAGGTGATTGTGGAAGAATGTCTTGTGACAAAAATAAACCTTTGGTTACAGACCAAGGCACTTAGAAAACTCTACGTTCTATTATGGGCACTTGGGTACTCGTTTTTGGCCTAATGTTTCTGTTCATTGTAGTGAAAAGATAAAGGGTTGAAACAGAATCAGGCACTGCTCTGAACCTTAAATATGAAAATGGCAGTGATACATGTTCTATTGTATTTGAAGGTCATTCAGATCTAGAGAAACGGATGAGCTCCTAGCTTCTCTGAGTACTATGAATTAATAATAATTTCATAGACTAATTGAATTTGCATTTGCCATCTCGTTGTCAAATTGTTACAGTATTTAATTTTCTTTGTGATTCTGGTTTTCCATAAAAAAAAAAAAGGGCTCAGCATCTGTATAAGCAAAATTAGTATTCATTCAGCTTTCTGAACGATGGAAATCCAGCATAAGTTCGTTGAAATAACAATGGCATGCTTAGTGTAACAAAAAACCTTTTTGGTTGCTAGTTCTGCGGTATGTACTGTGAATGCTATTTAGAAATCGTTTTGGAGGCTCCTAGTTACCATCATTGTTTTTCTGTCCGAGGTTCCGAAGATAATCCCAATGCAAAATCACTGAAAACCCTAATTTGTGCTATGCAGGAATTAGATGGCAAGCCTACCAATTCCTCTTTTCTTAGCACTTTGGTTTGCAAAAGAGTTATGCTATATATATTACACTTTCGTCTCATTTTTATTACGTTGTATTGATATGACATTATTCGTCAACAAGCTGATAATTCTTGTTATTTAAAATAACAAATAGGGGCTAGTTTGATTACACAAAATCAAACTATCTCATATCATTTTATATAATTATTACAATTTTTTCAAACTTTCATACAAAATATAATAAATAATTCAACATTTTCAAATCTCAAAACAAAAATAATATTATAATTATATTTTATTCAACTTTCAATAAAACATCTCATTTCATCTAATCTTAACTGCGTAACCAAACGAGACTTAATAATTTAATGATAATGTCCCGCCATCATAATAGAATAAAAATGGAATGAAAGTGCAGTATTCAACATTTCTTTTTTATATGTAATATCAATGTTTAGTCTATATTTTGTAGCATACTTGATAAAAGGAAGTTAAAAAAATGTTATGTTGTAGAAATAATATTTGAAAAAAAACATAAATTCAACATTTTCTAATTACCATTTTATAATGCATTAAGATCTTGGAACAAAATGGTAAAAAGTATATAATTGGATGCTTGGCTATCAAGGCATGAATGGCAAGTTTGTACCACTTAGGTTGGAAAGTGATAATAATGACACTTATACATGCTACTTTAGTCAGTGACAGTATTCAGTTTGGATTTTTATTGCTTGCATTATTTATATTTGGAAAATTATAACTATAATAGGTAAGTTAGGAAAATAATAAATTTACGACTCTTTTACAATTATTTTATAAATTTATTTTAATTAAATATGTATTACATAAAATTGATATTACTTTAATGAATTGACACAATTACATGATAATGGTCCTAACAATATATCAAGTACGGTAGTGGTACGTTGCCATATAGTGTCACATCAACCGTTCCAACAACCCTTTCAAATTGGTGTAACAAAAGATGGATTTAGTACTTTGAAGGTTATTTAATAGAAGGATTAATGGTTCAGGAGGGTTAAATATAATTCCAAGGAAAAAAAGAGAAAATTCACATAAAAATAAAAATAAAAATAAAAATAAAAATAAAGATAAAAAGGAATTGGATTCAACTGCTTGTGAGCCAAGAGCAAGGCTCGGGGTTTCGGGATACAAGAAGTGTTGCTGTTTATCCTCATTTTACCATTAGCAATACTCATTTTAAAGCCATTAAAAATGAGTATTGCTATTTAGTCATTTTAAACTTACTTATCACTCAGATGACATTCTTGACATAACACCAACATTTAATATCACGTAGTTTATTAAAGAAAAAAATTATTCAAATCAAAAGAGTATCTGAAAATATAAAAGGATAAAAACTAAACTTTTAGGTTCTCTCTGTCCCATTTGTGTTTATGCTTTTAAATTTGTTTAGTTTTTTTAATAAACTGTGTGGCATCACATGGTAGTGTCACGTCAAGATGGTCATTTAAGCAGTAAATTTCTTCAAATGATCAAGTAACATTATTCGTTCAAAATACTCAACATAAAAAATTATTCTCAAATTCTTGTCCATATTAGAAAGTTTTAGGGGCTGTTTGAATTGGGAGGTGAGTTGAGATGAGTTGAGATGGTTTGTGAATAGTAGAATAAAATATTTTATTAATATTATTATTATTTTAAGATTTGAAAAAATAGATTGTTTATTATTTTTTGTGTGGAAATTTTAGAAGATTCTTTTGGGATTTGAAAAAATTAAATTATTTATTATACTTTGGTATGAGAATTTGAGAAGATTCTTTTGGGATTTGAAAAAAAAAATATTATTATATTTTGTGTAAGAATTTAAAAAAGTTGTAATGATGAAAATGATATGAGTTGAAGAGAGTTGAGGAGACTTACGAATCCAAACATCTCCTTATTTGGAAGACAAATAAATAAGCGAAACCAATGATAATGAATAAAGGGAAAAGCTTTTTTGCCGCCTATGTTTGACCGCCTTAGTTGACCGTTGGTCAAATTTTTTTTTTATCTTTTTTTTTTACTTAGTAATTAAGAAAGTGATTTTCAGTGTATTGGTGTATTTGTTTATTTTTTTAAAATATTTAAATATAAAAAAAATGTGAAAAGAAAAAAAAAAACTGGATGGCATGCCAGCGATAAATGATGGGCGGCATAGTAGTCTTACCCATGAATAAATAGATTAATCTTGTTAGTTCACTTTTTAATTACACACATCTAATGATTTGTTTTATATTGAGTAATGTTATTTATATGTATTCACACTACACATTATTCACATGATATGATTTGACCTATAAGATTCAAATTTTAAAATTTATCTTTCAAATAAAATTATATAATGTAAATGATGTGGTGTAAAGACTTTCAAGAGTTTTGCTACTCTGCCGCCTAGCGGTTGCCCCTTGGCCAAATGCCACTTTTCTATATTTTTTCCTTTTTATTTTTCAAAATTTTCAAAATTTTAAATATCTTTAAATATTTTTAAAAAATAAAAAATATACCAATATATTAATAGTCACTTTCTTAATTATTAAAAAACATAAGCGGGAGAAAATCATGAAACATACTATCATTTTCTTAAAAAAAAAAATGCATATTTTGCCGAATTTTGGATAAATAAAACAATGCATCTATCAGTATGATTATTATTTATAGAAAAACTCCACCCATCTCTAGGCTATATCACATAACTGCTTTAATTTTTTTATTTCTATTACCATTGAAAGCTTGGGCAAAGACCCTAAACTACATGTTGTTTAGTTCTCGTCTCTACTCTATCTGTAGCTCGCTTTTGACAGTGCTGAAGGGCAACCCGGACCTTAGAGCATCCACATCCGGATGCTTAAACCACTGTTTTCCCTAAAATATAAATATGAGATTTAGGAAAAACTACAAAATAGGCTCCCATCCGGATCCCTAAAATAGGGATTTCATTTAGGGCATCTACAAGGGTTCCCCATATATGGGGAACCACTGTACATCTCCAATCCGTCCGAACCCCAAATCTGTTGTTGTTGGTCCCGCGTTCCTCTCTTCCCTCTCGATTGCTCTCGTTCGTGGAGGAGGCTCTCTCTCGAACCGTTTGCCACCATTGACGGTTCCTTCTCTTCATTGAGTCGACACAGGATGTAAGTGTATCTTCTCTGTGAACCTTTCCGTCTTTTTCTCTCCATGGATAGACTCTGTCTCGGCTCGCACAAATCGAACCCAGTGAGCCTCTTTCTCATGGAAAATCGTCTTCATTTTCGATTTTTATTTACAAAAATTAGTGGCCTGGGTCACTTTGCCACTTGAAATCCGAGAACCCTAGATTTCTCACTGGTACTCTAGGGTATGAAAATGCATGGATCTATGATTCATATGCACAACTTTCATACATGTATCTGCCATGGTTATCATATTTGCTAGATTTTTCGACTTCGAAGTTGTATTTATCAATCGGGTTGCTTGTATTGAGAACCCTGCATTATGTTGTGCACCATTCGAGGGTTAAGATCTGAAGCTCAGTGCATATGAAAACACTGAATTGAATTGGTAGCCTGACTCCTTTTCATTATCTGAATCATTTACCATTATCCAGTTGCTTGCCATTTATACATGGATTCATTTTTCACAATAAATTGAGTTTGGATTTGGATAATTTACTATGTTTGGATTTTGTGGAATTGGACAGTTTCAATTTTGTGGAATTGGATAGTTTGGATTTTGTTATTGCCTAATTAACCTAACTTTGATTGGCTTTGTTTGGACAGTTTGGATTTTGTTATTGCCTAATTAACCTATCTTTGATTGCCTTTGTTTGGACAGTTTGGATTTTGTAGAATTGGACAGTTTGGATTTTTCTAATTAGTCAGTTTGGATTTTGGACTTTGAGGCTCTCTTTTACTTCTTCTTACACCTCACTTTGATTGGAACTTATTTGGGTTACCTTCCTTTAGATTCAGATCTCTCTTTTTTGCTCTATTTTTCATTTTGCTTCAGATCTCACTTTGGTTTTCCCTTCACTGAGTTGCCATTTGAATAATTGCACAGTTTGGATTTTGTAGAATTGGATAGTTTGGATTTTCCTAATTGGACAGTTTGGATTTTCCTAATTGGACAGTTTGGATTTTGGACTTTTGAGGCTCTCTTTTACTTCTTCTTACACCTCAGTTTGATTGGAACTTGTTTGAGTTACCTTCCTTTAGCTTCAGATCTTTTTTTTTTTTTTTTGCTCTATTTTTCATTTAGCTTCATATCTCACTTTGGTTTTCCCTTCACTGAGTTGCCATTTGGGTAATTTGACAGTTTGGATTTTGTGGAATTGGATAGTTTAGATTTTCCTAATTTGACAGTTAGGATTTTTCTAATTGGACAGTTTGGATTTTGGACTTTTGAGGCTCTCTTTTACTTCTTCATACACCTCACTTTGATTGGAACTTGTTTAGGTTACCTTCCTTTAGATTCAGATCTCACTTTTTTGCGCTCTATTTTTCATTTTGCTTCAGATCTCACTTTGGTTTTCCCTTCACTGAGTTGCCATTTAAATAATTGCACAGTTTGGAATTTTCTAATTGGATAGTTTGGATTTTGGACTTTTGAGACTCTCTTTTACTTCTTCATACACCTCACTTTGATCAAAATTTGTTTGGGTTACCTTCCTTTAGCTTCAGATCTCACTTTTTTTGCTCTATTTTTCATTTAGTTTCAGATCTCACCTCCTAATTCACATTTTTTCCGTTAGCTTCAGTTTTCACTTTGTATTCACATTGTTTCCTTTAGCTTCAGTTTTCACTTTGAATTCACTTTGTTTCACTTCCGTATCACTTGTTTTTTGCTCAATTGAATTCGTGGTCTCTTTAATTATTGCTCCCATAGACTAAGCTGTTGGTGGTTTGACTTCCTTAATTTCTGTTTTTATGATTTTCTGCATTTTGCATGCTGCTTAGTATTGGATTTTCCTTCTATAAAATAACTCGGCTGTTATGATATAATTTGTACTATTGGGATCTTTGCAGTGTTTGATACTGATGAATAATTAATTCTCGTGGGGGAGGGGGGCTGCATGTCTATTGTTAGGCTATGATGATGGTGTTTTGTGGGGTAATTCATAAGTGTTAGTGGGTTTCATCAAGATGGCGGGGCAATCCTCACCCAAATGGCCATATTGCAGTTTGTGATAGTTTTCACAAAAGGCACATGGGGTTTGGGTAAGGTTTTGCAGCCATTTGATATTTGGCTCCTATCTCACATATGATGTAAATTATGTGTACCATTCTGAGCCACATTTAAAACACACAAGTGTTTTTGGAACTAGATGGGAATGCTCTTATATTTCACGTTTGCAAACTGATTTGGTTATTGGATTTGATTTGTCTTAACCCCTCGGCTGTGATGATGAGAAAATCCGACAATGCTTCATAATACTTTAGCACACACCTCCGTGGCATGGTAACCTGGATGGCCAATAAATAGTGGCAACCGGTTGTTGTAGCCATGCAAGGGAGGGTGCCAATTGAGGTTGCCATAGGATTCCTGAACCAGTTACCAAACTTTTTTTTTTCCTTATAGTTTGTAATTGTCTAACATGTGTACCACATTTCTATGTCTACAAAATTATAGAGATGGATTCACAAGAGTATGGAAAAATGTTCTTCACCAGCCTCCTGACTCAGGAGCCTAAACTTGACCACATTTATGTGGTCAAGGGGAACAACATCCTGTGACTTTGGATGACTCTCCACCTCCGCTCCAAGTAGAGCCTCCCTCTCAAAGAAAATCAGCCAGGGGTGCAAACTTCATCCCCGAAGAAGACAAGTTACTTGTCTCTACATGGCTGAATAGTAGCGTTGATGCTATCCAAGGAACAGACCAAAAACACGCCCAACTATGGGAAAAAGTTAGTCAATACTTCAATGACTATAAAGAAACAACAAATGAGCGGAGTGTTGGGTCCTTAATACATCGGTGGTCTGCCATTCAAAAGGCGACCAACAAATTTTGCGCTAAACTCGCCCAAGTTGAAGGGTTGAATCAAAGTGGCATGACAGAGCAAGACAAGATATAAGTATCAACTTATTTATTAGTGACAGCACTTACTTTAATTATTTTAATGCATTATGTTGCCTTTATCTTTAATTGGTGTTTAATTATTTGATTTTATTCTTGATTTGGAAGTTTGACAAAGCAAAGGTCATGTACCAATCGTTTGAGAAAACGGCTTTTCAGTTCGAGCAGTGTTGGCAACTACTGAAGGACCAACCAAAATGGAATCAATGTATGACAAAGTATGGGATGAAGCGAAGGTCGACAATGTCCCCTACATACTCGCGTACCTCAGCACATGCAACTAATTCACCAGTTGATTCAGTGGATGGTACAGATGGTGAGAATCTAGAAAGTAATGATGTCATCGAATTAGATAGGCCAATCGGGAGAAAAGCTGAGAAAGGAAAACGTAAAGCTCAAGGTAGGGCATCAGATGAGTTAGTGGAGCTCAGTAAGCGTAAGTATACTCTTCTAGAGGAGTCACGTGCTCAGGAGAAAGAATTTTTCCGACTCAAGGCTGAGAAGATGGCATATGAACGAGAAATGGAGGGAAATAAAAGTAGACAGGAGAACGAGAGACTAAGATTGGAAACGGAGAAACTGGAAATCGCCCGGTTGGAGAGAGAGGAGCGGATAATGTTGCTCGATGTGAGTACATTAAATGAAGTTCAGCGGGTGTATTTCCAACAACTTCAAAGAGAGATATTGCAACGACGTAATGCTTCAAACAATTGATAATGATATTTGATTTGTAACTAATTAATTTATTATTAATGTAAATTATTTTCTCTAATTGGACACTATGTATCACTTTCGCACGTTTGTTGTATTGTAATATATTTTGTACGTTTGCAAATGTTTATTACTCAATATGAAAACGTGGTCATTGAATTTAAGTCCAACATGGATAGATGTTACATGATTACAACTCGACATTACAAATTCGTAAACTATTACAGATAATTAAAATATTACAATAACTTTGAGCATACTCTTGAACCAAACATATTTTTTGGAATGAAAATTCTAGAAACTTTCATACACGGTCTCTACTAATGATAAAATATAGAATACAACATAACCTTCTCTTCTATTGTTGGGAATAGAATTGTCAATTATGTTCAATTAAATCTGCTTGTAGTTGATGATATGCTGAGCTGTCTCTAATTTCACGATGACGTTAAATGAAGTTGACAAATTCATTTGTTGGATTGCGGGATAGCTCTGGAATATCATCATCAAGTTGATCATACTCCATGTTCAGACCCTGACTATCATCACGCTCGTTCTGAATGATCATGTTATGTAGAATAACACATGTTTTCATTATTTTTGTTAGGTCATTGACTTTGAATAATCGGGAAGGTCCACGAACGATTGCAAATCGTTATTGAAGTACCCCGAAAGCACGCTCGACATCTTTTCTTGCGGATTCTTGTGCTCTGGCAAAGTTTTTCTTCTTATTCCCTTGGGGTGATGGAATAGTCTTCACAAATGTTGACTACTTGGGATAAATACCATCGGCAAGGTAGTATCCCATAGTGTAGTCGTTGCCATTAATTGTGTAATTGACTTTGGGAGCACGTCCTTGGGTAAGTTCCGTGAAAATAAAAGATCTTTCTAACACATTAATATCGTTATGTGAACCAGGCATACCAAAAAATGCATGCCATATCCATAAATCATATGAAGCAACTGCTTCTAAAATAATAGTTGGTTCACGGATGTGGTCGGAGTATATACCTTTCTAGGCAGCGGGACAATTTTTCCACTTCCAATGCATGCAATCAATGCTTCCTAGCATTCCGGGAAATCCCCGTTGTTCACCAACCACAAGCAACCGAGCAATATCATTGGTATTCGGAGACCGTAAATATTCATATGAAAAAACAGTTATAATTGTTGAGCAAAATGTTTTGAGGCTCTCCATTGCGGTGCTTTATCTAATACGGATGTATTCATCCATAAAATCTCCAGTAACCCCATAGGCCAGCATTCTAAGTGCTGCGGTTATCTTTTGCATAAAAGATAAACCTAGTCTTCCGGCATTATCTCTTCTCTGAACAAAGTAGGGCTCGTAAGCCTCTACCTCATTTAGAATATGAAGAAATAGGGGACGACTCATCCGAAATCTCATTCGAAATAGATTGGAGGGATATACTGGATTTTCTGCAAAATAGTCGCGGAAAAGGCGCTCGTGCCCTTGAATATGATCACGCCGAATAAACTTACGACGTTGGCGATTGGCACGATGTCTTGATGACTCTTCATCAGCCTCGGCATTAATAACAGCTTCCAACTCATCATCAGATGACAAGTATGTGAGCAATTTACGAAAGAAAGAACGAGCCATTTTGAGAAGGGAGTTGGATATGAGACTTGGGTTTTTGAGAAAATGAATGTAAGCAAGAGGCGTATTTATAGAGGAAAAAGTTACCGTTACGTATAAGACACAAAATGTTACCGTTGAAAAAAAGAAAAAAAAAGTTACCGTTAGGGAAAAGACAAAAAAGGTTACTGTTGGATAAGAGACAAAAAAAGTTATCGTTGGATAAGAGACAAAAAAAAGTTACCATTAGATAAATGACAAAGCATGTGTATGAAGTTGCAAGAATTCAAAATGTTATCGTTGTACTATTTTGAAAAATATTTTATCATCAATAATTTGGATAGGTATTACTGTTAGAGAAATTGAAATTCATATTACCGTTATATGAAAATGAAAAACCTGTTATCGTTACGCTAATGCAAATCAAATATTAGTAAAGTATTAGGTTCGAATCATATTAAAAATACCATCGCGTTGGAAAATGCACATATTAAAAAAAAATATTATTTTTAATACCGATGTTGAATTGAAAAATAATATTGTATATGAGAAAAGAAATTCGTTTGGATATTTATAAAATGTGATCTTTGGAAAGAAGAGAATAAGACAAAAGAGTTAGTGGTTAAAAATGGAAATGGAAGTGAGAGAAAAAAATAATAAAGAAAGAATAAAAGAATATTATTTTAATAGAATAGAGAAATGATAGGAAATAAGATGTAGAAGATTTTTTGAAGAAGAGTAAAATTTAGGATAAAATTTTAAAAAGTATCCTTTTTAATTAAAATTTAGGAGAAAATATAAGAACCAATGCGATGCTCTTAGCAAATTTGATTATTTGAGGTACTCTTTATCCGAAAAATATCCGGATTGAGAGAGAGAGAGAGAGAGTGTGGTTTTGCCCGAAAGCAGCTCATAATATGGAACACGAACCGACCGAGCAGAATGCCTTCTTGCCGTTGCCTAACTTACCAATGGCTTCTTCTTACTGGGTTCCTTGGAAGTCGCTTAATTTGATTACTGGCATGGCGAATGCTTTTGAGATCTCCGATTTCATGTAAGCTTTACGCTGCTTATAACGTAGTTACAGAGATCGTATGAAACTATTTTCTTCGTCCTGATTACTTTTTTCTTTGAATTCATAATCTATGTTTATTTTTGTTTTTCTTTTAGTTCTTTACGGTGGGTCGAGTTTGATTCCAGGTTGCTCTTGTGTTTTCTGGACTTTCTTGTGATACGTGATCTCTTCATAAGAACTTTTCGTTTTTGGGTTTATTTGTTTGTTGACTGGGCCACAATTACGAGAAGATGTCTTTTTTATTGAAAAATTACGTCTCAGCCGGGACGAGAAATTATATCCTTTCGCCTATCAGGATCATTATAATGTTAGAAGAGATATGCCGTTTAATATAATTTTTTAGCAATAACTGAAAGAAGAACTCACAAACGAGGCAGAATATAGAACAAAGCAAAATCATTCAGAAGAAGAATAAGCTTCACAATTATTTTCGTTGGAGAGTATTGAATTGAAGGGTTTCACTGCTAGACTTGCTAATTCAAATGGCAGAGGTAACGATAAGCAAAATGCAGTCGACTGATACTGACCATGGAAAACAAAATCAGCCCAAGGAAAGATGCTGATATGTGCCATTTGTCTCTTTCTGAATTCTGAAGTATTGGAGGAAGTTGCAATTTGACTAAACTTAAATCGATCCGAGTTCATATATGTAAGTCAAATCTGATCACAAGCGTTCTCTTCTAATCATTTTCCTTAAATACATAAGATAGGTGTCCTTGTCATTTATAAAGCCTTTGATTTGGCGTCAATCATGGACTACATAAACATAACAATGGCACTGAAATGATTTGGCTAGTTGTGTTGATGATATTGGGACAAAGTACTTCAGGTTTCCACTTTGAAAATTAAAATCCCATGGTAGCCCACCTTATGGTTTAGTTCTGGTTTTAGTAAGAGAGGTGGCCTCAACAAAAGAAGATCTGACTTTGGAGACGGACATGTTGCATCTGTTCCAATTCCTAGAGGGACCTTCCTGAAGTCGTTGATGCTGGTTACAGTAACTACTGAAAATTTGCTCCCCATTAATGTTCTTGTGCAAGAAGGCATAAACTCTGATGCACACTCACATACAAGTCATCTCTAGGCTTGCATGCTGGCCTTGTTTGTTGATGTGACATAGATTGTTTAGGCATATAGTTTTAGCCATTAGTATAACCATTTGGAGAAAATGCACATTATGGACTCACACTATTAGGGTTTTGCACTTTAAGCCCCAAATTACCAAAACCGACACATTAGACATTCCAACTATAAAATATTTACACTTCGCATTCTCATTCAATTCTAACCTTTAAAATTAACGAAAATAGGTAACGTGGCACAATCTTGACAGTTGGGTTTTAATGAAGGTGTAATGTGCAACATTAAAAGTTTTAATTTTACTATCTTTGCTAATGAGTTAATGTATGGCATTTGATATAATGGAGTTGGCATATTTCATACATAACCTCTTAACATTTATTCTATCCTAGTTATAATTTCGAAGAAATAACGAGAATGAACTTCTAAGGATGGCCACTTAGATGACTTTACTTGCAAACAGCACTGCTCTTTCTTTCCTTGGTACTATCAGAAAACTTTGATAACTTTGGTCTCTTCTTAAAAAGGTGAGTTCTTCAGCCCCAGCAAATGTGATGCAAATTGGTGAAGATTGGATAATGGCTCTAAAGGTAAAAGAGAACTATACAACCAATAATGTACGGAGAGTAGAAATTGTATTGTCTGAGGCCAATTTACGTTGGTCCAGTCAGCTTAGTCCAAGGGAAAAAAAAGTTAGATTGGCCTTAATAAAAGCCTCAGGTTATATAAGAAGGCTAAAATATCCCAACTCATCTAGTTCGAATCTGTCATCTCAAACTTAGGATACCAAGTAGGTTGTTAATCCTTGGGTGTAGTCATACTGGACGTGTTTAAAAAAAAACTAACAAGCGCCTTCTTATCAGTATAATTTATTTTTGGAAAGGAAAAAAAGCTCTCTGTCTCTTCTTTCGCTCTAGTTGTAAGTATGGAGTCAATAAATCCGAGGCAGAAATGATTCTTCATTATATTTAACAACTTAATCAAAGTCAGTAAATGAACCAACATCGAAAACAACACTAAAGTTTAACCTTCAGGGTTTGTTGACATTCCACGCATATATTGTCTGTTTATAAACCTAGGCTGTGCTTGTTCTCTATACAATAATTCTTGAAAGATGTATATATATATATTATTTTCTGGCATAATTCTTGAAAGATATATATATATATTATTTTCTGGCAAAATGCTGGTCCACGGACATTGTTTCCAGGGTGAAGGAAATCTAACCAAAACGAACTTGGATCCAACTTATATACGTTGGTACATTGGAGACCACCACAAAAACTTCATGGATCCTTACACTGGTGGGGGCAGTGAATAATACATTTTCCCCGTTTCAGAAGTTGAGGGGCCTAGATATGAGTTATAAGAGGAGGTTAAGGCCTTAAGGAACTCCAGGACCATTTGTTTGAAAAAGGAAGGCTTTTCCAAGCAAGGAAAGGCATTTATAATCTTTGAAAAATTAGTTTCATGTGATTGCAAATCCTTCTGAATTTCGGGCTAACCTCTGCTTGATTGACATGAAACCTGCCTTGCTAATTCCATATCACAATCTGATGGCACGTGGTTTGCCAGTGCTTAGGTTTTCTTTTCAGGTACCAGAGTATAGAAACATCAAAACAACTCTAGATAATTACTGGAGGCAAGAAAGATTATCTATCTTTTTCTGTTTTTTATTTTCTTACCTTTTTTAAAGCTCATAATAAAATAACTTTTTTCATTAAGGAACTTCATGAGTCTGGTTGTTCAAGATGAACATAAAGCGTTAAATTACTGTATATGAACTGTTTTCACGGTTTTTTTGTGTCCTAGGATGAGTTGAATAGAGTATCCCTGGAATCATAACTATTTTACATTCTAATTTATCAGCCATTTGTAATCAATGGATGAAATTAGAAGTCTTACTTTGTTTTTGTGACCAATAGCCATTGATTTTCTTGGACTAACTATTTTTCCATACTTATAAGTCTCCATGTCTCTTTTCATGCTCTGTCTTTTTTTCATACTTACAAGTCTCCATGTCTTTCTTTTATCTTTTTTAGTTCTTAACTAGGTGCTTTCTCTTGTAAATGTCCCGTGTACTTGGTGCATATTAGTATATTACTATTAGCTATAAAATTTAAGTTTACCTATAAAAAGATCGAGTAATGCTAGATACAATCATAGAGTGTGCAAACCCCGCGCACTCCCTTCGAAAAAAAGTGGGGTCTACCATTAAAAAAATAATTTTTCATGTGGGTCCCAGATTCACCCACTTTTTTCAAAAGGTGTCCATGGGGCTTGCATATCCTAGGACTACAAATATCATTTCTTTGAACCATTTGTTATGCTCGAGACTTCCAAAATAGAAAATGAGAAGTTTCAATAAATGATTGGCATTACTCATCTCTTTAAATAACTTCGTAGGCTTATTGAGGAATTAACTCATATTCTAGCCTACTTACTAACATTCAATTATACTTTTCCCCTTGTGAATTAAGGACATACGATATTTGGAACTGTCATTATTTATCCATAGGAATGATAAGATTCTCTCATAATTTCATATCACAGAGATAATAAATGGAAAGAAATGTGGACAACTGGTCAGAAATGAGAATTAAATAGGTTTGAGGGTTGGTTAAGGCATCAAAGCCCTATAAATCCAGCATCCCTCCTCAGAATTTCTCAAGACGCATTGCTCTTCAAGTACTTCTGTAAAGTGGAAGTATGATGAACATGGGCTGCAAAAAGACTCAAAAGAAGACGATGCAAGGAGCAAATGCTCAGCAGGTTTCTTTCTCAAAACGACGATCTGGCCTCTTCAAGAAGGCTGGTGAACTTTGTACCATATGTGCTGTTGAGACCGACGATATCATCTTCTCTCCTGGTGGGAAGGTGTTCTCCTCTGGTCATCACTCTGTTGAGGATGTAATAAACACACTTGGCCACCGTGGGAAGGCTGCTTCAATTCTGGAAGCAGAGGCTCACCAAGAGAGAGTCCTTTGTGACCTGAAGAAGCAATATTCTGATCTGCTTGAGCAATTGGAAGCTGAAAAGAAACGAGGGGAGAAACTAGAGCAGATGAAGAAGGAAGGCCAGGTAAGCAGCTGGTTTGTTACTCCAATTGAGGAACTCAGCTTTGAGGAGCTGAAGATCCAGCATGCTGCAATGGCAGAACTTAGGGGAAAAGTATTCAAGAACATAGCGGAGCGTCTGGCCCAGGGTTCTGCGCCATCTGTTGCTGCCAACTCTGGTGGAGCTTTTGATTTCCCAGTCTCCGACCCAAAGGCTGCACCGTAGGCCATTAATCTCTGTTATTCTGAATAAGTTGATGGAAGAGAGTCTGGATTAGCAGTATTTTGTTATGGGTTTTGAGATTTATATGATATCGAGTCACTCTCTTCCTCTCTACATCTTTATGTAAGATGTTGCCAGTAATAAAACCCATGAGAAAAAATCTTCAAAATGTCTTTTGCTGTGACAATTTTTATAGTAATATTATCTCATACTCTATTTAACCAAGGTGATTGTTGAAGAATGTCTTGTGACAAAAATAAACCCTTGGTTACAGACCAAAGAATTAAGAAAACTCTATATTCGGTTATACATTGTAGTGAAAAGAAAAAAAGGGGTGAAGCACAATGTCAGGCACTATTAAGAACCTCAGATATGAAGTGATCGTGTCAAGGGTCGGAGCTACATTTTCTCTGGTAGTTGGAGGTTTTTCAAATCTGGAGAAGCGGTTGAGACACTAGCTTCTCTTATTTCTAACAATTTATTGTTTCATAGACTGAGTGATTCCTGAATTTGCATTTGGCCATCTCATTCTCAAATTATGTCAGTATTTACTTTTCTTTCTGATTCAGTTTTTTCCATCAGAAAGGCTCAGGCTCTCAGCTGGTTCTGTATAAGCAAAATTAGTATTCATACAGCCTTCTGAACGATAAAAATCCAACAAAAGTTTCTGTGCATGTGTGAGATTGATTGTTGACCTATCTGGATTCTGGAATCAGACTGAAGTATGCAATTAATTGCCTTTATGTCTTATGAAAGAACTGAGGCCCATTTGGATTGAGAAACCATCTCAATTCAATTCAACTTATCTCATCTTATCATCACAATTTTCTCAAATTTTTACATAAATACAATAAACAATTTAATTTTTTCAAATCTTAATTCAATTTTTTCAAATCTAAAAATAATAATAATATTAAAAAATAATATTCTAATAATATTTTATTCAACCTTTAATTTTTATCTAAAATTATCTCATTTCATCTCACTATCAAGCTGTTAAAAACCTGTTTGGTTGCAGGTTTTGCCATATGAATGCTATTTAGAATTGATTTTGGAGACCTGTAGCTACCATCAATATCATTTCTGTCAAGAGCAATGGTTTTGGAGACTTGCCTTTATTGCAAATCATGGATTTGATTTTTCAGATACCCGTTTCATATTAGAATTGTATTTTTGTTATAAAAATTAATATTATAAACGGTTTAAAATACACAACAAATCTACTCAACTTCTTATCAAAACTGCAAGAACTTAACTTGATGATTCACTTTAGGACATTTATTAAATATTTATTATTTCCTATAATTTTTATGAGAGTAGCAATAAATACTATAGTCAGCCTATTTATGTATCGTATCTTTAATTTAAAGCTCTTAGATTTTAACAATAACTCGAGGAGAGTAATACATATAATTGATAAATTTAACAAAGGAACACAAAAACTCAACTAGCTGTATTTTTTAAATACTTATTAACAAAGGATATTTATTAAATATTTAAGGGTGCGTTTGGATGTTGAAGTGAGTTGAATTGAGTTGAGTTTAGATGATAAAATATTATTAAAATATTATTTTTTAATATTATTATTGTTTTAGGATTTAAAAATATTGAATTGTTTATTATATTTTGTGTTAGAATTTGAAAAAGTTATAATAATGAGTGAGATGAGATGAGATGAGTTTGATTTGGTAACCAAACGAAGCCTTATTATTTCCTGAAAAAATTATGAGAGTAGCAATAAATACTATAGTCAGCCTATTTATGTATCATATCTTTAATTTAAAGCTCTTAGATTTCAACACTAACTCGAGGAGAGAAACGCATATGATTGATAAATTTAACAAAGGAACTTGACCCAAGTTCAAAAACTCGAGCAGCATTTATGGTTGTATTCGAGTTGAGTTTAGGCAAGTTGAAACCGTCTAAACTTGGCTCAAATATCTTAAAACTCGGCTCGAGCTTAGCTTGTATATGAGTTTTTTTTTTTGAATAAAACTCAATATTTCATATATGACTTTCTTTCATACATCTTCTATCATTTTTCAGACTATTTATAATGAAATCTGGAACTTCTTCTATCCAAACTTTTTCCTCAACTAAGTTTAAGGCAGCTTTTGCCAAATTATGAGCAACAGTGTTCTTTTCTCTATAATCAAACTGTAAAAATCAATCCTTTCTACTCCTCAATACATTCCTAATGTCATCAATTAAAGGACCAAAGTAAGACATATTTTCTTCTTCACACTTCACAACCATTATGATTGTCTTTGCATCTCCTTTGAATATAGCTTTCTGAATATTGAGTTCACTGCACACCTGCAATGCCTTCCACAAAGCTTGACATGCTGCTACTTCAGCTGTCTGCACATTCATCCTACTGTCACAAGCTGCAAGCAATGCCTCTTCATTCTCATCTCTAATAATCATCCTCATCCCCATTCTCCTTTTCTTCATATCCAAAGATGCATCCCAATTCACATTGACAAACTCTGCTATAGGTCTAACCCAACTTGCCTTATTAACTTCATTTACAATCTGTTGAGCTTCTGTTCCTTACTTTTTGTTTGCCGTTTAAAGTCCTCTAGGGTCTCAATTGCTATTGATTACAATTTTTTTGGATAAGTAAGTCTTTTTTCAAAAACAAAAGTGTTCATTCTCAACCAAACTTTCCTGATTGCACAACTATTTCTTCTAGTTTTACTTTCTCAAGGGCTCCCGTCAACTTCTCCCATAGCAACAAAAAATCACCTCATTCCCTTTTCCACTTTTGAACCCAACTTAAACGATTTGCCCAGACATCATTTGCTGTAAAATACTCCCATAGCACTTGCATTACAGATTCTTCCTCTCAACCAAACTTCTCCCATAGCTTGTATATAAGTTGAGCTCTAACATTAAGCCCGAAACTCATTTTCAACTTGTTAGAAGGCCTAACATCTAATTAGCTATAACATTAACCGTCTCTGAACTTCACACGAACTTTGAATTGTAATTGAGCCGAGTGCTTAACCAAGCTTGATTAAGTTTGACTGGAAAATTATTTTAAATTTCTTATTTTCTCAATGTAAAAATAATGAATAATAAATAACATAAATGAATCAAAATTTAAATTTTAAATATTGGTCAAGTATCAAAATTATATTAATATAATATTATAAATATTGTCACTTCATGTCTAATCATTATATAAATATAATGTGTGTATTATAATATATACAACTAAGTACACGAGTTGACTCGAGTTTTATGAAAAATTATTTTGTAAATATTGATCAAGTCGAATCGAGTTTTACATATAAATTAATATAAGGTTGAATAATGGATTTTAACTTTTGTGTTATGGAACAAGTTTATTTAATAAACGAATAAGAATATAATTTAAGAAATATTTTAGTTATAAAAAGATATTATAAAATTAAATTTACATGTGTCTATGTGAATTATTGATTTTCAACATTCCTTCCATGCATCTTGATCTCCTTTTCCCACATTCTGTTTTCTATGTTAACTCTGTTTTTATTTCTATGTTAGTGATGGGAAAGCTTACAGATTTTGTTTGAGTAGAGAAATGTACCAAGAGCTTCCTAAATAAATTTTATGAATCCATGTGCAAGAAACTAAAAAGCCATAAAACTGGATTGTATATAGAACTAATCTATTTTTGAATTGTTGCAATTTTTTGGTAATATGTTGATGTGGCTGAACACAAGTATATTTCTTGTTAAAAAGATTATATATTGAGTCGCCTAATGTGTGCATATGGTTGGCATAGATTTTTGATATTCTTTGATTGATTTGTTGACATTATTTATGGGCTGTACATTGGGAACATGTTTATTGAAGCCTATTTCTTCATTAGGATGTTATTGTCAGCTTCTTCATTTTTTCTTCTTAATCGTACTTTGACGAACAACCTAATGTGCACCTATAGGAAGCCCGTTTCACTTAGAACATTAAATACGCCAAGAAATTTGGGACGATTTTTTGGGTGTCTAAAGTACAATACAGAGGTAGAAGTTTTTTTATTACTTCGATATGCATTTGGGTTTCTACAAAAGTTTGATATTTTACATACATGTTTGTTTGTTTATAATTTGGGGTTACCACACTACAACTATTTCAAATGGACAGACAACAATGAGAAAAGAGAAAAATTTTTTGTAAAAATAGAAATTACGTTGTTAAGGAATGAGGAAGAGTTTCGAAAAAGAGAGGAAGAGATTGTAAAGAGAGAGTTGAGAGTTCACAACGACCAACTTGATATTCAAAGGCAACAAGCAGGCATCCGGCGTGAATGCACACTAATTCGTGTGTAATGGATTATTTTTTTATTAATTTCATTGTATTTCATGCAATCACAGTGAAACCATAATACTGGAAGGAACTTTGTATATACTTTTGTGGCCTTTGTTGTATATAACCTTAACCAACTAGTTGTGAACTTTCTTGTAAACGATGTATGCACATCGATACTCTTATATATAATTTCATTGTATCAAGCTGGGAAGTATAATTTTTGTGAAAAAATTATTATTTTTACATTGTTCATGGATGTCATAGATCGATTATTTTGAAAAGATGCATGCGCATCAGTACTCTTGGTATTTATAAATGGGAGATTCAACTGTAAAAATATACTGATCATGAAAAATTGCATGGCATAAAGAGACCATCCACAAATTACATGAAAAATTTCTGCACTCATTTAATATAATTAGAACCTCATTCAAGTCCCTGATTTAACTTTAACAAAATATAGTTTGGGCTGCCCAAGTAGCACCTCATTCCATTGCACATACCTGTAACATACTCCCTACTTCATAAGTATTAATTAACACTTAAAACTCAAAATCTCAACCATGGAATGAAATACACCAGTTCAGTTTTCAAACTTAAACATAAACAATGTATTGTACTTCTTTAACTTGAGTATAAACAAATACACCAACAAAAGACAACCATCAATGAAAGTATTTCCATAAATCTTTAGTCCTGCATGTGTCTACAGTGCTGTCCAATCCCACCCTTGATTCAACATCATTATTTCTGTAGAAATTAACAAAGAAATATATATGAGGGACTGAAATAATTTTCCATTAAAGTTTCACTAAAAAAAAAACCATGTCTTAACAATACCTGTAGTCCAAAGAAAAGCTCCATATGGACATTATTATTGGGATTGAAAACCAAATTCTCCATCTATAGCTCCATAAAGCTTTGGTTGTGTCTCATTCCCAAGTTGCTTCTGTGAACATAATCTAACAGTTAAAATTGTAACTCCATACTTGAGCGTAAAGTAATTAAACAAGATCAATTACACTTTCAACCCAGTGTAATTGCAACATCGGAACAAGTTTGCTGGGGCGACTTGTAGGTGCGGTAGACGTCGTTCATTGCATATAATTTATCTATCATATCCTCAGCCTGCTTATCACATGACGCTGCATTTGTGGCAACGTCATAGCATACCTTCATAATACGTGAATATCTACTCACTTCTGGTCTCGCATCAACTACGTCATAACTACTTCGTATAAGAGTATATGTCCTTTTTATATCCTTCCTCCATCGATTTAATATATATTTTTCTGGTACCAAACGAACTTTTTTAACTCTCATAATGACTAATACATGTCTACACAATATCCCTCTCATCTCGAATAAGGCGCATGAACATTTCACCTCGCATTTAGCCTCATTAAAGTACACCGTTTGGGTCACCTCCTTGATAGAATCATCAACACGGACTTCATCTTCTACATGGTATGTTGCAATTACACCATCCTGACAGTGTAGAGTTGGAAGACAACCAAGCATCCCCATTACTTCTTTCTGAACTTCTCTAAATTTAGAGTTAGTGTATATGTCCTGAAATATCTTTTCAAGTGGAGAGACAGAAACGACGGGAATTGTGACGTTGAATGAGTGGAAGTCCGCCCCATTTTCATTCTCAATCTTCTTTCTCAAAGCATTATCAAATTGATTGACAAACTCTTTTAAGTTTGTCTTAGCATGAACATAGCCGTCAAATAAAGCATTTATGTTCTCGCTTCGTTGGGTTGTACTCATTCCAACCCAGAAAATTTCTTTTAGGAATACTGGTGCCCAATACGTACGCTCAGCATATAGACTCTGCAGCCAAGCATTCTCCTGCAAGTTGTACGTCGTAATTAACACTTC
This sequence comes from Cyclocarya paliurus, assembly GCA_029856935.1. NCBI lineage: Eukaryota > Viridiplantae > Streptophyta > Magnoliopsida > Fagales > Juglandaceae > Cyclocarya > Cyclocarya paliurus. Next base: position 32,416,631 of record CM056949.1, read on the forward strand.
CCAACATTTCTCAAACTCCTCTATTGTTTGAGAGTCATACACACACTTTAGCAAATGACTTTTCAACCCAGTTTTGTATGCACCATGTGAACCGAGTTTCTCAGGTACTTTTTTCAGTATGTGCCATAAGCAAAATCTGTGTCGGCTATTTGGAAAGACGAGTGCAATCGCATTTTTTATAGCTCTATCTTGATCTGTGATAATAGCATTCGGAGCTTCGCCATCCATACAGTTCAACCAAGTCTGAAACAACCATGTAAACGTTTCTGTATCCTCACTAGAAATCAATCCTGCCCCTAAAAGGATTGACTGGCCATGATGGTTTACACCAACAAACGGTGCAAATGGCATCCCATACTTGTACGTCAAATATGTGGTGTCGAATGTGACGACATCACCAAAGTATTTGTAGGCTGCCCTACTTCGTGCATCTGCCCAGAAAACATTTCTCAACCTCCCATCATCATCCATATCCATCAGTAAAAAGAATCCATCATTCTTATATTGCATCCTAGCAAAATACTCACAGAGGGCTCCAGCGCCACCTTTCCCAAGTTGAAGGTGGCGTGCTTTCTCAATGTAATTATGACAGTTTTTTTCACTGAATGGCAAATTCTCAAACCCACCTGCTTCTTGCACAAGAGAGGTGAAACTCTTGTTTATTCTAATGTTAGCTTGATCATTTGTATCTAACACTCTCTTAACAGACTCGCTCACTTCTTTATTGCAGCGAAAGAACTTCGAATTTTGTGGATTTAGGCCGTGATTGTGGGAATTGTGAACAGTCAACACCTTCAACACCCCTTCAATGAACGTAGCATTTATCTTTGCCTTACAATCTGTCTTTGATGTCGGACGTGGCCTCGCAACATTTGACGTCCGGTTTCGTGCCTTCCCACCACGAGCACAACCCAGCGTGACATATCTGAGCCTCCCATCCTCAAACCTATGACTCCTTTGTGTCATTATCCCAAAACCGCATTGTTTCCCATATCTTTTATAATAAGAAACTAACTCTTCTTCAGATTCAAATACCATCCCCAACTTTGGCTCTTCAATGATATCAACCCCCTCAGTATGCACTATATTTTGTGTCCTGGACTCATCGTCATCTTTGGATTCAGAGGGTGTACAAAAAGTTTCAATCTCCCTCGAGTCAGGTTTCGGCTCTTGACTGGGTTCCTCATGGCTTGAGCTTGTAGAGTTTAAACCAATCAAAGAGCTAACTGATGATTGAAATCCCGATGTAAGATTTTCCTGCAGTTTACAACAATAAAAATCAATATTTAAAATTAATAGAATCATTTTGAAAAATATACATTACTTAAAAAACTAACTCATCACCTGATAAGTCCATGGAGATGGATTGGCATTAGGACGAGGTAAGGGTGGTAACAAAGCATGTGGCATTGGTGTATGGCCCTCATGCATATAGCTTGAGAAATCCGGACAAAAGGACATTGGTATCACCTAGCATATAGATCAATAATGACAATTAACCAAAGATGTAGTAATAAATATAGACATTAATATAACTATGGTGTCGAATTAATATTCAAAATAATTGGGTTGCTAGATTGATTGATAGATTTGTGCTAGGAGGTGTTGACAAATATGTATAAAATGGTCTTGGTAGCACCTAAGATGTCAACCATGTCATGATAATGAGCAAACAATTGAATTTTAAATAATATTCTGAATACCTGAGTTGATGGATCTGTAATAGGAGGTGTTGTAGGAGATGTATGCTCTTTCTCTTTCCCCATCTAGAAATTATATATCAATATTTTAGAACAATAAAAGTGATCTATAAAAGTTGAAGAACACTCGAAGAAGCAAAGAGAATAGAAGCCCAAAATAAAATTGGCATGCCTCCAGAACAGCTTCAACAAGAAGCACCAACACAAATTACTTATCAAAAAAAAAAAAAAAAGGAAGCACCAACACAACTTAAAAGGCTTGAATGTCAATTAATGGCATGCACATGAACGAGCATGGAAGACATAGCATGTGAAAGAGAAAGATGCTGAGCCATCAGCCAAGTAATGAAAATGTGCGTTCCATGTGCCAAAGGGAGGGAAATGCAGCAAGATAAGGAAGGAAGGAAGGAATGTGGGTTCCAATATACAACAATTTCGTTTTAAGTTATTGAGCCATGACCTAATTTTTCAGGTTTTGAATCACCACCAACTTTCAACACATCATCACATAGATATAGATAATGTCACCCACTTGTGATGATAATGTACTACTACTGGTGCATTTCCATGCCTTTTACTTGCATTTTCAATTTTTGTTATGTATTTATGCATGGAAAAAGAAAAGTGAAACCCCAATTGTTGTTACTTTTTTTTCTAAAATATATATATTTTTGTTAAAAAAGTAATAAGAAAGTTGTGAAGTAAGCATGTTGTAGTGAGTAATTCTAGGCCTCAAATTGCTTTTCCATACAAATTGTTTATATGTAAATTAACTTAGCCTTAAGTCTTTAATCCTAATTATTTGGGACTTTTCAAAGGCGGGTGTGGTAGTTGTTGAAGAACTAGAAGCATGTTACGTGTATTTGGACACCAACTCTGGCTATAAAAGAAGCTGGCCTGCTTTTCGGAATAGCAATTGGGACCTCTCTATACCACTTGCACCCATTCATACAAAGAAAGGCAAGAAAGTAAGTAGCTTCTACAGCCTAACAGCCGAAACACAAACCAACAACACAACACACATAACAGAGTAGAAAGCCAATCGACAGTCTACCCCTTCTTGATATGAAGGGAAGATCTCATTGGTCATAAAACGACATCCACTTACTGGTACCTAGATAAGTGTCAATTCAATTGCGCACAATATAGTTAAATAAACTGCTTCCAACATTATGTATGGAAGCATTCCCATTCAAGCCATCCCAAGACACCTCATTGTTCCAAATTTTATTTTCAACCCCCATAATCAGTTTTGTAATCCCCTGTCGTATTTTATCAAACATTTGGAGTGCATTTAAACTTTATATGTGTATTTTCATGGAAAAGGACACACACCACCCAGTGATAGAACTAACAGAACTCACAAGTAGTCGGCTATGCAGGGGGAACACCCAGTGATAGGGATAAAAAGAGTGGAAGCAGTAGAGATGAGGGAAATGAACATAAGCCAAACCGCTTTGATCAAAGAAAGAAAACACGACACCTTACCCTTGCAGACTGTGGTTCTTCTAGAAGATGACGGCAAAGATTTGACGACAAAGACTGGTCCTTGGCAAAATCTCGAATGTGGGTCGCGCGCAGAAGAGACTGGCAAAGCTGCAGTAGAGAGAGGAACGAGAGAGCACCACCAGCGAATCTTGGGGTGCTAATATGCGATTTGGAGGGGAGACGGACGAAGGGGAAGTCTTCTTCTCTTCGTTTTCTTTCTTTCTTTCTATTTTTTTTTTTTTTAAATAACTCTGCAGCAGCAGTTCCACGTGAGCTCCGTCCGCCAATTCGTCCACAAACCCGCTTGTACCTGGAAGAACTGGAGTCGGTGACAGCTAGAAAAACTAAAGAGGGTTTCCGAATTCAAAACCGAAACAGCGAATGTAGCTTAAGAAATGGCGATGGCTATGATCAGATCCGGTCTTCTTCGAACCGCTTTGCTTGGTGGCTCTCGACCTTCTGCCCCTGTCAAGCGCAGCTTTTCCTCCTCTGCTCGCCACGACGACGCTCGTGAATCCTCTCCCTCACTCTCTCTCTCACGTTGCAAATATGATCTAATTTATATTGTTTCTAATTCTGATTCATCATCCCTTCGCATTCGAATTCATTTCAGAGTTATGGTCACTATCAGGGGTTTTGATTTATCTGGGTTTTGACTCGCCGAACGATTCTCCGGATCAAAGGTTTTGTTAATCGTACTTCAAAATGGGGGATTGTAATTAGGTTTCGAGTATCGTGTATCGGATTTAAAAAGCTTTGGGTTTTTTCTGCTTAATGATTTTGGACCCAAATATCATTTGTCGAGGAAATTAGGAAAAAAGAAAGGAATTGAGATTGCGAATAAAATTATAGTTTAGTTGAGTTCCTCTTATCATGAAATTCGAAACAAAAGAAAAATTATTTTATACTGTGAAAGAGTTTACCCCAACTAGTTAGGATTGGATATTAAGACTGCGTTTGGATGTTAAATTGAGTTGAGTTGAGTTGAGTTGAGATGATAAAATATTATTTTTTAATATTATTAATATTTTAAAATTTGAAAAAGTTAAATTATTTATTATATTTTATATTAATATTTAAAAAAGTTATGACGATAAGATGAGATGAATTGATTGTAATTTAGAATCCAAATATATTCTAAAACTTCGAATTTCTATTTCAATTCAAAATAGAGCATTGCGATGGCACGAGACTCAATAAGAATAAAAATGTTTTTTTTAATTTATTTTTTATTTTTTTATATTCTTAAACATAAAAAAAAATCATAAAATTACTAAAAAACACCTCCTTAATCATTAAGTAAAAAAAAAAGTTTGTCGAGACCCCATCGGAACCAACATTATGTGACTCTAGCATTTTTGTTGGAAATAAATTAAGGTTCTTTTTTATTTTGGGATAGCATGTTTGATATTAGGGTCTAGTTTTTCTTATATTGTTGGTTTCGTGCGTGCTGTATTTGACTGTTGATAATACATGCAGCTGAAAATGGGTGAACATTAATTTCTCTGTCATTCCAATTGCTTTGGTGAGGCAACATATAGCTTTAAAATCAACATATTTAATGACCTTTTTTCAGTTTTGTTATTTATTCTAATCGCTTTCAACTTATGTAATCTTTACAGGCGAGGCAGAAAAATGGGAAAAGATAACAAATGTTGGCATTGCAACATGTACTGTTTTGGCCATTTATAACCTATCCAAGGGCCATCCCCACTATGAAGAGCCTCCTGTAAGCTTTCTGTTTTACCCATCTGACTTCTCTGACTGTTGTTGTTACATCTGATCCATGGAAGATACCTGAACAATTTTTGCATTAAACATGGAACCAGAATTATTAGTTATAACTTGAAGGTTCTGCTAGTTACTGTGTGCAATGGTTTTATCGGATTTTTCCCATTCATTTCCCATTCAATCTCAATTCCTTTTTTCATGTGACATTATCCATTTTTCTATTGTTATGTCTATGTTTGCAGCCATACCCATATTTGCACATTCGCAACAAAGAGTTTCCATGGGGTATGTTTTCTAACATCATTACTAAATCAGTTTATTTCTTTTTATTGGTAAATAAGATTTTATTGATTTTAAGAATAGGCAAAAGTCCAAGTACACGGGATTATTAAATCAGTTTATTGTTTTCAGTGGCAAACAATTTTTGTTTTTATAAGAAGAAAAAATAAGAAGCCAATATTTTAATTTAGTGTTAATGTTGTTGCATCTGCTTAGTTTTCCCCTCTGTTTGATGTCAATTATGGGATGCTATGACTTGGTTGTTTTATTAGTTGCATCTCTGTCTTGGTCACCTTCTTGTAGTATTGAGCTGTTTGCTCTCGGTTGCTTCATTTGGCAAAACAGCTTATTTTTAAGTCCTCACAGTCTGAGGTTGACATTTCATCAACAGTAACTTGAGTGATGAGCAGCCTTCTCTAGTAGATTGGGAGGCGGATAAACTACTTTTAATTGAATCAAAGTCATGAGATGCATTGTGGTCATCCAAATGGAAGCCAATGACATCTCATCTGTAGCGATCTGCTAGTTACAAGGTCCAGTTGTTTTTGAAGTGTGGGACTTCAGGTATCCATAATTTTTCTTTTGAGATTCGCAAGCACTGAAAGAGGTGCAACCCATGAGAGCAATAAGTGACTATGGCCATGCATAGTATGATTGTACTACTACTATATCCCTTCAAGAAAAGATATGATGGCGTGTATCGGATTTGTGCCGGGTATTGGATTTTTATTGTCTTTTTGGTGTGTAAGAAACCTAAAGTTTTGGTTCAATGTGTACCACCCCAATCCCACATTGGGAATATGAATAAACAAGAGAGTGAGTAGGATCTAAAGGTAGTAATGGGTGTGAAGTCTCGCATTGGCTACTTATTTTAGGGAAGCTTATAATTGACTAGTCTTTTTGAGGCTATGGAGCTGATTAAAAGAAGCATCAACACTCGGTTTTCTTTCCTAAATATAAAATATCGGTATATCTTATTATTATTTCTGTTCATCATAGGCTTGTATTTTTATCTGATATGTTTCTTTTGTGGGATCCAGGTCCAGATGGGCTTTTTGAGAAGAAGCATCACCACTAAGGGGATATTTTCCAGAACCTTTATGTTTAGCACAGTCCTCTCGTTCTGTCAGGTTGTACTGTACTACCTCCGGATGTTGATGATAGCTCTTGCTCTTTCTGTGCATTATTTTCTTTTTTGATAGGTTCTTTTTGTACATTATCAATAGTGGCTTAATACTTGCAAGCGACAAGTTGTTTAGTACTTGTTTATATCGTTTGTTGTGAACACTTTTAGCAGCTAAATAAAATCGATGATGGAGAGTATGGTTTGCCTATGAGCTGATTGCTTTAATCGTTGCAATCGGTTTAAATATCTTCTAGCGAATGGAAGTTAAATTGTTAGAGGTTTTGGCATTTGAGGTATATTGCCGGAGGCGAGATTTTGTAAGTTTATATGCTTACAAAATGGGAACTTTAAAAGTTTAAATGCTTTTAATAGACATGACATTAGATTCCGGATTGATATAATCAATCTCCTTAGAAGGGATTTTGGTGGTGCCATCAATGTAGCCGAAGAGGCCTTGGCCACAGAAGAAAGGAACAAGTTGAGCTTTTCAGACATGATAATTGTCACGAGAAAGCTTGGTGACATACATGGTTGGTGGGGGTAATAAGAGATAGAATAGCAGCGGAAGAGGTGTGTGACGTAGTTGATGAAGGAGAGGACATGGAAGGACGTAGGTCAAATGGCTCAAGATGATACCATGTAGAAGCAGAAGATAGACATAATTTGAAGTTCTGATTTTTCTCATTAACTTGAACGTATACATAGGTGTGATTATATACACTACTGGTTCAACAGAATCCCTTATACATTGCTACCGTAAGATATCTCTAAACATTTAAAATTCAAATACTTGATCACAGGAGCTAACTTTAATATTTAAAATTCAAACACTTGATCATAGGATCACCATATCCTACTCCTAAATTGTAGGAACTACTTCAGCAAGTGTTGAGTCAGCAGCCTTTGAGTTTGGCAGGAGTTGATCTTCAATAAGACGAAACCAGACGGAAAAAATGAAGAGGCTTAATATAGAGGTGAGATTTCGTTATTCACGATAGGCGAAAATATGGGAACCTGAGATGCTTTAGTTGGATAAGCTTGATACTGGCTCCTGCATATACGTCAACAAGGTACAAAGTTACTTCCAGGCTGACCATATGGAAAATAACAAAATGCGAAACTTGGTGTGTGCATGTCGCACTCGAAACCATTTGGTTGAGGGAAAGTTTTTGCCTAGGTGTTAAGCGTGCACTTGCCACCTTAAGTCTGCTCCATGGTCAATTCTCAATTGCCACGTAAATAAAGTTCTTACACAAAAATAACGAAAGGAAAAGGAAAAAGAATGTAAGCACAGAAAAATAGATGAGAATTAAAAAAACACAGCGTTTATGTCAAAATTTAGGGTCCAAATGATCCATCTAGGACGAGACCTTGTTAAATCACAAGGTTCGCACGTCACATTCAGGCTAACATGAGGGTTGGGCTGAATTGTCCTTGCAACCGAACTACCGAAGCAGAGGATTTACGGAGACGGCTCAAGGTGCGCTTGCAGTTCCCATCTACACTCGCATGCTTTTACCTGTAAGGAAAATGAACGAAACGTGGCCGTCTTTTGTTTCGAAGTTAATTGGAGGATTCTGATGAACATTCAACAGGCAAAATATATTTGTTTTAGTTCTTCTGATGTATGCAACATCCATAAAAATCAGCTTGCCCTGAACAAAATGGAAATAAAGCCAGCAATAAATTCATCCCATGAAACATCCTGAATTATATGATTATTCGGAATATCAAACAAGTTAATCTGTATAGAAACCTAAATCTTCTTAAACTGTTTCACAAAACTCGGATGGTATTTTCTTAGACATTGAGCACAACAAACAAAGCACAGACAGACTTGATGGCCTCAAGTAGAAAGGACGAGTGAGAGAGAGAGAGAGAGAGACGTAAATGAACGTGGAAAGGTTGCAACACGCAAATTTCATAGAAATGTCACTCTGCAGCTGTGTCATCGTTGTTATGCCCTTGAGTTGTGGTCTCCGGCAAAGTTTCCAAATCGGTACGAGCCTCTTTCTCCTCTTGAGAGATGGAAGAATCAACTTGATCATTCTGGCTGGCATTGCTATCGCTATATGTGTTTGAGGATGCCTCTTTCTCTTCCTGAGAATCAACTGGTTCTTTTTGGCCTGCATCTGTGCTGTCATTTGTGTTGCTCTGATCAGCATTGTCATTCTCATTATGGCCTCCGTCAGCACTGTTAACAGTGTTTAGAATTACATCATTGTTTCCATCCATTACTGAAGATCTGTTGGGCTCGGTTTGCACATCACCATTCTCCATTCTTGTGTAAGGTGTTTCACTTGAATTTTGTTGCTCATTGTTGGCAGCTGGTTCAGATTTTTCAGTTTCTTGTGGGATAACATTTTGCAGGGTAGTGTTAGCACGGGGGCCATTCTGCAGCTCTGGCTGACTACTCTCGCTACCACCATCTTCACTACTAGTAGCATTTGTGGAGTCACGATTCTCAAAATTTTCAGTTTCTCTTACACTCTTCTCTGAGTCATTGTGGTTTGCATCAACTGCTTCGGTGCCATTTGTTTTGCTTTCCTGCTCAAAATCATTATTTCCTCTTTTTTCAACCTGTTCTATATCCTTTGAATTTTCCCAATTGCCTAGCTCACTTCCGGTTGTTATATTTTGATTTTCATGTACTACCGTGCTAGCAGCATCATCCCCTTTGTACTGTTCTTCTCTTGCTTTATTATTCCTGTCACTTCCATCTTGAACCTGATCTTCAGATGTTACCCGCTCCTCTATCTTACCTTCTTTCTCTGCTGCCTCCTCTCTACTCTGGATCTCGTTGCTCCCTTCCCTTTTCTCTGCACCTTGATCCTCCTCGCTTCTATTTTCCTTAATCTCTTCATTCTCCTTATCTTTGCTTTGCTTCTCTTTGCTCTCTTCACTTTGCTTCTGTTTGCTCTCTTCATTCTCATTCTCTTTGCTTTCCTTCACTTTACTCTCTTCAAACCCCTTGTTTTCACCTTCGTTCTCTCTGTTCTCTTCAAAAGCCTTCACTTCTCTTTCTTTGTCATTGCTTTCTTCATTCTCCTTCTCTTCACTCTGCTCATTGCTCTCTTCAGACTCTTTCCCTTCTCTTCCCTTCTCCGTGTTCTCTTCATTCTCCTTCTCTTCTCCCCTCTTCTCTTTGCTCTCTTCTCCCCTCTTCTCTTTGCTCTCTTCACTCTCATTATCTTCATTTTCCTTTTCACTGTGCTCTTCAAAATCCTTGTCTTTTTCTTTCTCCTCACTAATGTTTTCCTTGTTCTCTTCCTTCTCTTTTTCTCCATCCACTGAATCCCACCGATGCTCGGTTTCCTCTTCGACTTTATCCTTATCATGTACATCTATCTCATCATCCCCATGACCTTTTACAGCATCATCACTTTCTTCAAACTTGTTTTGTTCTTCTTCATTTTCCTCTTCCTTGTGCCTTGCATCTCTAATGGTAGGCTCTTCCAATTGAGGTTGGAGGTCTTTTCTCCCCAACTTTGCAATTTCACTCACAGATTTATTACCCTCGCCAAATGATGCTTTCTTATCTCGAGAGTTTCTAAGTTGGTAAAGCAGCCAGATGCTAACACCAAGCAAAAGGAATATCTGGAGAGCATGCTTCACCTTGAAGCCTTTGGATCTCTGGTTCCTGCGAGGCGATAACCTGAACATGACGAATTTCTTTCAGTCTCAACTTGCAAGTCTCGCCCAAAACCTGCCAAAAAGTTCAAGTTCTATCAATAATTGATTCAAAGACTGAAACGTCCATCAAATCAAGTTGCTCCAATGTTGATGACTGATGTATGCAATTAAACAGTCAAAAAATCCCCAATTTTATCAACGTCTTAAGATGTGTTGAGTACTTCTTAATCATCTAAATCCTCCAAACTTCCTCAAGCATATCAAATATGACAAAGGTATTTTCAACCAAGCCGATCTACACAAGATTAACAGAAGGACAACGAACATCACCAGTAGTTCAATGATTACAATCAAATTCTACATGTGAAATGGAATGCGTGCTTAAAATACGAGAAAAGCCTTCCATTTAAACCGGAACACACTCTCGAACAACAATCCAGAACAACATCACACACTTCGGCAGGACCAAAAAACAAAAAGACTCCATTTTCTTGAATCACCCAAGTGAATCAAAAGTACCACCAAATCCCACTGCGGTTCAACCACAGCTATCAAACTCGAACGAAGGACATAAAAATCTGAAGAAAGGCGAAATATAATAAGTAAAACGGAATGCAGAAGCAGAGCAAGTAAATTCATCCAGATCTAAACATGTGTGTGAAAGCAGAGCACCAAAGATCCAACTCCTACAAATATCACATAAACCCAAATTTGGGATGAGATTGTTAGGAAAGAGACGTACCCGGAAGAACTCAAGCCCCCGTAGATTCTGAGTAAAAGAAAACAAGAAAGAAAAAGTGAGCCTTTTATCTTGACAAGTTGGTCAAAAATACTTTCACCAAAATTAAAGATTCAAAGATTGAAAAAATGGCTGCCAAAATTAGCACTTTAAGCCACTTCACCCAAGGCTCTACAAGAGGAAATTTCGAGCAATGTTGCTTCCTTCCTGGGTATGGACACTTCCCTGAGATTGGGATCTGGAAACCGCAATGTCAGCAACAACTTGCACAGAGAGAGAGAGAGAGAGAGAGAGAGAGTATGCAACTCCCCGTAAAGGCTCTCTCGCTAATTTATAAAGATTGGCTGCAAGTGGGACAGGAACTGTCCCCAATGGCAGAAGCCAGATATGTTTCTCTCATAAAAACGATGCCGTATTAGTACATGGCCCTTGACTTGCCACGTGTTATGCCCAATCTCCTCTCCCACTCCGAGTCGGTGACCCTCTGCCCTAATCTGTACTCAACTTTTCATTATTTCTCAAATTGCCTTTCACCATACCGCGAAGCAAAATCGCCATGGCTGCGAAACTTCTTGCTTCCTATTCCTCCACTCTCCGTAAAACCCTCACGGAAAAATTTAACGCTAAGTACCACTTCCTCCGCTGCCTCTCTTCCTCCTCCTCCGCTGCCGCCGCGGCAGAACATTCTCCTGCGACTGATACCTACGAGGACACGAATGGAATCACCATGAAAGGCGTGAGGATTTCCGGAAGGCCACTTTACCTGGACATGCAGGCCACTTCCCCCGTCGACCCGCGAGTCCTCGACGCTATGCTCCCCTTCTATATCTCCCGCTACGGAAACCCCCACTCTCGGACCCACCTCTACGGCTGGGAGTCCGAAAACGCAGTTGAGACCGCTCGCTCCCAAGTCGCCGCATTGATCGGCGCCTCTCCGAAGGAGATTGTCTTCACCTCCGGTGCTACCGAGTCCAACAACATCTCCGTCAAGGGCGTCTTGCACTTCTACAAGGACAAGAAGCGACACGTCATCACCACCCAGACCGAGCACAAGTGCGTCCTCGACTCTTGCCGTCACCTCCAGCAGGAGGGTTTCGACGTCACATACTTGCCCGTTGGCCCCGACGGGATTATCGACCTGGAGATGCTCCGGTCCGCGATTCGGCCTGATACCGGGCTTGTATCGGTCATGGCAGTCAACAACGAGATCGGAGTGATCCAACCGCTCGAGGAAATCGGGAAAATATGCAAGGAATTTAACGTTCCATTCCACACCGATGCGGCGCAGGCTCTGGGGAAAATTCCCGTCGACGTGGATAAGTGGAACGTCAGCTTGATGTCTCTGAGTGGGCATAAGATATACGGGCCGAAAGGCGTTGGGGCTTTGTACATGAGAAGAAGACCTAGGATTCGCGTGGAGCCTCAAATGAACGGCGGTGGCCAGGAGAGAGGGATTCGGAGCGGGACCGTGCCGACCCCTTTGGTGGTGGGGATGGGCGCCGCATGTGAGCTTGCGATGAAGGAAATGGAATATGATGATAAAAGAATCAGCGCATTGCAGGAGCGCTTGCTCAATGGAATGAAGGAGAGGCTGGATGGAGTGGTGGTGAATGGGAGTGTGGAGAGGAGGTACGCGGGCAATCTGAATCTGTCTTTTGCGTATGTGGAGGGTGAAAGCCTGTTGATGGGGCTCAAGGAGGTTGCTGTGTCGAGTGGAAGCGCATGCACCAGCGCCAGCTTGGAACCGTCGTATGTGTTGAGGGCGTTGGGGGTGGACGAGGACATGGCCCACACATCCATTAGGTTTGGGATTGGGAGGTTCAGCACAGAGGCAGAGATCGATCGGGCAGTTCAGCTTACGGTGGAGCAGGTGGAGAAGTTGAGGGAAATGAGCCCGCTTTATGAGATGGTGAAGGAGGGGATTAATATCAAGGATATTCAGTGGGCACAGCACTAATATGGGATTAGACGAGCCAACTTTTAAACAAAATCAGGGCCTGGTTGCTGGTTTTTATGTCAAATTCTAATGGGACATGTAAGTCAGAGCCGCTCAACTGGCCGGAGAATTCCCGTGTTTTTGTTTTGTCCAGGTTTTCTTTCTTTTATAGTTTTAAGTTTAGAATTACACATGGCATCTTCAGCATTTGGTTTGCTTTTTCACTAATGTAAACTATATGAGATCTTTCAGTTCCGAAAGGACAATGATAATGGAGTATTTATTTTGTTGTAGCTGTAATGGAGTATTTATTATTATTTTTGTTTTTTTTTTTTTGTTTTTGTTATTGGCTCTTTTCAGTGTGCGCTGCAGAAATCGTGGCTAGTTACCTCGTGTTATATGTATAGTGTAGGAGTGTTTTGATGTTAATTTGGAATTAATTTCAAGATATTAGATCAAATGAAACGTTATCTTATTTCGGATTACCTCCAGCAGAATGATATCTCTGAGAGAGTGTGTGTGCAATCCAAAGCATCTGTACTCGCGATCGTACATGCATTTTGTAGGGTTCTTTTATATATTGCTCCCTTTCCAGATTTTTAGTTCATATTTAGCCGTAAGTCGTCCTTAATGTGACTTATGCTGCTTGCTTTTATGGGATGCTAGATCATAGCCATTTGTGCAGGTTCAAGTACACGGTCTCTTGATAAGATTGTTTGAAGAGTGGATTTCATTGGATTGTAGATTGAATTTGATTTGGCTACCGTTTTATTTCAATTAATTCTTTTGACGATAATATAGGTTAGTATGGAGTGTGGGCTATTTACTTATAAAAAAAGAGTGGTTATTTGGAGTAAAGTTTGTGTTATTATATTGCATCTAGTAGGGCGCTGTAGATTTAAAAACTGTAATGAATGCTGATAGTGTCGGCTTTTTTCTTCCCTATTGTTTCATACAAAGTAGTTCAAGTGCCTGAGTGCATTATACTTGTTGGGGAGTCCTGAGGTTACATTGTCTATAGCGCCACCTTCAAGTTGTAATCATATGGCATTTGGGTTCCTGAGAAACCTCAGCTTCAAATTTATGATGTTGGACATGAGATTATAAAATTAGGGGCCAGTATTGAATGTTGTTATGTAGTTCGCTTTGTCTTTTACTGATTGAAAGACTTGCTGCATCTTTGAAAAAAAACTTAGTTCTTTAATATTTTTCTGTCTTCTAATGCTTTTTTCTTCAGAGTGAATTTTGTAATCTCCTTGTACTTAGCTGGAGACATAATGTTTTTCATGTTGTCTCATCCCTTCCATAAATAAATGTTGTCTCATCCTTATTTGTTGCACCAGATTCTTTTGTTTTTTAGGTAAGTGTACCAGCATTCACAATATCTGTAACATGAGTATAATAAATGCTCCCTCAAGAGGAAAGAGGCCGTGTTGCTGGTATACACGGCCTTACATTTTTTCTGGCTCATGTATTGTTGAGGGAGAAGCCATGTTACTGACTCACTACCGTTTACTCAGTTTCCCCTGACAGATTTTTTCTTTGGGTAAGTTCACTGGAAGTAAACTGCTGATGCTATATTTTACTGTTTTATATTTTTTCTATAATTAACATCGTGACTACATTTTGTGGCTGGGAAACTAAAAATTTTGCAAGTTGGCAGACTCGTTGGGTCTTCAACCTTGACTTGCAGTTAATAGCTGAATTTAGATTGTCAACTGTGATTCTGTGTATGCTATATAGAAACTCATAGTTGCTTTTATTATGGAGCTGTGGAATAATCTAGAAGCACCTTGACACAAGTGTGGATAGGCCAGAACTGCAAACACAAAGATGCTTCACAGCAATAAGTAGGAAACAAAAGACCTCTAACTCTTAAGTGCATGATTTAACTTAAATACCGTGATAATCCAATTGCCACTCAATAGTTTCTCAGTTTTACTACATTGATTTGAGTTGCTATAGTTATTAGCTCCTGCCTCCTGGAACCTCCATTCGGATGTGTATATTGTCCCACCCCTTTCCCCATTCGAAAATATTCGGTGTATACATGACTTTTCTTTAGCTGACATAATAATGAGTTGCATGATATATCTTGTGATGGTGAATGTGAGTTTCTACAAAATACATTTTTATGTACGGAATATGTTCATGGGATTGCTCTAGTCCTGTTAGCAACATGTTTCTTTATTGTGAAGTGTTCCAGTTTATTCTCCCTTCCATAAATGATTGCTTTGGCAGTTTGGCTTGCTCTGATATAGAAGCTCTTGAAATTTAGAAGGAAACCTTGTGGGGGTGGAAGCATTTATCACAGAGTCCATTCAAGGAATAATAATATCCGTTTTAGTGCATACAGAGTGTTCTTTGGGCCGCTCTGGTACCTGTAACACAATCTGTCTCGACAAAGCTCAGGAGATGTGTTTGTTTAGGACTTGTTTGAATAGTGAGATAAAATGAGACGAGATGATTATAGATGAGTTGAATAAAATATTATTAGAATATTATTATTGTTTTAGGATTTGAAAAAGTAGAATTATTTATTATATTTTGTATAAAAATTTGAAAAAATTGTAATGATGAGATGAAATGAGATAAGATGGGTTGAGAGTGTTTTTGTACCTCCACCATAACAACATAATACAAGGTCTTTAGAGAGAGAATGAGAGAGGGGGGGAGTTTAAATAGAACTCTTCAGTACTTGAGAAGGGTGATAAAAATTAGAAAAATTATTCTCATAAGTTACTATTCATCACTATATATATTCTATGCAAAATACTTCAATATCCTATAAAAAAATACTCTCACATCTTATGAAAAAGTTATAGCCTATAGCTGTGGGGTGGGGTGAGGTGTAAAAGTGAATAGTAGTTGATGTATAGTAAATTACTGTAGAGCTTTCGGCGTTAAGATAAGTTTAATTTTATATAAAAAAAAAGTTCTTAACAGTTGCAGTAGTAGAGGGAAATTTCACGAGACTTTGGCTTTAGCGTTGTCCACAAGCTGACTTAACGAGCGAAAAGATATATTGGGAAGGTGAAAATGATATTCTAAAATATGTTAGTCACAAGGAGCTTTATGTGCTAAAGGAAAATTCATTTTGATGCACAGAATATGTTCTTTTAGCGCTATGATTCTTCATTGTGAAGCAGCAATACCAGTTTATTGTCCCTCCCATTATTTCGGGGATGAAAGTATTTAACACAGAACGTGTTGAAGGAAAATCTGTTTTAGCGCACAGAGTATGTGTTTCCAACGTTGGATATAGAACGTTCTTCTACATAGAGGAATGGGCCAATCCAATAAATTGCTCATACGTCTAGGATGGGAAAAAACCCAGAGCCTAGGATTTATTTAATCTCAACCCAAGGCCTATGGCGGTCATTGCCCATAGCCAACGATGGTCCTTGGTGTTGCCAGTCATAAATACAATCTAAACACAATCAATTACTTATGTGTGATGCTGGCTTGCTTCTCAGAGAGTAAGGTTGCATATTTTATGCTCCCAACAGGTAAAAAAGATGCTTTGAACATTCACTTATGAGAATAGAACTTTGCAATCCTCGAGAAGAACTGAAAAGGGTGAAGAAAGGATTATTGCTAAATTTCACAAGTGACTAGTAAAAGCAATAAATTGACCCATAATTGATTATTGATGATTACAGAGGAACTTGGCTGGATGAAGTGAAGAAAAATAGTATTATGATAAGGATGATCTCCCAATCCATCTTAGTTTCTTAGAAACATCAATCATACTCGGCTTTAGCTCCGGATTGTACTCCATGCATGTGAAAGCAAGTTCAAATACAGCTTGTAATTGCCGCTCAACACAAGCTCCTCCACCTTCTGCCACGATTGCTGGATCCACAATCTCATTTATATCACATTTTCTTATGCACTCGTTCAGCTTGCACTTGCTGCTCAAACGAAGCTTCTTCTGCCATGAGGACATCTGAAGCTCCAGCGTTTATATAAAGTTGACTAGATATCTGCCCAGTTATGATCTCTAACAGAAGCATACCGAAACTATAGACATCAACTTTCTCCGTTAACCACCCTGTAGCTATATGGCTGGGGCAAGTTTATCCATTAGTCCCATAGACAACGGCCTGTACTCGAGTTTCATTCTCTGGGATTGGTATGGAAAGTGAAAATCCAGATAGTTTGGGAGTATCATGTTGGTCGAAGATGATATTTCGAGGGTTTATGTCTCTATGGATGATGGGTTTGGAAAATGCATGATGAAGATATGCGATTGCATGAGCAATATCCCTCACAATGTTTAACCTGCTCTGCCACCCGATGGGTTGTCGTTGAAGTGGAGTTCCGACATAATCATAGGCAAAAATCCGATCAGCAAGAGTTCCATTCTGAGTCGATTCGAATACTAAAAGAGGAATTGGAGTCTCGAGACAGCAACCTATTAGCATTAATACATTCTTGTGCGCCCTCATCTTTGCAGAAATAGCCATATCAGCGAGGACTTGGTTCCGTTTAGCATACTTCTTCACAGAAATCTCTCGACCTTCAAGAGAACCCATATGCCATGTATCCCATGGCACAGCAGGACCAGAGTTTTTGTTATCAGTTGCCAACGTAATCTCTTCGATGGAGAAGCTACGTATGGGAATAGGCCTGCCATTACAAGCGGCAGCTAGCGTCTCCAATACCCTGCTTCCATTCTCTAGATACGCTCTCTCTCTCTTTCCCTTTCCGGCCATTCAGATTCTCTCTACAAAAGGTCACTAGCTTTTCCACTAGCATGATTCTCTCTCCCTTTTGCCTTTTCCAGTCAATTTTAACAAATGATCTCTCTTCACTCTGCAGTAATTGAGCGTTGCCCAACGTTTTGTCGAAGAAGCTTGAGTAGAGGGAAGTTTCGTCGAAGCCTGACGGAGCCTTCCTCATCGGTGCTATCTGTTAGCTAGTCTTTGTTTATTGGACTTTCTAGAGATTGCCTCCAAAAGTCAACTACAATTCACTGGGACACACGATAAGTGACGAAAGCTTGTTGTCTCCCCAGTCAAGTCAACGTGATATAAGCACAGAAACCCCAATGAAACAAGCGGCATAGCTAGCCCCGGCTGGTTCTAAATTGCCAGCAAATAACATTATAGAATTACGGGGAGGAAGTCTGATTTCCTACCCTCTTCGCGCAAACGTGTTTGAAGGTTCCTCGAAAACTTATCATTATATAAAGCTTAAAAAAAGGCTTTCTTGAACACCATACCTATGAACTGAGCCACTCAAGGGCATCAATACGACTAAAGCCATTGAACAAGTCAGACTTTTTATAAACAAAATCAAAAGCTTAATAACTTTCAATACTAATTCCTTCTATTCAATATAATTCACAACTCCTCAGACAAATCCCAAAATAATATCAACAATAAACAAGTACATAATTATTTTGAAAATATTTCCAACATAATCTCTAGTGCTCATGTTCACAAAGTTGAAACCCACCAAGAAAAAGAATATTTGAGTATTTTTAAGGGAGCCTTTTATACATATTTGAGTTTTCTTACAAGTTGTGAGAATTCGTATGTTCATCGTCTGCAATATGCTCTACAGTCTCTGGATGTCATACATGTGAAACTACGGAATAAGCATCTAATCTTAGATAATTAAAGTGTTGTTTTGCTCTCTCACATGTCATATATATAGGGAAGGAAATATGGTTGTTGATTTCTTAGCCAAGGAGGGTGCAAAAAATAACAGTCTTCATTTTGCGGGATCAGAATTGGTCTAGGGAGACTTCAGGGCCTTTTACGTACGGACAGCTGGGGATTACCTTATTTACACTGCTAATTCATTTTTTTTTATTTTTTGACTGAGGGTGAGGTTGTTCCTCCACCTCAGCGAGATTGCTTGAATAATGTGGTTACACTAGGGATGGGGTTTTATTTCTTTTTCTTTTTGTACTTCTCAAGTGTTTAGTAGTTCACACGGCTTTCCTTCGCCAAAAGCGAGGGTTTTTTAATAAAAGTGACATAAGAGTTACTATTGGACAGGTGGTCCTGACTCTTCCTTAAATAAATAAATAAAACTTCTAATCTTTGATGGGTCAGCTCAAATTAAACGGCAAAAATCAGTCCAGAATTTGCTTCCCAATATGTAAATGCTGCTAACACTCTGCTCAGATTGATTGATGATCAGCCTGTTTTAGGATGCACGAGATGAGAAAATAGAAATAAAAACGCACACATGTCCTAGGGTTGGAACCCGATCCTGACATCCTCACAGAAAATGAGAGCTTGGTGGGGGAAAAACAAGACAAACTTTCATGAAGCTTTTATATATACAAAATTTCCCAACCAAAGAACCAAATGGAACTTTGCAATCCTCGTGAAGAAATGATAAGGGTTAAAAAAAAAAAAGGATTATTGCTAAAAAGCTCTCCTCTGGTACGAAAACCATCTGATACTTATACAAGTGACTTGGAAAAGAAATAAATTGATCCATATTTGACAATTGATGATTATTTAGAGGAACTCGGATGGATGAAGTGAGAAAATAGTATTATGATACGGATCTCCCAATCCATCTTAGTTTCTTTGAAACATCAACCATAGTTGGCCTTAGCTCCGGATTGTGCTCCATGCGTGTTACAGTAAGGTCCAATACAGCTTGTAATTGCCGCTTAACACAAGCTCCTTCTGCTTCTGCCAGGATTGCTGGATCCACAATCTCATCTATATCATGTTTTCTTATGTAATCTTTTACAAGTTCCCATTCAGCTTGCAATTGCTGCTCAAAAGAAGCTCCTTCTGCCAGGAGGTCATCTTCAACCATAGCTTTTACACGAAGTTCACTAGATCTCAGCCCTGATAAGAGCTCTAATAGAAGCACACCGAAACTATAGACATCAGCTTTCTCCGTTATCCAACCTGTAGCTAAATGGCGGGGGCAAGTGTATCCAAAAGTCCCATCAAGATCGGCCGGTACTTGAGTCTCATTCTCTGGGATTGGTATGGAAAGTGAAAAGTCAAATAGTTTGGGAATATCATGTTGGTCCAAGAAGATATTTCCAGGGCATATATCTCTATGGATGATGGGTTTGGAAAACGCATGATGAAGATATGCGATTGCATGAGCAATTTCTCTCGCAATGTTTAACCTACTTCGCCACTCTATGGGTTGTCGTTGTCGTGGAGTTCCGCCAAAATCGTAGGCATAAATTCGATCAAGAAGAGTTTCATTCGGAGTTGATTCGAATACCAAAAGAGGAACTGGAGTCTCGAGACAGCAACCTATTAGCTTTAAAACATTCTTGTGCGCCCTCATCTTTGCAGAAATAGTCATATCAGTGAGGGCTTCATCCCGTGTAGCACTCTTCTTCACAGAAATCTCTCGACCTTCAAGAGAACCCATGTACCATGAAGCACATCCTGTGTGCAGAGCACGGCCAGGATCGTAGTTATTAGTTGCCAACGCAATCTCTTCAATGGAGAAGTTACGTATGAGAATAGGCCTGCCATTACATGTGGCAGCCAGCTTCTCCAATGCCATGCTTCCATTCTCTAGAAAAGCTTCTTTCTCTTTTTTCGACCATTCAAAAGATCTCTGCAATAAGTCACCAGCTTCTCCAATAGCATGCCTCTCCTCTCTTTCGTCTTTTCCAGCCTAGTTTAACAAATGATGGATCTCTTCACTATCCAGGAATTGATCGTTGCCCAACCTTTTAATCTCCCTTCCCCCTGCTGTCAACGTATTTAGAGAATTAGAGGTACATTTCGTCGAAACTCCCCGGTGTGAGAATATTATATTAGAATATTATGAATATTGCCTAAGTATGGTAATATTCTAGCACCCGGGAACCTTCCCCATCGTCCCAACTGTTAGCTAGCCTTTATTTGATATTCTTATTGCTTTCCAGGTCAACTGCAAGCCACTCCGCTACATGTTCTTTGTGAAAAGCTTACGTCTCCACCTTCAATGTGACACATATAAGCACTAAACTAACACAAAAGTGCTGATCGTTTTGTTTTCGGCAAGAAAGAAGCCCAAATGGTCCTATATTTTGTGACGAAGGCCGAAAAGAAAGGGCTTTACATTTCCAGAAAACGACAGGAGCCCCAGCTGGTTTTCAATTGCTTGCAGAAAATAACATTAAAAATTACAGAAAGGAAGAATTTCATGGTTTTCAATTGCTGGTTTTCTATTGCCCATGCAGGCCGGTGCTTGAGGGGAAGTATGGTTTTGACTTCGAGTCCAGTCCAACACTCGAATTAAGGCCTACATCGTCGCACGAAAGAACCCACTGCAAAGAATTCAGAACAATCAACTAGCTAGCACAGTGGTGCACGGGCCGAGGCCTAACACCCTTTAAGTGTTATTGTCCAAGCATCATGCCTAGTTTCTGCAAATCTGTTTGAAATGTAATCAAGGGCAGAGGGTCCAAGAAAATTCCCTGACCTCGAGGCTGTTTTACGGTTGTCTGATTACCACAGCACCTGTGAATAATCCGCCCCCCATGCCCCATATACATCAAACGGGAATGGGAATCGCAGGGCATGAGTTGTTGCTTTTGGTACGTTGGATGTTGCATTAGTACAAGTTGTCCATCATGTTCAAGGGATGGGAGCAACTTGAGAAAAAGAATATGGGGAATCAGAATCCGTTTCTTTCAGTCTGGTCCCCCAGCTTTTCAGTTGTCTCTTTCGACCTTTTGCATCTAAATTCTCTTCATTCTTGGAGTTGAGGACATGGCGAGTGTGTTCACTGTTCAAGACCACACGTGACTGTTGCACCTGGCTGTTGTACTATTCTTTCCCCACAACGATTATGCAAGCGGCAACCTCGTCACAGGCTCGATCGGCCTTCGATGAAGTAGTCATCTAATATCGAATTAAGAGTTCTTCCGATGATTCTTCTCCTATCATTTAAAATATATTATTAAAATTTATTTTTTCTATTTTATATGATAATTTTTATAATATATCATACATCAGTTTATTTTTTTTATATTATTTAAATATTATATTTTTTAATTTTTTCATTCATTTCAAATATTTTCTCTAAATTATTGATAATATCCTCATATCTTTTTATATTTGTAATATCTCCTAATATACAATGTCATATAATTCTATTCTATTTTAAATTAATTCAAATTTATAATCTAAACTAAAATATAAATTAATGCAAAAAATAAAAAGAAGATATTATGTATTGAAATTAATCCAAATTAAAGGGTTCTTTCTTTCCAGATGAGAGTATATGTACATTTGATATTTTGGTATAATCTGTAGCAATTCTAAAAAATATATATATTTGATATTAAAATTAATGTTGCGTTGCTTAGGAGAGTATAGGAGATACCGAAGTATAATTCATATTAAAATTAATGTTGGAGGTGCAGATCAGTGTGTGGGAGACGAGTAGATGAGAGAAAAATGATTAAAAAAATAATTTACAACTATAAACAGTTACAGTTAGATGTAGCGGTAACACTATAGTCAACTGTAAATTATAGAAAAAATAAATAATCCATTGAATGCAACTTTTAGAGCACTCTCAATAGATTAGCCAAAGCTGAAGGACATTTTTAACTGATGTGAGATAAATTTAGTTTTGGCTATTCCAATCTCCACATTGGAATAACTATTTTTTTATTATATAATAATAAAATAATATGAGATGAATTTGATTTTAGTTATTCCATTCATATCAAATTCCTATATTGGATTATTTATTTATTTATTATATAATAATAAAATAATATTACTTTAAAAAATATTTAATTTTTTTAATTATTAATTTATTTAATTTTATCATTCTACTTATTATATGTGAATTAGTAATCATATTCTAATTAAATTATGTTGTTTCGTATGAAGTAGATAAGAAAGAAGAAAGAGAAATAAATGATAAAATATGTATTTATCATATCTACAGTAAATTTTAAATTTAAAAAATATTTTGAAAGTCTTTATAGCTAAAGTTTAATTATTTAGAATTTAGCTAAGTTATTGTGATCATATTTTATTCTCTAATAACTAAATACTTAATAAATTTAATTTTTAATTAATCTATCGAGAATGCTCTTATTTTCTTCAAATTATACAAAAATAAGAGTTTTACTTAAGGCGTTGGGAGTGCTCTAAAACCAAACTGTTATCAGGGGGAGTTTCAAACGGACGTGTATTTACAAGCACGTTTTGTATGTCTGTTATTTGCATCTTTCTTGATGTAATAGCCGGGGCACATCAATTAGGTGGTGGCTACCCGCATCCCATTTCTCGGATATATGTACGTAACTGTAATATTACTATTTATTATCTCAATCATATCAATAGAATATAAGTATTTTCTTAAATTAATCATAAAAATTACTTAAATTTTTTGGTAGCTAGATGACAAAATCTTATATATAATAATTGTTAGTGACTTCAAAGACTTTATGATGCAGGAAGATTCGATTAAGATGATGTTAAGTTGTCAGATTGTATGTTGATCGCATTAAAATACCTTGAGATAGTAGATCAGCATAAAGATAATAGAAAATCGTGATATTTCCTTAATTGGGATAGTTTTAAACATATTTCGATATTTTGGCCATAATTTTAGTTATAGGTATCAGAATGCGCATATGACCTCAATTCGGAAAACTCTTCTCGACATGCAAATCATAAGCACCGAGCTATGCTCAATGTACATCATTTTCAAGGTCATATTCTATTGTTTTCCCCCTCTGAAATCCTATTTTTAATTATTTTTTTTTATCTTTTATGGTGATATTTCATTTATCGTTTAGAAAGTAATTCTAAACTCTATTTGGGCCAGATTTTTGATAGATTATTTCTTTTATTACGTTTATTTTTTATATGAATTTTTGAGTTCTGCTATTTTTGATAAAATTTTGATATGATCGATTTTCAGTTATTGCAGCTGATTTGTGGGTTGATTAATTCTTAGATATTGATAATTTTGAATTGATTATTAGAGTCGTTTTCTCGGAGTTTTTGGGCAATTCTCTTATCTTTTCCTTCTTTATGAATTATCTGTTAAAACTAACTCGCAAAATAATCACTATTTTATCCGGCGTTATTTTGTTTGTTGGCACATCTCCAAAGACTCGTGTAAAAGCAGAAAGGAATTACAGAAAAAATAACTTCATGTGAGACTCGAAAATTATAAAAAGTACAATTTTTTTTACAACCTTATTTTAAATAAATAATATGTTATAAAATAGAGTGGTAGGAATATTATTTTTCACAAAAGTGCCCTCATTTAGAACAAGTGTCCGAATCATATTTAAACCAGGATAAAAACCAATTGATGAACCAAATGAGTAGGCATAAGAGGAGGTTGGTTCTACGTTGGTCCTACTTACATGTAGGGCTGGTTCGTTTCCTTGTTTCACAAGTAGCCGCCCTGGTTACTGTTTTCTTTGCAACAGTGATATATAATTAGTAATATTTTATAAATTTTATTGAGATATATTTAAATGTATAAAATAAATTGAGATATTTTTAATTTTTTATAAAAAATTAAAAAAGCAGTGATTTCCATCCCGGTAAATTTGAAATATATTGAAATGGAATTGACGCTGGCCTCGAAAAGCCCCTTTCTTTTCCGTCATTCTCAACTCTGGTAATTGGTTGTTATGTTGTCATTTTGCGCACCAACTGTAGGATTGATTTAAGCGTATGCAAAATTCGTAGAAACAACAAGGAAAAAGATGGAACAGATTGGAAAATCAACAATGAAATATCCTATCAACTGTCATGTCCCTGAGACTATGATCTCTTCAACGATAACGATTCTGATCTCCTCTTCTGTCTTATCACTTCCTGCTACATGAAACTCATGGAATCCTCTGAAGTCTGAAGTCGTCTCCCGAGGATGAATAACTGTAAGTGGTTTCTTTCACGTGAACACGAAAGAGAATGAAAAACTTATATGTGACCTTAATAAACAAAAAATCTTCATTTACGTTTTGAGAAGTACGGAATTAAGGACGCTAGATATATGAGAAGACGGGACGGTGGCGTGTGGTAAAGGCAGACAAATACGCCAAGCACTGCATGCCATTGCTTGTGATCTCCTGTGGACGTTAGATTTTTGGGCTCTTCTTGAGATCGCCTCAACAAGTGTGCTTCTATCATTTATATTGGTTTCATTTCATGTAATTATATTATCAAATTTCATAAGTTCTAGGCGTAAATATTTTTGCTCTAAAATCAAGCAATGGGGATTCTCTTGATAGTTGATACGATATACCGATTACAATAGATTCATATATGGATCAGTATTTATGGAACCCATGATCTTTACCCACAAGGAAAAAGTTCCTAAAAGTTAAAAAAGAGAAACAGCAGTACTATAATTAGAATCATTATAATTTACAGGGCTCACAAATAGGTATTTTTCTTCTTTGATCACCTGAAAAAAAACTCTAATGCAGTTGGTTTGATTATGGGTTGAAGATGAGATTCCCACATTTGCATTTCCAACTCATGGGCTTGTAGTTGGAACTGTCATCGCCTCTTGCATATGCAGCAGCATTTGAGACCCTGGAAAAATTTCTGTTCCCATTCTTCACTTGCGGATTTGCAGGGACTTGAATGGCTTCACAATGCCCACATGAGCTGCACCTACTCTCGCACCTTGGAGGCCTTGATCCTATTCGAGCTCTAAAAATTGCCTTATCTTCTCTTACTGTCTAATTACAGAAGCAAAAACAATATGTATTTGGGTTATTTTCCTTCATCACAACCCATATATATATGTTTCTTTGAGAGAGAGAGAGAGAGAGAGAGAGAGAGAGAGTTTGTGCCAAGTTCTCACCTTGGAAAATGGTTCGGAAATTGTTCTGCCTGCATGACACAAACAAAAATGTTACCTACAATTTGCAAGTATGGTTAATCTTTTTCAAATTCAACAGTTACTTATTTACCTTCAGCAATGAGTCTCAGCTGGGTGGAGCTTATCGTGATGAGAAAGATAGCCGAAATACAAAAATACCAAACTCTACGGCTGCAAATAAAATTGAGATCACACCCCATTTCGTGAGAGCTGGAGAGGTGAGAGCAGAGAATTCTATATGAAATGAAGGGGAAATGCTGTAGGACGAAGAGAGACGAGAACAGAGTAAATAGTCAGGTTGTTGCAGATATAAGAGAGCAATGAATGTGAAAAGTATGCTGTAAGTAATGCCATGCCAGTAAGTTAAATGACAAAACAAAAGCTCTACCAATCTCTCTCAGTGAGATTGTTGAGGTGATCGAACGGGGAAAGACAAATCAGAAAAAGCAGAATTCCGAGAGAAAAGAAACTCATCCCGAAATGGGAATTGCAGAACCCCAATCCGGTTTGATGTGTCCCAATCCAAACGACCAAGAGATATATTTATATAATTATAATTATATGATGTTGTATGGAGGAAAGAGAACCAACAAGACCGAGGACAGAGCAAGGAGATGAGATTAAAGACAAGAAGCAACCAAAACAGCAAAATACCACAAACGCCAAAGATTTATTTATATAAGGGACAAAGTTGCCACTACCGGACATGCATAGACAGCTGTGGATATTGGGTTTTCGCTTTCTTCAATATCTGCTTTCATTTATTTGCAAGTACTTCTCAACATCTTTTGGTATTTCTGGTAGCCTTCCAGCTCTATACTTGTGACGAGTAAATAAATGATTTTTTTTTTTTTATTATTGGCACTCCGTCATTTAAGAATAAAGTTTTAACTAATTCCGAGGTGCATAGATCCTTAATTCGATAATTTCACGAAGGAACAAAATTATAAGCACTACCATGACATATGTTCTCTCCATCGACTTAAATTAACAGCCTATTTATTATGTAATGACACATGATGTTGAATTCCCCATTGGTAGTTTATTATGTTCAAGTACTGTATTGTAGTTTTGTTGGGCAAGTTATGATGAGTTCTAAAGTACAACACGTGATTGTACCCAGTGGACATACACACGGAGGTCCGAATAACATGAAAATTATATGGTGAAAACACAAGTGACACACATACACAGTACTATACATGGGAATGGTTTGGATTTGTCTAGTTGTAACTGGAATATTGGATGGACGAAGACACGTATCTCATCTTAATGAGATAAACCCTACACAAAGCCATCCGTTGCAAATAGTCAATATTGTCGTAAATAATCTATCATAAATGTTCGTTTTTCTTATAGTGAAATTATTTGTTTCTGGAACTGGGACTTTCCATGTCGTTAATCAAATCTGCCAACCAGATGATGTCAAAATTAACTTAGCGTCCTCATAGATTTTCATTAGTAACTACTGATCAGCTGCTCTAATTTTCACTTTCGAACGCCGAAAATCCGTTAGTATAATCATGGAGTTTGGGCGGCCCATCAGAGATACACCTAACTATCAAAAAAAGCTTAGGGTTTTGTATACAGTCCCAACGCAGCCTAATTAAATATGGGCCGAAGGTCCATATACAATAGTTTATACCAAGAACATGGAAAGCTATTTAAAAAATAATAAAATAAAAGGATATATAGTATCCATTTTTATTTATAACTCTCGCTTACGAATGAATGCCATTGAAAAAAAGAATTTGGAGTTTCAACAAAATCCGAAAACCAATCTCTTGTAAAAGAGAACAAGGGAAAGGAAAAATGAGAAGAAAAGAGGGCAACATAAAGAAAAAAAGGGTAAATTATTCAAACAGGTCTGAAGGGTATATTTTTCGAGAAGGATAAAAAAGAATTCTATGATATGTTTAGATATATATATATATATATATATATATATATATATATATATATATATATATATATCATGTTAATTTCAAAGTGATCTGTGTTTGTCCAATTCACATTAATCCTATGAAAAATCAACTAATTTTTTCTCAACAAAAACTTCAAAGTGAAAAAACTAAAATTTAAAAAAAAAATACTTGAAATTGATAAATTAAAAACGAAAAATAAACTCAAAACAAGAAAATTAAGAAACTACTTTAAAAAAAAAAAAAACCAAATATGTACTAAAACACAAGAAAATTTTTTATTTCATAAGATGTGGGTTTGTGCAAGGATTGGGTTTGAATAACCTAGCTAGATCATACCATCTAGACAAATTGGGGTCATCACAATCTTATGGTGGCTCAATCCGAGTACCACATAGGTGAGTCGGTGACCTAGTTGGAGACAGGTCATGAAGGTTGTCGTGGCCACCATTGATTGGTCATATTTGGGCCATCCACTAGTGGCCCTCGCCTTAGGCCACCTCAGGAGGTGGTGGCCCGACCTCTCTCTTATTTTACTTAAAAGATGGATTTGGATAAGATGATTTGAGCCTATCTCAAATATTTTCGTACAGTTCTAGTTCGAATTCAAAAATATTTCATCTTATTTATTATTATAATTTTTTTAAATTTTTATATAAAATATAATAAACAATTCAACTTTTTTAAATCTCAATTTAATTTTTTTAAATTTTAAAATAATATTTTAATAATATTTTTTTTTTATTTTTAATTTTTATCTAAAATTATATCATCTACTTTCCGACTAGCCAGAGACAAACGTACGAAAACACTTCATATAGATGTCCTCATTTCGACTCATCAGGTTTCTATATTGTTTTTTAATTGAACAGTTCGATATTGTTGCATGGCAGATAAGTCAGTAAAATCAGCACTGCCCAAGCCGTACAAACAAGCTCGTAGCATCGATCTGAAGTCGTCCTCCAATTATCAATAATTGGAAAATTTACAATTTCGGGAAATTTTCCAATTATCAATAATTTTCGAATTTTTGAATTATCAATAATTTGAAAATATTGATAATAAATTTTCTAATTTAATTGGAAATTTTCGAATTAAAAAAATTTGAGGAAAAATAAACTTGGTGAATTTGATAATATTTAATATTTTTGAAAATTTCCAATTAAAAATTTCAGAACAAAAAATGTGAGAAATCAAATTTTTAAGGGGAAAGTTCCTCATACTTTTTTTGTTTTATTACTAAACATGTAAACAAATTTATCATTAATGGGAGCCATCACTTTCTCAACTTCTATAAAAAGTTAAATTTATCTTAACTTATTTCATACATCCAAACATATCTCAATGAGACTCAAATATTTTACACAAAATCCAATCAAATACCTTAATTTATTATTATTTATAGATAAACTCAAATTATCTGAAATATTCTTAATATGAGACTTAAATTTTTTTAAAATATTAACAATTTCTTAAGACGAAGCCAAATTATAAAATTGCTGAGAGCATACAGCTTGCATAAGGCCGAGAGAATAAAGTGATCAATCTTCATGTCCTAGTCGTTTCCAAAGACTAAGGCTGACATCTTGCATGCTGAAAAAATTTGACAAGATTCTCAATCCTCTATCTCATTTCTGTGGTAATTATGGGCTTTGAAATACGTGGTGTTCCTAATTAAGGCATAAGTGTTTCTCTATCGATATTATCCGCAGAGCTAGCTGTCTCTCTCCAAGGAAGATGATGATGTTCAGGCCGCAGGGTCCCAATCACCTGATGCTTCAACGTCTGTCTAGGATTCAAATTGGATTTGAATTATCGATCTCTGAAGCCGGCCATCATGTTTTGTTTGTTGTTTATAAAAACCAAACCTGATGCTAACAGCTAGCACAGCTAGATTCCTCTTCTTTTATTTTTTTCCTTATATTATTTGTTATCTGTTCATTGATATTCGGGTTTCCATTCATTATAATCATCCGAAGATGAACCAAGTTCTTCTTCACGATTAGGAATCTAGCTAACTTGAATTAATATTGATGCATACATTTTCTCGCCGTCTAGATTAATGAAAACAAATGAAGGATTAAAATTACCACAGAAAAACAATAGATTAATAAACATATATATAACTGCTGAATACATAATCTAAAAATGGATTCGAAATTGTTCAAAGCATCGAAAATATGAGGAGGTTCTGATATGCACATCACAATAAATAATAATGGCATTATGTTAGGACATGTTAAGTTGCTGCTCATGTCTAATATAATTTGGGTCGACAAGCTTTCATATTCATCATCATCAACATTAAATATCATGAGGATATATATCACACATTAAGCTGTGTCCTTTTATAACAAATGGTTGATATATCATGCCTTTCTTATCCACACAAATAAGGATGTGATTGCCCAAATTAAGTACCATACCCTTCAGCATGCATGCATATATATATATATATATATATATATATAGTTGTGTGTATCAACGGACGCCAAGAGTAATGCTATTAATGTTCAACATTCCTTTTACTATATATCACCCTCCGCTCACCATCTCCTAATGTGAAATTAAATGATTATAAGCTATTCGTTATACTCTGTTTGTGAATTAATCATTTAATAACATATCAAAAATGTTAAAAAAGTGATAATAAAAAAATAATAATAAATATAATTTTTCATGCCTAAGCTCACTGATCTCAAACCCCACGTACATAAATCGCCTGTGTATTATTTCATATATGGGTTCTGCTGTCCTTGTTTGGTATAATAAGGCCAAGAGAATTAGGGACCCAACTTAGTTTTCCAACATGTACTATTGATCAGGATAACTACCTAATACCCTAATTTCAGATCCGATATGCAATTGTGTGTACCTAGCTACTTAATTACATTTCCAATATCACCAGCGCATTATAAGAAAAGTATTTATCTATTATCAGTTATTTTTTATTAAAATAATTATTTTTTTATAAAAATAAATCTATTTTCATTATAAATAATCATTTTCATTGCAATAACTCGAAATAAATATACATTTCTGGTACAGCTAGTAATCAGCCGGGGTAGGTATAATATGAAACTTCAAAGGCCGATCAACATGAATAGCTAGGGCCCCTAATTGCTTAATTATCTACTTATAATTGCTGCTGGGAAAGGCTGAAAAGGCATCAAATTAACAAGTATTAAAGTCAATACACGACCTAGCTATTGTATTTTGATGGGTGAATGTAGAGCCATTCCAAACGAAATATCTTATTAGTTTGCATGCATGCATGTTATCATTATGATCACAAAGCGTCCAAACAGCTTCTTTTACTTGCATCCAACTTATGTACTTATTTCCACATCACGAAGTAATATTACAGTTTATCATTATCACAATATCATATATAAAATATTAAAAAAAATAAAATTAAGAAAAGAAAGATGAGCAAGATAGGTCGTTAACGCCTATTATATAAGTCTTAGGCCTAGTTTGGGTATTAAGGTATTTTGATAATACATTGCTATCTTACTTTTATTTATTATTTTAGTATTAATTTTTACCTACTTTTCACTACTATTTATTATTATTCAATATTCTATTATTATTTTTTTATTATTATTTATATACTACCTCAGAATACTTACTACCCAAACATAACCTTAATATGTTGTTGATAATTAGTCAAATCCAGCCACCCTAATTACCGGCATAATATTAAGTATTTGAAAAATCTGTCCCTCACATATATAATATTATTTGCATAGTATACTAGGCATTGAGATAAAATAAAATGAGAAAATATTAAATAGTAGTAAAATAGTTTGTATACAATAGTGAAATGATTTGAGTTAAGATATTTTATAAGATTTTGAAAAATGAGAGAAAAAAAATTTAAATAAAAATATTATAAATTTAAAATATTATTAGAATATAATTTTTGTTTTGAGATTTAGAAATAATGAATTGTTTTTGGAAAATGCTTATCCCCACCAAGGAAAGCCATCGAGAAAGGCTATTGATGATAGTTTTTTTTATTTAATAATTAAAGAAGTGTTTTTAAATGAGTTTGTGAATTTTTTTTATTTTTAAAAAATATATTTAAATGATTTAAAAAATGTTAAAAAAATATAAAATAAAAATATATATTTTGTACTTTTCCGTAAAAACTCTTGGGATCCCTCTCAGTGGCCTAGAAGTCTTTATTATTTTTTATATTTTATTTATAAGTTTGAAAAAATTGTAATGATCAGAAGAAAATATTAAAAATTAAAAAATAATAAATAATTATATTTACTGTATTTAAATATTGAAATGAAATCAGACGGTCTTATCAACCCAAACATAGCCAAATAATTGAAAATGGACTGGCTGCCTGCTTACAAACGTCAGAATCGATAGTCTTTTCTTCTTGTGCATTATTAGCGGTTCATGCAAGCGATCACAGAAAAGGTTATATATATATTCGAGCGTCCGCTTGATTGACCTAACTTTGACTCAGAAAATGTGGTGACTTTGGTCACAGAAATTTAGAACATAATAATTGGTATATTTCAAAAGTTTCTTTCATTAATAAATGTTGGCCGGGTACGTCTCTTTCTTTATTGATGTTTTATTTGTCTAATTTATTTTTATAGATGAGATGAAATAATATGAGATAAATTGATATTAAAATTAAAATTTTGAATAAAATATTATTAAAATATATATTTTTAATATTATTTTATTTTGAGATTTGAAAATGTTAAATTGTTTATTTTATTTTTGTGTGAGAATTTAAAAAAGTTGTAATGATTAAATGAGATAAATTGAGAAAAGTTGTAATAATATAAATCTTTCTCACTATCTATATTATGTATGTATGTATGTATATATGTATCATGTGAAATTACTATTAATTTCAATAGTTTAGGCTAATGAAATAAAATATATTTAATTATTTATATTATATCGATAACATTCTCGGGTCAAATAATCTCTAAGTAAATGAATCCAATACGTCAAAATAAAATATTTAATTAGATAAGATAAAGTATAAAGTCAAAATCGAACTCCAAACCTCTATTCTAATATCATGTAAAACCATTACTTATGCTAAAAATTTAAGCAAATAAAAAGATGTATATACAAGTACACACACATATATATATATATATACATTTAGGGTGAGGCTACTCTGCCGCCTCACCCTTACGCGGTTTTTTTTTTTTTTTTTTGTTTTTTACTTTTCATATTTTTTTAATACATTTAAAGATTTTAAAAAAGTAAAAAAAAAATTCCATACACTTAAAATCACTTACTTAATCACTAAGTAAAAAAAAAAAAAAAAAAATTTGCCCAGCGGTCAACTTGGACGGTCAAGTTGAGAGGGTAAAGTAGTGTTTTCCATACATTTATATTATATCCTTAACTTATTCAGGTACAAGTCATGCACAGAGAAAACCAGAAAAGCATACCAAAAAAACAAAGTTACTAGAATTCATAATATGGATTTATTTAAAAGCCTAGATGATCATGGACAGAAAAAACGCAACAGTATTGAGCATTACAATTAGTTGCAGTTGATTACAGGTAGTTATAGTTGATAGTTGTTACCCGTGGCGAAACCAACAATTTTTCTCGAGGGACAAATTTTTCAGTGTATGATACATTGAGATTCGAAAATCATAAAAACATAATTATATATAAATTTAGATCTCGATAATTTAAAATATACACGTAGAAATAAAATTTTAAAAATACAACTTCTTAATATATGTTTCAGATTTTCGATGATAATGTTTCATGAAATAATATTTATCTATTATTATTTTTGTAATGAAATATTTAGAATTTATTTGCTTCATAGAAACTATCAAGTGACCTTTTAGAATAAGGGGATAAAACCTCTAAACTATTTTTCATATAGATCTCTAACCTTAAATTGTTTTTCTTATATTTTTATTTTGGATTCTATATTAAGAAGTCTAATATTGTATAACAAAAAAAAAAAAAATTAGGATCCATATTAATAAGTTTATTATTTTTCCTAAACTTAGTTTTGATTTAATTTTAGTGAGACCACACTCTTAAAAATAAATGATATATAGAAATTATACAAAATTATGAGACTATAGAAAAAAAATTGGGGAGACATGTCTATGTATATTGAAATTTTTATAAAATTTTGCAGAGCATATGAGAATTATAAATTTTTTTAGGGTGATCATTTTCTATATTTATAAAATTATAATTAAAAATTAAGGTATATTTTGATTTTTTTTTTAAATTTTGGTCGCCCCTAGATAAACGTGGGTTCGCGCTACTTGTTTCTCATAAAAAACATTAAGTCATGTTTAAATAATGAAAATATTTTATCTCATCTTATCTTATTTTATAATTATAAATTTTTTAAATTCTAAAACAATAATAATATTAAAAAATAATATTATAATAATATTTTATTTAACTTTCAACTTTTATCTCAACTCATCTCATCTTAACTCATTATCTAAATAGCTCCTAATTATAGTTGATTTTTCTCAAACTAAAATTAGCGAGTCCCGAAATTATTAGCATCGCAGCATGTATATAAGCTTATATATATTTTTCTGTTATTTTGGCCAAACGTTTTTTTTTTTTTAAGATTGAGAGAGGGGCAGCTAGTGTAAATTATCTCTCTGGACTTGACCACAAGGGCTTCTACTCGCTGCAGCATGTTTGATTTGAGTCATAACTACTAATTTTGGATGGAACAAGGTGCCAGCATACAAAGGCCTCCAAGACTTTAGTTTATAAATTTTATTAAAACAAATCGTTTCAAACCTATAATCTCGAGCAAGGAGGAAATACGATCTCCTAATCTCTGCCAAACGTACGTATACGTATATTGAGCCAATTATTCATTTTTACAAGAGCACGTAGTACGTACATACAGGTCAAATGTCAACAAAATTGATTGGCCATAATAAATGAAAATTGATTTTGATGGTTGGCAAAGGCAGATGTGATCCTTCAAAGCGTATTCAATTGCTACATTATTCCACAATCACCATTTTTTTAATTAGGGCTTCCCTTCAGATATGTTATATTCAATGGTTCATTTTGTTCTTTATTTTTTATTTTTATTACTTTTTTTAAACACAAGCAATATAAAAGCTTCGTTGGGTTATAGCTGAAATAACATATTAGCATAATTTTTCTTGATTTAACTTAATTTTTCCTTCTTTTATTTCATTTTCAAGTTTCAGAGTAGAAAAATTCTATTATTAAGTATGTGCGTAGAACACATCTACTAAAATATTTATATGACATAATTTGATTTTAAAAATAAATTTTAAATTTTAAATATTACAAATTAAATCTTATAATTTAAGTTTTGTAGATAGTATGATCTACACACCAACTTGAAAATAAAATATTCTAATTATATGCAATGAAGAAATGAGAAATTAGATGAATTCTAGTCATTTAACACAACCTTAAAACAATAACAAAAAATTTTGATTTAAAGATTTACAAATATAAATTAAAAAATATAACCGAGAAATTGTGTCGGAACCAATTGGGCTTGAATCCTTGACTGCGTCTAATTTGTAGTGTTATCATCCTAAAAAGACACATCAGATTGGACCCAGAATTTACAAAGAGTGGTACTATTCTGCCGCCCACTCTGAGTGTATTGCCTTATTATTTTTTTTTTTTATATTTTTTTAATATATTTAAAATTTTTAAAAATAAAAAATATATATATCAATACATTTAAAATCACTTTCTTAATCACTAAATAAAAAAATAAAAAAATTTAACCAACGGTCAACTTAGGTTGTCAAAAATAGAGGATATAGTAGTGTTTCTAGTATAGATCACGTTGTTGAGATAAGATATTTTATTAAAAATTAAATAAAATATTATTATAAAATATTTATTATTATTATTTTTTAATTTAAAAAAATTATAATTATTATATAAAATAAAATAAAATTATTTTATTTTATGTAACCAAACTTACCTTAATTGCCCACCCATACCATACCCTCTTCGTATACAATCCCATTCTCCAAATTTTCAATCATTCAAAGGGTTAAAAAAAAAAAAGTGATATATTTGTCTATTAGCCTCACAAATTCTATAAAAAGTCTTTCCCTGTCAGCAATATGGCCCACCTTGGTCGGTCCCACTTTTCATGTCTCTTTTTTAAATTTTATGTGATGTATATGCCTGCCCACTCTATTAAACCAAGATATCAGAGGATACCCCATGTCACAATTATTTTTTCTCAAAAAAATTAAAAAATTCTCACATTAAATAGTCATGAATGTAATTATCCCTTTTGATTGGTGTTTAGATTGCCACGTATTTCCCATAAATATCACTGACCCACAAATGTGTTAAATGTATCCAACAATTTTTTCAGTCCATGCGTGCATAACATTTATTTTATTCAAAAAGTTATTACTCTTCGTCGACAAACTATCATCAAAATTTGATTTTTCATCCAATTTTCTTCCATCTTTATGTCTCATCTTGATCGATGACACAAATATAAGCAGTTGATGATGAATATTGTTCATTTTCTTATCATTGGGTCCAACATACAAAATAGGTCATATTTTACGAATGAAAGTTGTAATTATCCCGTTTTATATATATATATATATATAAATATAAATCAAACTCCAAAGCTCTTACAAATGGAGGCCTAATGTTTGATACGGAGAAAACTTCTTGTTGATAGAACTTGTTAACAAACTTGATACCCACTTTAGTTTGGAAAACTATTAGGCAGATGACGCGATACTCTCATTCTATCACATGCAATTGAAATTACTTATACAAATACCAATCTTAACTGTTACGACATTCTATGATAAAATGGAAAATTGTGTATTCTTATTCCGAGAGTTTTTAAAATTTACTCCCTTAGTTTTCAAAATTCCTTTCTACTTATAAACTCCAATCAAGATCCATAGTAGCAATTATTTGAAAAGAACATATTTTTGGTATTAAATACTTGTAAATACGATTTTTCTGTTCAAATAATTGGTCCTCGTATAGAACTTTATCTTAAAGTACTCCTGTTTTAATTGATTGGAATGATGGCTTAATGAGTTAAAGCTCAGCCCAGACTGTAAAACGAGAGGCCCCCACATATCAGTCTTCAAGTGGACGTATCTGCCAAATTGCCCCTTCGAATCAATCTACTTCTCTCCTGGCTGTCCACAGATTGCAGCACGAGTTGATTGAACGAAAGGATTCAACTCCAGGGCCAGTTCGACTGAAAGAAAGAACTCAGCAAACAATGCAACAGAGATGATATATGGCCTATCCCTTTGGTGTTAGGTGCGGGTAAAACACAGGCCATTGTTCATGCCATCTCTGATCTTCCATGATCTTATTGATCCTTATTTTTAGACTGTCATGGGAATAATTGAATGAGTTAGGCAGAATGGTATTTAGTTAGAAAAATATTACAGCTTTTTAAATGTGTCAACATAAAGAATGAGATGAAGAAAATCAAATGAAAGGAGATCGAGGTGAGAAGGAAACTACAAACTGTCCGATCGAGTAGGGCCTAATGACGGCTTGCTATTAGCTGTATGGAAAGCTAAGCTGAAATAGAGCTTTCCATACGAAGGCAGCAGTCTTAATCACTTAACGACGTGATTCTCTTTCCTTACTTACTAACACTGCTATATATATACCTCCAATTTCTCTTTTTCTGAATCATATTCGAAATAATTCTCTCGTTCCTTTCAACACAATTCCATGGCCATGTATGCCCCCTTTACACATGCTGTTGCCTCTCTTTTACTTTGCGTGCTTGCATTTGGTCTCTCTGTTATGGGTCGACCCACCACTTTTCTTCAAGATTTCAAAGTCACATGGGCTGATTATCATATCAAGCAGATCGATGGAGGGAGGGCCATCCAACTCATTCTGGACCAAAATTCTGGTAAAGCTCTTTAGTACAGTACTTCCAAAAGTTTATAATTTGGATTGTGCTCAGACAGAGATGACTCACAAATTGTTACGTTTCAGGATGTGGGTTTGCTTCCAAGAGTCAGTACTTGTTCGGGCGTGTCAGCATGAAGATTAAGCTGGTTCCTGGAGACTCTGCTGGAACTGTCACTGCCTTTTATGTATGTTAGATTAGTAATTACCAATTTGAGCTAGCTTTTGGTATACATCACTTTTCTGACCTTAGTTGCTGGTATAAATACATACATACAGATGAATTCAAACACGGATTCAGTTCGTGACGAGCTGGACTTCGAGTTCCTGGGGAATCGAACTGGGCAACCATACACTGTCCAGACCAATATCTACGCTCATGGGAAGGGAGATAGGGAACAAAGAGTGAACCTTTGGTTCGATCCTGCTGCTGATTTCCACACTTACACAATACTGTGGAACCACCGTCATGTTGTGTAAGCGAACAGTTTCATACATACATACATACATACATATATATATATTTATATATATAAGCATGACCGACACATATCCTTGTACGTACTAGCAGTGATCTGGTCGATGTTTGTTAATGTCGTTGTTGGCACTGCAGCTTCTATGTGGACGATGTGCCGATAAGGGTGTACAAGAACAATGAAGCTAAAGGAATTCCATTCCCAAAGTTGCAGCCCATGGGGGTCTATTCCACGTTGTGGGAAGCCGATGACTGGGCAACGAGAGGTGGGCTGGAGAAGATTGATTGGAGCAAAGCACCTTTCTATGCTTATTACAAGGACTTTGACATTGAGGGATGCCCTGTGCCAGGACCGACTACCTGTGCCTCCAACCCCAGAAACTGGTGGGAGGGAACCACTTATCAAGCACTTAATGCCCTTGAACTTAGGAAGTATAGATGGGTTCGTATGAACCACATGATCTATGATTACTGTACCGACAAATCGAGGTACCCGGCGACCCCGCCGGAGTGTTTCGCCGGCATCTAAATTTGCTTAACAATCGAACCGGAAGTCCATGCATCCACCAAAGTGTTTCATAGATTCATATTCCATATACTTTATGTACGTACATGTTCTTGTACACTACGTACGTTTTGTGATAAAAGTCATGCATATTGTAGGGTGTAAAGGGGGAGTTATGTGAATTATTCTTGTGTATAAATGTCCGTGAAGGCTAAGCTCTGGGATTGTGCAAAAGTCAATTCCTGCATGTGGGCTATAATAGCCTATTTGTGTCTGTACTTGTTAGGCATTTTATGTGCCAATAAAGCTTCTGCATATATAATTGTGAAGAGGATATTCTATGTGCAATGTTTTCAAATGCTAAGCCAAAAAAACATCTTCTTACTTTCAACTGATGAACCAAAAGCAAATGCTCTGGGCCCATGCAAAAGATGTGGTTACATCCAAATTGATTGTTTTGGGTGTAAACGAAAAAGTTCTAAGAATTTTGGGTATGATTTAAACATGAGGAATGGTTTTGGTTTAGATTCTACCATTCCTGATCATATTTGCTTATACGATACATTTTACTTAGATACACATTTAAGCATAATACTTCATCAAATATGTCAGAAACCTGCAAAAACCTATGATGAAGTGCAGCAACTCTTTCTATATGCGTTGAAAATATGCCTCTAGTCGGCAGTACTGAGAGAGGGTCCCAGCAAGGGTGGTCACGGTTTTGGGTGGGTATACGTGCACGAGTGAGGATTAATGATACGTACTGTCATGTTGTAGTCAATATGATTCATAAAAGACCTTATATTATCATATACAGATACCAGCCCCATTTTATATAGCCTTGGTGATTGATCAGGTTGATATCAATAACTCACATTTTTCTTATTTTATTAATTTTTTTGTATTTATTCTACCTAAAGAAAAATTGGACAGGCTCACTTAGAGGTCCAACAAAATATGACTAAATTTGTAAAGAGATTATTTGTAATTAGACATAGTACCCTCTTCATTTTCAGCAATAAAAAATTGAATTAAAAAAGTAGATATTAAAACTTGAATTAAGAAGTATTTGAATTTCAATTGCCTGCCCAGATTTTTATTTTTATTTTTATTTTTTGTCAATCTAATATTATCGGAACAAGTAATTTTGTTTTTTCTACATTACACTATTACAGTACTGTCATTGGGAATGGTAACAAAATGTCGATTCATCCATTTCTATGATGGTGGGGCACATTAATCAGACCTCAAAACTCCTCCCTTCACCATTTGAGAGGAGGATCAGAGATATTTATCTTGTCTAATCACACCTATGTCCAGCCTCATAAGATATTATTTATATCTCTTCTAATTAACTAAAACACTCTCAAAAGGTCAGGAATTTGCCAACAGATGAGTTTATTTATGTTATCTGTCAAAATCATCACCAGAAAGGGGCACGTGAAATATTTTCAACATTTTGGATAAAGATTGTTTTTATAGATGAGATGAAATAAATTAAAATTAAAATTAAAAGTTGAATAAAATTTTATTAGAATATATTTTTTAAATATTATTTTTGTTTTGAAATTTGAAAAGATTGAATTATTTATTTTATTTTATAAATATTTTAAAAAATTATAATAATGAGATGAGATGAGATGAGATGAGATGAATTATAAAAACAAACGAAGAAAAGTCACTCACTTTTGAAAAATACAAAGATCGATTTAACTGATACAAGAAAGTTTACAAGGACAAAACTAAAATTCAGGAAAATTATCAGGACAAAACACCTGAAAAAAAAAATCTTCATTCTTTACTATTCCAAATTATATGATCAGTCTGAAATATAGGGACCACAATCTCAGACGGCAGGATAGGAAGGCAGGCATTAAAATGAGGGACCTTAACGCACCTCCAACTGGTTTGACTTAAGCCAAGGGGACCATCCAGTAATTGATTCTCAGTTAACCACAAGGGTAAATGGTGGAAAAACGTTGTCGGTTCTACCTGTTGATATCGATATAAAGTAGTTCACAAACATAGCTGTATATAAAGCCAAACATAAAATAAGCAGGAAGTCCCTATTATCAGTACAAAGCTGTTTGCAAGCATTTAAATACAGCCAAAGATGATGATCACTGGAAATAAAAGTCCCTATTATGAAGAATAAAGTTAAAACAAAGGTCTCATTCGACCAAGAAATATATTCGAGGGAACAGGTAGATGATAAGATTAGGACAGAAATAAAAGATCTAAAACCATATCTCATTGTTAGATAGACGTCATAATTTGTAAATCAACAGAGAGAGTACTACAAATGAAACAGAATTTACATCAGATGAAACCCTAATCTTGCATTGATACACTGGACAATGTTAATGAATAAATCAAGTAAAGAAAGTACTTAATATTTTTGTTATAAGTAGTAAAGAAAGTACTTTTGTTCCAGCAGTGCTGTAAGATTCCTGCAAAAAGAGCAAGTTTCTGGTCTTGAACATTTGTTGTTTGTGAGTCGTGTGTAGAGGAAAAGACTCTTCTGCTCAATGAGAAGGTAATAGCTATGGACAATTCCTGAATAGAAAATCGAATGAACTGTAGTGAAAGTATGCACCACAAATTATCAGAACACTACAGAACTCAGACATTAAGGACACCACAGTGGCAAAAATCACAACAGCTAAAGATATATTCATGCATGAACCAAATATAAAGCTGCAACGATAATTAAGAACCCGCATACTGCCTCGTTGTGATGATGGAGGTTGCGTTACCAAGATATATACTATTGAAAGCCTTACCGCAAGTGATATTATCACATCTATAGTCAGCTCTGGCTCATCTGTTAGTTCCTAGCTCATCATCACATTAATATTGGAAAAGTAATGGCATATGATTAGAGAACAAGTCGGTTAACATCTAAGAAAAGGCATACAGAAATACCAACAGGAAGACATTGAGCATAACAAATTCCACACTCTCAACTTGCTGATAATTCTTCTGTACCTCAGTGGGTGTTAGTTGTCTGCAGAACACATGCAAGATTTTCCGAGTATGGCTGACTTTTATACCGTGCAGAAGATCATAATGCACAAATAAAGAATATTACTGATTTTTTATATGCTCTCTCAATGCTCCAATTGTTGATGAAGCAATCCATTTTCAGAAAAAATATAGAGAAAGTGTGCACTGATTCAAACAACTTTAGCAATGCATGATACCAAGATCAAGCAGCAGGTACTAAAGCTTCACCCTTATATCCAACTCAAAGAAAATATATTGACACTTATTATATATCATAGAGAACTTCAAGTATTATACTGTTAATATGAAGCATTGCCATTGAATGTCCATATTTTTCTCTGGGGTGCCACCTACCGGGGGGGGATGGGCAGGGGGTACCACCATCTAGGAAAACCCAATAGATACTGAGCCATAACAGGTTGTTGCTAAATAGAAAAGTTTGTTAATAGATATTAATTGAGCGAGAAAGCTCGCACATCCGTGAGGAATGCATCTCTTTTGTATGTACAGGAATTCTGAATATTTTTCAACCCTTATATAAAAAGTATCCATCAATGGATACCATTTTGGATAATCAAAAACATAAACTAAAAAAATTTAATACCAACTAATAGAAAAGAGAAATGTTCTATCAATACAAGGATAATCAAAAACTGGCTCACCGATATTGATTTGGCGATGGGACATTGAATGTGAGAGCTGCTTACAGTCAACAACCCAAAGAGATTAGTATATCAGCCAAATTATACCAAAAGTACTGAAGCTTCTTCAGATGCTGTGTACACAATAAAGTAGTTGCATCCTTTAATAAAAGTAAGAAGCTGTGAGCAGATGGAATGAAAAAGACATACCATGCCTTAGGGAAGTAGCTAGTAGCAAATGATAGAAAAGCTGAAGACTTGATTAAAAGATCTTGCAACAATTAACTTTCAAAAATGCTGCACCACATCTTTTAATCTCGAGTTTATGGATCATTTTATGTAAAAAGAAAATATGGTACATCCTCATGAAGGAATCTCAAAGATAGCTAAAGCCTATTAATGCAAAACTTCAACTACTAATGATATTGAAGAAGAACAACAGTTAATACTATAGGTGGACTTTTGCTTGCATCCCTGCCAATCAAATTTAGCAAAAGGCTCAGTCCACCACACGAATAAGAAGTATAAACAAGTTGAGAAATTGAGGGGACCATGACATATAATAAATATAACCATTCACAACAATTTATAGACTTGACAGCAGGATATACAAGCATCCTCGGAGGAATCTTTAGTACACTTCACGTTTAAATACTTTAACGATTATAGCCCATAAAATTAGGCATTCAGGTCGACTTGCACCATTCTAAATTCCTATGTAATTCAATCTAAATCTTCCATCTGCTGCCAAAAAGTTCTCTCTATGTTTCAGTTTGGACTCTAATATGTTCCATAGAGAGGTAAGAGAGGAAACAAAGATACACAATGCATGCTACCACGTATATCAGGCATTGATGAACATGTTTAATTCCCTCTTTAGTAAATTGTTATAGAGGATAAAGGTCACAAATGAACAAGCATCGATCTGTGGAAGAGGAAGCAGGTTTCTCGAAGAAGAAAGGCAAGACTTTGAATTCTGGAGATTAAACCAGAAACAGTGTCAACCCAGTTGGCTCTCACCTACTAACCCATTCAGGCCAGCTCTTTCCAGGGATGGGAAGAAGCTCCGTTATCCCCTCCCCGGACCACCATTTCCATTCAATTTCTTGGAAAATCCTTATTGGAAAATCCTTCAAGTGCCACTCAATTTGGATCTTCAGTCCACATTGGAAAATCCTTCTGGGAAATTTAGGCAATTTGTTTTTCAATAAGTAAAACATACACTAATTAACAGGGGCATTCCGAGAATCGAACTCGGGACCTCTCCCACCAAATGTATTTTGATGTATTTTGATTGTTCTTTGTATCTGGATCCATTCTCCACCTGTTGTAATTTTATTTTAATATAACATAATACAAATTGCCGAGGGAAAAAAAAGCAAGCTGAACCTGAGTTTTTTCTCAAAAGGGAAAATATTGTTAATTGGATGATTGATGCAAGCAAGAACATATTACAAGATGTGAAAGCTGAGAAACGTCAGATCTTCACTGAATCTCACCAGATGCTCCCATCCTACCTCTTCTTTCTGTACCCGCAATGACCAAAATTGGTACATACTATAATGATCTTTAAGGAAGGTCTCTAGGTTCCAGATTACTATATTTTTTTTTTTTTTATAAGTAGTTCCAGATTACTATATAATATGAAAAATACAAGTTCATATTGAACATTGTTGACATTAATTTGTATCGGTACGGTGCAAGGACCCTTCACATTAGTTTCACTGTTTCAGTACATGTGGTACATTTTAAC
This sequence comes from Cyclocarya paliurus, assembly GCA_029856935.1. NCBI lineage: Eukaryota > Viridiplantae > Streptophyta > Magnoliopsida > Fagales > Juglandaceae > Cyclocarya > Cyclocarya paliurus. Next base: position 32,460,293 of record CM056949.1, read on the forward strand.
CAGGAAAAAAAATCCAAAACTAAATTACAAACCATGTTGCATTACAAACCATCCAAGTTCTTCATTTCAAAAGGAGATACAGTTTTGATAACTCTAGGGCTTTGTTAGCTTAGAGAGAAATAAAGACCACAAGAAATAAGTTACAACATAAAATGGCTATTGCTGCAATCAAAGATGAGAACTGACTAAAGTATAGGCCTGTTCTCTTCCCCACAACCCAACTTTGCTCGAGCAAAGAATGCAGACAATTCATTTTGGGAATACGGAATTAAGGTTCGTCCTTAAATTATTTTAAAAATTCAAGCATGAGTAATGGGAGGTTTCTGGGTTTACATATATAGTTTCATAGTTCCAAAAATATCTTAACTCTTTCTGGGTATTATGAAGAATGTTTAAAGACATTAACCCATTATTTTTCACAATAAACTTAAGGGATGTCATTGATCCAAAACAATAAAATGTAACATAATAGATTCAATTGAAAGAAGTCCCGGTTTTCCAATGAAACATGAACTTGTGAGGAAACACAGTATCAGTTTTTCCTTTTAACTTTTTTTTCTCCCTTCACACAATTACATTCAGTTTTCCAATTTTTACCTTGGAAATATAAGATGCGGTATACCTTTATTATATGATTCAGATTAATGTATTCGATGATCAACAAACATCTACCCAATGTAATAAAATAGACGACTAAAAATTGAGCATAATTTCAACTTAGATTAGATGCAAGTATTGTTGCACCACATTGCCACAAGATGATACTTCCATTCCCAAATACCGAAACAAAACTGAATACACAAGAATGGCAATATTAATTACCTATGATGGTCAGGTTAATTAGATACTTTCACGCCACCGAACCAGTGCCACGCTCAGAGGGTGTGGCCTACACTCCAGAGGGGCCCAGACATCACCATTCCTGGCAACATCTTGACGGTATTTCTTTTCTCCCCAAGAGACAATCCATCGTGCTCTCTCCTATCTTTGTTGAAAGCAGACATCCATACTTACTTTCCTTTCCATCGAATTCGCCATTGTACTTCTCAAAGCAGTCAAGTTTGGTGCAGCATCAGCCGATGTGGCTTTCAGACAAAGTATAGCACTGATTGTATAAAAAAAACACCTTTATGGTAGTTCCCTCCTTGACTCCGTTGAAGAATCTGAGCCTAGACCATATGATAAGGATAAGGGAAGGAGATGTATGGAATCCCACATTGCTTGGGAAAGAGAAGTTCTTACTCTTTATATCCCAATTAGGACTCCAATTGTATCATTAACTAGTCATTTGGAGTATAGGTTATATGATTTGAGCCTTCCATTGGGGTATTACAAATGCTATCTGAGTCTATCCCAACCAGAAATGTGGGACTTGAGCTATACTACCTATGACGGATGGACCCGATGAGGACGTAAGGAATTTAAGAGTGGAGATTGTGATACCCCATATAATAAGTAGGGGTAGGTGGTGTATGAAATCCCACATTACTTGAGAAAGAGAAGTTCTTGCTCTTTATAATATTCCAATGGAGTTCCAATTGTATCATTGACTAGTCCTTTTGGAGTATAAACCAAGTGGTTTGGGCCTTCTATTGTGGCGTTACAATTTGAGCCTAGACTATTTTCCAGCTCCATGGGCCTTTTTTTTTTTTTAATTTCCCTGTATTGTATTTATTGTAAAAAGATATTTTTTCAGGGCCCATCCTCTTCTTTTGTATTTTTCCTTTAAATTTAATATAATGTTTGCTAAAAAATAGAAAGATGTGGAGCCAATGATGCCACAAGTAATGGTGGCATTGAGAGTATAGATGGGAATGGGTGGTAATGATTGCAGTGAAGATGGTGGCAGTAGTGGCAGCAGCTCATTTGATAAAAACAAATGTATGCTAGAGGTAAACCATTAGCAGAACAAAACGAGGTAAAACCAATGATGCCATTAGTTATGGTGGCATTGAGTGTATAGATGGGGGTGGATGGCTATCATTACCGTGAAGATGGTGGCAGCAATTGCTATGGCATCAAAACATGGTTGCAGGGACCATGTTGGTGATTCAACGAAAAGCAACAGCCAGGAAGTGGAAACCATAGTAGTGAAAGTGACGAAGCAATAATTTCAGAAAAGTGGAGAAGGTGGACGCAACAGCGATTAAGGTAGCACAATAATGGTACTGCCGGTGGTGGGTCCTTGGTGTTTACAGTGTTTGTAATATCAGAAATGACAGCAATGGAGGTTGTGGTGATACGCCAGTTCGGAGGCACAAACTTGCGGGGTAAACAGTGAAAATGGTGACTACTGTAATATATAAGGGAATCACCACCTAGCAGTGCCAGTGTGGTGACAACGAATTCGAGCTCGAGGCCCTCGCAGAGTGGTTATTGGCATTTTCGAGGAATTTTACCAAACAGTTGGTGCGCTATACGGCTTTGGTTCCATTCTTTAGGGGGGAAAAAAACGATTAAACAGACACCAAACAATTGACAGCCATGAATTGACGTAATTACAACAACAACAACAACAAAAACCTCTCAGATTCCATAAAACCTAGAGCTGGATGTAGTAGCCTCAGAGAAGTTCAATTTTTACCAAGAAAATGCTGCAAATTACATACCTGCATTTCCCGACTAGTTGCAGCAAATATCACTGTCGTTGTAACTTGTGAGAGTTTCAGCCGTCCTACTAGTCTGCTTCACCCTTTGCGGTTTTACCTTTTCGGCCTCATCGGTTGTTATGAATTTGCAGTATTATTTTACAGTTTTCCTGGAGAGGAGCCAAAACAATTTATAATTCTTTGTACAATCTTGTTTTAAAAAATAAAACAATGATATTTATTATTTATATAAAATAATATTATTTTTATGAATTATTTTATAAAAATATTCTTAATTTAAAAGATAATTGTATAAAAAGTTATAAAAAAGTTATATGTCTATTATTTTTCCAAAAATCAAGCAATATGAGGGAAAAAAAAAACATAACCTCAAAAATATAAGTTTAGATAAAAAAAATAAAAAAAAATTAAACCAGAGAGAAAATTTTAGAAAACATAGAATTTCAAGTGAAAAATAACATTTTATTATTTTCAGCACTTTTTAGATTTCATTGCAAGGCAAGTGAAAGTTCTTGGCATAGCTTCCCATTTAATATAGCTTGCATTTTCTATAATATATATATATATATATATATATATATATATATATATAATGTAGCTTGCATGAGCTAATGACTAATCTACCCCTTTCTACGTAATTTGCCGCATATATATATAGTTTCCGTTAGTTTTCGGAAGTTTGATGGAAATTCCGAAGGACCGAATTATAGATTTTTCGGATTTATGTATCAATTTAATTTGTAAAAGATAAAAATTGATACCTTGAATTACAAAAAAAAAATTAAAATTTAATTATACTGTTCACAGTTGCCTCGTTGACGTGGCACTATCACATGTCACGTGATTTATTAAAAATTAAAATATATATGTATATATATATATAATATAATGACGTTTGAAAATATATAATTAAAAAAAAAAAGACTAAAATTCTAAATTCCCTCTATTCTTTTTATATTTGTGTTTTTATTTTTTATTTTTAATAAATAAACATATATGTCATGATACATCAGCAAAAGAAGTACGATATAACTGAGATCATGGCATAATATATGGCATTTATATTTCTCTCCTTAATTTGAACCCTTCTGGATATAATTAGTCATAATATTGTCAAACCGCTAGTTATTTATATATTATCTCAAGTTTTTTTCAATTAAGTTCATTTATCTTCTTAGATTTATGATTATATGATTCCTTGATGATCTCCACTATCTTCCAGGCATTCAACCATTGTTAACTGTCACGTCCAATAACCAATATCAATCATTCAGTTTTAAAGATTAATTGCACTTAAAAAATCCAAGTATGTAAAAATAAATAAATATATATATATATATGTATATTGTCAGCTTTAAATTCACATGTATACCACAAAAAATAACAGAAAAACATCATCAATGAGTGTGATGCTGATTTTTAGAAAATAATAATAAGAGAAGAAAGATCAGCCCCTATAATAAGATATGTAAATGTGCCTATATAGCTTCCCATGAAAATTGTGTCTACTTAGGATTTAATAAGTGTCCTTTTTCAGGTTATAATTAAGTTTAGAAAAATGTTATGAATAATGCTACCATGTAGTCTCATTTTGTCCCCTCATTTTGATCATGTATTTTTTTTCTTTTACTTACTGATTAAAGAAGTAATTATTAATGTATTAGTATTTTTTTATTTTTTAAAAATATTTAAAAATATTGCAAAATTTTATATATGATCACATTGTCATCTTATTTTCGTTCTATTGTGATGAAGTGACATTATCTATCAATTTTAAAATTTTTCAGAGGGTGGCGCAGACAATATCCAAATTAGGCATATATCATATATGTAGTATTATATGATGATAACTCTTCCCTATTTCTTTTTTACGAGTACTACTATTCAATAGCAAAGGGAGGAAAGGAAAATCAGTTCATAAATATTTTTAAACTATATATGGAGAATCGGAATATTTTTAAGACCGTGGTCGAGATCTACGTACGTAGACTTTAATTTGTAGATCACACCCATGTTTCCTAGCTTGTTATAATTTGTATGGAAAAAAAAAAATGAAAAATCTTAAAGCTGTATCATGAGTAGAATGTGTTGTAAGTGAAGTAGTAGAATACTTTATTATTATTTATTACTATTCACATGATTTCATTATTATTGATAAATTATTTTTTTATTTTATTTTATTTTTTTATTACTATTTAAAGATCATTTGAAATTAACTCGACATTCACACGTAGCCTAAAATAAGCATGCAGGCGCTGTAGCAATTGACTGGTCCACAGTACTACTGGGTGAAATGAACATTAATCGTATACGGCTTGTCAAGCAAATGAGACAACAAAGAAAAACACGATGAAGACTATATCCCAACAACCAATTAGAAGGCATGGAGCTTGGCCTTATTCGATCCGCATGCAACAAAGCAACACGAGGCAAAGTTCTCCGGCCGTCCTGTTCTCACGCAACAGTTAGACATATACATATATACATCAATATCTATAAAATATGTATGTTTGTCTCATGCATGCACGCGTGGTTCCAAAGTAATAAATACACTATCATCTTTGTTGTTTAATTACCTATATATGATCTTTTGTAATCATCCAAGACGGGAGAGTTGTTTCTTTTCTCTTGTTAATTAGAAAATGATGGGGAAGTTATACGGACTGCAGATAAAATTATGCAGATTTCTGGGTCTTCTTCCCCGCTAGCTAGCTGCTTGTTCTTTCTGGGTAGAGATCATACATTAATTAATGTTATCTTAAGCAAATAAAGAAGTGAAAATTTATATATATATATATATATATAGGCGTGGAGTGATGGCGCAACAGCTAGCAACTGGGACATTATAATCATGACCACCTTATCATTAAGCCATAATTAAATAATAAAATTAAGGAAAAAAGGTATATACAAACTTATCATGATAGCCATGCAAGTCGACATTCGTTTCAACTTTCAGGTTAACAAACCAGGAGACAACTCATGCACGAACATGTCAGCAGGCCTCCCACAAAACAATCATTTCTTTAATTTGCAGTTTCTTGTATTTTGAATACATGTTCCCTGCCAACATCCAAATTAAAAGAGCGATATATGTATAGAAATCACAGATTCCACGCAGCTTAAGCTTGACCCTCTCTCTCTCTCTCTCTACCGGTTATGCAGAGGATTAGCTCCTGTTGGCACACCTCTCTTATCTTCCAAAGTGACATTGCAAGAAACGTTGCGAGAAGAATCCAACTCGGGGAAATTTGAAAACCCTCGAGCAACAGCAAGAAATCCATGGTTTACAACAAGCAGCAGAAACAGTACTACTAGGACAGCAAGCACATGAGTACCCATGATCACGACCGATATCAACGCTGACCTTGAACAACTCAATTACTAATTAGCAAAAATTCAGGTCATCGACCGGACGATCGAGATCAAACAGCTCTAATACGTACCAATTAAGTAGTAGTTTCATACATATAGCAGCTCTTACATATATATATGATGCTAGGCGCTCCACCTTTGCAGAAGTGAAGCATCATTAACATGTACAGATCAGACAAGCATGCATTATATATATCTGGCATACCAATAAAATTGCAATTAACCAGCAAAATGCAGGGGGCCGAGGGAGCCTGGATGGAAGAGTATATATGTAAAGCAGCGCATGCAGACTTTTGAAGGAACGGGAAATCAGATAGAACCTGTGAATTTTGCAGATTGATCAGCTTCTGAAGTATATATACGATCTGAGATTATATATCGACAAGTTTCTTTGGACATAAGTACATGCTGCTCTAGCTAAAGTTTGGAACCCAACAGCAACCATGTATATATGGGAAGCCAGTTGAGAGAGATTACATACCAATATATATCTTGTCAGGCTAATAAAAAAATAATGATGATGATAATAATAATATAGTAACAGGACTCACCTGAGGCTCCAACGGTAGCACCAATCTCTAGACACCAAAGCTCTCTTGGAATTTGAAAAGGACCCGTATTTCAGAAAGACACTTGGAATCTGTTTTTAGGTTTATGTGCACGTTAAATAATGATGAAGAAAACGAAATATCTATAACCAATATGCCCCACAAGAAGTCCCTTTTTTTCTTCTGTGTTTGAATGGTCTATCATCCTTCTGGCTCTTCCCCAGGCCCTCAACATTAAAATAAAGAAATTTAATGGTGTATTCATGCAAGAATACAACAAAAAGATCTGGGGCATTATATGTTTATTATTCCTAATTGAAATTAAAATTAAAATAAGTGTGGTATGTGAGGATGATGAGTAGCAAAACTCAAATAACCATGCATAGTCCATGTATAAATCAAATTGGGCTCCACTGTTTTCCATGATGGGCTTAAGCCCAATCCAAAATACCTAATACCAACATCCATTTACGTCATGACTTGGGCCTTAGTTTTCGGGCTTCTTAGTAATCCCCACCTAAGTTAAATAACAGTGACCAATGGGTTTTTATGCTATACCCGAAATGGGATTTTGCATTCATTGCACCATTAAACTATTAAAAACTAATAAATTGCACCATCAAATTAACATTTCTAATCTTAATGGTCGAATCTTAATACAAATTTAAAGTGTTAGCTTTTTTTTTTTTTTTTATATAGTTTAAGTGCATAATGTGTTGATAGTACTGTATGGGGGATTTTCCCCCCTACCCGAGACCCAAGAGGTCCAGCCAAGCTTGACCCAAGACGAAAAGGCATAGACCCAACCCGCTAAGAAGATCCTCTGTACACGACCTATGGAAGGGAACGGTGCAGCAGAAGATGGGACTCGTCGGTCTGAGGTTCCTCAGATAATGTCCAGTCATCAAGTGCTTGCCCACTTAGCAGGCGCTACATGTGGAGGATCGTTGATCTGCTAATAGGGAAAGCATGGACGGACTAGGGGAAGAATAGACTAAGGGGAGAAGGTTGGAAAATCATGCTGCATTTAATGGCTCTGCCGTCCAGGAGGCACACCACATTAATGGAACCGTCGCAGAATCACGCCACATTTAAAAATTTTGAAAAAATAAACAGTACGAGAACTCCAAATCTCATAGCAACAGATCTAATCTGCTCACTGAATTTCTAGTATAAATAGTTGAATCCCAGGTACGAGGTAACTCTCTCTGGTCTTGAAGTCTTCTTACTTATTTACTACACTCCAAAACATTTATTGACTTTGGCATCTGAGGCTCCTCGGCCCCTAGGTTGCCCTCTTAACCCGCATTCATTCTTCTCTTTGCATGGCTTGTTGTGAAAACCTGAGTTGTCAGAACTTGGCCTAAGGGTGTGCGAAACACGACATCAATAAGTACTATAAATATGCAAATTGCAAAATAATTTGGGGGTGTAAAATATATGAAAAATGCTTGTTGCAACCGCTTGGTCTAAACGCCGTGTAGGCATGCCTTTTGATAAAAAAGAAGTAGGCTTGCGTCCACTTACTCTCACCATGCTCCACTTGCAATCGAGGCACATGACCCTTTCCTCATAATCATTGTCGCTCTCTCTCTCTCTCTCTTTCTTGATTCCTTTGGGTTTCTTTCTTTTGAGTACTGAGATTTTTTTTTTTTGGATTCATTTTCTTTCAGGGAGAGAAAATAATGGTAGGTTTTTATTCTTCTTCAATGGTTGTCATTGGAATGGTGGTGCGTATGGTTTGCAGGGTTCTAAATCTGTCTGCAGGAGTTGGTGCTACATGTTGGTCCATCCCTTTTTTTCGTTTTCTTTTGTAGTGAGCCTACAACCAAGCTTCAACACTACTATTTTGTTTTTTCTTTGCTACTAACAACATACACCGGCGATCTTCCTTAAAAAATCATTCGCACTAATCAGCCCCCAAAACACTGTCTTGAGAATTCTGTGTTTCTTGCCTTGCTGCTGCATTTTGTTATGGCCTTCCTCAAGTGCCTTGGATTGAAGATTAGACACAGACCCAGTTGTGTGATTGTTGATCATCAAGAGCCAGATGAGAACCAGGCTGCCAATGATCATGAGCTTGATGATGAAAAGCAGAAGGATTACGGTTCTATTCGGAGATTCAATTGGGACGACATCGAAAGATTCACCATGAAAACAAGCTCGTGATGAGAGCAAACATTGAAAAAGGAAGGCTCTTTCTTTCTTAAGACATTATTTTCATGTTTTAAATCTTGAACCAGGTGAAAAGGAATGTTTTTTTTTCTTTCTTAGACAGTTTTATGAATGATGTTGAAACTCCATTCAAACTTCGGTGGCCTCTAAAGTCTTCCAGTAGGAATGCTACAATTCAACCATTTGCAAAATTCTCATGAATTAAATCCCAATCCAAGAGTAGATATGCCCTGTTTTATTTGAATGTTTGTCTAAAGTGAAAAGCGTCCCCTCCCCTCCCACTTGCACCCTCCCTCACACGAAGACGACTACAGAAACCAAAGTTCTGTTTTTTAAAAAAAAAATATCGGCTGACATGGCTTAAGCCACATCAGTCGATTACTCGGGCCGTTCTCCATCACCAGTTGTACGTAGAAGAAATGAAAATATATTAATTTATAATCTCAATAACCCATGCAATCGGATAATAGTGGGCCCAGTTGTGGATTTTTTAAATTTTTTTGAATAGATCCAAGTATGCCGCCAGTTGTGTTACCAAGCTACGTTATTGTCGGCTCCAATATAGACATTAAACAAGGTAAAATCTTGGGCCGTCCGTATGTTATCTGTTGGGCTTACAAATCACCGTCCCCACCATTTATGCCACTACATGGGCTGTCACGGGCTTGGGTTCCATCTACTGCTTAACCTTAGGCCCACACATTTATGGTCGACAAAGACTCCTCAAATGAGGTGGTCGAAATCAAAAATAGTGAGGTGTTTGTTCTATTTATGAGTCCTATTTTTAAAAAAAAAAAAAATTATTAAAGTTTTGTTCTACTACCTTTCATCAATTTATGTTAATAATTTAAAATTCGTATTGGAAATATATATAATAATTAGACAGTCTTACACAATATACAGTGCCTTACATATTTTCGAAAGACCTAATAGTCTGACTCGATTTCAAACCGGATTGACCGGAAAAGTAAATTCCGGGTATACCATTTGCATCTTAAGTTATTAGATAAATGCTTAAAAGGATTTTATAAAAGTATATCCACAAACTAATGTGATTTGATATAATACGTCAGATTGTAATATTATTTTTATTATAAAATAGATCTAATGTATCATATAAAACTACGTAACTAGTTTGTGATCAGTTTACTTTTGTGAAGTCTCTTTATAGATATTGTAGTTCTCGAGTTATTATCTTTGCGATCCAATCTATCCAAAATGTACAATGTTCCATCCGAATCAATTTGAATGTTTATTAAAAAATGTATATATAGGAACGTGCATATCCTAAAAGTATTCGCTATCAATGATTGGTTAATCTGATCTTTGTAGCCCATCTTATTATGGTTTTATAATTTTGGTATTCAAGTGTACATACCTACCATTTTGGTTTTTCAGATTTATTTATCAGAATAAGAGGTTTAGGTAACTTAAATCAAAGAGGCTTATCTAGTTATTAATGGTGTTTATTAATAACTAGATAAGCCTCAATTATTTCATATATCATTCAATATTCTTAGGTCGGCTTTTCCAGTCAAAAATAGCCTGGCTAATTCTAGTTACCTTCATGCATGTATCGACTTTAATCCAACTATAATTCACTTAAAATCCAACTATAAACCTATATAATTAATCATGATCTTAAGATCACGCCAATTTAGTACATGAACAACAGTTTTTTAGCTAGCTCCTATATATATAATTAATAAACCCAATTATGACGTCCTATACATTATAAAGTATATATACAATTTAGTCAAATAAGTTATTTCTAATAATTAATTTGAGATTATTAATTTGTCAAAAAAAAAAAGTCTGATTAATTAATTAACATCATGGTATATATAATCATGTGGTCTCCAAAAGCAGCTGCGTTGCTTTCAACCAGCGTGAAAGACAACAGTGGATTAAACTAAACTAAAAAATGATGCACAATAATGAATAAGATATATCAATGAAACTCATGAGACATGCCGACAAAGTAGCCAACATAAGACATGTGTCTTTTGTTTTTATGTTTTTCTTAAACATAATCATACGTGTGCGCGCACGTAAAGCAAGTCGATAATCATGAGGAAAAGGAGATAATTAAACAATCAAAATCTTTACTCTAAAGATCATGATCATATATGTTTTTTAATGAATATTAATGCAACTTAGACCATCTATATATTTTGAATTATATATTTTTTTTAAAAGGTAAAAAATATACATGTATATAAGAAAATAATATATAATACAACTTTAGGACTTTCAAGTAGGGTTTAAAAACAAATAAGAGTGGTGCTATTCTGTCGCTCATATTTGTCTGCTGTAAGTTACCGCTATGTCAAAATCAGTTTTTCATCTTTTTCAATTTTTTTATTTATATTTTTTTATCATTTAAAAATATTTTTAAAAAATAGAAAAAAAATATTAATACACTAATAGTAACTACTTCCTTAACTATTAAGTAAATAAAAAAAATTAAAATACATGAAATATCAAAATGAAGTGTTAAAATAAGATATCAAAATATCATTATTCAACAAATAATTACTAGCTATTAGAATTCAAAGGGATTGAAGAATTCATATCATGACGATTATGATGGAAAAATGATGATGAAAGTGATAATATGATGAGGGAGAGTTTTCCGGGAAAGTCCCTCTCATTATTTATAATATAATTGGTCCACACCATTATAGAGTGATGTGAGGACTATATATATATATATATATTTATATATTTATATATATTTATATATGATTATTATGGCAGTTTCGTCTCATATCTTTCTACACTAACATCGCCAATATTCATGCATTGTCAGCCCTAATCATGATGGCGTGCCTCTAACGTTTACATGCTTATCTTCTCTTTCCCCCACCCTCTTCAAAGAAAATGAATCTGGGCCGCTCATTCTTGACTTCAGAAGATCTCAACCTAAGATTTTCGTCTCCGCCATTATAAGGCGATGGAATATCGGGCTTTTGAACAGGATGGAGATTACGAATTTTTAAGCAAAAAGCAAAGGGGTGAGACTTTGGCCCCACAAAATATATAGTCTGTTCTTGACTTTGATGGGGAAAAAAAAAATCAATCCCATTATGGAGATTTTGTGAGGAAAAAAGAAAAGAGAGAGAGCAAGTAGGAGATGGCCATTGGGACATCACGTGGGCGTTGGACCCACTAGTCCCCTCAAAGGGAAGAAGAGCATCTCACGAGACCATAACACACAATCCTCTCATCTTTTATCTGAATTTTTATACTTTCTTCAAGTGAATCATCCATTCCTTCCTTTCTCTGCACGCCTTGACCACCCATTTCTTAGACCATAACTCTCTCTCTCTCTCTCTCTCTACACACACAACAGAATCAGAGACAGATACTCGTGAGCTAACCTCCTCCCCATACCTTTACCCTCCCTTTTACTTAATCATAACCTGCAACTGATTTATAACTATCCCATCTTATTATCTTCATTTGAGTGACATTTAAAAAAAAATACATAAATTAATGTAGATGTGAATCACGACTAGAGATTATATAATATAAATTCATAAATTAGATTTTATGAGATTTATTAAATTTATTTTATAATATAACATATCACATCAAATTATATCTAATTGATTTTTATATAATTTTTTTATAATTAAAATATTTCATATAATGATCAGTTAATGAGTTAGACTTTTGTATCTTCCTCAAAGAAGCGTAATATATTTGAGCCAGATAATTAGGTTACCTTCTTTTATAATTTATGTAGAAAGGACTCATGCAAAATCCTTCACTTTACCCTCCAAACCAAGTTATCATTCCTGATCATGATCATCTGATCTTTCATTTAGGAGGTTTAAGACACACAAATGAGTCTCACGTTCTCTATCCGTCGTACATACAAACATACATATATATATATATATATGTGTGTGTATATATATATATACCCACCGATCAAACTGATCACAAACTACGTGAAATTAAGGATGGAAAAAAAGGGAAGTGTTTGAACTTTCAAACAAAAGGGAAAAAAATTAAAAACAAATAATAGTTTTCCCTTCATAGATATAATGTTTAACGATCGATTTACAGGCATATATATAATGGGAAAAAAAAAAAGGTAAAATTGATCAGTAAGTACTGCTATTTTCTACAACTTAATTACATTACTTTGACTACGTACGTACAATCCCTCGACCAAAAAAATATAGGGGTTATCATGAGGATCTAATAATTTTTCTCTAATCCTAACACCCTAACAAGCAGCAGAAGGATTGTTGAAGGGATTGTAGAAATGAGGCTTCGGAGACATTGAGAAGGGGCTCTTGGAAGCGACGTTTTCGCCGACACCGCCAATCCTTTCGCACGATGGGCACATGGTGAGGGTGGCTGCCGGCATATGCATGTACAAAGGTTGGGCTAGTTTCAGTGCCTTGAGTTCTTGTAGCTCTTTCTGAAGCCTCCTATTTTCATCTGTCAGCGTTTCGCAGCACTTTTTCAGGAACTCGCAGTCCACCTCAGTTTGCTTAAGCTTTGTCCTGCAAATATTAGCAGTAACCTCATTTATTTCTCATGGAACTTTGTGACTTGGAAGAAAAAAGAAACATCTTGGAATTTTGAACTTTTTTATCCAGAAACTGAAGCCCGCTACTGTTATTCTATTGTAGGGTTAAGGATGGTATATATATAAATATTTACCTGGCTCTCCTGTTCTGGAACCAAACTTCAACCTGCCGAGGCCGCAGATTTAACTGCCTTGCTAAAGCTTGCTTTTGCTTCTGTTAATTCAATCAGTATTAGTCTAAATAGCCATAACAAATCAACCGATACCCTCAAAATATATAAGAATATATATATATATATATATATATATATATATATATATATATATATATATATATATACATATAAATAGAGAGAGAGAGAGAGAGAGAGAGATTAATTACAGGGTTGAGAGTGCTATGTTGCTTGAAGCTTTCCTCCAAAAGAGCAGACTGTTCCTTGGTGAGCCGAAGCTTCTTTCTTGCATTAGGACCATCTTCGTCTTCATCACTGACTCTTGAAGAGACTCTCTCTGCCTCAACTTCTTCACTGCTAAGGTCTCTCTCCCTCTTGACCCTACCACTAGAGAAGGATGAAACAGCACTGTGAGGGGAAGCTGGTCGATACAAGTCTACCGATTGTTCACAGCCTTTGTTCACATCAATCTTTTTGGGGACTTGGTTATAACTCTCACCTGAAAGACCCAAAGTCAAGGACAGCTCAAACTTATTTGGGGTCGTGAAGTTTGAGCAAGGTTTCTTTTGTACTACTTCCCTTGATGGAGTATTAATCTCTTGTGATGCTGTGAGGCCTAACCCTAGAACAAGGCCGGTATTACAAACATCATCAAAACCCATTTTGGTTTGCTAATAAAGAACAGCAAGCTAGGCCTTCTGGAGACGACACAATCTGTGTTTTGTGAAATGGGGATGGGAGATAATATGGTTGAAAGTTATGGGAGCAAAAGGGTTATATGGAGGGGAAAGAGAATGAACGAGAGTTTTGTGGGGGCATTGGGTGGGTGGGTGGCTATGATTATTAATCAAAGGTGAGAATGAGTATAGAAACGAATCTCAGCACTGCGAAATTATGAAAGTCCCCCTATCTCTCTTTACATAGGTTGACCATTTGAAACCCCCTAGCTAGCTATATACTACAGTTATCACCACTATATAATATAAATATATATTATTAATATTACAAAAACTAAAAAGATCGCAAAAAGAAAAGCCAACAGAGAAAGTTCTGTGTGTGTGTGTCATGAAATACTTGGAATCCTACAGTACTTCTAAATGCTAGTGGGAAACACATCAAGAGGATGATTCGCCAGCCCCTTCGCCACCCATTAGCGTACCAAATTTAACTATTACTATTACGACCCACTTTCTCTTTCCTATGCTTCCTTGAGTGTAAAGTTCCACTTTACATGTATCAATTATTAGATCACTTTTGCCTCGTTTTACTTATGTCCAAGCAGCCTGCCTTGATATTAATCATCTCTGATCTCTCTCTCTACCACTCTCTTTTCCTTTTTTTTTTTTTTTAAATTTCTTGAAGTTTCATCATGTAATTGCCAGGCCAAGTTTTCCCACTCATTTAAAGATTACTTAAGAGATTGCCAAAAAAGAAAAAGAGGATGTAAAAGCCATGATTGGATATTAATGAGTTCTTTTTTTTATAACAGACCACATGATCTGTCTCCCACTGATCAATGCCCAATTCAACTAGCTAGCTAGCTAGAGAGATGGGTACCATGTCATGACCTTGCTTGATTACCAATATATATTAATGCATTCTTTTGATTAATGAGGATGGGTGGGCCGTTTCTTCATACCCATTATGAATGCTAGCTAGCTGAGACTAGAAAGAGATGTGCACTATCTCGAGTACTACTTGTAATCAGATTGGTGCGGTTTTTGGCTTCCTATGTGAGATGATGTGTGAAAAGCAAAGTAATAAATAAAAAAGGAAAGTAGGTAGATAACACCATTGGAGTTTCAAAGAGCGATAATGGTGCCAGAATATGATTCATCAACAAGAATTGAGGGATCTTTGCTTAACTAGAAAGTTGATGTGAAGTGCTTGGGACCTACTACTCTGTACACGAACAATGAGCACTTTCAATAATGCTTTGTCGGCGATGCTGATGAGAAGTTAGGTCACCCACAAAACATGATAAACCTAAAATAATCGAAGATCGAGAAAATAACAGCAATTACACCCACCATGCGCACAACTCTATCTATATATTGATTCTCAAGCCTTAACTGTTAAGTATTTGTTCAGAAATAAAAACCATTAAATGTGGAAGGAGTAATTTTACCTCATACAGCATTAATTTTGTTTGGTACCCCAGACCCACTTGTCGATTAGATTATAGAGATCTATGATCTGCTCATAAAGTAATGGCCGTAATAGTGAGATATCCTTCCAGCCGTTCTCTTTTAAATTAATTGGACCAAAGTTGCACTTTTCTACTCATCAAGAGAATATATAATAATTTATCCTACTAATTAGCAATATGAATAGCATGCATGTGTACTTTGACCTTTTATATCTATAACCATTTTTATATTGAGTTGGAATTCATCATGATCATGCAAATCATGATCGGAAAGTGGAAGGAAACACCTAAATTTCCTTCTACTTGATATCAAAGGCTTAACCTTTTTTTTCCTTTTTAAATCTTAATTTCTAAGCAATGATATGAAAAAGAACATATATAGAAAAAATTGTAATATTTCTTTAATAATTGTAGAGTAATGGACTCCCGTGATCTGTTTGAGTGCCAAAAAATTAGGCTGCTAATTGATTTTAAATATACAGCATCAGAAACCCTTTTATACTTTTATTATTCTTATATATGTATATATAGAGACCGGCCGGGAATTCATAACATTAATCACATCGATATGATCTTGTTCATGCATGTATGTCGATAATTATGTGTATGAATTATATATATATATATATGAAGAAGTACTTCATGAATACCAAGATTATAATGATCAGGGGCCTTATAAACATGAGTTTTAGATACTATTGTTATATGATATTATAGAGCATGGGAGACAATAAGACAATAAATTTTAAAAAGGGGGATTATCCAAAGTATTTGTCTGCAAGTGGCTGCTTAGCACAAAAAGTAGGTAGATTTCTTACACACATATTTTTGCACCCAAGTAGATATATAGATGTTGACTTTGACACAGTTGAGAATCTTAAAAAAAAAAAAAAGATTGGTACATAATAGCCAACTTTCTCTTTAATGGATGATTGGGCATAATCTACGAATTCATTAAACAAATGATCTCCTTTCTAATTAAAAAGCAAGTAAACTCCAAATCGATCTCTTCCATCCATGTACATAAAACCAAGTTAGTAGTGGTTCTCATGTCATCACCAGCTCTCTCTCTCTCTCTGATTTAGTTAATTTCTCATATTAAGTTTTTTTAGAAACGTGTCGTGTGGAGAGGGGGTGACACGTGGATGGCTAAGAGAGGGAGAGATTGTGTGAGACACGAGGCCCCCACCAATGATTTGGCATGATGGGCATTCGATTCCGTGGGGATCTGATGATTGTGGAGCGCAGAAGTTGGCAATGATGGAGGTGATGAGGAGGAGAGAATATCATGAGATAAGGTTTTTGTTGGTGATGTTTTTCTTTCTTTTTTTCTTTCACCCTTTAATTAAAGGCCAGCCGACCTTATATATATATGCATATAATGTTTGGAGATTTGACATAATAATATTGCCTCTATATACTGACATAATAATATTGCCTCTATATACACACCAACCGTCATAATCAAGGAAACCGATTAATCAGGCAGCTAATTGCTCGATGTCTGCGTCGATCATGTTCAGTGCACGGTGACATTATACGTACATAATAACTTGAGTGATTTATTATATTTATACGAACTATTAATTAAGAACATGATCACATGATCGATCAACACGCAAGCATGCATGCATCTTATAAAGCCTCTCTCTTTTTATCTCTCTGTGGTCCAAATTAAAATAACCCATTGACATAAAATAAACTTTATTAATTAGTCTCTTAATTATAATTTTTCTGGTTTAATTATTAGCGATAACTAGTCTAATAATTATTAGTATAATTAATGTATCAGTATACTGAGTTTGATTTATATGCACTAGAGACCAACTTATTGTAGTAGTGGTAGTAGAGGGGGGCTGATGATTTGGTCAACCACCCATTATTGACAATAGGGTTAATAATTTACAGTATTATATTGTACGCAACTTGTAATTAAGTTCAAATTTTGGGTACCACACACACACGTATATCATGCATGCATGCCCTATAATTGTGGGACTATTACTTTTGTTATGCGACTGTCTGGTACTACTACCTATTCTAGATAGACCAAAAAGAAGTATCAAATAGATGATCATGTACGTACGTGATTATTAACAGCTCACATGAATATAACTATTAATTACTTTCTGAACTTAAGATCTATTTATTTATATTATTCCTAGTAGTACATACACAGATTAATTATCCTCTATCAGTTTAAACCAGCAAACCACAAAGATCATTAGAAGCTGGTGTACTCCTCTCTCTCTCTCTCTATAATATATATATATATATATATATATATATATATATATATATATATGTGGGAGGTGTGTGTACACCCTCGTTCTCCGGAGAGACGAAGAGTTTACCCAGTACATGAGAGTGTTTTAATTGCCTGAAGTTTTTTATTTTTATTTTTTATAAAAAAAGAAAGCAAAGTACAAATGACCCTTATTTTTTAGTTGAAAGAATAATTCATAAAAAGTTCATATCTAGAGAGAGAGAGAGAGAGAGATCAGAGGTAGAGAGAGAGTTGAATTTGGAGAAGACAGAATCATAAGGCATTGGACAACACTGATCCTAGTCAGAGTAAAAACATAATCTGGTTTGATATATATATTTTTAATATATTTTATATTCATGAGAGGATAGCATCAACAAACGCACCGACTTTGCATAAAGCAAAAGGCTTTAGATTGCCGCCTAGCCCCACTTGAACTATCTTTTCCAAGACTTGTTCGGGTGAAGCTTTCCTTTCATACACACCCATCATGCTTGCGTTTAAAAGTGGAGAAAGCTGAGACCCATGTCACCCCCACTATGGTGACTGCTGCCCCTCCCATCACTCAATGCATCAGAGAGAGAGAGACTAGAGAGAGAGGTACCCTAGAATGGACACTTGAGGTGGGGTTGCAGCAGGGCTCAAATTGACTTGGTGGTTGGGGGTAAGAAGCAAACAGAGTCAAGGCTATGCCGGCTATATTGTAGCATAAAGTTAAGGCAAAAGGGCCCCATCAAGCATCATAATATATACATACATACATACATATATATATATATATATATGATATGTGTTCGTAGGGTTTAGGGTTTCTGTTGGAATGGAGGTGGAGTCTCGTTAGTGAGATATAGGTTGTTTCTGGTGGAGTAACATTAACATATATGCTTTGTGCACGTCCGAGTCTTATGGTCATTATGAAGATGGGCTTAAAAATCTTTTTTAAATGCCTTGTCAGTATCCTAGCAGCTTAGCTTAGTTAGATGAAACATTTTCCATGAATACGCATAATGGAATTGAATTTATGCTCCCTGAAAGTTATTATTATTGTACCCTTTAGCATAGTGGGGTCCAGATACATTGGGACTGATATTTCAGCCAAATCTCCCATCATTTAACTTGATAGACCCCTGAGGCTCCATGTATATATATATTTATATGATGAAATTATTCTCAATTATTGTGTCATTCTTCTAGATGGAAGGCTTGAAGAGAATGTTTTTTTATTGAAATGGCTGGAATAAATATAAGCATGAGAGGTTTGATCAGTTCTTCCCATTTGGTTTATTTTCCTTTCCTTTCACGTTTTTGGTCTATTTATTATATATTATTAGGATAATGATATTATTACAATATTTTTATAATTATTTTTCAACTCATTTTTAATTAATTAATTTAATTGTACCACTTCATTAAATTATTTAACTATTCTCTATTAAAAATTATTGTTGTTATTATTAGGTTTAGTGATGTTCATGAAGATATGATATTAGATCTGCTCTTAAATAGAACTTAACATGTGAACGGTTAAAAAGCGTAGAGAATCGGGAATCTGTTCATGAATAAGTAGCCTAAAGATTAGGTACTACTGCATGAGATCATCCACGGCCAAGATATTTGACTTGAGCAAAAAAGCTGAAAAGTCACAACAAATTAAGAGGTGCCCATCATCATAATGCAGGAGAGAATAGAATATATATATGTGCAGATCGAACAGTATATATCATCATATAATATATATATATATATATATATATATATATATTATATTATATATTCTGTAGCTTGCTATTCAGCATATCGTGTCCCTAGTGTATTTGTCTTTTTTTTTTCAAACTTAAACGTCTTTAAATACTTAAAAAAATATACAAAATTACTATAAATGATCATTTTCTTTAAAAAAATTAAAATAAATCCATGACATCATAACCTAACATTTTCCTATGCTATATTTTTTCGCCTCTCGTACGAATTAGTAGAGATTAATATGGAATATCAGTATGGCTTCGATCATCTCTGCCTGTTCAGTTGCATTTGGTAGTCGTTTCGTACTTAGGTATGATCAAGTGGTTCATGACACCCACTCTAGTAAAAGGGAAATTAATATGTATTTGCCATGCGACTTATACATTAGAAATTAATTGGAAAATGCTTGACAAGAAAAACACAATAATTTTACTTTTTTTTAATAAATACCCTCTATTATATACCGTCAATGATCCAAGTCTTGTGGTGAATATTTACAAAGTGTTAAACTCTTAGCTGTCAAGTTGGCTATTGTTGGAAAGCTAGTCGATGACGAGGATTTGATCACATGCATCATAAGTGGCTTGAATCCTCTCTATCATGTCTTTATTTCCTCTTATTCATTTGCTACTTGCCACTTATCTCTTACTTTTGATGAGTTCCAGACAAAATTGTTGAATTATGAAATGCTTGTTAATAATCACAATTAGGGAAGTAACCAAGATGCAGGTTCATTTGCTCTCTATTCTCACAAGAAAAGGAATGGTGACAATGGTCCCTATAAGCCTCAATGACAAAATGGTCATCCGAGCAAGCAGCACTCAAACCAAACCAACCAACCTACTAAGTCAACTACATTTCATCCCCAAAGACCTTCAAATTTTGGCTTTGCTTCAGAGCACCGCGCCCCTTGGAGTGGACATCAAGCCTTGGATTGTTTTAATCGAATGAACTTTTCTTACCAAGGTTGTCACCCTCCCTCACAACTTGCTGCTATGGCCTCAAAACAATCTGATAAAAGTGAGGAGCAAACTTGGTTCACTGATAGTGGCGCCAATGCTCACATCATAGCTAACATGAATAATCTCAGCATTAGTGAACCTTATCATGGTGGTGAGGAGGTAACAGGTGGAAATGACTCTAATTTGTATATCACTACCATTGGTTCCTCTACACTTACTCATTCTAAATCTAAGTTTCGTTTAAATAACATATTGCACTGCCCTAAAGCTGCTGCTAATCTTTTGTCCATTCAAAGATTTATGAAGATAATGATTGCTAGTTTGCACTCACATCCAAATCTTTTTGTGGTGAAGGACAATTTCACGGGGCAAATTCTTCTACAAGGGCCCAGTAAGAATGGTCTCTACCCTATCAAATTCCTAGATTCATTTGCAAATAAAACGTGGGCTTATGCTACATTTCTTGGAGTTTGTACTAATTCTTCTAGTTGACACCATCAATTATTTTACAATTGTTAAAGTCCAAGAACCTTGTCTCAGTTTCTAGTCGTATCAATGATAAGACTGTTTGTGAATTTTGCCAATTGGCAAAAAGTAAGTCTTTGCCTTTCTCTAGCTCTTCTCAAGTGTCTAGGTTTCCTCTTTGAGTCATTCTGAAATTTGGTGTTCACCTATTAAATCTTTGAATGGATTTAAGCTTTATGTTACATTTATTGGCGATTTCTCAAAATTCACATGTATGTATCCTTTACATGCTAAATCTAATACATTTCAATGCTTTCTAAGTTCAATTTTTTTGTTGAACATCAGTTTAACAAGACCATTAAAGCATTAATTCAAACTGATGGTGGTAGAGAATTTACCTCTAACCACTTCAAGGATTTTGTTCATGCTAATGGCATTATCCATCGAATCTCATGTCCTCATACATCTCAGCAAAATGGAATTGCTAAAAGGAAACATAGATACATAACTGAAACAGGCCTCTCCTTGCTTGCACTCTGTTATCTTCCATTAACATATTGGGTTGAGTCATTTAACACTGTTGTCCATCTCATTAATCGTATGCCTACATCTATTCTTCACAACAAGTCATCATATGAATTTTTACTTAATAAAGTAACAGTTCCTTAATTCACTTACCACAACACATTTCATTGTAGCAAAACGGGTTCTTAGATATCTTAAGGGCTCGGTGCACCACAGTCTCTTCTTTGGTAAAGACTCTTCCACTCTCAATGAATTTTGTGACTCTGATTGGTCAAGTTCAGTGGATGATTGCAGGTCTATGATTGGGTATGCTGTCTTTCTTGGCCCTTACTTAATTTCTTAAAGTGCAAAGAAACAATCAATAGTATCCAGATCTAGCACAGGATCTGAATATTGGTCCATGGCCCTTGTAATTGTTGAATTATATTGGTTGATAATGCTTCATCTAGATTTAGTAGTTTATCTTCCTGTGGCACCAGTTCTTTGGTGTGATAATCATGGAGCCTTGTCATTGGCTGTTAATCCCATCTTCCATGCTCAAACAAAACATATTGAGGTGGATTATCACTTCATTTAGAAAAAAGTTCTAAACAAAGACATTAGTCTCAGATTTATCTCCACTCAAGCTCAAATTGCTGACTTGTTTACCAAAGGTCTAGCCAAAGCTCGCTTCCTTTTACTTTGAGACAAACTGTAGATTCTTGAACTCCCCATCACTTTGTAGGGAATGTTAAATTTTTATTTGATTCAATAACAATAGAGTCTACACAAAAGGAACAAAGTTTAAATCTAAAACCAACTCTGCAACTTATCTCAAATTCAAACGCTTCTTAGTGATATTGTTTCTTATCTCGGTTTTGCATTTTAGATTAAGCCATGATCAGATCACTTGTAATTTAAAAAGTCATGCTTATCTCATAAATGCTTATCTCATAAGTACTTATCATCTGTACCTATCTCATCATTTCAGTTGTAACAAACAATATCATCGATCAGCTTATAAATACAAATAGAGGCATACTACTCAACTCACTTTTTGAGTTGCCATTTTTCTATATTTTGTGTTTCCTTATATAACCATCATTTTGTTTGCAAAATGTACGTACATAGCCACTTCTGATCCTAATTCTAACTTTCACATGACTTTGATCCTAATTCTAACTTTCACATGTGCAATGTGTTTACTAATGCATGAATTCGCACAATAGGCCATAATGAAGGAAATAATTATCTCCAACCCACGATGATGATTCAAGCGTCAATACGGTGCTTGAAAGTTCATCCATGGCAGTAAATAATGTGCAAAATATAAATAAGCTTATAAAAGATAAAATAGACACACACACAAAGATGTACATGTTTTGACATAAAAGCCTACGTCTACAAGTTGTTTGGAGGCGAAATCCATTATGATGAAAGATTTTACAATCTCTCATAGTTTCATGTATCTCTCGATACAATGAGAGAATTAGGGTTTCGAGAGGTTCTTCACCATGATCTTCAATCTTATTGAGAGAAGATCCTTTGGAGTTATTGTGTGTGTGGAGTTTGTGCCTAGAGAAGTCATAGAGAGTCCCCCTAGATTTGTAGAGATCTCCTCCTTTTATAGAGGCTTCTTTCATTCTTTAGAATGATTGAGTCCTACTTGCATTATGAAATCATTTTCTTTTAGAAGTATGAGTTAACTTACATTATCTTTTAGCTTTATCTATTCCCCTTATTACTAGTGATAAGTCTTCAATGGGTTGGACCCAGTCAACTTTATCCCTAACAGATGCTTGCGATTCTTAAGGTTGACTTGCTCAACAAAAAGGCCTTAGGAATTTTCAAGTCAATAATCTGTAAAAAAAAAAAAAAAAAAAATCTAGGAAGTTTGTTTGCATGGAAAAATAACTGTTAATCAAGCGTTCAAATGGTTGCACATGATTGTTTATCGCGAGCAATGAAAGTGTATTTCCACTGATAGTAATGTTTTAGTTTTCTTATGGCGTTAGCAGATTTTTTTCCCCTTAAGGTAATTTTCAGCTGCCTGTCGACCCCCTGGGTTTATCTTAGGCAATTCCTAAACCCATCAACTCGTTCCTAAAGGTAACCCTGCGAGGCGGTTGTGGAGCTCAGGAGCTCGTTCCCAAAGGTAACCCACTAGCAGCAGTTGTGACACAAGTTTCGGTACTCGGCATTTGCTAAGAGCGGCATTCGTCTATGTTGGTGTTGATGGCTAGGTGTGAGTGCAAGGGCATGCAGCTTTAAAGGGCGAAGGTCGAAGCAATCGAGGGATTATCATAGCATGTTCTTCGTTGTGCGAGTTGAGGGACCTAGCTTTGTGGGTGAGGGTCGGAGCAATCAAGGAACTATTATCACCCGTTGTTTGCCGTGTGCGTCAAGGGAACTGGCTTTGTGGGCAAGGTTCGAAACAGTCAAAGGACTGTCATCCCCACAATTTGTCGTGCGAGTCGAGGGACTCAACTTTGTTGGCAAGAGTCGAAGCAGTCAATGGACTATCATCCCCGTTGTTCGCAGTGCAAGTCGAGAGACTCGGATTTGTAGGCGAGAGGTAGAGCTCGACTGTGCCGTAGTAGCGAGAGAAGAAGCTCGATCGTACTGAGAGGTTTCCACCAAAAACCAAACAGGTTAGTGTAGATAATTTAAAAGTTTGAGATTTGTAAACTAGAGCCGTTTCACTAGAGTATGGTGAAGGCTTGAGGCATAAAGGCGAGGTTCACATGCTACCATGCTTTGGCAATGATGAAGATCCGGGATGCTTACGTGACCGAGCGGTCTATTTTGATGAAAACAGACAAAGATGTCTGAGCGATGCCTGAGTGGGACTTTGTAGCTGATGTTTCACGCCACACGAGTGATTTCTAATGAAATATGCTCCTGAGGCGTGCAGCCATTGGGATTCACGTGAGACCTCAAGGAGTTTTGTGGGGAGAGCCTCAAAAAACTAAATTTAGTAGTAAAAAAAAAAAATTAAATAGAGGTTTAAGAGTAGCAAAACAAGATCATTTAGCCCGCGTTGCATTCAATCCCTCCTTGGCTGAGATTGTTTGAGTATTTGTGTTCTGGTTGCCTCGGGGCTTATGCACAAACACTTTCATGCTCATGGTGGACTTGAGTGTGGCAGGCTCCCGTGCGTAGCAAAGCGGCAAGTACTGCGGCAGGTGGCAAGATATTGATCCTAAAAGACTAGTTACGTCATCTTGATAATAAATGACATTTTTTTTGCATTTGATCTCCACGTTGCCCTGGCTTTGTGGATATATATATATATATATATATATATATATATATATATATATATATATATATATATATATGTGCACGGCCCCACTTCATCTTGTATATATGTACGAGATACCAGACGAAGGCATATTATATGCATAATGTTGATATGGTTGGTTGTAGCTCAAGTCCGATATCGAGACACTGCATGCCTAGAAAATAAGCTGGGAAATCAGCGGTGGCGATCTATATATAGTACCGATACTTGACTCTCTGATAATTAACTCATTTATAAAAGATTATGGACCGTAGCCGACGAATATTTTAAGTAAGATCGCATGCATCATGCGCTATGCATGTACTCTCAATTATTTGGAGGTGTTTTTGGAGTCTTTATGAATCCATCGCAAGAACTTGTCTTAATTAAATACTACGGTATCTCATTCGCCATCTAGAATAGAGCACTCACAATAACTTTCTAGCACCTCGATCCAAATTTAGGGAATATGTTACTACTCTTTGCTTAATTTCCAATTCAAAATGAACTTTACAGCAGTAGTTTCACTATAATTTCTCTGTACTAATAAAATTGTTAGAATTTTCATAACACGTTGAACTCTTCCATTATTAATTCTCAATTTATTTGATACCATAAATTAATTAAGAATAATCCAACTTAGTGTTTGCACTATAGGCCGCAAATACCACTAAAAGGGTGCCAGTACTGTGTATGAAAGAGAAGAAAAACGAATAAAATTTATGAAAGAATCGAAAGAGGATAGAATTTAATTTTATATTTAATATACAATTAAGAGCCAAATATATATATATATATATATATATATATATATATATATATAGATGTCACTTTCCTCGATCGGTGTATGCCCAAATAATCAGAAAGTGCTCCACTCATTTCTTATTGTTGAAGTTCTTCCCCTCAAGACAATTAAGCGTCGTGGGTTGCTAGAATAATAATATTTCTCCCTATCTATCATCATGATCCACGTACATGTGATTTGTCTGAATATCTGTCATATCCGATCGATCGAGCTGCAACTTTGATCGCATCGAAATTATTTGAACCCAAAATCAATTGATGTGATTATATGTAAGTACATGAGATCGATCGAATTCGTGATTATTGCATGCAGTACTTTAATTCATTATACGCATAGCAATCAGATCAGATAATGTAGGAGAAAAGTCATTAAAAGGAAGCCATGAAAGAGCAGCATCTTTGATCCTGCTTTATATACAAGGATAATGCCCTCAAATGGATCGAAGTGCTCAGGGTATATATATTATAAATATATTTATAGTTTCTTTCTGCTTTTGGGTCGAGAATTTTTCAGCTTTCATTTTCATGTCCCACCCTTTTTTAATAAACAACAGTACTTTAAGATATATCTAGTTGCATGTTGGTTCGATATTGAACCAAAGTCTTAAATAAAAGGCATGCATGCACGCACGCAGTTGCATGGGCGGCAAGAAAGGGTCAGAGAAGACAACTTGTGTCCACGTGAGTAGTAGTACTTTAGCCCCACGTACATGATCCAATGATCTCATCGATCTATACCCACGTACGTGAATTTGGTAATTATTAAGCTAATTTTGGGGTTTGAAGTACCCTTAGTTAGAAAATTGGAGCTGATCATCGATCATGTCTTTAACGCGCGCCTTTTAATATATATATATATATATATATATATATATATATGTGTGTGTGTGTATCATGACATGTTAGATCAATGATATTGTCCGTATATAGTTGAAAAGAAAATATTTGTAAAGAATTGTCTTCAAATTGGTTCCAAGAATGCCAAAATTCTGCCACGTGATATTGCATGCATGGTATCAAAAGTTGTCGCGTTCTAATGACAATCACCATCATCAGATAATGCGAATATATATGGATGAAATACAAGATTCATGCCATGCTGCATGCATGACAGAAGAGAGAGCACAAAGTAGAGACGTTTCTCTCATGGGTGAGGCGGCTCACTTTTAGAAGCTGGAATCTTTTTCAGGTCTTTCTTCCTTAATTATGTTGAGCCCTTTTTCATAAAGAGGACGACCACTTGGTCGATCGATTGAAAAGGGGATGCATGGTAATTGTCATGAAGGTCATGCTCGATTTGTAGAAGGAGAAAGTGACATGAACTAAACAGGCAAATTAAATTTGATTTACATAATATAAAGGTTTGGAACCGTAATAATTAATGTCTCAGATAACTTCAATTCTAAAACTGACTAATTTTTATAGAGACTAGGCCTAAAAGAAAGTTATTCTTTGAATCATTATAAGATGATCATTTGAAAGATACAATAAAACAACTTAATTATAATATTAAATCAGTGTCATTAGTACGTACTTGGAAAAAAAAAAGGTTGGAATCCACGACAAATGACAGTTATTTCGCCCTTTAGTTTTATATTATATGATAGTTGTAACTTGTAAGACTCATTGTATTTCCTTTTTGTCGAACCTCCGGCATAAATATCAGGTCTTAGTAAGATAATTTGAAACACAGATTTTTCATCAGACGAGTAGTCCGATCCTGACAAAAATTTGATACAAATTAAGGGGATGTTTGATAATGTTTTTCTTTTCATCTCATCTCATCTCATTTTTTTCTCAAATATCACTCAAATACAAATACTTTCAAACTAATCATTACAACTTTTTCAAACTAATAATTACAACTTTTCCAAACTTTCAAACAAAATACAAAAAATAATTCAACTTTTTCAAATTCTAAAATAAAATATAATATTAAAAAATTATATTCCAACAATATTATAATTTATAATATTTTTATTCAAAATTTTCTCTCTCATTTTTCAAAATTCCATAAAACATCATAACTCAAACCATTTTACTACTAGTCACAAATTATTTCACTATTATTCAAATATTTATCATCTTATCTCATTCCCCAAGCATCCCTAAGTCCATTAGCATATGTGAGGAATAATGATCAAACCAAATGAGAGAAATTTTACCTGGAAGCCTTACACCACACTTCTCCACCTAATCAATATGTGATTTGTCCTTTTATCTATCTATCTTAATGTTTAAATATATGTGTGTTTAAATAAAATGACAAAAAAATCACATATTGGTTAATTAGGTGGAAGAGTGTGATATAAGACTTTCTTATGCATTTCTCAAGTACCAAATGATCATGACCCTACTCACTGCAACAGAAACGGCCTTTTGCATCTAAAGTATTTCCGTTGACGCTCAAAGTAACACTAAAAAATATCATTCATAGTGAAATTAAACTCGATGCTAAGTTTTGTCGCAAATAGTACCATACAACGATTACAATAGTATATTTTTTAATTGTGATGAAATTTTAAGTTTTTGCGACGTTTTTTAGTCGTCGCAAAAATCATTACAAGAAAAATGTTTTTTTGCAACAATTTTAATTTGATAACAAAAAGTCAATTTTTTACATTCTCATCGTTTTATTTCTGATGAGTAAAAGATCATCGCTAAAAATAACATTTTGCGACTAAATTAAAATTATCGTCACGAATAATTTGGATGGAAAAAATGAATTATGACATCTTGATTTATTTTACGATGACATTAATTTGCCACTAAATGGTCTATGTGATATTTAACTATTTGCGGAGACTATTTAATTATTTTCGACGACATTATACTTCAAAAGGTCGATTTTAAAAACAAAAGGGCAGAAAATCCTTTTTCTTCCCCGCCTGTGCCAAGGTTTGTGTCTCTGTTTCTTTTTCTCTCTCCCCTTTTTCTCCAACACACCAGTAAGCCATCCTCTCCCTTTTTGGGATAGTTTCTTTCATAGGCCTTTTTGTCTTTTGAGCTTTGCTTTGTTTTCAAATTCAATTTGGGTATTTTCAATTTGAGTCTTCATCAACCTCTCTCCCTTATCTATTTCGCACCTCTCTTTCTCCATTTCACTCTCCACCTTTTTCTCTTTCTAAAATAACTATGGGTAGAGGTCATCTTCCTTGGTTTATCTGCACTTGCGATATAGGTCCTGATCTCCATTGAAGGATGTCTTCTTTTGTGTTCATCTGCAGTTTGGAAGAGGATTTTTGTGCTTTGTTCTTTAGTGCATTTTCTTGGTTTTCTCTTAATTTCTTCCGATACTTTTTAGCTTTTTTTTTTTTTTAAAGTTGCATTTTTTGCCATTTGGGAGCTTTTTTTTTTTTTTTTTTTTTTGGGAATTTCTTCAGTGAGGGTTTTGGGCTAGCTTTCTTGGTTCATGTGGGCATTGTGCAGATGAATTTGTCAAGGATGCTTCAAAATCATATATGGATTTCTCTCTCTCATTACCAAACGGCCAAAGGCAATACTAGGATTGCGTTGTTGAGAGGCTTTTTTTATTGAAACAAATTTGATCTAAAAAGTTGGTTAGGACTTAGGACTGAGCTATGGGGTGGATATGGTGAGTAGAGTGTTCTCTTGTGCTTATATGCTTATTTTGTTCTTCAATGAGGGTTTTGATTATTCATTTTCTTCTGATTTAGGCATGTTGCTTCTTTCCTCCATTTTAGTTTGCATATTCTTTTACTTTCTTTTTATATTTTTTCTTTTTAATTAGGTGAGACATCATTTATATTGGATTTGGTAGCCTCGTGAGTTTTTATTCTTAGTTCTCGTATTAATTCATATGTTCTTGCCCTATAGCGTTCTCGATCTGTGATGCTAAAAATTGTTTCCAATGTTTTAATGGTGAGTCTTGTGACTTTATATGTTATTTGAGTCTTGGGTTACCTTTGTGGGCATTTAAGTTTGATTGAAAAACTAGACACAATATAGCATATGAAGTGGGTGACTGGAGATGATTGTGTCCTAATAGTAACAGTGTTCATGTTGAGATGATGCTTAAGCTGTGTGTCCAACATCTATGTGGTTGATATCCATGGCCTTATCAGCCACATAGATGGATTGAGAGTAATGGAGATTTTGGCAAGACTTGTTTATTTTTCTTATCAAGCAAGCCAAATGGGTTAATGAAGTATGAGCATGATCAATTGAATGTCTTTTATAGTCTAAGTTTTAATCTCCTACATTTATAAAGCTTATCCTAATGTTACTTTTTTTTATGGAGTTGTAAGAATGTCGACTAACTTTAATTGAGGATATTAGAGCAGGGCACATTGCAACGGCAAAGCAGTGCTAGGAATATTAAATTAAGGTACTTGGGAGAAATTGATTATTTTCACTCATTATTTACTCTGCACTCTAAACACAAGCATAGCTGCATAAGTATCATGGATTTTTTTTCTTAAATAATTTCTTTGTGTAGCTCTAAATCTCTAATGAAGATTTTATTTTATGCTACCAGAGATCATAGGCTTTTCTTTGTAATCTTCTTCACCTTAAAAGCTTTTACTCTCACAATATGTTGGGTTGGGTTTCTTTGTCTCTTATATTGCCCCTTATTTTGGCGTGCTAATGCTCTATTTTCATTCTTTCTGAGATGACAATTGAAGGGCTCAAGCACATCGATCAGCAACAACTAAACAGGGCCTTGGATGATCATGCCAGGTTTTGTACTTTTATGTGCCTTGAGAAGTCTAAAGTTGCACACTTTGAATATAATGTAATTGTTTTATGAATTGTAATAAAATATAATTGGTTAGAATAAAAAGTAAGAACTTTGTGTAATTGCTTTATGGATTGTAATATAATGTAAAATGTGTAATTTGTTTTTATGTATTTTGTGACAATAGTTTCGAAGTTGGTAATAAATTTTTTCTGGCAAATTCTTTATATTTGCGGCCCTGCTAGTTAGTCACAAATGTATTTTTTGACTGCGAAGTCAGTCTTTTTACGTCACAAGAATAGCACATTTGTGAAGATCTTTCTCGTCACAAATATTAAATACTTGCAGCAATATCTATTCACGACACTAAAAACAGCTCAAGAATAATCCTTTTTTATGGCGATATTTTTCAATTACGACATAAACATATTGCCGCAATTGTGTTTTTTTACCATCGACTCACTCTTTTGCGTGTAAATTGAAATATGTTTATGGCGATAGAATTCGCTGCAAATATTAGAGCTATTTGTGACCTACTCTAGTTGTATCCATTTTGAGACGATTGGATTTGGACATAATTAATTATTTGCAGCCTTTTTTGGTATTTTCACAGCAATTTGGTATACTTTCCTCCTTCCAAATCATGTGGGAAAGGAATGATGCTTTTATATATCTCTTTAGGTACATTCAAAAGATTAAGAGTATTTATTTTGTTCACTTTGAAAGGGTTCATTTGTGTTCGACCCTTTATGATCTAAATATATTCTCCAAATTTTGTGAGATGAATATTCTCATTCTAGTTGCCTCTTGTATGGGGCACACAATACCTCAATCATTACAAATTAAGGTTCCTCCACCATTATAAAAAGTCAGCATCTAGAGGCAGTCTTCTCTCACTTTTTTCTCTCTAGATGGAAGCTGGTGTGAAGTAGGGTGCACCAAGATTCTAACCTAATCAGTGGTGGTTGGGAGTGGCAGGCCAGCTTATGGAATATTTTCTGTCGCTTGCAAGGCACTGAAACTATGGTGAGAGAAGGAGTTTGGTGGTGGTGAGAGCGAGATTTTAGTGGTGACTGTGGTTTCCTGGTGGTGGCAAGATGAATGAAATCGAGCATCGGTGGGAGAAATTGAAGTTGTCGGAGAAGGAAGCAATGAATATTGATATTGACGAAGCTGAATCTGCAGAACTTAAATACAAAGAAGAAGTGAGTTTGGTAGGAAAATTCTGGGTGGAGAGAGCTCAGTAAGGGCGTGATTGAGACAATGATGGCAAAAAGATGGAGGATTAGCAGAAGAGCAAAGTTCCATGAGGTGGGTCTAAACGTTTTTGTGGTGGAATTTGATAATCATGCAGACAAGCAGAGAATATTGGAGGGGAGACCTTGGCTTTTTGACAACCAACTGTTTGTATTGGTGAACTTCGATGGCCTCACACCTACACATAAAATGTAGTTTAATACTGAAGATTCTAGGCCCAACTACATGATATGCCCTTAAAATGCATGAACAAGGAGAATGAGGAGTTACTAGGTGGAACAATTGGCAAGATAGTAAAGGTTGACATAGAGGAAGATAGGAATGGATGAGGTTTAATCCTCAGAGTCTTAATTGAAATAGACCTTCATAAACCACTAGCAAGAGGGAGGACCATCAATTTGAAGGGGAAGGCTTACTGGATTCTAGCAAGGTATAAAAAACTTCATCACTTATGTTTCAAATGTGGTTGCATTGTACATGAAGAATCGGGTTGCAAAGGAGGGATGGTTGGTGAGTACTAGTATGGTGCTTGGCTGAGAGCAGGGGTAGACTAAAAACTAAGGAAGGAATGGGGGATATGGAAAAGGTTAACAAAAAATTTATAGAGGAAAGAGTTAGTAAAGACAGTGGAGTTAAAACAGGTGAAGGAAGGCTAGAAAATGAGAGGGAAAGAGCTATGGAGGAAGAGGTTGAAGTGGTTCCTGCTACCCAGGTATGTGAGCTTAACAGAGGGGTGAGTAGAGAGGTAATAAGGGGAGAGGTGGTGCTTGAAGATAAGAGTAGCTCAAAAGAGATGGAGAGGATTATAGCTTCTAAAGAAGAGAGGGAAGAGACGGAGGAGGGGCTGCAGGCTAAGGAAACTCTCAAGGGAGGGAAGGGGGTGGATGGGAGCAAATGGTCGAATACAAACTGTAGTAGAAGGAAGGTAAAAGGAGTATGGAAAAGAAGGGCTAGGGAATAAGGCAAGAAGGGTGAGTTAGTAATTGATCTATCACCCTCAAAGAGGCTGCTGAGATCAGGGGTTGACAAAGAGGAGGAAAGAGTAGGAAAAAAAGCAAAAGGGGTGGAGGGATGTATGGCTAAGATAGTTGAGGGCTACTCAATTGAAAATGTGGAGGTTGTGAAGTAGCCCTGCCTATCATCATGAAAATCTTGAGTTGGAACTGCTAAGAGCTTGGGAACCCTTAGATAGTTCAAGACCTTTGCCACTTGGTAGAGGGAAAGATGCCCAATGTTGTGTTCTTAATGGAGACTAAGTTGAGGAAGGCTAATGGTGAGAAGATTAGGAGGAGGTTGAAGTTTGAAGGCTGCTTGGTAATTGAACCCATAGGACTGAAGGGTGGGTTGATGCTGTTATGGAAACAACCTTTAGAAGTTGAGGTCATGAACTACTCTAAATGGCGTATTAGTGCTTGGATAAAAGAAGTCTATGGAGAAGGCAAATGGTTGTTAACAGGCTTTTATGGATCGCCAGATACCAATTTGAGGGAAGAGACATGGAGACTTCTAAGTTCTTTAAAACCACAAGATGAGAATGGGTGGCGCGTTGTAGGTGATTTCAATGAGATATTGGTTCATGATGAGAAGATAGGGAGAAAATGAAAAACATAAAGATAGATGGCTAGGTTCAGGGAAGCCTTGGAGGAGGGGGTGTGTTTGATCTGGGTTGGAAGGGAGACAAGTTTACTTGGAGTAATAAGCATAAGGATGAATCCTTCACTGAAGAAAGACTTGATAGGGCTGTAGCCAATCTTAAATGGAAGGAATATTATGCAGAAGGGTGAGTGGAAGTATTGGTGGCTAGGTGCTTTGATCACAGGCCTATTCTGTTGTGTATGAACCATAAATTAGAAAAAGGCATGGAGACACAAGAAATTGTTTAGATATGAAGCTTCTTGGTCTTTAGAAGAGAACTGTGAAGAAGTGTTAAAAATAGTATGGCAAAAAGGATTAAAGGGTAGGGAACCTTCTATGTGGTTAACTCATAAATTGAATGAAACAAGAGGAGCTTTGGTGAGATGGAGTAAAAAAATGGCTTATGATCAAAAAAACTTCTCCTGCTCTAACACGACTCCAATCTTCCTTTGTAATACTTTGATGGTTGCAATGTTGTGGCTTCCCTCATTTTTTTGTAACTCCCTTAACAAAAGGCTAAGATAAACTAGTACCAATTAGAGGATAGAAATACTCAATTTTTTCATAGTTGTGCTAATCAGAGAAGGAAGCATAACAGAATTCTAATGGTAGTTGATGAGTAGAATAGACAACACAAGAGCCTAGAAGGTTTGGAAGGGGTCTTTAAAAGTTATTTTGAAAAACTCTTTGCGTCCTCAGAACCTAGAAGTGGTGACATTGAGGACTGTTTAAAGAGTTTAACTCCTTGTATGACAAGAGGAATGAATGACCACCTCTCAAAAGAATACACTAGAGAAGAAATAAAAGTAGTAGTAAGACACATGGCTCTTCTCAAATCCCCAAGACCCGATGGATTTGGTGCCTATTTCTACTAAAAGTATTGGCATTTAATTGGTGAGGACGTCAGCAACAATGTGCTGAATTCGCTACATGGTAACTCTTTAACCACTCTTGCAAATCTCACTTATATAGCTCTCATCCCTAAGATTACAAAACCTAAACTGGCTAGTGACTTCAGATCCATTAGTTTGTGCAATGCAGCTTATAAAATAATGGCTAAAGTGATGGCTAATAGACTTAAGGGCGTGCTTAATGATATTATATCCCCTAATCAAAGTGCCTTCATACCTAGAAGACTTATTACTGACAATATTTTGGTAGCATATGAGGTGTTGCACTCTATGAAAGTTAGGAAAAAAGGTAAAGTGGGGAGTATGGCCATCAAACTTGATATGTTAAAAGCTTATGATAGGATTGAATGGCTTTATCTAGGAGCAGTTATGGATAAAATGGGTTTCTATAACAAGTGGATAGAGTTAACCATGAAGTGTGTGACAATAGTCTCTTATTCAATTCTTGTCAATGGGAAACCAGGTGGATTAATAAAGCCCTCGAGAGGCTTGAGGCAAGGAGACCCTTTGTCTCCCTATTTGTTTATCCTTTGTGCCGATGGGCTTAGTTATTTGTTTAATAACTCAGATCTAAGGGGAAAGACAAGGGTTGTGACTATTTCAAAAGGAGGGACTCGAGTAAATCATTTATTTTTTGTGGATGATTACATTCTTTTTGGTAGAGCCAAGTTAGAGGAATGTGATAGAGTTCAAGGATTGCTTAGGCAATATGAAAAAGCTTTTGTCCAGTTCCTTAATAAGGACAAAATAGCTGTGTTTTTTAGTTCTAATTCAAAAGAGGAAGATAAGAGGAGGATCATGGAGGGAGGTGGAGCAGTGTTGAGAGGAAATTATGAGAAATACTTGGGGCTGCCTGCAGTTGTAGGGAATTCTAAGTACAATGCTTTTAGAGGCATAAAGGAGAGAGTGTGGAAAAAAATCAACAATTGAAAGAACTCTTTTATGTCTGCTACAGGAAAGAGATCTTAATCAAAGTTGTCCTTCAGTTGTGCCTACCTACATAATGAGCGTGTTTCAGCTTCTGAAACAATTGTGTAAAGAGCTCAATGTCATGCTTGGTAGGTTTTGGTGGGGTAATCATAAAAGTGGAAATGGTGTGCACTGGTGCAGTTGGGAGAGGATGGGAAAACAGAAGGGGAAAGGAGGGCTGGGCTACATGAATATAGAGAGCTTCGATATAGCCCTTTTGGCCAAGCAAGGGTGGAGGTTGCTTCAAAATGAGACAAGCATAGCTGCTAAGATCCTAAAAGAGAAGTACTTAAAAAACAAGTCACTTCTAGAAGCGAGTTTGGGTCAAAGACCTTCTTATTTATGGAGGAGTGTGTGGAATGCAGTGAGTCTATTGAGGGAGGGATTGAGATGGAAGGTGGGGAATGGAAAAAAAATCAAAATTTGGGGTCATAGATGGCTTGCAACACCTTCATCCTTTTTTATGCAATCTCCAATTTCTATTTTGGATAATGAAGCAAAAGTGTGTGAGCTGATGCAATGTAGAGGGGAGTGGAATGTTCCACTAATTCAAAGT
The DNA here is from genome assembly GCA_029856935.1 of Cyclocarya paliurus. NCBI lineage: Eukaryota > Viridiplantae > Streptophyta > Magnoliopsida > Fagales > Juglandaceae > Cyclocarya > Cyclocarya paliurus. The sequence continues at coordinate 32,495,925 of CM056949.1, forward strand.
ATTTTTTGTAAAGAGGAGACTGACCAGATTTGTAGCATCTCATTATGCAATATGGAGGTGAATGTCAAAATGATATGGGGACCTTCAAAAAAAGGTCTGTTTTTTGTCAGGAGTGCATACCATTTGGAGATGGAAAGGAAGTAGGCCAGTAAAGTTGAAAATTGAAGGCATGAGGAGAGGGTTAAAGGCTGAGATAGTGTATGGAGCATGAATGTTCCAAGGAACGTAAAACTTTTTCTATGGAAAGCTAATGAATTCCTTGCTACTAGGAAAAATCTATTTTTGGAGAAAATAATAGACAACCTTCTCTACCCCATTTGTAAACGAGATGAGGAGACAATCATGCAATGCCCTACAGCTGGTGATGTGTGGTCAGAATCTTTCAATGTAATGCAGAAGATGAAGAGTGAAGAACCTGATTTGTTGGCCTTGTGGGAAAAACTAACAGAAAAGCTAAATGAGTCAGAATTAGAGGAGGTTGTTGTGGTGATGAGGGGTTTATGGTTGAGAAGAAATGAGAGAATTTTTTAAGATAAGTTTAAATCTCCAAGCCAAGTAATTCGAATTGCTAAAAGCAACTTGACAGAATACCAACAAGCTCAACAAATTGATAAGGCAGTTTTGAGGAGGAATGATGGGAGTTGTAGCATAGCCATGAGATGGGAAAAGTCAGGACCAGGGTTTGTAAAAGCTAACTGGGATGCAACATTAGATAAAAGGAGAGGAAGGTGGGCATAGGGGTAGCAATTCGTGATGAAGATGGGGAATTGTTAGTTGCTGTTGAAGGACAGAAGTTTGATGCTGATCAACCTACTGTTGCTAAAGCTCAGGCTCTGTGGAAGGCAATGGACATATGCAGAGAGCTAAGGCTGGAAAAGATTAGGTTCGAAGGTGATGCACAAGTGATTGTCAAAGCTGTAAACAATGCACGTAAAGACTTTTCTTTCTATGGCAGTTTAGTTGAAAGCATGAAACCATTGTTAAAACATAGAACATATTGAGTAGTATAATATACTCATAAGATAAACAATGAAGTAGCACACATTTTAGCTAAGGAAAGTTGAACTTTACAGTCAGAATTGATTTGGATAGAAGACATACCTGATAACATTCAAAGAATTGTAAAGAGGGAGAGTTATTGTAATGATTAACATTCAGTGATCAATGGAGATAGTTTTCATTTCAAAAAAAAAAAAAAAGGGTCCTCTCTAACTCTTGGAATACTAGTGTGTTTTTAAAAGGCATGCACACATTTGCAGGATATTTAACAATATTATATATAGACCATGTTGGAAAAAAATTCTTGGAGGAAAATTCTATCATTTATATATATTTTTTACTTAGAGCTAATTATATAAAGATGTTTTAAATAATGCAATGCCAATGTTGGCCTAGAAAAAAAGCATGGCATAGAAAAACCCTACATTTCTTTTGTTGGCACTTCTTAAAAAATTATAACATTATTCTTAGTCCAGTAAAAAAGTTTAAACAATCTTATAATCTATACAAGAATATATAATAATAATAATAATAATAATAATAATATATTATCAAAACTTAAAAATGGATATATATATATATATATATATTTGCTTTTCTTTTCCTTAAAATTTAAGCTTTGAGCCTTATAATTAAATAAATTGAATTTTTTTTAATATGAATGTTTAGTGTTGAGCATCGACCAAGTCAGAGTCGAAATGCCCTACCTTCAACTCCGACTCCAACTTGCATATCCTCCGATCTGACTTCAACTTATCAAAGTAGAGTTGGATTTTGGTTTTTTTATTTTTTATTTATATATATATACTTTTTTTAGCTTCATATTTAGCCCATTTTTTAAAATAGAATTTTTTGTGGTCTTTCAAATTTCAATTTTTTTCAAAAATTAAAATATAAAACTAAATTATTCACTACTAGTTACTTCAATTTTATTAAGCCAAAACTGAAAAAATAAATCATTCACTACAAGTTATAAAAAAATACATAACCAAAACTACAACTTACTTATTTACTGTAGCTTACAAGCCAAACTAAAACATTAAAAAAAAAAAACTAAATCATTAACTCAAAAATTAATACAAGTCAAAACTAAAACATAAAGGTATATAACCGACAATATAAAGTAAAACCAATTACATGTTCTTATTTCAACAACAAACAAAACCAAATATTGGGGGCTTCTTCCCATTCCATGGTGTGCTGAAACAAAACCAGCCTCCCAAATTATCCAATCAACCCATCATCTATTATAATTTTTTTTCTTCCCTTCCCAACTACAATAACTAATATTTTTTGAGTTATCATCTCAACAACAAAAGAAACACAACAAAAACAAAATAAATTTTTGTGCCAACCATATTAAATGTTCCCGTTTCAAATTTTCAACAAGTTAACAACGATAGAACCAAACTTCAAGTTCCATTTCAAGTTGTACCTAAAAAAAATATAACAAGATTAGTAAAGAAATAAAATAGGTCCACATAAGTTTAAAAAATTAATGAAACAAAATTGAACAAACAACAGTTATTCAATTTCACAAATGCACATTAAACCTCAATCATCTTCATGTAGTATACTCGCTATGCTGATAGTTAATACATTAAAATGTTAAAATATAAAAAAAATTACTATAAAAAATGACAAAAACAAGATATATAACAAAAACTAAGGAATTTTTTTTAAATATATTATTTAAGTCTGGCTTATAGTTGTCTATATCATCAATTATATCTAAATAAATTTGACTCAAGCATATAGGAGTGGATTTCAACCAGTTTTACGCACATTACAAGAGCCTCTACAGTTCTAAGAGTTAAAGAACTCCAAAACGGATCTAAGACATGGTCTCATGTGCTAAACGTTGAACCAGATGCTATGGTGGTGATCGGAATAGCCAAGATATATCTCTTGCCATTAAAGCAATAACCAGATATCTGGTAGAGTCAACCCTCCACCAAATTAAAATGTCGAGACCCTCCATAGGAACCTCAACAGCCCCAACAAATATAGTTCTAGCTCTGACTTATAGTCTATCAAGATTGCTAATTTTCACTCTTTATGGAAGTTTCTCAAAAAGGCCAAGAATCAATTGTACAACTACTCCCCATTGATGTACTACTCTCATTATAAGTGTGAGACATAGGTGACTTAAACGCACTTACGCACCTGCCACCAAATGTAACATATTGTTCATACAAGACCTTCGTATCGCTATTGAGGAGTTCAACAAATTCTCACCCTTCTCATTGCCCAATGTTTGATTGAACTAACAAACTTGAGTAACCGATTTATATTGTAGATCAAGAATAGCAGTAATAAATAACATGTTAATCTTTTGAAGATTCTCCCAATATTCATCATACTTTATTTTTATTCTAAAATCCATTGAACTCAACATTCAATTACTATTGTCATAAAAACTATTCAAGTTTGTACGGATATTAATAAGCTATTGAAAATACAGATTCAATTTGATGTAATGTACTAGAAATGCTCAATGTGAAATTATAAAATACATGAAGAAATTTTGTAAAGTTTCTAATAGTCTCCCAATCATGAGACCCAAGAGCCTGTAAACCTTTTTTCCTAGCCCATCCATAGAAAAATAAACTCTTGATTATAGATTCTCATCAAACAAAAGTTGGAAGGCTTTTTTATACTTTTCAGCCAAATCCAACATAAGATAACTCGAGTTCCATCTAGTAGGCATGTCAAGATTTAAGAAACTAAAACATGAAACTTTTGACCTCTCAATACAATATTTGACAGTGGTAAGTTTTTTGGAAGAATATTTCACATACTTGATCAAATTTTAGAACTTATGATTGAGTTATCAACATCTTTTAAACCTTCACCCACAATAAAATTTAAAATGTGCATTAAGCCTCATGTGAATAAACTCTTGATCCGTAACACACTCCTCACTTCCTATTTTCTTTGTTCTCAACCAATCAATAGCAGAATCATTAGTGGTAGTCTTGTAAACCATAATTGTAAGAATTTTATTAATGCACCAATCAAACATACACTCCTTCAACTCCCTCTTAATTGTTGCCCCATTGCGATCGCTAACCCAAGTAAATGAAATGATCTGCTTATGCAACTTCCAACTTCTATCAATAAAGTAAGCCGCGACACACTTGTAATTTATATTGTGGATAGAAGTCCAAGTGTCGGTGGTTAAACACACTCTTTGTTTAATTGTCAAAAATATTTTCTTCAAGCTATCATTATCTCTAAAAAATAGCCTCATATAATCTCTCATTACTATAAAATGAGAAGGAATAGGAAACCTAGGATCAATGGATTTAATGTAGTCCCGAAACCCTTGGCCCTCAACAACCCTAAAGGATAACTCATCCACTATCACTGTCCTAGTAAGGGCAGTCCTAATTTTTTTCTCATTATACTTGATCATCCTTAGATTTTTCTCTCATTCCCCTCCTTCAACTCTTGCCTCTGGGATTAGGAATTTTTTACTCTTGTCCAATTAGGCTTCGTTTGGTTATGCAGTTCAGATGAGATGTGGTGAGATATTTTGAATAGTAGTGAAATTTTTTAGTTAAGATGAGATGAAATAGTTTGTAAAAAAAATGTGTGTTTCGATTGTGAGATGAAATGATATTGTTTTTAATTTTTGAGATTTAAAAAAGGTGTGGGTTCCACTATTAATTAGAGAGCTGAAAATATCACTATTCACTGTCAATTTTCATTGTTCACTTACTGTTCACTTGTTTATTATTGTTTATTTAAGTGGATATTTTTAAAACTTAGAGATAAAATATAGTGTGTTTGAATAGGAAAAACTAGTGTATAGTACAGATGAGATGTTGTATCGTGTAACCAAACCGGGCCTTATTCTTATGGTTTTTATGGCAAATGTGGATGTGTACTCTCATGACATTTCTACAACCTTCCACAATGGTTACAAGTTTTATAGGTTCTTCAGGATCATAATTAGACACTTTTGTGAAGTGATCTCATACCTTAAACATACTTTTGGAGTTTCTACTACTTGGTGGAAGGCAGGGGGTAGAACAAAAGATAGTAGGAGTGTCTACCGATGAGTCTAATGGTTCACTTGAATATTTGATTATGGAAGCCTCGATAGGCTTTTGTAGTTGTGATCCTTTTGGACAAGATGCAGAGGTGGACGTATGAGTGCTTGTGTCTTTACAATTCATGATTTAAAAACTAAAGCACAATACACAAACAAAAGAGTACGGTTAATCATACGATACAAAAACATCTCCAGACTTTCAGGTTCTTGACTAACAACAAATTTACATAATACAAGTTCACACGACACAATTTTATAATTGAATAGGTATAAATGTAGGAAGAATTATATATTGGTTTTCTATTTGATTTTTCTTTTTTTTTTGAGGGGGGGTGTCCTAAGAAGAAGACAAAAATCACACTTTATTGACTAACAAGTATACTAATTCAATTATAAAAATTTTCAAAATTTGGACCAAACTGGACCAATTACACCCGTAATTTTACTTAATAGTGCTAAACATAAAGTTATTGATCAAAGACGGAAAAACTCTTGCTTTTGTTATTTTTATCAAAGAAATTGTGATATTTTATTAGTTATCTTTTTTTTTTCGATAAACAAAATTTTATTAATCATAAGAATAGAAAAAAATCTAGGTATACGAGACATATACAAGAGCGTCTCCTAAGCGTGCTAGTTTAATGATATAAGAAATTTATGGAAATTTGTTCCATTGAAATCAATTATACCCAACCAATGAAGTAAAGTATTGAAAAACAATTTCCTAAACTCTTCCATTGATCTCTCTCGATCTTCAAAACTTCTGTCATTCATTTGCCTCCAAGTGCACCACCATAAGCATATTGAGATCATCTTCCATATTGCTACAATATGAGAGTTATCCTGTAGGCCTCTCCAAGAAACTAAGAGATCGATCACCTTTCTTGACATCCCCCTAGTGAGTCTCACCATATTGAAGAAGTCATTCCATAGGGTCGTGGCGTGGCGGCAATCTCACAATGAAGTAATAAATGATCGGTTAACTCCCTATTCTTTTGTACATGCAACACCACTATATGACAATGAATTGACATTTTCATACATTTTAAGTGTGAATATATTTTGCGGGAGAAATTAGATTTGTAACATTTTTATGATATAACATTTTTACAATTATCTTATAAGTTATTTTAAAATAATCCATACAAGCATTCTATTTAACTTAAAATTATAAAATTATCTTCTATTTAATATAGAGTTGTAAAATAGTAAAAGAATATCAATTTTGAACGCCCATACTTTTTCTGGGATAAGGTTGAACCTTAACATTGCGAGCATAAGCCCGACCCAAGACTAGGTCTGAGTATTCCAACTTGCCAATCCATTACGGCCGTGAAAACCAAGCACGGTACCCACAAGCAGAAGAAACCTTATGGATATGGCGATAAAAGCCAATCTATCCGTTCTAGCCTTATCTCTCCTGATCATCGGTATCTTTTCATCTTCACCTTCGATCGCATTACAGACCTCCCGCCCTACCTCCTCCAAATGGACCCCACGCTTTCTCGGCGGAAACTCAAAACCACTGATTCAGAATCGGCAGCAGCAACCACAATACCAGTACGAAACCCGATATTTCTCTCAGCCACTCGACCACTTCAGTTTCTCGGACCTCCCGAGTTTCCCTCAGCGGTACCTCATCAGCACCGAGCACTGGGTGGGGGGGCAGCTCCTTGGCCCCATCTTCTTCTACTGCGGCAATGAGGGTGACATCGAGTGGTTCGCCGCCAACACCGGTTTCGTCTGGGAAATCGCCCCTCGCTTCGGCGCCATGGTGGTTTTTCCCGAAGTAAGTGCTTCTTCTTCTTTGGTTGCCGTTTAACAGCTTAATTAATGAAAATTTAGGTTTAATTTAAGAGTGGCGTAGACTGATGTTAATTTTTACTTTTTACATTATTGGTTTCATACAAGTAGGAAAATGGTTAAATTGTGAGTCTGGAATCTGTGATTGAGCTCCAAACTTGTTTGATTGATGGACAGCACCGATACTATGGCAAGTCGATGCCATATGGAAGTAGAGATGAGGCATACAAGAATGCCACCACATTATCCTATCTTACGGCCGAGCAAGCCCTCGCGGATTTCGCGGTGTTGCTTCGGGAACTGAAGCGAGATTTGTCCGCCCAGGTTTCTCCTGTGGTGTTGTTTGGTGGATCCTACGGGGGAAGTAAGTGTTGCAGAGACATTGCTTGTTAATTAGAGGCCACTCTGAACTTTGGCTTTTGCTATGTAGGAAGACAGATCGATGTGGTAGACGTGCATCTGAAATTAATGAACCACTATGGTCTGGGTTTTTTTTTTTTTTTTTTGCCTGGAAAGAAAAATGATGTTTGTTTGTTTGTTTGTGTTTATTTGTACAGATATTTATTAGTTTGCAATATGCATAGGAACTTATAAAAAAAAAGTTTGCGATATGCGTAGTGTTAGTTTATTGACTAGTGGCATTCTGTCTGTTGTGACATGAATGCCATCTAAGATGACGTTTTGATAGTGAGTTGAGATAAAAGTTGAATGAAATATTGTTTGAATATTATTTTTTAATATTATTATTGTTTTGGAATTCAAAGAATTGCTATTATATTTTGTGTTGGAATTTGGAAAAGTTGTAATAATTAGATGAGATGAGTCGAGATCAACTCTGAATCCAAACAGGGCCTAAATGTTCTCGTATTTTTTCAATTGAAACAGTGTTAGCGGCATGGATGAGGCTCAAGTATCCTCACATTGCAGTTGGCGCGCTTGCTTCTTCTGCTCCGATTCTTCAGTTTGAAGATGTTGTGCCACCAGAAACATTTTATGACATCGTTTCTGGTGCTTTCAAGGTGTGGAAGTCTTCATCTTTCACTGCCATCTCTATTGTAGTATATTACATATAGAAGATATACATGTCCCGTGTTATAACAAGTTACTCTCTTTATTAGCGTGAAAGTACCAGCTGTTTCAATACTATTAAGGAGTCCTGGGACGTCTTAATATCTGAGAGTCTAAAAAATGATGGCCTCCTGCAACTGACCAAAACATTCCACTTATGTCGGTAAGAAAAAAAATAAAAGAAATATATTTGCTGTTGCTGTATCAGCTGCTAATTACTGAACTTGTTTTATACAGGGTATTTTTTTCAATTTGGTTTGTTGTGTCTTAACTGATCAGTGGCAGTTGACAGGACCTTAAAGAGGACTGAAGATCTGAGAGACTGGTTGGACTCTGCTTATAGTTATTTGGCAATGGTGAACTACCCTTACAGTTCTGATTTTTTGATGCCGTTACCTGGACATCCAATTAGAGAGGTTAGTTAGGATTATAATAAAATTTGTAAAATTTCTCACGTGCACATACATATAGGGAAGATCTGTTAGTCTAAATTAAATTTCTTCCAATAGCTATAATTTGCAATCTTCGCATTGCCAAAAGCGATCTGGGAGCTGAGATTCTGGCATTTGCCTCCTATTTTTGTTAGGCTTTTGCATTCAGACATTCCTATATTCATTTGTTTGAGCCTTAACTATACTTATAAAAATAAAAAAGATACCAAGTATACTTCCTGTGTACTTGGGCTATGCCTATTTCCATATCAATAAAATATCTTCTTATTTATCAAAAAAAAAAAAGATGCCAATGTTCTACAGTATAGTTGTAACACCCCCTTCCCGTAGGCTAGGTGTGTCACGTGTTTTTCATAAAATAAACCCGGCAAGAGATCTCATTTTAAAAAAAACAATTTAGGATTTATTGCATAAAACTTTGTCTGATAAAAATGTCTTCAAAAAACTTAACTGAATAAACTGAATAAATTTATGTCATAAAAGTAATTTATTCTAGAAGGTCTGAAACTAAAATAACTGCTCCTTCTAATCCTGGCCTGTCTGCTCGTAATCATCATCATCACCTGGGTGGTTAAAAACATGAAAACAAACTAAAATGAGTCGAATACTCAGTAAGAAATCCATCACAACGTTAACATACTAAACATAAGGTTTTCATAAAAGTTTTCATGCTGAGAGCTTAAAATTCATGACTGTTCATACTGATATTTATGCTATGCATGACTGATTTATCTGAATTAACTGACTGATCTGACTTAACTGACTGTTCTGATTACTGACTGAACTGACTGGCCAACACACTTAACCCTGTGTGCAAGGTTGTGCACCTGCCCCACATCCCGTGGCCACGAGGGGAACCGCTGATAGTACTCTAGCGTACTATGGTGGACCACGACTGAGTTCGTGGCTTGCACACCACCCTGAACTGAACTGCATTGGTACCATGCATCTGAATGGCCATCTGATTAACTGAACTGATCTTATCTTGTACTTGAACTTAAGATAACTTATGTGTCTTATGACCATGAGATGCATGACATAATACATACATAATTATAATTTCTAAATTTGAATATGATGCGGAATGACATGATCAAATGCTATGCTGGATGACATGTTTGCATATGACATGAGTGGTACATAAACAAAGGCTGTCAATGACTTGGCTTGAATAATACTTAAACATAAGCTGACTGTGATGATCCTAATTTGTGATCAAATTACTTACCTCGTAGTGCTATTTCCTGAATCTCGCTTCGTAACGCGTCACCTATATAAAGTATTAAAAGTCACTAAATCTGTCTAGGAACCATATCCTAATATCCTACTTAACAAAATTCATACTGTATAATCTAATGAATAAAAAATGTTCTGTTTAATATAAAATCAATGAAAGTTATAACTTAAATTATTTAAAATACTAATAGCATAATCTTACTTAATTAAATTTCTAATCTGAAAGATAGTCAAATAAATCTTTTGTTTAACACCATAAAACCAATAAATTCTTATATCTTTAAATTACTTAAAAATACTAATAACATATTATAACTTAGTAAAATATTTGGGCTATTTAAAATAAGTCATAAAAATCTAAATTCTTAAAAGAGATTTACTTTCTTAACATAATTATTTAATCTTATAAGGAATATAATAATTATCAATATTATTTAAATACTCTTAACATATTTCTTTATTTTGAAAATATACACTTCAATAGCATAAATATATCAAAATCTACTATAAAAATATTAGAGGTTCACTTCATAACATAGATTTCAAGTATTTAAAATAAATGATTAACCATTGAAATTTAAATACTAATATAATATCTAATCTTTCAATATTATTAAATATATAACATAAGAAATCTTAAAAATCTAGTTAAATAGTTAACTGGATTATTAATTAAAATATCAATAGTATAAAAATATACTTTAAAATAGATTTCAAATTCTTTGAATACTTTCTTATAAAAATGATCTTATGATTAATATTTTTATTTAATAAAATATAACTCCTATTTGAAATATTAAGTCTAATAAAATCACTAAAAATGTTTGAAACATCATAAAATCGGCCCAATTTAAAATTACATATTATATGACTAATTATCCTCAAGTTTTAGCCCACAAAAGAATTGCCCATCAGATTTAAGACAAGGCCCGAAACACTTTTAAAACAAGGCCCAATACATTTTTTTAAAACACAAGCTAAACAACCAACACATTAAACTAAGCCCAAATTTATATTTTAAAACACAACTTACAATTAAGCCCAGTATGTATACGGCCCAAGGCCCGATTGCATGATATACTCTGATGATACAAACTTATTCGGCAGATACAAAGGGAACGTGCAGTGCAATGGACGTGCAGTGCATACGAGAGAACAATAGAGGCTCACCGAAGGAGGAGCTGGCGTGCAGCGGCTATGGGTGGCTGGCGGTCGTACTGGTCGGCGGTTTCTGACGCCGTGGGTTGTGATCCGATGACCCGGGGTGGTCTACTGCGGTGGTTACTGATTGCTGGAAGGGACAGCGACGTTGGCTCGGCTTCGGGCTTCCCGTCTGTGGATGCTGCGGCGGTGGCTTATCGGAAGGCAGTGGGCTAGACAGGGCTGCAGGTCGGCGGCTTCTGTGGCTGTTTCCGGTGGCATCGAGATGGTTGCTGCCATGGATGATGGTGAGTGCAGCAACAGACAGCGAGAAACGTGCGGCTGTACTCTGTTTTGGCGAAGAGAAAACAGGGGACTATCCGTATGGGTTGTCCGTAGCTCACGATGGACAGGGGCGGATTTGGGTGGTGCAGAAACCGAGGGATATGGTGCTGTGCTGCTGGGCTTCACACGGGAAGGACGTGGAGGTGCAGATGCGGTCGTGTGCTCACTGGGTGGTGTCCGTGTGGTTTGTTACGAGACCATGGAGCTGCTGCGGTGGAGGTTTACGTGCATGGCGGTGTGAGGCATGGTGGTTTCCGTGGGGTTAACGGCAGAGGAAGAGAAGGAGGCAGCGTACAAGGGAGGAAGGCTTCGAGGGAGGTTATGGCTTGGAGGTTTTCTTCATGAATCATAATTGTGTGCGTGTGTTTCTATATATATATATATATATAGATGTTAGAGAACCAAAAGGAAACCCTAGAGATGCAGCGTGCATGCGAAGGACACGGTCGATAGAGCCAAGTGAAGTCGTAAACAGTTAGGAATGTGTACGTGCATGTGCAGTGGATAAACCGAACGTAAGAGTTGGTGTAGTTTAGGATTCTTAAAGAGATAGAATAATAATCATATTATAATAATAACAATAGAAATAATAATAATAATAAAATATTTATAACTATAGGAAAATACATAAAATGTATCTATACTCTATAGCCTAATATTAGGGTCGGGTTGTTACAATAGTTTAGATTTCTCTAGATCCAGCTGTACTATAAGCTAGAATCTCTCACTGTCCCTCTTCTGTTCACTTTACCCTGTATGTAGAACTTGTATGCTTATCAACTATTTCTGTTTCATAATGCTCTGAGTCTATTCTTCCATAGTTGCATCCGCTCTATATTGATCTATCATCCTGACTTTTGTACTGGCAGGGTATGCGTAAAAACCCTTTGCTTCTTTAACAAATTTAAATATGATTTAACTCTTCTTGTAGGTTTGCAGAAAGATTGACGGATGTCCTCATGGCACTAGCATTCTGGAGCGCATATTTGAAGGAGTTAGTGTGTATTACAATTATACTGGAGGTGTTGACTGCTTTCAATTGGATGATGATCCTCATGGCATGGATGGCTGGAACTGGCAGGTCTAGAGTTTTTTAGTACTTTTCTATGTCATTGTTTTATCTTAAACGATATTTTTTGGGGATTAAATTGCTCCCACTATTTCCTTATAATAATATAGGCATGCACCGAGATGGTTATGCCAATGTCTAGTAGCCAGGATGCGAGCATGTTTCCAACATATGATTATAATCAATCTTCCTTTCAAGAGGAATGCTGGAAGAAGTTCAAGGTGAAACCAAGACCTAGATGGATAACAACGGAATTTGGTGGACATGTGAGTGAATGATACCTGCACTTTTAAGTACTTTTGATAGGTAATCAAGAAGTTTTATTCATAATAAAAGGCATAGCCAAGTACACAGAACGTATACATGAGATACCTAACTAGGATTTACAACCGAAAAGTGGTTTAAGTACTTGAATCGTAGAACCTATTAATCTCAGTGGATTGTATGAGAGATTTGTACGTTCAAATCAAATGCAGAAATTTGAGAAACCAGTAACATGTTGCAATGCCATGGTCCATTTCCTGGCTGATGTCTTACTGTCCTTTCATGCATAATGCTTTACTTTTCAATTGCCATATAATGACTGCATCTTTGGATTTCGATGTGAAGGATATCAAGACGGCCCTGAAAAAGTTTGGAAGTAATATCATTTTCTCCAATGGCCTATTGGATCCCTGGAGTGGTGGAAGGTAGCATCTTTGTTAAGCTTTTCTTATGTTTGTTTTTAAACATTCATTGTTTGGGTATATGTCCCATTTACTTGGGCTATGCCTATTTATATCATCAATAAAATCCTCACTTTACCAATAAAAAGAATCATTGTTTGAATGCTAATCATTGGAAGTGACATCTATTGCAGTGTTCTGCAGAACATATCTGAAACTATTGTTGCTCTTGTTACTGAAGAAGGTAATTTTCAACTGATACCAACTATATTCCTCTCCTCTTTTATCTGTGTGAGGGCTATTTTTTTTTGGCACCAAGTTCGAGGAGCAGCGCCCCAACTAAATCCAGGGGTGCACAGGCCCTCGGTAAGGAGTTTCTCACAAGTGCACCTCGGGCAATTCAAAGGAAAAATCTCTCAGTCCGATAAGACTATTTAGTGGGTTGACATTGGTTTTATGTCATATACAGCAAAATACCAAGGCACCCATGGTATTTACTTGTAATCTACATTAACCCCTAGGGGTTGGCTCAAGTGGTAAAGGCCTTGCTTGGGGGTATGCTCCCCTCAGGTTTAAGGTTCAAATCCCCTTTGGTGCAAACAATCTCTAGGGGTTATCGGACTGGGGGATTTTCCCCTTGAATTATCTAAGGTGCACTTGTGGGAAATTCCTTGCCGAAGGTCTGTGCACTCTCGGGATTAGTCAGGATGCTGTTCTTGGACACCCGTTGCCAATAAAATAAAAAAATTTACTTGTAATCTACATCTTGGATGGATAGGAATTTATCTTAAACCTACCATGCAGCTTTTCGATTTCTAAAAAAATCATGGTTGGTTGATTCCTTTCAAGTAGTAGTTTTCAAAAGATATGGCATTACAGATAATTTATAAGAATAACTGCCTACTCGCCTAGGCATCCTAATGTCTTTGAGCTCCAATGCATGTCTCAATTCAAATATTATTTTTTGATAAGTAAGAAAGAGATTTTATTAATCCACGTAATTAGGCGAGGCCCAGGTATATAGGAAGTATATAAGAAAAGCCTAATTACAAGCTAAGTGCTGCGAAAAGCAGCATAAAAGTCATTAAAACTTGTTCCATTCAATACAATAGATGATGCCCAAAGTAGCAATGTATGAAAGAAAAAGTCCCTACACCCTTCCGGTGAGCTCTAAAAAACATAGTAATTGATGCACCAGCCGGGAAACGAAAAACTTTCCATTGGCCCTTCAATATAGTTGGCCCAAACAACTAAAAGGGTCAGGTTTCAGGTCCATTGGTTTGATTTTTCTCATGTTTAAGATTCTGTACACACTTGAATTAAAACAAAACCATCTCACCTATCATTTCTATTTAACTGCATTCTTCCTTTTCACTAAATGCAGGAGTACATCATCATGTCTTTTTGACTCGGAGTTATCCTTTTCTTGGCCATTTAATTTGAGTTATATTATGTTAGTTGAATCCTCAAGTCTTTATCTTATGTTATGAAACTTTTTTATAACTCCCCTCACATTTTGTTCTCATTTGACGTATGCTCCTAAAATGACTTGGGATGCACCAGTTTTTGTTTCTTCTGCACTACCCTCGTCCACTAATTACTTCCCAATTAGAATATATTCAACTCCATCTGTGTACGTTATGTGCATCATATAGTTCTTCAACACCGGTTTTTGTTTCTTCTGTGCCATCCTCTCACAGGATGGGATGCTCCTTGGGAGACGATGGTACTAATTTTCCCATTTCAAGGAAATTCTTACAAAGCACGTAATGTCGATCATTCTAGATAATATTACCAGACATATTTAGTTTATGCATTGGTGATATCTCCAACATTCTGCCTGCTTATCTCAATGCCTGCAAGTTCTCTTTCAAATTTGATGTAATCTGTCTGCTTCCATGTCTATTTGTTTTAAAGAAGTGATTGCTAGAATGTTCAAACTTGTTTCATGACATCCCTTGGTATTAGCTACCACTATTTGCTAAATTCTGCGTGTTTCTTATTACTTATATAAAAAAAAAAAAAAAAATCTTCGTGTACGTGTGATGTAGGATCTTTAGAAATTCAGTACTAGATTAGGTTTCTCAGTTAGCTTCTGAAGGACTCTTGGACGTGGCTTGATATTTAAGGACTTATGAATGAATGGATGCTAAAAGCATTTTATCATTTGATTATCAGGTGCTCATCACATAGATTTACGTGCTTCAAGCTCAGAAGATCCTAATTGGTTGCTAGAGCAGAGGGCAACTGAAATCAAGTTGATTAAAGGCTGGATAAGTGACTACTATCAGGAAAAGAAAGCAATAATCGACATTTAGTTGGTGTATGAAGATCTTTCTTGTATACAGTTCAAACTTGCCTGTGTTTTTCCTTCGGACATCATTGAATGAACAGTGTAAGACCTCTCCTTTTCCATGTCATTGCCCTTAACTTTATCATTGCCTCTTATAAAGTACTGTCTCCACTAAAAATGTGGGGAACATTGTAAATATATGTGTATAATGAGATGACAATTTTAAGTGTAACTGGATTTTTTAGTGCACCAAACACCTACGTGGTATGCCTCGTGGTACTGCCTGAATATCACTTGCCCGTTAACTATTTCTCCTCACTCCTACTTGGAGCTTGGTAATGGATAATGGTTCTTGATATTATTATTTTTTGGATAAATAGTTTATTGAAATATTGGTGTAAATAGTTGCGCGTTGAGTTGCAAAGATTTAAAATGCAATAGTCATGATTCATGAAGTTCCTAGCTTCCTTCCCAGTACTATCGAATCACTTCCTTCTCAAACGGCGACCTCAATTGTTAGGGTGAAGTTGCCTTTTCGCCGGCAAAACTTGGGCTATTGTATGATTGTATCTGATGATTTGGTTGGTATAGGGTGTGCCCTTTACTGCATTGACTTTGCCAAGCAGGATTCTGCACATCGCATCGTAGCTCACTGTTATTAGAGAAGTGCCAGAAGTCACATAGAGATTTCATTAAAGTAAATTTATAAACTGATATTATTTGATATGATACATTAGATCTACTTCATAATAAAAATAATTTTATAACTTAACGTACTATATGAAGTCACGTCTGTAGGTATATTTTTGTGAGATATCTTTATGACTAAAATATTTCACTTGCTAATATTCAGTCAGACATGATGAATATGCAGAGCTAGTTTTTGGCTTGTTCAAGCCTTTGCAACACTTTTTCTGGCTTTCTACACGATAAAGGAGGTTTAATGAATAGGCCGATCTTGACTATCATTGTGTTGAAACTAGAAAGTTTTCATAAATTGACTGCCCACCACGCACGCACGCACGCGGAATAGAATCTTTCATTTTATTTGAGGTGGGTCCTAACTAATGAAAAATATGGGAGATTTTAATTATTGCATTTCTAAACGTGATTAGATTAGTACGTAAAATAATCATAATTTCTCGTACTTCGATTCACTGATGAAATGGAGATGAATTTTGTCTCGTTTGTTTTTGAAAAATATCTTATCTTATCTCAATTTTATTATTATATTTTTTTAAATTTTAATATAAAATAAAATAAACAATTCAACTTTTTCAAATTTATCTTATCGTATCTTATCTAATCATTACAACTTTTCTAACTTTCAATATAAAATAAAATAAACAATTTAATTTTTTCAAATCTTAAAATAAAAATAATATTAAAAAATATATTTTAATATTATTTTATTTTAATTTTTAATTTTAATTTTAACTCATCTCATCTCTTTTTTTGAGAATAGAGGAGGCTTAAATATCCATAAAGGTAAATTTCTGTTTTTGAAAAAATTTGGACGGCTTTCCAATCATAAAGCTATAAATTGAGCAGCCGCATGGGGATATTGGGCTGACAGAATGAAAGGTCGGTAGCCCCTCTCTCTCATTCTCTCTCTCTCGATATGCACTTTTTTCTCTAACTATCTTTTGGCGCCAAAAGAAGGGTTCATAATATTAACATAAAAAGCAATACAACTTCGACATCAAGCCGGTGAACTGATAGAATAAAGTGTGAAAAATGGTTGGAAATGGCGGTCAATGTGAGGGTCGAATATATAATTAGACAGCACTATTTATATGTATATATATATAAGCAAACAACATGGGAAGGACGCAGTTGATCTGTTCTAGTAAAGCATTGTAGTCCCCTTTGGTCCGACGATAACGAAAATTTTTAGAAGAAAGCAAATTCCGTCTGTGGCTTTGAGTAATTATTAAGATTTCTAACAATAGTTATTCTGAAAATAAACCTTTTTCAACGTACTGCCATTATTGCATGGAGAAAAATCAGCCGAAACTGTTGAGAATGTGTGTATTGAAATAAACTCTTCCAAAAGACAAAACTGCAAACCAAATTCCAATCCCTATATATGTGTATATATATTCTCAATAAAACCAGTGACATGGTTTGCAGTGCAGACAAAAAATGGCTACCATGTCAAAGTACACCATTAACCGAGTTTTCCTTTGTGTTCTGGGTCTAGCCCAGCTGCAGGCTCTTGTTTCCCACGCCCACCACAGCGCCGCAGCTTTCATCGCCTTCCACAACATGGCGCGCATGGAAGTCGGGGTGGGTCCCTTGCAGTGGAACACAACGCTACAGGCATACGCTAAGAAGTACGCTCGGCATCAGAGATCCATGGGCTGCAAGATGATCCACTCCAGTGGCCCTTATGGAGAGAACCTTTTCTGGGGCTACGGCGGCGGCTTCATGGATGCGGTGGCTGCCGTGAAAGCGTGGGTTGACGAGAAGGCATTTTACGATTACAGGACCAATGGCTGCTTGATGGGAAACCAATGTCTGCATTATACGCAGGTGGTGTGGAGGGATACTACACAGTTAGGCTGTGCTCGATCCTTTTGTTCTAATGGAGGAGTCTTCATCACCTGTAATTATTATCCTCCTGGGAATTATCTTGGAGAGAGGCCTTATTGATCATTATAGTTAATGAAATTAAGACCTTAATATATATAATATATATATATATATATATATATATATTATCAAGCATTCTTGTTTTGGGGAATGACTAATTAAAGTTTTAGATTCATCTAATGTCACCTTGTTTCTTTGAATCTAATATAAATACTCAAGCAGGGCGGTTTTTGTCGAAGATTTTTTATTTTAAATTTTTTAATTATCCAGTTAAAGTATGGCAGTTATCCTCTTCAATTATAAACGTACGAAATATTAAGGTTGATTTGGATAATGAGATGAGATATTTTAAATGAAAGTTAGGTAAAATATTATTTTTTAATATTATTATTATTTTAAAATTTAAAAAAATTAAATTATTTATTATATTTTATATAAAAATTTAAAATAATTATAAAAATTATTTATATGTCCAGACGGAATGATAGGTTGTCAAAACAGAGAATATTGAACTAATTATAAATCATCTTCAAATCATGACAAAACATACACTACAACAAATTATATTTTTTGGAATGAAAAATTTCGTCCCAAAATATTATCATTTCGTCCTAAAATATTTTTTGGAACGAAAAAAAATTGTCGCAAGGTCGTCCCTATAAAACTGTCCCAAAAGATATTTTGGGACGAAAATTAGAAATTCGTCCTAAAAAATATCTTTTGGGACGAAATTAACTGTGACCGTTCGAAATCGTTCGAACGGATGTTTTTTTGGGACGAATTAAAATTCGTCTTGGAATACCGTTCGAACATATAAAATAACGTTCGAACATATGTGACTGTTCGAACGGTCGGAGTAAATAACGTTCGAACGGGTAATTCATGAAGAAACGTTCGAACGGAGAAATTGAAGATCGAACGTAGATAGTGAATTTTCTGTTCGAACGGCAAGCAACTTTTTCAGTTCGAACGATAATGTATTATGTTCGAACGGTTATGTCCGATTTGAATACGTTCGAACGGTTTATGAGTGTTCGAACGGTTATTATTTTTATGGACAATCAATACTAATTTAGAACTAAATAGATATTTATAATTTAAAAATACAATACAAATTGTTCAATAAAATACTAATAATACTAATAAAATTCTCAGTACATGATATATAATTGTTCAATATGCAAACCACTTCTAATGAAAATTAATTGCTTTGAGACCTGAATTGTTGCATAAGTATCTGCATTTGAAGCTTCATCTCTCTTTGTTCATCTTCTTGTTGTTTCATGCGCATCTCCATCTCTGCTTGCTTTGTCAATTGAGCCTCTAACTCATGTTGTTTTGTAATCTCCATCTCTGCTTGTTTTGTCAATTGAGCCTCTAACTCATGCTGTTTTGTAAGCAATTCTTGAATCGTAGAATTTGCATTTTCTAACGCAATAGCAGTAGTGCTTGACATTGATGAAGAGCTTGAAGGTTTTATACAGCGACCCAAACCCCTCAAATATCCTGAACGTGACCCTAGAACTTGTGTAAAAATTTCAACATCATTTGTTGATGAATTATGATCTGAAGCAGCTTCAGCACGTATGGCAAGCATTTTATCCTTCACAAAACACATACGTTTAATATTGACACAATAATTTAAATATGTTTAATTAAAAAAAATTATAATACTTACATAATTTTCACGAGCATCGGGATGAGTCCACTCTCCATTACTATTAGTATGTGATGCAGCATATAATTTTGTTAGATCATAATTGGTGTCTGACGCTTCCTACAAGAGAAATTGTTAAGATATAAAGTTAATATTAAAAACAAACTATATAGAATAAAAAAAGAAAAAAAATACATTACCAATTTCTCAGAGAGGCGATGGAAAGATCTTGAGCCTGCGCGATGATGAATCTTCAAACAGCTCCAGCAACATATTGACAGCCTTAATGGATATTTGGCACATGGATTTTATATGAAGTAGTCTAACTGTAAAAGATAATTTACTATGTCTTCTACACCCTGGATATAACTCACGTTGTGAATCATTCCATAAGCGGGTAAATTTGCTATGGCACAGATCATTTGAATTATATGGATCTGTTCCACTTTCATCCATACACACTCCCATACTAATGTCGCCCAACATTTGCTCCATGTCTTCTGATGGATCGTCACCAACATCATCTACATGTACATCTTCATCGATGTTTTCGAATGATGTTGGAAACGGTTCTCCATGTAAGATCCAATCAGTATAACCTTGGTCAATACCTTTAACAAACAAATGCTCTTTCACCAACTCTATCTTATGAGAACGTAAATTCTTGCAATTTCGGCATGGACATCTAATACGACCATCACTCCCAATTGTACATGATGCAAACTCCAAAAATTTCTTAACTCCTTGGGCGTATACATTATAATCATCACCCAACCGATCTCTAACTCGCATCCAACTCTTATCCATGGCTAATATCCTATTGCATCATATATCAAAACATAAAATAAAATAAATATTGGAAATCTAGGGTGGTCCATACATAAAATAAACATACAATCCATACATATATCAAAACGTAAATCAAGCAAATCCAGGGTGGTCCATACATATATCAAAATATAAATCAAGCAAATTCAGGGTGGTCCATACATATATCAAAACATAAATCAAGCAAATTCAGGGTGGTCCATACATATATCAAAACATAAATCAAGCAAATTCAGGGTGGTCCATACATATATCAAAACATAAATCAAGCAAATTCAGGGTGGTCCAAGCAATAGTTGAGGAGGGCTGATCGCAATGTCCTCAGGGTTGGGGACATTCCTTGCATATTCCTTCTCCAGCTCTGCTACTTTTGAACCATCTATTTGTTTTCGCATACTCTCCAGCTCTGCTACTGATGGCATCAGGATTTGTTTTCGCATACTCTCCAGCTCTGCTACTGATGGCATCTCTATTTGTTTTCGCATACTCTCCAGCTCTGCTACTGATGGTTCATCTATTTGTTTTCGCATACTCTCTAGCACTGCTACTTTTGGTTCCAAACAATTCGCATACAAATCCATGGATATCTTTAACCTCTTATTTTCTCTTTTTAATATTTTTTTTTTCGTTTTTTTGCAAGCTTACTCTCCAATTCACTTACTTATTTTTTAAGCATCTCTATCTCACTTACCCTGAGGAGTAACCTTCGGCTCATAATAGTTACAATAGCTGCATATTGAGATGTCATCACTTTCGCTCCATCCACGACCTCAGTATCGCTCTTGTGTAAGAAATAGTTATCTGTCGCTATCATGGCATTGATAGCGTCCGGAGTGAAGATTAATGTTTGTGAAAAATATGGTGCTCGATTCAAATCAGGTAAAATATTAGAAGGACGATAGCCAGCCATTTCAATTGAAGAGAAATGTGAGTTGAGAGACTTAAGACTGTTGAGAGAAATGTGAGTTGAGAGCAATTGGTGGTGAGTTGAGAGCAATCGGTGTTGAGTTGAGAGAAATGTGAGTTGAGAGCAATTGGTGGTGAGTTGAGAGAAATGTCCGTTGAAGAGAAATGTTGGTAGGCTCGAGGCAGAATTTACGGATATCTTCATCATTTCTTTTGGTGGGCTCGAGGCCAAATTTATGACTCAAATTTATGCCCGGGTTTTATGGTGTGTTTTCCACCAATCAGTCTCATCAAAGGTCTTCATTGACCAAGGTCTGCCTTCATCGATACCATCCGTTCAACAAACATTTGTCTCGAACGGATGGTATCTTTTATCCATCAATTTTTTTGGTGGGCTTGAGGCAAAATTTATGCCTCAATTTTATGCCCGGGTTTTATGGTGTGTTTTCCACCAATCAGTCTCATCAAAGGTCTTCATTGACCAAGGTCTGCCTTCATCGATACCATCAGTTCAACAAACATTTGTCTCGAACGGATGGTATCTTTTATCCATCAATTCTTTTGGTGGGCTTGAGGCAAAATTTATGCCTCAAATTTATGCCCGGGTTTTATGGTGTGTTTTCCACCAATCAGTCTCATCAAAGGTCTTCATTGATGGTGTGTTTTGGTGGGCTCGAGACAAATGCTATCTGAGGCAAATGTTTTCCTATCAATAATTCTCGCCAAATGCTATCTGAGGCATCCGTTTATATACATTAAACCCCAAATGCTTGGTGAGCACCAATCACTCCCAATTGTACATCATGCCCAGGGTTTCTCAATCTCCTTGTGAAGCATGCAAATTTCTTAGAAGAAAATGTACACGTGATTTATGTATTTTTTTTTTCTTATTTCAGTGGTCCACTCGGATATATCCAATTTGGTGCCGTTCATAAGATTTTCGGAGCAGGTAATGCAGCGAGGATTCTTACTCGCATCCCGGTCAATAAGCGTTATGAAGCGTCTACCACACTTATATATGAAGCGCAAGCTAGACTTGAAGATCCTATCAATGGCATTTTCTCAGTTATTTTTGCTCTTCAACAGCAGGTTCTCTTATGACATTTTACTTTGTTTTCTACTTTGTTTACTCTGTCTCTTATGACATTCTACTTTGTTTTCTACAGGTTGTAAATCTACAAACTCAACTAGCAACTTCAATGAAGGAGACAGAACCAAGTTGTCTATCATATCCTTCTGTCAATACAAATCCAACTCATGATGTCCAAAGTCAGTTTCCTGCAAGGGATATCGTAGAGATGACGAAAAGTTCACTACCAAATTCTGGAAGTTCACTACTCAAGCCTGAGGAAAATGCAAGAATTAATGCTTTATTTGAAGAGTTAGTTGCGGTTGGATTTATTTCTAAATAAATCCTATGACTTTATATATTTCTATGCATTCCTATGGTTTCTATGGTTTGTATTATATTCCTATGACTTTTGAACCATTTCTATGCATTCCTATGGTTTCTATGGTTTTTATGCATTCCTATGATTTGTTGTTGTTGGTTTGTGTATTAATTATGTATTAATTATGACTTTTGAACCATGCCGTTCGAACGTAAAACATAACCCGTTCGAACGTAAGGTTTAAAATCCCTACTACAAAGCAACTCCACAAAAAGTAATAGAAATAATAGTTTTAGTTTGAGTGTAGTTGGGATTGGATTGAGTTACTTGCATGGAATGAGGGTCTTCAATTTTAATGATAAGTTTCAAATCGGAAAAAGGAAATAAAAGAGAGCTCCATGTGATTTTGATTATAAGAATATCAACAAGAAGTCATTAACCTCTTGACTCTTCACCGAACACTCCAAAATCTAACCAAAATATGACCTTAGCCGACCAAGCGTCTCAAATTTTTCTCAGATTACTAGGGTGGACGGCCTATCTTTTGCAGTTAATATTTTTCTCAGTTTGATTGTATTTTGGTTTGTTTGTGTATTGTGTTTTGGTTTGGGTTGTTTGTGTATTAAAAACTGTATTATTACGTTCGAACGTAAAATCAAACCGTTCGAACGTAATATGCGTTCGAACGGAAAGTCTGAAACGTTCGAACGTGTTCCTTCCAGATTTTCAATCTCCTTCAACTACGGAGAACAGATGAACTATGAACAATTTTTCAAAATAATTCTAATATAGTAGTAACAACATAGTAACAATACAACAATATCAAGCAAATTCTAATATAATAGTAACAATACAGAAACAACATAATATAATATCAAAGAATTCCAATAACAATATCAAAGAATTTTAACAAATTTTCAACAAAGTAAGGATGTATGAGAAAGTAAAAATATTAAAAAAAAGGTACCTATAATGTGTTGAGACTAGATTAAGAGAGAATGACGCAACTTTCCGCGGCAGAGAATGAGAGTGGGAGAAGGGGAGGAGATTCTAATTTCTGAGATCTGTAATCAACATTTGAATAAAGTTTCCCGTTCGAACGGTTACTTACAAACCGTTCGAACTGGAAACCCTGAAGCGGGAAAAAGTCCCTCCTAAGTTTCCCGTTCGAACACGGTTTAATAACCGTTCGAAAGGAATATACGTTCGAACGAAACGTCTGAAACGTTCGAATGTGTTCGTTCCAGATTTCCAATCTCCTTCAACTACGGAGAACAGATGAACTACGAAAAATAGATGAACAATTTTCCAAAAGAATTCCAATATAGTAGTAACAACATAGTAACAATATAACAATATCAAAGAATTCTAATAACAATATTAAAGAATTTTAACAAATTTTCAACAAAGTAAGGATGTATGAGAAAGTAAAAATATTAAAAAAAACATACCTATAATGTGTTGAGACTAGATTGAGAGAGAATGACGAAACTTTATTTGTGAGAGAATGAGAGTGGGAGAAGGGGAAGATTCTAATTTCTGAGATCTGTAATCAACATTTGAATAAAGTTTCCCGTTCGAACGGTTACTTACAAACCGTTCGAACTGGAAACCATGAAGCGGGAAAAATTCCCTCCTAAAGTTTACCGTTCGAACTTTACTTACAAACCGTTCGAACGTATAACCAATTAGCGGGAAATTTCCCTCCTAAAGTTTCCCGTTCGAACGTAATAGACATAACGTTCGAACGTGGAATGATTCATATCAAACCGTTCGAACCCTAATTATTTACAGTTCGAACCATTGCTAAATTTTTATGAATATTAATCATCAACATTATACTATTACACAAAATAATAGTTCTAATATATATAGACATATTAGAATATAATATAGTTTACGAACACAGTAATATCATATTCAATCATATTCAATAATTACTATATTCAACAATCACTAGTATCATTTAATTAGATTACTAACATACTAATATAGTTACTTATATGAATATATAGTACTAATTAAATTTATTAATTATAGTATATATATTTCAATATATATATGACACATATTAGTATATATATTATAATATATATGATACATATTAGTAATACATTAAAGTAATACTATATTAGTACTTTATTATAATGTTATTTATAGTAATACATGAATATATAGTACTATTTATATTTATTAATTATGGACATCATATATTTATATATATATAAATATATATACAGCAATCACTAGTGTTATATATAATAATATATATTACAATAAATCTATAATAAGATAAATTCTAAAATATAAAAATATATATAATATATGACGAACAACGTTTGAACGCTTAAACATAAACGTTCGAACCCATAAACAATAAGTTCGAACGGATAAACTAACCGTTCGAACGATACTGTATATTTAACTCCTCCCCGTCGGTCATTTCCATCGCACAATCGAATCAAAACTTAAAACCGTCCCTAAAAACCGCCATCTCCGCCGTTTAACGACGTCGTTGCCGTCGTGAATAGTGCCCACTCGAAGCCTCCAACCCCCGTTCACCGGTATGTTGATTTTCTAACTATTTTACCGTTTAAATTTAAGTTTTTATGGATTATTTGTTTAAATTAGGATAAATCAATTTATCCATCAATACTCACCGTAGATTTGTTTAAATCTATACTAGGAAGGTTTATTTTGTTTAGTTTAGTTTTGTTTGTTGAGAAATCCAAAGAATCGAAGGATTCCATGGATTTCAATGGCTGAGTCGACTCAGTACCGTTCGAACGACTTGTATGGTCGTTCGAACGGTACTAGCCAAACAGCAATTCCATTTAACTCGTTCGAACGTCTTTTATTTAGTTCGAACGGTTATATCCAAACAGGCTAATCCGTTCGAACGTTTATTAAGAGTTCGAACGGTTTTAGCCAAACGTGAATTACATTTAGCCCGTTCGAACTTTTTTGGTAGTTCGAACGGTACTAGCAAAAAAGGTTAATCCGTTCGAACGTGGTTAAAGAGTTCGAACGGTTTCTGCCAAACAGAAAATATATTTGTCACGTTCGAACGTATTTTTCCACGTTCGAACGGTAATGGTCTATACCGTTCGAACGTGGTTTTGTTCGTTCGAACTGTACTTGCCAAACAAATTAGTTACACTTAATTTAGCCAAACATGCTAAGGTATTAGCCAAACATGCATTTCACACGTTCACACGGTATAAATTATATGTATTTTTATTCACTATTGTTGTTCTATTATTTCTTAGCAAGAATATGTCTTATTTTATAATTAAATTAATATAGCATTTAATAACATTTTATTAAATATTTTTATTATTAATATTGTATTGATGAGTTAATAATTAATTGTAAATTTCAGGTTCATTATTATGTCTTCTTCTAGGACGGGACGTAAGCGACGTAGCCAGGCAGAGACTAGCACTAGTACTCCTGCTAGGGAGAGGACTGTTTCACTTGAGCGACAGGTGAAACTTTCTGACTTTGAGAGTCTTGTCTGGGAAGGTCATTCTCTGCCGTCAGTTTTCAGAGATCGTGGTTGGGGACCTATCTTAGATAGTCCAGATGACTCATTTGAGACTATCGCTTATATCGACATTGTTTCTGAGTTCTATAGAGAGCTCGGTAGTGGCAGCCCAGATGATGGAGGGGCATATAGCATGTCTGTCCGAGGAGTTCCGATTGTATTTTCACGGGATCGACTATCTGAGCATTTTCATATTCCTAGGCTGCCAGATGCATATCCGAACATGGTGCCTAGAGAGTCTGATCCTTCAGTTGAGGATGAGACAGCTGAGGAGGATGCATCGTTCCATTATACAGATGAGATCGACCTCATTGCTGATCATGAGGTGAGGGATTTGGTTGTTGGTCCAGATGCTCCCCTGTATGACGGGACGAAGAGCATCAAGCAGGCAGATCTATCCTCGTTCTTCAAGATCCTGAATTTGATAATCGCCAACAACATCGACCCTCGGCAGCACAAAACAGAGGTTGGCATTGAGCGGACAAAATTTATGATACGGGTTGCTCGTGGCATTCCTATTGATTTGGTGGGATATATATTTGATAGGATTCGATCAGAGTCCCGGTACATTTCTACAGATATACTACCATTCGGGATCCTGATCACCCGATATCTATTATTTGCTGGTGTTGTGCCTGATATTGCCGAGCGTAAACGGCAGCCGATGGGACCGATCAACAGCACTACCCTCTCACGCAGTACAGGACACTCGAGACTGCGTCTTCGTGGGCAGCATCCAGACCCAGTTGATCCTCAGAGAGATGCACAGCCAGGAGATCATGGACCACAGGTCGAGGCATCAGTACATAGCGCTACACGTGAGGACATGGCTGAGATCGTGCGTGCAGCGATCAGCGGACAGACATCAGCGCTGATTGATGCAGTGCGTACTGAGGTCCGTTCTGCTATGTCTGATTTTCGTACTGAGATTATTGGTAGCATCTCTGAGTTACGTACGAGGGTTGATGCCATGTCTGCGACTCAGATCACCATTAGTACTCGACTGACACAGATAGAGGAACGTTTAGATGCAGTCGAGGATCTGTGCAAAGAGTTGGGATCTTAGTATTTTCTATATTTTATTTATTTTTTCTTTTATTTTTAGAATGGACAATATTTAATATTTTGTAAATTCACTATTTATTTATGAAATAGTTTTATTTTATATTTCCTGAATTAATCATTGATTTATATTATTCATATTATTTAATCAATATATTTATTATAATTACTAGTTAATATAAATATAATTCTCTTTTTAAAAAAAAAAATGCTCACCGTTCGAACGATCCAAAGTTACGTTCGAACGGTGAGTTATACGTTCGAACGCTTAATCGTCACTGTTCGAACGTTTCCATTTTTAGGGACGCAATCTTTCGTCCCTAAATATAACGTTCGAACGATTTTATTATGCGTTCGAACGGAAAACTTTTTTTGGGACGAAAATTAAAATTCGTCCCTAAATCTCACTTTTTGGGACGATTTTTATTCCGTCCCAAAATAAAATCGTCCCAAAATGTTATTTTTGTTGTAGTGATACATGTTGGAACCCCAATAATATATATGACAGAGTGGATATGACACTAGGACTATTATTGTCTGTCTTATAAAGCTTGTGAACATGCATCCTATTCAAAGCTGGATCATGCACGTTGCCTGGCCCACATTTTTTTTTTTTATAGAATTAAGTTATTTATGGACAGGGCAATAAAAAGAAAAATCTGCATTCGGTCTAAAAACCGGATAAATGTTGAGTGGTAAAATTATTTAATTAAACAAATAAAGTATATATGTATATGATTTTATATTGGATGGATGTCACAATCCACCTTCTTTAATTGTAGCTTTCTATTTCTAACGAATTGATCAGAATAATTATTTAGTAATCTTATAATACAAAAATGCTACACTAATTGAGTAATAATTTTTGTAGGCTTAGCAATCCTCGCATATATCTTTTAAAAAAATAGTAAATCTGATATTGATATGAAAAAAAATTATTCTTTAATAATAGATCTAACTTTTATTTAAATAAAATACATGAGACTTACAAATTTTAAAACTACTTATACTAATATTTTACCGTAAAATACACAATAACATGATTGATCGCCCACATCCAATAACATAATAAATTTTTAAAAATCAGTATGGAAAATGATAGACAAAAAATCTCTTTTACAATTATTTAAATAACTATATTTTAAATAAGAGATATTTTTATAAAATAACTTATAAATATATAAAAATATCTACATTTAAAATATAATTATAAAAATAAAATAAAAATAATTGTGATAATCACTATTATATTATGTAATGTCTTTCCTTTATTAATGGCGGCTTAGATTTTAAAATTTTAAAACCCGTGCAAACGTCGTCGTATAAAAAGTGTGGCCATCATCACCGATATTTTCCACCACTGCTGGCCAAGTTTCCAACTCTCAGCCTCTCAGGCTTCAAAGTAAAGTAAAAGCACTTTCAACGCCGTAAAATTGAACTAAAGAAAAGCATAATTGGCGACTTTACTCTCACAGACACCACCTTGTGTTTTATAGAGAGAGAGAGAGAGCGCTCCGAAAAGGCAAGAACGCCCGAAGTGGGAGTAGGACTTTCGCAGATCAACAGTAACCGTTGCTCTAAAACGTTAAGGGTGTTTCGGAAGCGGAGATGGCCACTCCGCGATCGGAACGCCTAGCGATCACTCCGGCTTCTTCTCGGCCTTTGTCGATAACGCCCGGTTCTAGGGTTTTGAAAACCCCTCTCAGCGACGAAGCCATCTGGAAGCGCCTTCAAGGGGCCGGCTTGGATGAGGAATCCATCAAACGGACGGACAAGGCTGCCCTCATAGCCTATATTGCAAAGCTTGAAGCTGAGGTTTTTTTTTTTTTTTTTTTCCCTTCTCAAATCTTTTTTACTTCATTTGTTTATAATTCTCAATTTAATTTTTGTTTCCTTATTTCTTTTGAAAAATTTAATTTCGATTCGCAGTTTATTTTGGAATTTTTATTTGCTTGTTTAGGTGGGCTTGGGGGATTTGTGGGTCGTTGGCTTTCTCTTGGTTACTGAAACGACGTGGAAATATATCAAGTCTTGATATATCTGAAATTCTCATTCGCTGTTTAGCACTTCAGATGAATGTGTTTCTTCCGAGTTATTGCATGCCATTTGGACTTGTTGGGTTGATTCTTTTGTTTTCCATTTCCTTTTATTCTGTGTCATCGAAATATAGGGCGAAGGGACAATTATGTTGGAAAACCTGAAAGCATTTTAGCTAAGCTGTTGAACCATACTATTAAGAAAGGCATTTGGATTAAAATGAAATGAACGTGATCTGTGCTTCACTTCTTTAAGTACGTGTACAACTACTCAATAATTATATATTTGATTTTGAATAATTCCTTATAAATAAATGTTGAAATTGCATAATTTCCATCTTTAATAATTTTAACAGGAAATAACGTTAATATCAATGATTCCAGCACGTCATGTTACATTTAGTTTCAATAATTCTTAGTGACTTGAGTGCGTGGGTGGAAATCAACACATATAGGCTGGGGTGTTTGCCGCCCGTAAGAGCGTACTTATTGGTGTTTTTTTAGCGAGCTTAAAGTGCAAAAAGTGTGCTTTTATAGTTTTTTGAAAAAAAATATAAGATATCAGATTGAACTTTGCACTGTTTTACGGAACCATTTATTTGTGTTAAATATGTAGGACTATATGCTTTAGACTTTCATTTTATTGCTTATGTTAGCATAGAAGTCAATACCTACAATTCTACTTATCAAAAAAAAAGAAGTCAATACCTACAATTCTAGTGCTTTTTTGGTTGTTACCTTTTGAGTAATTTTGATTCAACCATGTAATTTACTTTGATTATGTCTATGCAATATCATGGTTGTGTTATGTTGTAAAGCACAAGAAAATTATATAAATGTTAAGTTTAATGTAATCTGTCGATCATTTGATTGTTGCGCTGCTTAATACTCTAACAAATTGAGTAAATGTGCTGAATATATTACTATATTAATTCTGTGTACTTGGGCTTTACCTATCCTTATTAATACTACCGTTTATTTATGAAAAAATATATTACTATATTAATTCTTTAGATTTTTTTTTGTTATTTTGAATATTCTTTTATTATACATTACTTTTTAAAAAAGTGGGCTCCATTACTTACCCAAAAGATAATGTGGGCTGTACTCCAATCAGGTGCGTGCTTCCGTTTTGTGCTTTGTGCCTAGGCTCTAGGCACGCTTACACTTTAGTGCACTTAAGTTGGTTATTATTTGGCAAAGAATTTCAAATAAAGGTTTCTTTATTAAAATTTTATGTATATATAGTTGCCTAGTTCCATTTGTAATCATAAGTGGACCTTATGATGGTATCTCATTGATTGCAGATGAGTGATGATGGAGATGGTGGCATTTTATTTACATATTTGTACATGTAGTTTTTTGGTGGGTCATACTTTTTGGATCTGGGGAAGCTGAATTTAGATCTCTTTCCTATTGATGGCGTTGATTGTATAAGATACTAGGCAGATGCATATTTTTTAAATGCTGATGTTTTTTCAGGCAATATGGTTGCCTGAATAACTTGACAATTTTCTTGTTGTTTGGGAGATTAGGGTACCAGAAAATGAATATCTTGTGTGCATTTATTGGGTATTAACTTATAAAAAAAAAAAAAAAATTTATTGGGTATTAACTTGTGTAGCTGGTTGATACTGTGGTACATGAAGTCCATCAAAGAGTTACCGGGTCTGTGCATGCGGGTGTTTGGGGTTCTAAAACTGTGGATTGTCTTTCTAGATGGTTCCTCTAACTTGTTGCACTGATTTGATGATGTCATCTTGGGCTAGCAAATATCAGTACTTGAACATTCTTAATATTCTGTGATGTTTTAAAATCCTGTCTAATTGTATTATCCAAGCAATTTTACCCTATATTTTGTTGTTAAAGTTTTCCATGCTTGCTTTTGATTTATGCCATACTTGCCCTTATCTTCACTAGGTGTGTTTCCTTAACATTTGCAACCTATGATTTTCAATTAGCTTATTCTCATATTGCTTTTTTTTTTTTGTTTTTTTGATAATAAATTCTCATATTGCTTGTCCTGTGGAATTGTTTGTTATTGGGTAATTAAGTTGCTTTTGATCTCATTTCACTTCCCTCTGTATGCAAATTTATGTACCCGCGAAGTGCAGTTTTACTGGGCTTACGCATCGAATGTTGCTGCTCAATTTGGGCCCTACTGTCTATTCTTTACTACATATATACCTCTACCATGAGTCGCATCCCAGTTATACCCACTTATAAAAAAAAAGCATCCTAGCTGTACTTTTTTTTTTTCGAAGTATATCTAACTTTTTTTTATAAGTAATCAAATTATATCTAACTAATAATATTATCTAGGTCTTTGACCACCAACACCACATGGGCCTTCTCTTATTGGAAAGAAAGGAACTCGATTCCAAGTATGAGCAAATCAAAACTTCTGCTGATACAGCTGAAATAATGCATATGCGTGATCAAGCTGTGCATCTATCTGCTTTAGCTGGGTCAAGGAAAAGAGAAGAGAATCTGAAAAAGGCTGTAGGAGTCAAAGATGAGTGTATAGCAAGTGTAAGCTTATCAATTGTGGCTGTCCTTTAAATTAAAGAAAATTTGCCTTTCCATATGATCCCTATCATTATTAATGTTTTCTTGGTGGTTGTCCAATGGATTTCTTTAGCTTGAGAAGGCCTTGAGTGAGATGCGTGCAGAATCTGCTGAAATCAAGGTTGCAGCTGAGAGCAAATTGGCTGAAGCACGCGATATGGTAGAGGAAGCTCAGAAGAAATTCACCGAGGCTGAGGCAAAGCTGCATGCGGCAGAATCTTTGCAAGCAGAAGTGAGCCTCTATAACCATGCCTCAGAAAGAAAACTGCAGGAAGTTGAAGCACGTGAAGATGATCTTAGGAGGCGAATGATATCTTTCAAGACTGAGTATGTTTCATACTCATTTATATCATGTTTTTGAAACCGCTTTTGTAGACTGCCTGTGTACAAGTGGAATTTGGTTATTTCAACTAGGGAAATATGCCAAAGAAAAGTGCTTAAAATCTTTGAGCTCTTATTTTATAACATTATGATGCACCAAGCCACACTAAAAGCCGCAAAAGATTAGTAAGTGAGCTGCATAATGGTGTTTTCCTTAGAATTTTGTGGCTAAGTTCATTAAAAAATGTCTCAGATGCCCTAGTCAAGTTTCATGTCACCTCTTCTTTGACTCTCTTAATCTATGCTGCCTTACAGCTTTCAGCCTTTCAATATATCACTTGAGCAAAGGATGCATTTTAAACTGCTCTAATGCCACCTTACCCAAACAGAGGCCCTTTCACTCTTTTGATCAAGAGTAATGTTCTTTTCATCAGTATTGAACAATGCAGAGTGATACTCAAAGAAAAATGTAATGTTGACATTTTTACGTTTTGGTGCTAACCCTTTTTCTGAGATGAAGATTGAGTTGTGATTGTTATCCTTTTTCTGTTCTCTAGTAATCAAACCTTGTGCTATATGTAGATTTGGAATTAGCATTAGTCCCCATGCCATTCATAACTGAGTTTATGACGGAATTCCATGTAAGACCATGCAGTTGCTCTTCTTGTGGACTTAACCTTTATCTTGACTTACTGATGAAAGCAGAAACTCTCAACTTTGCATTAACACAGAAGAAGTTGCTCTGTTGTCTTTCATATATAGCTATAGTCATACAATGGTCATAGTTTTTGTTCAGGACGTGCTGTTTCAGATGTATAAATTTGCAGCAAGGAACCTGCTTCTGTAGCTTTATAATTTCTTTGTTGTCTTTATGTTTTAGCTGTGATGAAAAAGAGAAAGAGATCAGTCTTGAGAGGCAATCTTTAAGTGAGAGGCAGAAAGCTTTGCAGCTTGAACATGAAAGATTACTTGATGCACAAGTTCTGCTGAATCAGAGGGAGGATTACATTTTCAGTAGATCTCAGGATCTAAATCGACTTGAAAAAGAGATAGAGGACTCAAAGGCAAATATTGAGAAGGAACTTGGAGCTCTAAATCAGAAGAGATCTGATCTCGAGCTGACTAAGGCTTCCCTG
The DNA here is from genome assembly GCA_029856935.1 of Cyclocarya paliurus. Taxonomy (NCBI): domain Eukaryota; kingdom Viridiplantae; phylum Streptophyta; class Magnoliopsida; order Fagales; family Juglandaceae; genus Cyclocarya; species Cyclocarya paliurus. The sequence continues at coordinate 32,529,102 of CM056949.1, forward strand.
GCAAAAAGGGAGCAGGTTTGTATTTTTACTTCTTGATTTTATGTTGATGTATGTAATTTTTACTCTGTTTATGGAAAACTTCATTTATGTAGTTTCTCTTTTAAGTTCATGCAGGATGTCGTTAAAAAGGAAGCTTTGCTGAACAAGCAACAGCAAGACCTACTTATTTTACAGGAAAAACTTGCGAGTAAAGAATCTGTGAGTTGTTTTGAGCAAATTAAAAAAGTTATAAAGTGGAAGATTGTGTCAGCTATATCTTTGTTTTTATTCCATTCTGAGTATGTTTTTTTCTTGGAATGCTTTCAGCCTTCATGGAATGATCTTTTGCAATGCAGGATGAATTACACAAAGTCATTGCCAATCAGGAAATTGCTTTGAGAACAAGGAAGTCTGAATTTGATGCTGAGCTGCAGCTGAAGCAAAAAACATTTGAAGATGAAATTGAGGCTAAGAGACGGGCTTGGGAGTTAAAGGAAATGGATCTTAGGCAGCGGGAGAGCCTAATATTGGAAAGGGAACATGACTTGGAGGTTCAGTCAAGGGCAATGGCAGATAGGGAGAAAGATGTGGCCGAGACATTAAATCTACTAGATGAGAAAGAAAAACACCTAAGTGCTCATGAGAAGGAGTTTGAGCTGGAGAAAGCTCGTTTTCTAGAAGAAAAAGAAGAGATTAAAAAAATGAAAGCAGAGCTTCAAAAGTCGCTGGATTCATTGGGTGATGAAAAGAAGTTGGTTGATTGTGCACAGGAGAAGTTAGAGGCCATGAAAACTGAAACAAGGGAGTTATCAGTTCTAGAGATGAAACTTAAAGAAGAAATAGACATTGTTAGGGCTCAAAAAATGGAGCTTTTGGCTGATTCTGATAAGTTGAAAATAGAGAAGGCTAAGTTTGAAGCTGAATGGGAGTTAATTGATGAGAAAAGAGAAGAGCTACGGAAAGAAGCAGACCGCGTAGCTGAAGAGAGATTGGCATTTTCCAGATTTATTAAGGATGAGCGTGATGGCCTTAGACTGGAAAAAGTTGCAATGCGAGATCAATGTAAACTAGAAATGGAGGCACTTAGCTGGGAGCGGGAAGACTTCATGAATAAGATGGTGCATGATCGCACTGAGTGGTTCGGCAAGATGCAGCAAGAACATGCAGATTTCTTACTAGATGTTGAGATGCGTAAGAGAGAACTGGAGAATCGTTTTGAGAAAAGACGCGAAGAATTAGAGAATGATTTGAGGGAGAGAGAGAAAGCCTTTGAGCAAGAAAAGAAAACTGAACTTCAGTATATAAGCTCTCTCAAGGAACAAGCAGAGAAGGAGCTGGAACAAGTTTCTTTAGAAATGAAGAGGCTCGGAACTGAGAGAATTGAGATAAATTTCGAGCGTGAGCTAAGAAACAGGGAGTGGGAAGAGTTAAATAATTGCATTGAGGATCTCAAGGTCCAAAGAGAGAAATTAAAAGAGCAAAGAGAGCTATTGCATGCAGATAGAGGAGAGATTCTTTCCCAAATTGAAGACCTTAAGAAATTGCGGGATTTAAATGTTGCCTCAGACAGCGTTATTGTTGCTGAGTTGCAAAATTCAGATCCCAAACGAAGCCAGCGGAAAGTTTCTGCAAAAAGAATTTTGAAGCAACAACCTCTTGTACAAAATGCCTTGGACTCGCACAAAGAGATAGATGTTACTGACATTAGCAATGGGCTCAATTCTCCATCTATGGGTGATATGAATGGTGCTTCTGCTCATAACTCTGCTCGTTTCTCTTGGATTAAACGCTGCACAGAATTAATATTTAAACATTCTCCTGATAAGACTCCAATGAAGTCTGAAGAAAGGCCTCCTGATCATGAAAATGCAAGCATCGGGCATAAGTATGTGGGAGAGAAGTCGAACATAATTTTCAACGAGCGACAGCAGGTGAGATATACTCTTGGTGAGCCAAAAGTGATAGTCGAAGTGCCCACTGTAGGCGAGGTTGTAAAAGCAACACATCATCCTGCATCTGAAGTCAAGGGGCATTCCAGTGAAAAATGTGCCCCTTCAATTTCTGAGCATGGGCTTCAGGCTGGAAGGAAAAGAAGAGTTATACACTCTATATCCAATGATGGTGTTAATTTACAACCAGCGCAAAGGCGGAACAATAAGAAAAGGAGGCAACAAGATGATGGTGCGGCAGCTCAAGGGGCCTCTACTGAGAGGTTAAACTTTGCAAATTAAATCCTGTCATTTTTATGGCTTGGTGTTCGTATTGTGTTTCTTGGGATGATTATTTGAAATGCTCTACTGGTTCCTAGAAATTATAAATTATTTTATTTTATTTTTATTTTTTTTAAATGTCTGCTAAATATTTTTTCCCCAAGCACTTCTGCTAAATGTTTGATTATTTGGTTTCAGTGCAATTTCCACCCAACAAAATGCTCCAGAGGATCAGCATGTATCGTTGTCATCCTCCCAAACTAAAGAACGTGCTGAAGAGGTTGGTGCCTTTTTTTTAGATAAAATCATACAAATCTCAGAAGTGACTCTGGAGAAAACGGAGACTCACAACTTCACGAATGAAGACGAATTGGACAGTCTGTTGAATCCTGTTGCGGAAATGGAGCTGGATGTTCCTCCAGATGAAGGAATAAATGGTCCTACGAATTCTTCACATGTAAAGAATGGTGTCTTTCCCTGTGGCCCCAAGGCACCAGAAAATGTGCAGTAAGTACACAATGTTGGACAAGATATTATCAGGTGACTGCTGTTATCTCAAATCTTGCTTGAGTTGACGTTTTTGCATGCTGGTATATAAGATTGTTATGGTTTTTGTTCATTTCATTTCATTCAGGTGGCTCAGAAATTTTTGTTTCGCGTTCATTATTTTCACTTTCAATTGCTGTTATAAATATATGTTGTTTGTACTTGTAAGACTGAAAGTCTTAATTTATGGGGCTTTTTTGTTCCATGGCTAGCAGCTTATGATATTTTGCCTGCTTCTTTAATTTGTGATTGCTTGTTCTTGCTTATATCTTGTCCTTACCGATGCCACGGAACGTGCTTTCCTTGAGTAATTAGCCATTTATACTGGTGCATTCTCCTTTTTTTTTCTTATGCACGTCTTTGTTTTACAGCCTCAATGAAGAGAGATGTCAAAATATAGTAAACCAGAAGCTGAACATCATGGTGCGGCCAAGTTATAAAGAGAATTTGTGCATAAACTGCAGTAGTGGACAAGGTCAAAACTGAAGATTTTTGGCTTTTTAATGGATGCATCCATTGTTTACTTACTACACCAGTCTTCTTCACTCTTTTTTTGAGTAGTTTTGGCTGGTGACGTCTCTTAAAGCTGGGGTAAATATGTAAATGACTCCACTCACTGTGATCATTTGAGAAATTTGTATATGTTTGTGCATCTTTTGTCGGCTTTGTGAGTGTAGCTTTCATCAGGGGCAGGTGATTGTTGCGAATATTTGCAGTAACAAACATAGGGGGTGGTGTTTTAGCTTCTGAAAGATGGTCTCCATTTATGGCTTTTGGGTTGTCTGGTTTACTGTATTGTGAACTGGTAGTGTAATTCTTGTGTGGTGCAATTTTCAGTTATCGTTCCGTTTGACCTTCTCTCTTCCCCATCCCTCCCTCCCCAGAAGCATAAATAGAAAAGGTGAGCGTATATCAGTGAATGAATATATATGATTCTCTGATTGGGGTGGGCAGAGCAGACATCCGAGTATCTGTCCGACCTCGTTGAGTTTGGTTCGGTTCAAGTGGTAATTTACCAATCCTTTGATTTACTTAGATCCCGTTTGGATGGAGAAATTATTTCAACTTATTTTATTTTATTTTATTATTATAATATTTTTAAATTTTTATATAAAATATAATAAATAATTTAATTTTTTTAAATATTTAAATAATAATAATTAATTTTATTTAATTTTATTTTTTATTTAAAATCATCATATCTTATCTTCCAAACGGGACTTAATTAAAAAAAAAAAAAATCTCAACATGTTAGCGGTAGAGGGTGACACATGTTTTCCCTTCAATTGAAATAAACGAAATTTGTGATGGAAAGGGTTTTGAAAATAATTTATATTCAAAACTTGTGTAATTCTAAAAAACAATTACACAAGGCTCAGGTTATGCTTGGTAGATGAGATAAGATGAGAATTTTTAAAAATTTTGTGAATAGTATTAAAATGAAAGTTTCAAATTTTATTTTTTAATATTATTATTGTTTTGGGATTTGAAAAAGTTAAATTAAAATTTGAAAAAATTGAATTGTTTATTATATTTTGTATGAAGATTTGAAAAAGATGTAATGATGAGATGAGATGAGATTTCTCATCTTTGCTCCCAAACATATCCTCAGTCTCAATCAGAGTAAAGTATGGGGATTATTGTTGAAGATCTGACATTAATTTTGTAATTTAGGATGCTAATCAAAAATATTAATTTTCATTTGTACAAATTCTTTTTTAATTATTTTATCTCTCATTAAGACTGACAGAAAAGGAAAAAGATATCACTTTTATTATATTATATTATATGGTAGATTTTTGGGGTTTTAGGCGTAGAATCTTCAACCAAAAGCCTAGGGTAAACACTGGGAATCTAACGAAGAGCATTGGTCAGGAATCAGCATCCATCCCTTTCCCACTTTTATATAACGGATAGAGGAGATAGAGAGAGAAAGTGAGAAACACAAGCACGGGCAAAGACTAGAGACGCACTCTGTTCCCAGAGAGAAAGAGAGAGAGGGCAGAGCAGAGCATAGCAGAAATGGAGAGAAGCGCCGCCGCCTTTGCTGGGCTTCAGTCAAATTACCTATCGTGCCCCTCCTTCCGCCGCAATTCTTACACTTATGTCCCTTCCCCGTCGCCCTTCGCCGACGGATCACTTTCCTCTCCTTCCTCTCTCAAGGTAAACTCTCCATTTCCTTTCCCTCCATCCTTCGCTGGATTCATTTTCTCTTTCGCATGCTTCACTTTCTGAGTTCCAAATTTTATCGAAAAAACGCTTTTGAATTTTTGTTCCTTGTGAGAAAATGGCTTTGTTTGCAGCTCCAAAAGCAGCTTCCCTTAGCTTCTTATACAGCTCTTCAAGCACGTTCTCCCTCTATCCGTGATGCCGTTTTATCTGATACTTACAGGTTTGTGTGGTATTATAATATTATTTGTTGTCGTTCAAAACTGAATCGCGCTGGCTATTGCTATTGAAACAGAGTTATCGTGGTGAAATCATATGCTTCGTTAAATTTGGCCATTCATTTTTTGAATGACGTCATAGTTTTTGAGTTTTGGCCTTTCTTAACATAATATAATAGAATTAGAGACAATTGTTCGAGTTCACGATGATCTAACTTGTCATGTGCTTTATAGTACATGCCAAATGTTTGCAGGTAACTTCTAGTGAAAAACACAGAGATATGAGTTAGCTTGAAAGCCATAAACTAGTTTCACATCAGTTACATCGCTAATCTATCTCTCTGTTGTGTGAATTCATTCTTGGCCATTGACATACTTTTTTAAACGTCAGTGAAACAGCCGAATTAGCCAACATAGACTGGGACAACCTTGGATTTGCATTTCTTCCTACTGATTATATGTATATCATGAAATGTGCTCGAGATGGAGACTTCTCTAAAGGTGAATTACAGCGTTTTGGGAACATTGAGATGCACCCCTCAGCCGGAGTCTTGAATTATGGTCAGGTGCGATCTTAAATCTTCATATGCATATGCTATTGATCTCTTTACCAGATAATACCATAGAATTTATTCTGTATTACATAATCATGTTAATGTCAGTGGTATTCATTGTGAACTGGTTTCAATTTTGAGCATGTAGCACATTATCATAGTTTAAGGATGTAGTTAAGAAATTTCCCTTTTGGTTTTCTATACTTTTTAGGTGACACTTGATTCATGGAACCCAATATACCAAATGGTTTTAGATTTTTAGGAATACGATGCCTGAGAATCTAAATGATTGGTATGTTATAAATGCAATGCTTGGTTTGATAAAGAATCTGATTAGGTTCCTAGGAATATCAGATTCTCATATTGTCTGTTTCTTGGGATATTAGAGGAATTACTTTTCCCAAAAATATTCCCATGGAAGATAAATTTGGAATATGAGATTTATTCCTGTCATTTTGTAATAATTTGGATGCTTATTTTTTTTTTATAAGTAGGAAAGATTTTATTGAAACAAGAAATAGACAAAGCCCAAGTACACAGGAAGTATATGAAAGCAAAAACTGAATTACAAGTTAGGAACTTGAAAAAGGTACAAGAAAATCATGAACACTAGTTCCAATTAATACAATAGCTCAAAGCCAAAGAAATAAGTTATGGAAAAAGAAGAAACATCTAAGTTCATCCAATGGTTGTTCTAGATCTTTGAAGCTCTGGTCGTTCCTCTCAAGCCAAATGCACCACATGAGACATAGAGGGATCAAATTCCAATAGAAGCAATCTGAAAATTGATTCTTATTTTTTCAGCCCTAAAACATATGATTCTAAAAATATAAGTATTTACCATTTAACTTCCCATTTTAACCTTAAATTTGAACCTACCTTTCTTGTAACATTCAAGGATATTTTAGGAAGACTTTGATGTTTATTTATTTTAAAATGCATGCTGTTTGGGAACTTTATCCATTTTTGGATGGAGAACTATTTAAATAATGGTTGAAAACACTGATAGTATTATGTAACAAGGGAAGGCAAATTAAGACGTTATAGTAATATAGCATACATGCCTCCATTACCGATAAAACACAAAAAGGCATTTTTCACCTCTTATGTACGCTACTGGTTTAATCCAGCATCTATAATCATGGGCATTGCTTGAGTTGATTGCAACAGAAATTCTCGTGCAACTTTCTTTTAATTCTTAGTAGATTTTAAACGTACTTTGTTACCCCTAAATCTTTGCTTCGTGTGAGTCTGAATAGAATTCATTTGTTTCATCTATCTTATAACTAGGTATCTATATAACATGTTGGTAATCCACATATATAAGAAAAATTATCAAGCTCTCTCTCTCTCTCTCTCTGTTATTTGTATTCTTGTTTATGATTGTTGAAGATGCCTCTTATTTGGATGCCTTTGATCTGATAGCCCATGGATTCAGGGTGTTTCCTTCCATTCTTATTGTGGAGTATATAAAAGACATAGTCTTGTGCAAGGGAGTTGAGTCACTTTGCCTTAATAGAGCATTTCCCAGGCACAGTGAATAACACCTTGCCAAATCCCCTTTTGTTTTTATATAATACTTATAAAGAAAAACATATATAAGAAAAATATGAACCATGAGTTGAAAAATAGCCTTAATAGAGATTTTGATAAGTCACGAATAGGTATTGCTCTTGTATATGCCCTGTGTACTTGGGCTATGCCTACTTTCTGATTAATAAAGTTCTTATTTACTAATAAAAAAAATGAGATTTTGATTCTAGTGTGCCTATGTAGATAGGGCATAATGACTTATGTAATTGGCAGTTGTTGCCCATTCTTGGATTAATAATACTTGTTAACTTATAAAAAAAAATTGAAATTTTGATTAGAATATTATATTACTATTGAAAAAAAAAAGTGAAATCACATGGACCAAAATTAATAAGAAACAGAAATTCAATATTGAATATGGGAATTTCTTCCACAATAAAAACTTGTGCATAATATATCCTCTCAGCAGTAATGCTACTCCACAAGTTTCTAAAGTCCTTTTATAATTTCATTCCCCATGGAAGAGTATTTGGAAGACTAAAGCACCCTTACAAAGAACTTTCTTTGTATGTACAGCTTCCTTGGAGAAGATCCTCACCTTAGATAATTGAAGGAATCCATAGTAAAAGCAATAGAATTCTCTCTAGAAATGATAGGTCTCGTCTTTGGTGAGCAATCTGTGGTTGAGACCAGTGTTGTTTAGCCTAGATTTTTCAGTTTCTTTTGAGTAATAGTATTGTGATGGGGTCGAATAGGAATGTTATTATTGAGAAAAAATGTTTTGATTTTAAGAAGATGAATGCAAGGTGGTGGAGAATCATTGAGAGCAGCTGTCGCATGGTTAACCATATCTCCATTGACCAAGATTCATTGGGATGGTTGGCTGTCATGGTGGAGGAAGGTGTGGTGTATGAGAGTCACTCCGTTTTCATCAGATCACGTAGAAATGGTGTGCAAGTCTTGGTAATGCAGAGGAAACGGAATGCTTAGGGGAACTTTTTCTCCTTATCAGAGTTTGGCCAAGAGAAACGGCGTGGATTATTGGTGATTCTGGAAGGGAGGGAAGGGTCTGGTTGGAGGAGTTTTGGTGAGTTGTTGAAGGACATCGTTGAAACGTCCTCTGTTTTGGGAAGGAAGAACAGAGGGAACCACCTTTGGATGCCGCATCCCCCATCGCAGGGACTTCAAGCATTCTCTTCGTACAGGGAGGCTCTCGCTCGAGCTGCAAAATTTGCAAAAGGGGCAGGTACCACGGCCCCTTTGGAGATGGTGCGGTTATGTAAGGAGGTAAAGGAGGGTAGCTTTATGTTGGGGACATCTTTGGCAAATCTGCAGCAGGCCTTGACAGAGATGGAGAAGCAAGTGGGAGCCTTGGTCCTTAATATGGATCTAATTAAACGCTGCGTTGAGAAGGCTCAGTAGGGGGAGAAGGGTTTGGCTATGGGCCAGGGAGAGTGTGATAATACTGGGCCAGCTATTGATTTTGGGCGTAAGGTGAAGGGAAGTGTTTCTCATGGGCCGGCTATTGAGGTTGGGCTTAAGGGGAAGGGAAATATCTCTCATGGGCCGGTTTATGAGTTTGGGCAGGCTAGGATTCCTGCGGCCCAGTGACCAAACCCGGTGGTCAAACCCGTTGGTCAGGCCTCCTGTGACCCAGTTACGAAGGTATGGAGAAATAGGGCTGGGCTCGATAGTGAAATCCCATCGGCTACCCATCCGCCACCGTCGGCGGTGGCGGTGGGTCAGGGTGTTAGGACCCCAAGTAAAATCGCCTCTAAAGTTGCACCTTGGCCATACGCACACATATCGCTCAAGCAGAGTGTCGAGCGAGTGTCGAGCGGAGCTCTTTGATTGTTTGCGCTCGAGCTGAGTCGAACGGAGTGTCAAGCGAACACTGGCTCGAGCGGACTATCGAGCGAGCTCTCTGGTTGTATTCGCTCGAGTGGAGTTGAGCGAAACTTGGCTCGAGCCAGGGTCGAGCCACAGTCAAGCCAGACCTCAAAAAATTGCATTTTCAGCATGAGAACAAGCCAGAGTTCGACCCCCATGCACCCCTTAGCCGAACCATTGGCTCATGCATGCCACGGCTATGTGGTCCATGCCACTATTTTATTTATGTTATTTATTTATTTATTTTATTTATTTTATTGCAAAGGGACCTTTTGGGGGTTTCCAAGTTGTAACCTTTATAAATAGGACTCTTAGTCATTTCTTTCACATCTTTTGGCAAATTCCCTAAGTGGGTAGACTATTGTTCTTGAGATCACTTTTCGGTGCTTAGCACTTGGGCTACTTGGGTGAAATTCGTGAATCCCTAGTAGAGGATCTTCACCTTACAATTCGTGAATAGGTGTGATCCAATCTATCTTGATTTGTTTGCAATTTTGTGAAATTCGTGAATCAAAGTTGTTTTTATCCTTGTGTTCATTCAAATTCTTGAGTGTTCATACTTTTTTATTGTGTTCATTCATTGATCTTGAATGCTCATATTGTTCATCATCTTGTTCAACCATTGTTCATTGCCTTCATCCACGCATTGCCTCATTTGATCCACCCAAACACTAAGTCTCGCCTACTATAGTGTTTGCCCTAGTCCACTTACCATAAATTACCTTGCCGCCCCCTCCATATAACCCTAGCCATATCTCCCATCTGATCTTTGTCACTTACCATAATTAGCCCCATCATCCACATAAGCCCTAGCCGTCCACCTCAAGACTCCATAAGGTAATTCTTTCCTTTCAAGAGTCTTGACTTCCTCCCATTTCAAATCCCTTAATTTAGGGAATTGACAATCACCTTCAATTCCTTAAATCACTCTTCCTACAATCTCTCTAGTCAACTATTGACTTGTCATCTTAGTTCAAATTCAAATTCCCCTCTTCCATCAAAGATTTCCTCCATCTTACAACTTTCCATATCCATTCCTAAACCAACCAAATCTAGCCAATCTTCCAAAGACCAAGTCAATCCCAATCCGTCCACCTTAGCCCCCAAACCCTAGCATCATCCTAAACTCCAACCCTAAGCCAATTCTTCAAAATCTCGAAATCCACCCTAGCCACCTCACAAAACCCTAGCTACACTTCACCATAACAATCCTAATCACCATCCAAGTGGCCCAAACATCAAGGGCAACCCTCAAGCCATCCACCTTGCATCAAACACCCATAATCCTCAGCCAATCTTCAAAGACCACGTCAAACCTAATCCCACTATAGTCCACGGCAACCCTAGTTGCCTCCAACCCATAACCCTAGCCACATCATCCAAACCCTAACCCTAATCACCAAAATGGCGCCATCCATGCAAGCCACTATTGCCGTGCACTCCATGCAAGCCTAGCCACCCAAACACTTAGCCATTTTTTCACATTCCATACAATCATCCTAGCCTAAACACTTAACCTCACCTTGTCCACATTGCCACCATAGCCACCATTGTTCGAGAATCAAGCAAGAGAGGAACGGAGATTCGGTCATCACCAAGTTGCCCTTGGCGTGGAGATCCTAGTGTTTAGGGACTTGATCGGGGTCCCTAACACAGGGGTCGACGTCGACGTCGGAGGTGGTGGTGGTTCCGTTGGAGATGTTAGTGGTGCCAGAACTGGTGTCGGTGGGGCTCAGTGCCGTCGAGTCGACTCTGTGTAGTGCCGTGATACCGCCGGAAGCTGCATTGATACAGAAAAAGTCAACTTCTCTTGCGTCGGCTACTCGTTCGACGGTGGCTTTAGGAACGGAAAAGCAAGTGACGGAAACGTATGTTGAAGCTTACGGCCCTATGCAAGAGTCGTTGGTCCACGGGGAGGGTTTGGTTGGGCCGCCACCCTTTGAGGTGGCACAGATATTGTCGCCGGTTGGCTCTGGCTTCGGTACCAACCCGGGGGTGAGGTTCTTACCGGAGTTGGAGACAGTGACGCAACAAGAGTCATTTGACCCTTCGGGCCTTGTGGTGGCATTGCTTGTTTCTGCTGGGTTGTTCTCTGGTCCCTTGGCGGCAAAGGAATCTGGCCTCGGTACCAACCTACCGGGGGTGAGGTCCTTACCGGAGTTGGAGACAGTGACGCAACAAGGGTCTTTTGACCCTTCGGGCCTTGTGGTAGCACTGCCTGTGATGCCCCTTTCAGTTGGTCTGTCATCTGTTCCCTTAGCGGCAAAGGAGTCGGACCAGCTAGGTGTTTTGGGAATGGAAATGGCAGTAGAACCTAGCTCCTTGGTGCTGTTTACTCCGAACAGGGAGGGGGAGGATGATCTTACTCCAATTTACTCCTTTCATCCCAATTTGTCAGATTGGGTTATCTAGAGAGCGATGGATATTAAGCACATGGTAGGTATTTCTTATGGGGATTTTGAAACTGAATTTATGGCCCTTCTTATAGCTGTAGAGGCTGTGAATGTCCAATCCATGTTCGATCAATCCTTGGCGTTGGCCAAAAAAAAGGAAAGAGAACTCAGAAGGTTAGATTGGGCAATGATAGAGAATGGAGGTGAGAAGAGCTCTACTCGTGACCGTAGTAAGGGGAGGGGTTAAAATGGTGGTCCAGTGAAGCCAAAAATAATATCTTGGAATGTGAGGGGGTTACATGATCCTAATAAGCGGTTTCAAGTCAGAAATTTACTTCGCCAATAGAAAGGGGATATCATATGCTTACAAGAGACTAAGTTGGAAGTGATTACAAGACAACTAGTTCGCAGCTTATGGAGAGGACAACATGTTGGGTGGTCTTATCTACCTTCAAAAGGAGCTTCTGGGGGAGTTCTCATTATGTTTGACACAAGGGTGGTGGAAACGGTCGAGGAGTGCGTGGGTGATTTATCGATTGCTTGCTCTTTTGTTAATCTAGAAGATGGCTTCAAATGGCTTTCATTGGTGTTTATGGCCCAAATATTGATTCAGAGAGAAGATTTTTGTGAGAAGAATTGGCGGGAATTATTAGTCTGTGGGAGCTACCAAGTTGCATTGGGGGGGACTTTAATATATCTCGCTTTCCGAGCGAAAGGTCGGGGTCTCCTCGCATCACTCCTGCGATGATAGATTTCTCCGATTTCATTTCCGAACAGGAACTCATGGACATTCCACTATCAGGAGGTACATTTACCTGGTCTAATAACCGAGATTTTCCATCTTGGTCGATGATCGATAGATTTTTGCTAACCCTCGATTGGAAGTCTCACTTCCCGGATGTAGTTCAAAGAAGATTACCCCGTTTATGCTCCGACCACTTCCCCATCATTTTAGATTGCGGAGGCATCCAAGGGGGTAGAAGGCATTTCAAATTTGAGCATATGTGGCTTAAATCTGAGGGTTTTGTAGACAGGGTCAGACAATGGTGGTCCTCCTCTAGTTTCCAAGGCACGCCTAATTTCATTATGGCTAAAAAGTTGAAAGTGTTGAAACAGGACTTGAAGCAATGGAATGAACAAGTTTTTGGCAATGTGTTTCAACAGAAGCGGTCCCTTACAGAGGAATTACAAGGTCTGGAAGGTAAGGAGGAGGTCAGAACCCTTTCTGAACTTGAGAAAAGCCGCAAGAGCCAGGTAGCGGCTGATCTTGAAAGGGTTATGTTGATGGAGGGGATTTCTTGGAAACAGAAATCAAGGGTACTCTGGCTTAAGGAAGGGGACAAATGTACGAAATTCTTCCATAGGATGGCTAATTCTCACAGGAGGGACAATGCTATTGATGCTCTGATGGTGGATGGGGTAGCTTCTTCGGATCAGACGGTTATCAAAAACCACATCGAACAATACTATCAACAACTCTTATTTGAAGAACATAATTGGAGACCGAGAGTAGATGGTTTGTTGTTTTTCACTTTAGACCAACAGATGCAGGGGGTTAGAAAGACCATTTACATAAGAGGAAGTGGGCAATGTTATTAGAGGTATGACTAGTGACAAGGCTCCCGGTCCGGATGGCTTTACTTTGGGTTTCTTTCAAGTTTGCTGGGGGGGTGGTCAAGGAAGATATTATGCAAGTCTTTCATGAATTTCATTCTAATGCTTGCTTTGAAAAGAGTCTCAATGCCACATTTTTAACCCTCATTCCTAAAAAGGTGGGGTTTTGGGATGTGAGAGACTATCGCCCCATTAGTCTAGTAAATGGGATGTACAAGATTCTGTCCAAAGTGTTAGCGAATAGACTAAGTTTAGTGGTGGAAAAACTAATATCGAAGCCGCAAAATGCGTTTGTCAAAGGTAGACAAATTCTTGACTCAGTTCTTATCGCTAATGAAATCTTGGATGATCGTTTGAAGTCTAGAGAACCTGGGCTCGTTTTTCGATCTTGGTAAATGGTTCTCCGGTAGGTTTTTTCAACTCCTCTTGTGGCTTGAGACAGGTAGATCCGCTTTCGCCTTTACTCTTCTTATTTGTTATGGAAACTCTCAGCAAGATGATTGAGGGTCTGGTGGATGGTGGGTTACTCCATGATTTTTCTGTGGGGAATGGTGACTCCCATATTTCTCACTTGTTATTTGTTGATGACACGCTTATTTTTTGTAAGCCACACCTTAGACAAGTCCAAGATTTGAGGGCGCTTCTCTTTTGCTTTATGGTTGTATCAGGCTTGAGCATCAATCTCGCAAATTCAAAAATAGTGCCTGTGGGGGCTGCCCCCAATGTGGAGTTTTTAGCTATTACCCTGGGATGTAAGATATCTTCGCTTTCTATGAAGTATCTTGGCTTACCATTGGGTGCCTCTTTTAAATCTGAAAGGATTTGGAATGAGGCAGTAGAAAGGGTGGAGTGCAGATTGGCTGCGTGGAAGAGGCTATACTTGTCGAAAGGTGGTAGGTTGACTTTGATTAAAAGCACTCTTTCTAACTTACCCACCTATTTTTTGTCTTTGTTTCCGCTTCTGTTAAAGGTGGCTAACTGCATTGAGAAGCTATAAAGGGATTTCTTATGGAGTGGATTGGGGGAAGAGTTTAAATTTCATTTGGTTAATTAGTCAACTATTTGTATCCAATTTTTGGGGGAGGTTTGGGGATTCGACATTTGATGAAATTCAACCAAACTCTGTTGGGTAAGTGGTTGTGGAGATACCAAAATGAAAGGGAGGCCTTATGGAAGTCTGTCATAGATTCTCAGTTTGGGGAAGCTTGGGGAGGATAGTGCTCGAATGAGGTACGAGGTACTCATGGGGTGGGTTTGTGGAAAAACATTAGGAGCCTTTGGGGATCCTTTTGGGGTCATGAACATTTTGTTGTAGACGATGGGTCGCGAGTTCATTTCTGGTTTGATATATGGTGTGGCAGCCTGTGCCTACGAGATACCTTCCCTACCATCTTTGCGCTTGCTAGAGTAAGGGAGACATCGATTGCTGATCTGTTGGTCTTTTCTAATGGTACCTCTCAATGGAATATTGATTTCATTAGGGCAGCTCATGATTGAGAGTTAGAGTCTATTACGAAATTCTTTGTGACGTTATATTCTACAAGTATTCCTGGGGGCTTCGTTGACAAGATGTATTGGAATCATTCTAAGAAAGGTATCTTCTCTGTCAGTTGCTTTTACCATAAACTCTTGAACTCCAGAATGTCTATGTTCCTGTGGAACAACATATGGAAGACAAAAGCTCTTTCAAAAGTAGCTTTCTTTGTATGGACAGCAGGTTTGGGCAAGATTCTTACCACAGATAATTTGAGGAAACGACGGGTGATTGTCCTAGATTGGTGTTGCATGTGTAAGAAGCACGGGGAGTCAGTTGATCACTTGCTTTTACATTGCGAGGTGGCTAAGGCTATATGGGATGATTTTTTCTCAAGAGTCGGTTTGTCTTGGGTTATGCCTGGTGGATTGGTGGATTTCCTCGCGAGCTGGAGAGGACTATATTGAGATTCTCAGGTAGCAGCAATTTGGAGATTGGTACCAATATGCTTGTGTTGGTGTATTTGGAGTGAAAGAAATGCTAGATGTTTTGATGATCAAGAGAGAACTTTGGAGGAGATTAAAGTTTTCTTTTTTAAGTCTTTGTTCTTATGGGCGGGGGCTATAGTTTGTAACGGACTTAGGGTCCATGATCTTCTTCTTTCTATTGTAACCTCTAGCTAGGTGTTTTTTATGTATATTTCCTGTGTACCTAGGCTCTGCCTATTTATATGAATACAATATCTTGATTACTTATAAAAAAAAAAGATAATTGAAGGAAAGGTCAAATTGTTATAATAAATTTTTGTTGCATGTGCAAGAATAGTAGGGAAATTGCTGATCACTTGCTACTTCACTGTAAGGTTGCCATGACACTATAGAATGAATTATTTGCTAGCATGGGATTATCTAGGAAATGCCAAGAAGGGTGATTAATTTATTGAAGGAAAGGTCAAATTGCTATAATAAATTTTTGTTGCATGTGCAAGAATATTAGGGAAACTGCTGATCACATGCTACTTCATTGTGAGGTTGCCATGACATTGTAGAATGACTTATTTGCTAACGTGGGATTAGCTAGGTTATGGCAAGAAGGGTGATTGATTTCCTAGTAAACTGGAAAGGCCTGCGTTGTAATGCGCAACTCGCAGCAATACGGAAGGTGGTCCCAATAATGCACAATTTGACTATGGTGGTGTATTTGGAGGGAGAGGAGAGGAATGAAAGAAGTTTTGAGGATCCCGAGCTATCAATAGACAAGCTTATAATTTTCTTTTTAATAATTTATTCCATTGGTTGATTGTAATAGATTTTAATGGCCTGAATACCCATGACTTTCTTGTATTACTAGACACTTATGCTTAGGTTTTGCTCTTGCATATGTCCTGTGTACCTAGGCTATGCCTATCAATATCAGTAATAAAATTATTGTTTATTGATCGCCAGAAAAATAATAATTGCATTCCCCTATTGTCCCAAAAAGCACACCCTCTCATAACAACACTCACCTATTCCTTGTATTTCTCCGCCCCTCAACCAACATTAAGACAAAAATAAATAAATAAGAGAAATGAAAATTAAACAAAACCCATGGTAAACATATAGAAAGAAGCAATTGAACAAAGAAGAGAAAGCACCTCCCCACACACATAGTGAAAAAGTTCTGTTGCTATCAATTGACTCAAGTACTCGAAAGTGAACCCGCTTCATTGACCTCCCCAACACAATACCACATGATCCATAATAATTAATACACCAAAATTGAGAGAAAAGGGGGGGGGGGGGGCTGGGATCCAATGTTCAGACTCATAAAAGAGCGCCAAAGGTTAAGCTTTCGAGTGGAAGTTGCTGGTGGTGGTGCTTGGCTTCAACGGGGGAAAGGGAGAGTGGTCAGGAGGGAGGGAGGGAGGGAGGTCACCTAGATTACCTTGAACTATTTTCAACCAAAGAAGGAAATACTTGGAAATCCCTCCTACAATTCTTGAACTATGATGTCAACCAAATGTTACCATAGATTCTTAATCATATAATTTGTGGGCTTGCCAAAATAGTTGTGTTTAGTGCTTGTTTCCTAATTTTGGTGAGATTGATTCCTATAATTTAAAGAAAATGGAACATCCTTGCAGAAAAAAATAATAAAGAAAATGGAACTTGTAAACTTGACATGAAGAAGGCCTTTGATCATGTTAATTGGGATTTTTTTGGTGTACATTCTTGGCAGGTATGGTTTTGGGGGGTGGTGGTGTAAGTGGATGAAGCACTGCATCTCTACTGGTAGATTTTCAGTTTTGGTTAATGGTACCCCAATGGGTTTTTTTAATAGCTCCCGGGGATTGAGACAAGGGGATCCTTTGTCCTCTTTCCTTTTTGTTTTAGTAATGGATGTCTTGAGCAGATGTTAGACCCCCTAGAGAAATTGCCTCTAGCCATGCCGCACATGCCTTATCCATGTCAGGGACATGCCCCTCGGATAGCCCTTGGACATGGCTTAGCCCGTGTTTTGTCACACACGGGGCGCCCAGCATGCTCATGGACCGACCACATGCATGCCTTGGCCCGTGCCTTGACACGCATGGGGCGCCCATCAGGCGCACGCCCATGCATGCGCCCATGCACTTGCAGCTGGCCATGCACCCAGCCGCATGGCCCTCCTGCCGCTCACTAGCGAGGCTAGTGGCATGCCCTCCAGGCATGCCATCCAGCGCACGGGCCCAGCCCCTGCCATGCAGAGCAAGCCAGTGGCATTCCCACCAGGCATGCCATCCAGCGCACGGCTCCAGCCCGTGCCTTGCAGAGCAGGTTAGTGGCATGCCCACCAGGCATGCCATCCAGCGCATGGCTCCAGCCCATGCCTTGCAGTAGGCTCACATGGTTAGCCACCATCAGCAGGCCGAACATGGCACCATGCCATGCCCACCAGCCGGCCCATGCATGGCACCATGCCATGCACTACAGCTAGCCATGCCAAGCCACTTAGCCATGGACCAGACCGAGGACCACCATACACCACCCTAGCCGAATCCTTGGCTCATGCATGCCACGGCCATGTGGTCCATGCCACTATCTTTATTTATGTTATTTATTTGATTTATTTATCTCTTTTATTGCAAAGGGGCCTTTTGGGAGTTTCCAAGTTGTAACCTTTATAAATAGGACCTTTAGTCATTTCTTTCATATCTTTTGGCAAAAACCCTAGAGGGAGAACTATTGTTTGAGAGATCACCATCGGTGCTTAGCACTTGGGCTTTTTGGGTGCAATTCGTGAATCCCAAAGAGAGGATCATTCCATGCAATTCGTGAATTGGAGTGATTCAACTATCTTGTCTTACAACTTGGTGCAATTCGTGAATCCAAGTTGTGTTTATCTTTGTTCATGTTATTTTATCAATATATGAGGTTTATTCAACACTTGTGCAATTCGTGAATCAATTGTTGGATTACTTTCATTTGTTCATTTAAGTTCATAAGTATTTTGCTTTGATCATGAGTGTTCATCATTTGGTCTTGTTGTTCATCATCACATTGTCCATCCAATCCACCCAAACCACATTTTCGGCCAACCCTAGTGTTTGTCTTCCTTCCATAAATTGTTCCCTCCATCCACCTAGCCCTAGCCCTAGCCGAAATTCACTTACCTTATCCCTCAAAATTCAAATTCGGCACTCTTGCCTTATTTGAATTAACCCTAGCCGACCATCATTCTTTCCATATTAGTGTTTCCATAATTTGGAAACCCTAGTTGACCACTTCAACCATCCCATTCCCACCATAGCTGAAACCATCTTACCATATTAATTCAAATTCAAATTTCGGCTACACTAGCCTTATTTGAATTGGTCTTTGCCGCCCACTCCACTTGCCATATTAGGGTTTCAATACTTGGAAACCCTAGTTGACTCATTCCACACTCTTGGCCGGCCACCCTTCTATCCCAAATCATATCCTTAGTTTTTAGGAAACATTCCTAAAGACTCCCACTAGCCATACTCGAGCAACTCTAGCCGCCCAACACTCTTGCCCTAATTCCAAACCCTAATCCCTCTTACAATTCAAACCCTAGCCACCTCATCCAAACCCTAACCCTAATCACCAAAGTGGCGCCATCCATGCAAGCCCCTATGGCCGTGCACCCCATGCA
Source organism: Cyclocarya paliurus (assembly GCA_029856935.1). Lineage (NCBI taxonomy): Eukaryota > Viridiplantae > Streptophyta > Magnoliopsida > Fagales > Juglandaceae > Cyclocarya > Cyclocarya paliurus. The sequence continues at coordinate 32,547,819 of CM056949.1, forward strand.
ACCCTAGCCATCCAAACACTTAGCCACTTTTTCCCAACATCTCATACATTCATCCTAGCCTAAACACTTAACCTCACCTTGATCAAGTTGCCAACATAGCCACCCTTGATCGTGAACCAAGCAAGAGAAGAACTAGAACTCGGTCAACCAAAGGAGATCCTAGCCAAGGAGGACTTAGTGTTTAGGGACTTGACCGGGGTCCCTAACAAGAATGTTGAAGGCGGTGGATAGAGGTTTTATCTCGGGTTTCTAGGTAGGTAGCTCTTGCATGGCGGCATTAATTTCTCTCATCTACTCTTTGCTGATGACACCTTGATCCTTTATGTGCCAAACCCTGACCAGATTTGTTTGTTACTGGCATTATTGCTATGTTTTCAAGTTGTTTCCGGCTTAAAGGTGAATTTGTCTAAGTTTGAAATGGTCCCTGTTGGTTTGGTTAATAACTTGGGGGATTTGGTTGATATTTTGAGTTGTAAGGTTTCTACTTTGCCAATGAAGTACCTTGGTCTTCCCTTGGGGGCATCTCATAAATCTAAGGCAATATGGGATGGGGTTGTCGAGAAGATTGAATGTAGATTGGCTGGTTGGAAAATGATTTATTTTTCTAAAGGGGGAAGAATCACTTTAATCAAGAGTACCTTATCTAACATTCCAACTTATTTCCTATCTTTATTCCCTTTGCCTGCAGGAGTGGCTAATAGAATGGAAATGATCTTTTGTGCTTTTTTGTGGGGGGGTTTGGAGGATGAGAAAAAATTCCACTTGCTGAAGTGGGACAAGATTTTTACTCCTTTATCATTTGGAGGTTTGGGGGTTAGAAAGTTGAGAACTTTTAATTAGGCACTTTTAGGGAAATGGTTGTGGTGGCATCATCAAGAAGGGGATGCCCTTTGGAGTATTGTAATTGATGCCAAAATATGGGAGTATTTGGGGAGGTTGGTGCTCAAACAAAGTAAAAGGGGCGTATGGCGTGGGAGTGTGGAAATTCATTCAAAATTGATGGGGGGGATTTCTCTAGAAATTTCAGATTTGAGGTCATGGTGATACATACTCCTACTGTTTTTCATTGGAAAAATATTTGGAGAAGCTAAGTTCCTCTTAAGGTGTCTTTCTTTGGTTGGTTGGCTTTTCATGGGAAAATTCTTACTATTGATAAGCTGAGAAAGCACGGTATAGTTGTAATGGATTGGTGCTTCATGTGCAGAAGGTTTGGAGAATCGTTGGATCACCTCCTTCTCCATTGTGATGTGGCTAAGGCTTTGTGGGATGAGGGTTTTTTTAGTCTTGGCATTGCTTGGGTGATGCCCAAGAGGGTGGTGAATCTTTTGGCTTGTTGGAGAGGTATTCGAGGTAATCCACAAATTGTGGCTGTTTGGAAGATGGTGCCTCTATGCCTTATGTGGTTATTTGGAATTAGAGGAATGGGCACTGTTTTGACAATAGAGAACATTCGGTGGGAGGTATTAGAGATTTTTTCTTTAATACATTGTTGCTTTGGGCTTCGGTTATTGTATTGGATGGTAGCAGTCTTAATAACATTTACTCTGCAGGGGTGGGTCTGAAGGTCCCTGCCTTGGATAGGTTCCCCAACATTAAAAAAGAAAGAAAGTAGTCTTAATGACTTTTATGCTGTTTTTCCAGCTTTAGTTTGTAATTAGGTGTCTTTCTCTTGTATTCTTCCTGTGTACTTGGGCTATGCCTAATTATGTGGATTAATAACTTTTCTTACTTATAAAAAAGAAAAAGGAACTTGAACTAAATATATAGATAGAAGAAGGGATTACCATTAGTGAAGGTTCGATAATTCAGTCTTGGATTAGCTAGATAGCCATTGAATTAGTGGACAATTTGTTTGCTTTACGTTAGTGGATGTTGTATTGTAGTATATCCCCAGGATCCTGATCTATATCCTTTATATGCCAATTCATTTTATTGTTTCTGTTGCTTCAGTTTTGACAACTTTTTCCATGTCTCTCTTGCGTGCATTTGTAGGGATTATTTGAAGGTTTGAAAGCCTACAGGAAAGAAGATGGCAATATTTTACTGTTTCGTCCCGAGGAAAATGCATCGAGGATGAGGTTGGGTGCAGAGCGGATGTGCATGCCATCACCAACAGTTGAACAGTTTGTGGAAGCTGTAAAGGCTACTGTTTTAGCAAACAAACGTTGGGTAACATACCACCTTAACTTGCAGTATAATCTTCTTGTTAGTGATTGGCGGTATATGTTAGATCAGTAAGTCTTTTAATGTCTCTTTTCAGATTCCTCCTCCAGGCAAAGGTTCCTTATACATTAGGCCATTGCTAATGGGAAGTGGAGCTGTTCTTGGTCTTGCACCTTCTCCAGAGTATACCTTTCTGATTTATGTGTCGCCTGTTGGAAACTATTTTAAGGTTTATAATCTTTGCTTGCATTGTGATATCAATTATACTTTGTTTTCCACTTAAAATCTGATGTCTTAACCCTTGTTTTTTTTATAAGTAAAAATATTATATATATATCAATAGGAGTAACCAAGTACACTGGACGTATACAAGAAAACACCTAGCCCATACTAGAGAGCTCCTTACGACCCGAAAAGCTTGTGAAAATTAGTAATCTATCCGAAATACACCAAGCCTGAATTGGAATAGAACACGCCTCCCCATCCCCAACCCCAACCCCAACCCCTTGTTTCCCTTAGGACTAATGCTCCTCTCGAAACTCCTACGAGGATGTCTTCATAAAGCCCTCCCTTTAGTCTTCCCTTGACTTGAGCTACCTCCCTTAGCGTTGTAGTTGATTATCCAAGAAAGACGCTTTAACTACCTTCTTTGCTTAAAACTTGATTTGGTTTCAAGCGAGTGGCCCGCCTCAATCGCAATGATTAGTGCTTTGAATTGGTCTTCACATCCTCCATATGAAAGCCCCACAATATGCTGAATCGTTAACCTTATGCAGAACCTAATCCGATAATGAACCCGCTATATTGTTTATCAGAAGGAGAGAAACTAGGGGAACAACATTATCCCAAGACATAGTTCCCAATTGCACTCCTGACCCTAGACATTCCTCTTCACAAGGCACCAACAAGAAGCCCAAAATTTCCTCCCCGCCATATCCTGCATTCAAATCCCGAACCTCCTCAACAGCTATATTGTTGCTGTTCAATGTTGCTGTCACCATTAAAGATTCCTTCACCTCCGACATAGGTGTTGTCGTTCCATTGACGAGGACATTGCTTGTAGGTGCCCCACCCCCTGAAGATCTTTTATGTGCCACCTTGTTAGACCCTACTGCTCCCTCAGGAGGCATAGAACAAATAGGGGAAGCACTACTTTCTATAACTCCATTTTCATCTTCTGAAATAGGCTCGTCTGCTTCTTCCAAAGTACTCAAAACCCTGGAAGGATCCCCATCTTCAACTGAAAGTGAATCCTGGAAAAAGGTGCCAACCCCATTTGCAATTGGTGACTGATGGCAGTCAGACGACAAGCTGCCGATGCCCTGAGTGATACCAACGTGAATTGTGATGCCGGTGTCCAATGACCCTATCTGTGACGGTGTTGAAATGCCCTGCACTTGAGGCCTTCAAACCCATAGGATCTACCCCTCGCCCCCCTCGTTCGTTTTTGACCCACCACCCAAACCCGTGACTAGGTTCATCCCCTTATCCACTTTAATCATAAGATCTCTCACATACTCCATAACTCTCGTCAATTGAGCTTTGACAGCCCACAAGACCCTGTCCACTTCTCCCACCCTTAAACACCCGACAGAGGTAGCCTTTCAACCCTGCAACACATGGTGCTTACCTTCCACTTCTCACAATGTCATCCGATAGTCTTTGTCTTCTCCAAGTGCCTTCCCTTTCCTTTTGCTGCAGGACAACCCGTCGGTGACCTCAACACCAAGGTGTAAGAGGCACCTTTGACTGAGGGACGCCTTCCCACCGTCTTTCCATCAACAAACTCCCCTTTGTTTGCATGCTTCAAAATAGTGGCTTTGGACCCAGTGATGCTTCAAATGGAATGCAGAAAACCTTTCCATCCGATGCCATTTGCGTCTTCCGAGATTACCAACAAACCTTTCCTCCCATTCCGAAAATCTGAGAGTTGCAAAAAATTTCCCCTTGTGTTAATATGATGTTGAATGATGATAACTCCATTATCCATCCTTAGCTACCTGAAGAGTCCCTCGTGACACCACAAAGTTGCCATCCCACATAGACACATGAACTTAGCCATCCTTTCACCACGTTCAGAGATGCGAAAACTATTTTCTCCCTCTTTTGTAAAAGTGAGAGTTTTTTATTCCACCTTCAACCACCTCTCACCATCCATTTGAGACGAATCCGAGTTGTACATCATCATCCTTTGATCCCAAATCATAGGATCATCCATTTGCTTTCTATACAAGAATAGAAAGCATATCACCCTCCATCAGAACAACTCTAGAAAATACTAGAACAACATGCAACATTTTAATTTACATGCACAAGCCTTCTGTGCATCTCTGAGGAAACCGAGAGGAATACAGCTGAAGAAGAAGGATAAGCCTTGTTGCCTGTGTGTGTCTCCAGAGCTCGGGGAAGGCTTTCTGTGAGGATCCTGATCACCAGAGGGAGGGCTGTCGCCGGGGTGTCCTCCGAGGGGTCGCCAGAGCCCCTCGGTTATGTTTGTGGTGGCCACAGGTTCGACGGTGCTTGGCAAATCTTGTTTCTCTCTCACGTCTTGTCTCTACAGTGTGCGGGGACTGCACGTTCAGACTTCCGATGGTCCAACAACGACAGCAATGGCACAAAGGGGTTTGACGGCACAGCAGGATTGAGTGGGTTCAGCACTAACCCTTGTGCTGAGTCTTGTTTACATTGTCTACTTTTTGGATGCATAATGCTGCTAAGATCTAGAATGACTAAAGCCTCGTTTGTTTTCAGACAAGGCATAAGTGATGTCTTTCATATCTTAAACATCTTTTATTTTTTTCCTTATGAAATATTGGCATGTTTTTGTCTCTCAATTATCATTCATAGGGATGCTGAAATTGAGGTGGAACTTTTGGAAATGAAAGTTTTCTTTCAATTTGAAGCTACAATAAAATGCTTGATATTTTACTCGTTATGCCCTACTACATTTGCAATATAAATTAATGAATTTGAGGTTGTGTGGAAAGTCATATATATTTTGGTAAGTTGGATATTATATTAATGAGCAAAAAGGTGCTACCCAAGTACACAGAGTTATACATTAGAACACCAGAGAGTAAAAAAGTAAGAAGGTAAAAAAACTCGGAAAAACTTTCCTGCTTTTGATATGTAGCAAAATTTTATTGATAAAAACAAATGGCATAGCCCTAGTGCACAAGACGTATATAAACACTTAATTATAATATAAAAAGATACAAGGAAATCGTGGAATTTTAGTCCTTTAAGTCACAATTTCCCAGAGGAACAGAGTATTGAAAAAAAAAAAAGGCTCATCCAATGTCCATTTGTGGTCTTCAAGATTTTTATCTTTTCTTTCCCTCCAAATGCACCACAGTAAATAGATGAGAGCCGTCTTCTACATTGCTGCAGTTTTTGGAACTCCCAAATAATCCTCTCTAGTTTACTAGAAGGTCTAGTAACCTTCTAGGCATTACCCACACTAATGCAAACCATCTAGGCTCACTGGCCAGTCAATCATTTTGGAAGCTTGTGTACTAAGAAATGTATGACTTGCAATGGTGGCTATGATATGTCTTTTGGCTCCTTTATCAGTAAGAGGCAGGTAACTAAGTGATGAGATTTGAGATTATATCATTACACACTTGATGTAGCATTCAGCTTTTTAGATTTTCTCTATATATCACTTATCAAAAAGTTAAAAAAAAAAAAATAGAGATTGTCTTCATATATCGTGTAGTCTAAATACAATTACATTTTCCCATTGGCTAAAGTTTGAGGGATAAAATTTTGTTAAAATTTGTGTCAGCACAATATTTGCATGCATTACACTTAACACCCCCCCCCCCCCCAGCCCTTCCCTGTGTACCTGGAGACAATGTAACAGTATTTGTTTCTAGTGAAGCGGTGTTAATATGAAAAGCGAAGCTGTTTGCTTCCTCAGTTTCTGTTAAAAGAGAACTATGGAGTCGGAGAAGTTTCTCATTTCACTCTGGGACTGCAAATATGATGACTTGATAATAATTATAGGTTTTCTTCTTGCGCTTCTACATGAGAGCAGTTTTTTTTAGTAGTCCTTTGATTTATTTTTTGTTTGTGCATGATTTTCTTTCTTCCTTGATCCTGGAAATCGTATTCTATTTATTTCTTCTTGTTCAAATATATTGTCATTTGTATCTGGTTTACTCCACGATGCCATTTTTTATGCCATTCTGTTTTCTATGGATGGTTTTGGTGCATTCCTGTTCTGCAGTTAAACCTCTTAATATGTTTTATATGTTTGATGCCAGGAAGGTGTGGCACCAATACATCTTATTATTGAGCATGAATTGCATCGTGCGACTCCTGGTGGTACTGGAGGTGTAAAGACCATAGGGAACTATGCTGCCGTAAGTTGACCTTGCAATTGCTTGTTAAGTGTTATGTCTGTGCTGGCTCAAATTGTTATTTTTCCATCTCTTAAGGTTATGTGGTCATATTATTTTAAAATGTAGTTTCTAAGCCAATGAGCTGTGTCTCAGATAGCACGTTCTTTGCAAAAAATGGAGCATGAGATTGTGGGTTCACAACCTACTGGATGTGTTCGAACTTGCAAAGAAAAATAGATAATAATGCATCAAGGATCTGAATACGATATAAGATATTTAGTATATCATTTTTAGTGCTGTAATGCTGTAATGCTGTTTGATTTAGAGCTATAATTTGAAGAGGGCTTCATTGTGCTTAGACATGGGCCAACGACAGTTGCGGGTTATCCAATTTAAATTCTCCTTTTCTTTTAACTTGAGCATTTTGACTTATCGTAAAGACTTCTGAGAATTTTGACTGAAGTCAAACACTGTAAAAGCCCTTTCCCAACTTTTTGTTGCATTTAATATTTAAATTACCTTTACCAGCCATTATTTGCCTGGTTAGTGAAACTTAGGCAATACCTAAAGACTGAATTATCTTTTTTTTTTTTTTTTTTTGTTAAGTAATATTTATTTATTTTTATTTTTTGAATTATCTCTTTTTATCCTTCAAAATATGTGTAGGTTCTGAAGGCGCAATCAGCTGCAAAAGCCAAAGGCTATTCTGATGTGCTTTATCTTGATTGTGTCCACAAAAGATATCTAGAGGAGGTTTCCTCTTGCAATATTTTTGTCGTGAAGGTAAGTGACTAGTGACTTAGCTGATCCTTAACTACCTTTATGGATACCACTACTGACCTTCCCCGCGGTCCTTAACTATCTAATTAATGCAGAAGAAGAATTAGATATAAACTTTTATTGTAGATTTATGCATCTACCTCATCTAGTTTTCCTTTTAAGTTGTGTGCACCGTGGTCCATATTGGATAGACGAGCAATTACCAAACTACTTTGTTGTTTCTAAATATCTGAACTATGTTGAAGAATGTTGTCATTAAAGGAGGTCACAGCTGATATAATCTCATTTTTATGTTGTTTTAGGATAATGTTATCTCCACGCCTGCAATAAAAGGGACGATTCTACCTGGCATCACTCGAAAGAGCATAATTGATGTTGCTCGAAGCCAAGGGTTTCAGGTACTTATCAGTAACCATGGACACATTGATTTGCATGCAATATTAAAGGAAAACAAAATATATGTCATAAGTAAGATCAAATTACACTATCAAAGTACATAGGTAGTATACTACAGATAGAATCATAGACCTAACTAGAGTTGGTAAAGAGATCAAGAAGTTGTGGGAGCTAGACTTAGAGAAACATGGTGCAAAGCATCCAATAGAAATGGGTATTTGATATAAAGCTATGGTTGTTCCTTTCCTTTGCAGCCATATGCACCACATTAAACAGATCGGGATCATTTTCCTCAAATGCTTATTGTGATTGCTCTCAAATCTTCCTTGACAACATGCTAATAAATCTGTCACCCGTCTAGGGATCACCCATGTTAGGTCAGAGACCAAAACCTACTTGCCTCAAAGTGCTTGCTCACAATGGAATAAGAGATGGTCCAAAAAGTGCTTTTCGTCATAAAAAAGATACGGTCACAAATTCCCCATCCCTTTTACATGTGGATCTTCCATAAGCTTCCAAGGTAAGAATCTTCCCTAGTGCAGTTGTCCACTCAAAGAAGGCTGGTCTTGAGGGGTAGCTTGCTCCTCTAGATGGATTTCCATGGAAATCTTGATGAGTAAATGCATAATTAACAACTTCACTTGCAGAAACTCTCGTTTTGACATGGCCCGGCACATTGTCTTCCCCAATTTGTCTCAACTGAGTTTTCTCAACATACTAGAATTGTTAATACTTTATTCTTATGGGCTAAAGCTGTTGGTTTCATGGCCTATATTTTCATGACTTTCTTGTCTCTTTCTTCCTTCTAACCAGTGTTACCTCTTGTGTACTCTGTGTGTACTTGGGCTATGCCTATTTTTATTAATATAATCTTTTTCTTATCAAAGGATAAAAATGGTCTCAAGATTAGATTACTCTTTGTTAAAACTTTATTCATATGGGCCAAAGTGTTGATTTCAATGGCCTAGACTTTCTTGATTTTCTTGTTTCCGTTTCTTCTTCTTAAAAAAAAAGGTGTTACCTCTTGTATGCCCCCTTGTGTACTTGGGCTATCCCAAATTCTTATTACTACAATCGTTTACTTGTAAAAAAAAAACTTGTCTCAACTGTGTAGAACACAACCGAACTTAGAATGCGTTGAAGAGATCCATCTGCCAATCATGTACCACTTTGATAAAATCCATTTGAAAGCTTAAGTAATCTGCCACCTATTCATACATCTGCCCTCTCCAGCACCTCTACAGTTTTGAAGATTGTGGCTTTTCCTGCCCAATCTCCATGGTATTACACTTTTAGGTGGGTTGTTATGCCCTCTGTTAGGAATGAAGGCTTGCTGGGGCGAGAAGTTCTTAGAGTGCAAATCCACTTCTCTCAAATCCCAGTTGAGTTGCGTTGACTCCATATTCCTTCTTTCTGAGCCTATAGGCACGTTTACAAACTTCCATATAGACAGGAACCCTTGATAATAGAGCTCATTTCATTCTATGGAGCATTACTATATTACAAATTCTTCATTATTATTTTGTTCCCATCCCCTTACCAGGTTTTGGTTCCCAAGTAAAAGGCATTAAATAAAATAAAAAAATAAAAAATAATTTTAAAATATTTAGAGTGTGGTGTGCGATGATGTGTAGCATCCCTAGTTACAAATAGCCAATATTTCTCTCCAAATTTTGGATTGTTGCATTAGTCTTTCTAAAAAAAAAGAAGAAATCCGTTGTATAGTTTTTCTCCACCTTCCAGATTATACAAATGGTGTTTATTTTAGAAAAAAAAACCTGCAGGTTGAGGAACGCAACGTGGCAGTAGATGAATTGCTTGATGCTGATGAAGTGTTTTGTACGGGAACAGCTGTGGTAGTATCACCTGTTGGCAGCATTACTTATATGGGCAAAAGGTACTACTATATAGGTGAAAGATTGATCACCATATTCCATTAATTATAAACCCGATCTCCTTAATGAATCAAAAAGTAACAATAATTCATTCCCATCTTAGCTTGTGCTAATAACAATAGATGGTGGAACTAACAAACTAACTGATGATTTATGTGATAAAGATGTAAATTCTGAAAGCATGACAGAATTGCAACATGATCAAATCAATGATAAAGAATTTTTCGAAAAAGTCATTTCAGTCTATGCGAAGGATTTGAACTTGTTAAGCTGGAAAGTTAGATCAGTGTCTGCTGAGCGTAGTGCAAATATCAGTACTTTTGACGAGTCACAACACAAATTATATTGATATATCTACTGTGACATGTATCAATAGGAATTTGTCTAGTGGCACCAGTTCATTAATTAGTGTGGTTTGAAATTACTGATTTGTTCAGATTTTATGCCACATGGGTTGAAGCTCTTGTGAACTGCATAAAGCCTCTTGTTTGTATTACTCACTGCCCACTACACGTATTCTTGCTGCTTTGCTCTTTTGGTCATGCCATTGGCCATTGTGATTTCTTACTGCATACCTTTTGGCATTTTCTTTACTACCTAGTTCCTTGCCTTAACTTGAGTCAAACTGCCTGCTCATGTTGGTGCGGTTATTTGTTTTTGTGACACAAGTCCGTGCATTCTTGGATGACTCATTTTAATTTGTGCATGATTGTAGATACCTCTGAAATTTTCTGTTTTGTAAATGTATTAATCGAGTCAAGTCAAATTATCAGTTGGGATTGTGTTTTGCAATAATAGGAAATTGATTTGGTACAATTATTTTCGCTGTTTAACTATCCATCTTCTATTGTTTCAATCATTCCTCTAGACTCAGCTTAGGGAAGAAAAATTTATGCCGTCGACACCCATCCATCTTGACTTCCATGTTTTTGTTCATTTTCTCATATTTCTTAAATACCAAGGTTTTGGTACAATACCATGAGGGCCTTGCGTGTTCTATCATAAGATCCCTACAAACCAAACATGGGCAAAGGATTTTTGACCAAATGGCACTTCCATCTCCCATAAGAATTGGGGTGATGGGTTACATCAAGGGTGCAATTTGAATAATAATAATAATAATAAAAACATGTATAAACCAAACATGAGGATGTTGTGCAAATAGTTGGGGATCTGAGAAAGTTTATGTGGAATAAACGCTTATCAAGAAAAAGGATCAGTGAATCAAATGGCACTTAATTGCAATCGTCTTTTCTTTGTTCAGGGTGTCCTATAGAGATGGCGGTGTTGGTGTTGTGTCGCAACAACTCTACTCTGTGCTTACCAGACTACAGATGGGACTTATAGAAGACAAGATGGATTGGACTGTAGAGGTGAGGTAGGCATTTTCGAAGGAACATGTCTAGTTTGTGACCTCTATGGAGTGCAGAAATTGTTTAAGTTTGCTTTCGCAATCAGTGATCTTTAGATTTTTTATTTTGTTTTGTTTTTCTACGGAGTTATTTCTTTCTTCTATTGTGTGCGTTTCATGACACTACTGAAACGGCCTCGTCAAAAAAAAAAAAAAAACATCTGAAGCATGTGAAATTAATGAAAGAGTTTGGTAGTAGATCTTGTCTGAGTTAAAAACAAAAAAGATAGCAATTACATGGTCGCTGGTTAGTTTTTTTTGTTAATTTTCTTCACATTCTGAAATGCCACACTTACCATATGCATTATGCACTTGTGCAAACAAAGCATTGATGACATGGTGACTGGTTAAGAAGTGGGAACCCCACAAAATAGTTGCTTTATTTTTCACTAGTTTCTGCACATGGCCTTGTCGGGTTTAAGCAGTAGTATAGCACTTGGTTCCAGAAATCCAGAAATTAATATGGTGAATGAATTTCCGCAATTCTAGAAGCCCTTGACATACCATACATAGTGCATGCAGACGAGACCCAAATGAATGAATTATCCCAGTCATTAAGTGCACAGCTTTCAACTATTCTCCCCTTTTGCTCCACCCTGCATGTGTTATTAATCTGAGATGCATTACTGCTAGGCACGCATGTACGTTCTGTATCATTGGATTCCAATTAAATTTGGTGTTAAATAACATTCCCACTCTAAATTGAACAGGAATGGAGGTTCTTTAACCAATGAAAAAAAAAAATGATCCACAAAGGAGATCTCATACAGAAAAACCATTAAAATGTCTTCATATATCTCAAGGATTTGCAACATAATCTTTTATGACGACAGAATATTTGCTTTTAAGAGTTATCTTTTGATCTAACAAGTCATGACATGAAAATTGGTTTTGGAGATTCAATATGGCCACGTATTTAGCCGTTAGAATGTCAAGAATCCGTCTTAGCAAGAAGTTTTTGTGTTGTCGTCGTTTTGCACAGGCGTTAGAGAGAGATTGTTCTATGACGTCGCTCGTCTTAGCCTAGCCCTAAATAAAAAATAAAAAAATACGACAAGGATTGTCCGGATCGATCATCCAGATTTTGATATAGAGTCTCCAATAAGTGGAGCATCTTGCCCACTTGAATCCCCTCTCATGTCAAAAGATGATCAATGTACTGTAGCATAGTTGTCTATTACCTAAAGTTATCAAAAAAAATATTGCCCATGATTCTAAATAATTTGCCTTTAGCTCCGGATAATCTGCCTTGCCACAGGTCTTTAAATGCCATTAAAAATGGTGAACCAACAGTAGCAACAATCGTGTAGAAATTTTCTATGAAAACGGCAGTGCCATTATCGTTCCGTCGTTTTGGGTAATAAGAAGTGGCACTGTCATTGAATTTTTCAAAACATTTGTCCCCATCTGCATTGTCTTTGTTCTTTGACCTTTACCCCCTTCAACAATTTAGCTTTTTTTAACTAAAGGAGGAAGAAACCGCGTAGCTGACTCAACTTTTAGTTGGAAGAAAAAGTTAAAAACTGTGACTATAAAGGTCGATCACTTGCTTTCTTCTTAGAAAAGATTTGTAGCGGTCCATTTCGGGAATGCACATTCTATCTTTGGTCATGCTTACTCGACAACTTTAAAAGTACACCAACTTTAGCCACAGTAATTTGTGTTTCATGTTATCGATAATGTATGTTATTGGTCTAGTAATTATAAGAGGTTTATTCTTGTACGTTTTGATCGATGGGGACTTTGCAAAGTTTGAGTTCCATGAGCACGATGCCTGAAGAAAGACAAAGACTTATGTAAATTGTTTTTACTCGTAGGTTTATGTTAGTATCATTTTCTTCTTGGTGGGGGTGGAAGTCGGTTATGGTTCACGTTTACCTTGAGGGGTTACTGTGAATGAATTCCTGCGTTCTATGCCCCGCCTTCTCAATTACAAGCAAGCTTTCCAATAAATATAGAATATTATGATCACGTTAACTTTTAATAACCACTTCTTGTCCTTTTTACCTATAATAATAGAGTAGTGCTGCATGTACTTACATTTTTATTTACATTTTACTTACAATACTCATTTTGTTAGTTTTCTTTAAAAATTCAAATCTTAAATTTCAAATTTTATGATTTTCAACATATCAATAACTGACATGTGGAGAAGTAAATTTTTTGTAAGTTTTTCTTTAAGTATATTTAGCAGTTTTCATAATAATAATAATAACAAACCGGGATACCGCTTTGACCTCTGGCCTCCATGTGGTGGCTGCGAGTGAGTTTATATATTTATTCTATAATTTAAGCTTGTTTATTTACTTATCTAATTTTTTCTATAGTTCAAAACTAAAGTACTAAAATTAAAAAAATAAAATAAAATAACAGTCCAAGAAAAGTCTCTCACATTGCTTCGAAAATGTATTAAAATAAGTTTCTAGATGTTAAGAAGTTTTCAACATGATTGTTTGATATACCCATGAAGCCGCCTTTTTCACCTGCCCCTCAATCGACTTCACCTATAGTACTACGTTACATCGGAGCAGAGCTAGGGAGGCTGCGTCTCTTCTAATTGAATTGATCATACAGTGGTTAATTGATCATATAGTTTGATATTCCGTCTGACCTCACCCATTTAATTTTTTACTACATCATGATTTCTAGGCACCAAATTATATTAAGGCAGCCCTAGTTTTGATTGTATCTTCAACAATTCATGCATAGAAGAATATTATATAAAGTAGTGCTACGTGTGCTTATATTTTTATTTACAATTTTATTTACCAGACTTATTTTGTTAGTTTTTTTTCTGAAATTTAAATTTTGAATTTTAAATTTTATGATTTTCAACATATCAATAATTGATATGAAGTTTTTTTCAAATTCATTTAGCATTTTCCTATTATAATTAATCAAAACTTTTTATAATTGTTGGTATATAGTTATCATGCACATTATTTGTTGTTGAGACATGCATTACGAACGGACAAGTATAGTGCATAATAATATTATAACATCTATATGTTGCATGATCTATCTCTTTTCTAATTATAAAAAATATTTTAAGACAGATAATTATAGAGAATCTTATTCGCTACAAAACATGCACGTTTGTAGTCGAGCTTAAAACATGTAAAACTTGAGAAATTGATAACTTACCTATTTTTTCTATCTCAACGAGTGTATCTTTCGTACTGACCTACAAAGATAATTACGTACTCAAAAAATTGATATCATCAGGCCAGCTGTATTGGCCCAAATTAAACAAACCGTTGATCCAAAGACTGATTCAAAGCAGGCAGGCAGGCAGCTTTGCTAGGTCGACAAAAGCAGCTATTGCTCACAAACCAGGCAAGAGCTGAGAGAAGACCGATTCTTGATCTTTCCATGTTCAAAAAGTAGTAGTAGTGTACTTTCTCCGCTTAATTTGTAACAAATAATTAATTATGCATGAAAGTTAAAAACTCTGTGCATGAAAAAATCAACAGTCGATCATTATATAATGGCAACTTTGACTTCTTGACGTTTCATTTTATGATCAATTAAGTCAGCCTCTCTTTATTTTCTTTTGACTTTGATACTTCATCGCCAAAGTTCGTATTTAAATTGCGTGTTCCAATTCGAAGGTGTATATTTATTGTACATTTAATACTACTAAATATCAACATGGACGTGATATAATAAATGTTATAAGATTCATTTTATGTGTCTATCTTTTTTTTATTTGAGACTCGATCTTAAATTCAAATAAGAATATGAATATATCTTCTTCCGATGTTTCATACACGTGGATCTCTAGATATCTTTATACCAAAACATATTGCTAGATCTCTAGCTTTGAGTTCTTTAAAAGGGATCTCAAAAGAGAAAAGAAAAATAGGATAATAGGATTAGCATGAAAAAACCCAGCAAAGTTGAGGTGACTGGCCGGGCTTCCTCGTTCTCGACTGCAACTCGCAAAGTTGCAAATTGCATCTTAATTATATAAAATATGGGTCCCAAATTGCATGTGCTTTATGTATAATTGGTTGAGGTCATAAAGTCTTACTCCTGAAAGAAGAAATCTATTATATAAAGTGGACCTCTCCTCGGGTTATATTAAATCAATAATTATGAAAAAGGTTTCCATTATTGTTGCTGTAATTTGAAAGTTTTGGAATAAATTATGAATAAAACTTGTGTTATGGTGATGCATTGAAAGCATCAGCAGGACACAAGTGCAGGCAATATCAAGGTAATTTCTTGTTAGTGCGATTTGGTCACCTACTATAACGAAAAAAGTCCCTCATCATTTCCACATGATTGCATTAATAGTACTACTACTACTAATTGACAGCTTCTCCACTTCTATAAATAAATATAATATATATATATATATATATATATATATATATATATATTCAGAAGCTTCTCACTATTTTTTGTTTGTTGATTTTTTTTTTTTTTGGTTAATTTCATTTTGCAACTCAAAATTATCACTTTTGAATTACACTCCAAATTATCAAAACCCAAGAACTTGATTCCTCTAATTTCTAATTGATCCGTTAATTATAATAAAGTACTTAATTATAATATTACTTGTATTACTATATTTTTCTAGCTACAAGAAACAATTAAGCTTATAAATGGTCAGTTATTTGTGATGAAAATGATTATTTTCTATTAAAATGAGTGATCAATTCCCATCATAAATAGTCGCAAATAACTCGTCATTGATAATATTTTTCTTATATATAAATTTTAGACCTTTATATTAAAATTCGCACAATGATGCTAAGGTGGGGATTGGAGTTATTTTGGGACACGGAGGTAGGCCGAGAAAAGAACGTCTACCAAGTGTTTGAAGATTCTACTACTAATTGCAAGCTGGTATAGATGGAGATAAGAATTAGTGACAATCGAGTTGTAGAGTTTGTGGTTGGGGATTTTTCGTGGTAATTGTATTGATAAATGACCAATTTCTACTAAGCTAGCTGAGAGGGAAATCAGACCATTAGAGATCGTTATATATAAGAAGATCGAATAATCATTTATTGCTTGCTGGTTAAATCTTCCACGCCACAACAAGCTGATATATACTATGTTTATATAATGTCAAGCACTTGGTCTTTTCGCGGGGATTAATTCGAAAAAGACATGAATTCAAGGATGATATAGATTGAATTCAGGAAAATTTTTTATTTGTGGCTATTTTTTTAGCTAAAATGATTATCTCTTGTCAAAATGAATCTATATATTCTCGTTGTAAATAATTCGTCATAAATACTTATTTTTCTTGTAGTAAACATATCACTCAAATTGTATATTAACATTTCAATGAGCACAAATTGAAAGTTCATAACATACGAACTAGTGAGATAATGCTGGTTGAGACTTTGCAAGACTCGCCTGAGAGACCCTTTAGTTTTGGCAGTATTTGTTGCTAATTTTTTCCTATTGCACATGAGATATCTATTTGGACAATTCTGTTAATTTCAAGATTTCCGAATTTTCTTAGAACTTGATTTTGACTCGAATTAATAATGTTATTTACATTATACAGTACTACTTAAGGCTAGCTTTGGTCGAACAATTTTTTTTTTAATATAGGAAATAAATATCATTTCATTCATTCTATAAGGAAATTACATTTGTGACTCAAAATTACAAGTCAAACTAAATTCTGTTGAAATCTTCCCGTACTGCGACGACATTGTCTAAACTTCAAAGACTCTCAAAAGAGAGTATCCCACTCTATCCTCCAACCAACAACCAAACTCCATCCTCCAAGGAGGAGAAGTAACCACCAAACTCCATCATCCAAAGGAGGAGAAGTAACCAACAAAGTTATGGACAGAAGTCTAATAGCCTATTTCACTATAAAATAAAACCAACAAAATAAAACTCCAACATAAACATACCGACATAGAGTCGGAACTACATATTCCTACAACAAAACTCAACAAAAAAACACTACAAACAACTACCAAACAAAGCAATAAAACCGAAAAAAGAAATAAAACAGGATCAATGGTAGCGCGTGACTTTCACGCACCACTCTAGGAAGGAGCCAAACGGCCGGTTGAAGATTCTATTGAAGTGATCTCAAGATAATTAGTTTTTAAAATTTTACCAGAAGATCAGGAATTGTAATATTACCTTCCCCCCCCCCCCCCCCCCCCCCAATTATCTGCATGCAGCTAGCTAGGCTCATTGCCTTTGACTCCAAATAGAAAAAGAATTGAAAGAAACAAGACCAAATCATGTACTAAACAACTCTATCTGTCATGCATGATTAATCAACGTCTCCTCTATACTCATTGGTTTGCTTTAGAGCCGTTTCTTCATAGGACATCCATGATATCACAATATTCTCTCTCAAGTGTGAACCCGGTCTAGCCTCCCCCTCCATCCAGCATCTAGGCTTAATTTGCATTATATCTATTCAGCTACCGATCGATATATATTGGACAAACTGATGTCTAATCTCTTCAACCATCTGGTCGGGTCCACTTAATGCACTATCATGATCATCATATATACAAAATAAAAAGATATTGTATATAGCAGACATTGATGAGAGAAAGGGTCAAGGAGGATGGCGGACGTATGTCTAGATTCTGGATTAAGAAAGACAAATGAGAAAAACCCTGGTCTCCTATTCTGGCATTTCCAAATTATTTCATTATTTAATTAATAAATTCTCATCTTTTTCTCATTTCCCTTTTGAAATCCTGTGACCGTGGCATGTCTCATGATGTCCTTCTCCAGCCATTATAGTCTCCCTCCTCCATTCTCTCTCTGTCTTTATTGTTTTTATATATATTGCATTATCATTATCACTATCATCGTCAAGTTATAATAAAGCGGATTGAAGCAGCTTAATTATACCTGAGAGAAAAGAAAAACACCTCTCATCAACACACAGAAATCAAAACATGGGAAGAGCTCCTTGCTGTGACAAGACCAACGTCAAGAAAGGCCCATGGTCGCCTGAGGAAGATGCCAAACTCAAGTCTTACATCGAGCAGCATGGCACAGGCGGTAACTGGATTGCTTTGCCCCAAAAGATAGGTACTAACAAATATTCGATGAAAACCTCCTACTTTTTTATAATTTCCATTTTCTCTTCTGTGAACCAAAACCCAGATGAACTTATATATGATAATTAATTTGCATATTTCCTTGTTACGTTCAGGTCTTAAGAGATGCGGGAAGAGCTGTCGCCTTAGATGGTTGAATTATCTCCGGCCAAACATTAAGCATGGTGGGTTTTCAGAGGAAGAAGACAACGTTATTTGTAACCTTTACCTAAATATAGGAAGCAGGTAATTGCTCTTGTTCTTGTTCAGGCAACATCTGTAGCCCTTTTCTCAGTGATAAGATCATGGGGACTCGGAATAAGCAAATATCATCTTGGTGTATGTAGGTGGTCCATCATCGCAGGGCAATTGCCTGGACGAACTGATAATGATATAAAGAACTACTGGAACACAAGGCTGAAGAAGAAGCTCCTCGGCAGGCAGCGCAAAGAGCAACAGGCTCAAGCTCGGCGAGCGAACAGCCTGAAGCAAGAGATGAAGAGAGAGAGCTGTGAGGCCTTTATGGTTTCTGGGGTCATAAACCAGAGCCCGTACTGGTCTGCAGAGCTACCTGTAGCAGTGCCAGTAATGGGTTCCACCCAAGACCCTACCCTGGAGGACCAAGCAATAAGGAGCTTGCTGATCAAACTAGGAGGAAATTTTCCAGATAATCAGCAACCAAACACCACTAATTTTCAATTCCCCATCGATATTATATCCTCGTCTCAGGATCAACTTTATGTGAACTCATTGAGTATTCCTAATTCAGCAGCGATCGTGAATTCAATTGACAGTACTTGTACTCAATTTCCTAACATGTTTCAAAGGTTTGAAAGTTTCCCAAGCGAGCTTTGTGAATTGGGATATGACAACCCACCACAATTAGATGGGTTGGAGGGGCTTTATGGAATGGAGGTGGTGAATGCTAGCACTGGGACTAGTACCAGTACTTCTGGAGAAAGCGCGAGTTGGGGAGATATAAACTCTTTAGTTTATCCCCCTTTGGTTTCTGATCACTACGAAGGTTGCCAACAAGGATTGCCACAACTACATGATTCTGCTTTTGAGAATTTGAGGTACTTTGCGCCGCCGCAATAGCTAGCAGCGTTGTACATGGGGCAGTGTAAATTTGTTCCAGCAGAGAATATGCTGTCAGGAATCTCACTCAGAGACTTGTTTACACTTCCAAGCTGACTGTTCTTTCTCATAAATATTTATTTTTCCTGATGTGTTCTTTCACATCTATGGTTGTTCTTTAATAATTCAGCTCCTCTAGTTTCATTTAATTATTTTTCTATGATTTTGGGACTGAATTTCTCGCGGGTGTTGTTCATGAGGAATCATAGGACGCATGAAAATTAACTGCTGTGAAAGTATTGTTACAGTGCTGCACTTGGGTTCAATTCTCCTGGCACTTTGGTCTTTGGGTGCGCTCGCTCTTCTTTAGATATATATCTCGATGATCGAGTCGATCCCATATACACTAGTGTCTCCCCACGCTAACTTTACCCTCTACTTCTTAATTATAACTTAAAAGGTACTACTCTTCCATGCTTATTATTTCTCTTTCCAACACATGGGTTGAATTGTAGCTTTCACAATACACCGTTGAATCCTGCAAGAATTAAAAGATGGTAAAGTAGGAAACGTGCTTTGACGTTTGGCTGTGACTTGCTCGACTCTAGCGGTCAGCAGGGCATCAAAATCATGTGGCTTCTTTCTCTTATTTGTTTCTTCATGTCTGAAATAGCAGTCAGAGCAGTGAAAAGCACATCTTATCATATAGATCCAACAAGAACGAGCAAAATTTAAATTGCATGCCTAGGACTTTCTACATAATGGGTATCTCTGGTGGATCGATTGAAGCTATTTTGTTATGGGAAATGATCATTTATGTATAGTCCCATCTCAACAAATCGTACTAATCCAAATCAATCCTTTCATGATCATCTTGTTTTTCCTTTAACCGGGGGTTCTATCTGTGACTTTGCTCAGTATATATATGCTTATCTTAGACTCCCACTACTTTGGGAATAGAGATTGATGAAAACCAC
This sequence comes from Cyclocarya paliurus, assembly GCA_029856935.1. Lineage (NCBI taxonomy): Eukaryota > Viridiplantae > Streptophyta > Magnoliopsida > Fagales > Juglandaceae > Cyclocarya > Cyclocarya paliurus. The sequence continues at coordinate 32,567,910 of CM056949.1, forward strand.
ATTCATATTGTACCCACATATGGTTCTTTCTTTACTTCAATTTTATGAAGGTTGTCCGACATTATTAGACAGAAAGTACTGGTTGTCCACGAAAGATATTGGGTAGACGGAATACTCCAAAATGAAGTCAATTTGAGATTGTTCAAGTCATATTACTCAAATAACCAAATACAGTTTTCTTTTCATAAATGGAGATGTTTAAGTAAGGGCGCTTTTGCTCTCATTTAGATCATGTAGCTTATAATAACAATCCAAATGAAAGTCACCAGAACTTGATCAATGTGTATCAGATCCAAATGTGTATAGAAAAGTGTTAAGATCCAAGCAGTCCCACGAGTTGTCTATGTTATATATATGAAGCTAGAACAGGGAGCAGTAATGGTGATAATTGGTCCTTTTGAAGTATATTGCATGGATGTTTCTAATATGGTTGTATATATCATCATGAAGGCCTTATATATCCTATCACTTCTATGTATAGATGTATAGAAGGATAGTAAATTAAATGATCGTCCCCAACTCCAAATGACACATGCGCACCTACTCAAACGTTGGAACAATGCTGTCGCCATTGCAAGTCCTCCATGAAAGTGGACCCTCGACCAGAAATTATGAAGAAGTTATACTAGCTAGAAGGGTAAAGTTCCTGAGACAAATTCTTGAGTAACCCGAGCTCTGTAGCAAATGTTCATCATAACGATCTGATCCCTGAGGTTGGACATGATGTTGTTGGGGCTTCAGGGCCGAAACAATACGTGAAATTTGTTGGCCAGCAAGATGATCGACAAATTAAGATATGTTAACCAAGATTTTCTGGCAAATCAAACCTGAAACGATTGGGATTGATTGCATATAATGGCTTGTTGAACATCTCCCTCTCTATTGACGCAATTCTTTCAAGCTCATTGAATCTCAGATCATCAAGAACTTGAGCTGCTGGAGATTTAAAATCTCATGCAGTCTAGAACTTACTACTAAAGTGGTTGTTAGTGAAATGTGGGCCGGGTTTTTGTTTTTGTTAAAGTAGACGATGTTGATGATGAAGTGAGAGGCAAAAGATCAGTGAAAGACGAGGAAGATATAAGATAATGGCACTTATACACCAGTCTCCACTGGTTTGGTTTAGTCTGGTTTTTTATTCAAATTCTGGATTTTCTCAGGAGTTGTAGGCCATAGTGTGCGGCAGAGTCCAGCTTTGCTCCTTTTTTCATCCACCAGTTTATGGGTTTAGGTTGATCTTTTCGGTTAGGTAGTGGAGGAAGATTTATGATACCAACAAAACTCCTGATTTGTATATTTCAACCAAATAGTGAAAACGCAGTGATTTTCTTGGGAAATATATAGTTTCAATCTCGGAAAGTATGAACATGAAGTTTATAGGCCGTGTGAAAGCACGGTCGATGCGGTACAGATCAGTTGGGAAGCACGACGTATATACTCGGAGTGGCTAGCTCACTCATCGTGTGCTGTCAACTTTTTCACCTTTGCTTGGTGAGATTGTAGACATGATAGTTGAAACTGGTCCACGCCCAGCCATAATTTGTATCTGTTGAGGAATAATTTTATATTGTCTGTTGACAAGGTTTTGGGTATATTTATAATGAATTAACAATTTTCTTTTATAGAACCGGTTTTATGAGACGAGTTAGGCCCATAGATTTCTTCATGGTATCAGAACATTTTACGGGAAAAATGGGAGCCCACACTACTTATCCCGCAACAAAGATCAGAAAAAAATACTAACCTGTACGTGAGGGAGGGTGTTGAGGAATAATCTCACGTTGCCTGTGGACAAGGTCTTGGGTATGTTTATAAGGAATGAGCAATCATCTCTTATAGAACCGATTTCATGAGATGAGTTAGATCTATAAATTTCTTCAATATCTACTATTGGACACAATATTACAGGCGCAGGAGTATGCAATTTAGTGGAGAGAAAGTTGTCTGATTTGCCATATCGGGTCAAATTAAAAATAAAAGAGATATCAAGAAGCTACTAAAGTGAAACTTACTATTTAGGAAAATTAAATATCGATATTAAGATTAATATAAATAGTTGATAGTGGCATAATCTTTGTGATCATATGTTTATGGAGAGTGTAAAGTATCAATATTTGATAGCGTAGAATGTAAAGTGTAAACTGTTTGGTTGTTTGAGAGTGTAAAATGTATGCTAGCTACCTGCCTTATACAGGTGGGCAACCGGCCACCCCACCCCCACACCTACTTGGGTGGGGGGCGGCCTTCTGTTGGACCCAATCCTTAACCCCATCCCGCATGGACAGGTGGCCCTACCAAATTGTCGATTGGGCAAATTGGCCGCAGCCTTAATGTGCTCCACCTAGCCACCAACAAATGTCGATCGTCAATAGAATGTATCCTACCCAGTTGTCTACATATGCTGACACAACATCCCTCAAAAGAACCCGATTGTCATCAAAGCTAAGCTCAATGACCTTGAGTCGCATGCTCAGCGTAGTCTTAAGGTCCTCAAAAGAAGAAGAAGAAGACCTGGAGAGGAAAAAGATTGTGGAGGAAGAAGAAAAAGAGGCCGAGGAAGAAGAAGAAGAAGAGAGGGGTGAGATGCGGCAGGGTTAAAAATGAGGGGTTATCTTATTTATAGGTGGGTAGAGCAGGTGGGTAGATATCCACCTGCCCGCTCACCCTTTTAATCGGGCAAATTGTCCACGGGATACCAAGCGGGTCGGGTAGGAAACGCGGACAACCCCCATAGCCCAATCCTAGTAAATTGTATTTATTTCATGAGGTTTTTACCAATAAGCTAAAGAAGAGAAGTAAGAGTGAACATTAGGAGCATCAAGCAATATTTTATAGTCCCCTTAATTAGGGATTGCTAAACCTAGCTAGAAAGCTCTTTATATTATATGTCATTGGCTTCTAAAGTAGAAAAATTTAGCTCGCAATATGTGGATCGTCCATCGAAACCTAATTGTTTATGTGTGCTCCTTATATATTGTGATTAGAGAAATACTAGAGTCACAAATAGGTTTTATAAAAATAAACATATAAACTAATATGGATTCATATAATACGTTAGATCTACTTTAATATAAAAGTAATTTTACAATTTGATATAATATATCAAACCGTATCAATTTGTGAACTTATTTTTATAAAATTCTTTTCGGCCAAATCAATTCTCTCATGATTATTGCCCTGATAGCATGAATGCATATACTATGGCAGCTAACGAAATCTTCAGATACTGTTTTCGTCAGTACTGTTGATTTCATGCATGCTTGGTACCTACTATAAACATGACATCGTGAAATCCGTGTTTGAAGTTACAACACATCATTCTTGTTTACTGTTTCAAAATGTTTAATTAACAAGACAGATATGCCAAATAAAATTATCTATCTAGCTAGCTAGGGTTCTACTTTCAGGTACACAAGTGCTCATACCGACCCATCGTTTGACAATCCGCGTGCAGCCAAGTAAAGAAAAGAACAAAAGAACTTCTGAAGTGATATTGGTTGTGTTGCATGTTATTCAGCAAGATGATTTTACTTTCTTTTTATTAAAAAAAAAAAAAAAAGGCATATAAAAGTAGCAAGAAATTAGTACTTTCCTCTGAAGTCAAAGCTATACCGACACATGAATCACTTCGAATTTATAAGTTGATGCCAGACATATACAGTTGTTAAAAAAAGTCGGATTATCGATCACTAATTTTCATGATCTTGACTTTGTTTCTAACTTTGTTTGGTAGCCCAACTTTTGATATGATTTGGAGCTTCTAGATCAGGATTTAGGCAATACCTCTACATCCACACACTTTAATTAAAAGTCCATTGACAAAGTTAGTCGATCCACCAATCAAGTCTCTCTTCAAATTGTGTAATTGTTCAGCAATATTAATTATGAGACCAATACCGCCAATTGACTCTACTTGCAAGATCAATTCTTTCTCATGTTTACATTAATTTAGTGAATATTAAATAAAAATAAAAACTCGTGTTATATAGACGTATTGACATTCTCGACAACAGCAAGAAAACAAATTCAACAAAAGCAGATCATAGCAGTCAGCCAGTCAAATATAAAAATCTTTTTAAAGAAACAACATTAATGACTATTTAATTATCTCTCTCTCTCTCTCTCTATATATATATATATATATAAAAGATTTTATTACACAATTTCTATTATACTCTACATTCTACATTTTTTAAAATTTTTTAATTTTTTTTTAAATTTCTTTTTTTTGAGTTTATTTTTTTAAACTGTTTTAAATTTTTTATTAACTATTCATATAATAAATATTTGATAAAAAAAAGTTAAAAAAGATTAAAAAAATATGATGTGTAGAATATGGATAAAAAAAATAAGAAGTTGTGAATATTTTTTGATATATATATATATATATAGAAATTTTATTTTCAGTTATTTTTATATATTTTTTATATATTTCATTAATTTGATTAATTATATTATTTTTTTAATATAAAATAATTATTTTGATCAACTATATTAATAAAATGAATAGAAAATATATAAAAATATTATAGTCAAAAAAGAGGTGCATGAATCTAAAAATCGAGGTGATACATATGCTTCATGTGTCACATCGGGACTGGATTAGAAAAAAAGTTCCACGTGTCAGGTCAAGCTTTCTTGTATCTAGAATGGTGCCTAAAAAAGTTTGCCACCCGTAAATGTCGAATTAATGACCGTAAAAAACAGAAGGAGAAGCTTCAAAGAAGCTGCATGTAGCCTGGAAAATCGTTGAAGATGAAGAAAAATTCCCTCTGCAGTTCAAAAGGTGTACATGTTTCGATTAATGAAATGATTCTGTGTAAGCAGTGACATCATATAATGAGAAGAGAAAGGCAATATGAACAACTCAATATGTCTATATAGAATAACAATGGACTCCAGGCCGGGCAGACCATCCGCGCGCGCTACTATCGATGCACAATGTCAAAGAGCGTGCTTATTTTGGAACTTAACGAGAAGGCGACCCACATTTCTCCTCGACACTGCAGCTTCTTCACATATTTAAGGCACACTACTAAATTCTATCTTCTCCGTTATTGGAAGACTATATATAAAACAATATTATGTTAATTCCTCTCACCTCTACTTCATATATATATATAGAATGCGTATGTTCATATTACGTATTCATATAGAGAGACAGACAAATAGACTTATGCCTGCATATATATGGCCAATTCGTGTTCATCTTTTTAAAAACATTTTCCGATCAAATTCTTATCCAAACTTAAAAGGTTTATATATTAGAATAATGTTACTTACAAATTCTAAATTATAGACAAGTCTCGTAAAATCTTTATAAAAAAGTAGGTCTCACTAATAAAGAGTAAGTTTTTTTAACACTTTTAAGAGATGATCCACCCTTTTTATAAGGACTTGCATGAGGCTTATATATTTGAAACTTGTAAAATCATTTTACTATATATTATATCATTATAACCACAAAGAAACTTGCCTCTACTGTTTCTTAGAATTAAATGTCTATAAGTGTGTGCTATTCTAAGTGGGATCATAAATTTATAATGAGTCATATTATATAATTAAACTCTTCTAAGTATTGTATTTTCAATTTCCATCAAAAAGTTTAATTTTTAATACTGTGTTCGGAATATATGAGGACATCCTGCAAGGTGGGGATGTGTCTTAGGTAGGTTTGGCAAGTGAGATGAGACACAAAATTCTCATTTCATTTCATCTTATTTCAGAATTATAATTTTTTTTCAAATACTCACACAAAATATAATAAACAATTCAAACTTTTCAAATCTCAATTCAACTTTTTCAAATCTTCAAATAAAAATAATATTAAAAAATAATATTTTAAACTTTCATTTAAAACCAAAACTTCTCCATTAATTTTTATGGAGTTGTTCTTAAAAATATTTCTGGCAGTATTGATTTATAATTTGTTGATTTTGACACTCACCAACATGATAGATTATTCTTTACTTTGAGAACTAAATATTGTTTTTTATCAGAATAAACAATTGGGTACGTATTTTCTTGTACAAATAGATGTCTTCGATTAATGTTGATCGGTTCCCACGAAGGAGATCTTAGCTATGTAATTGGTTATCAATTTGAATTAATTAGATCAATCAAGATTAATGATGAAGATATGGTAAGAGTTTTTGGGATATATATGTACTATTTCCTTGAACCCACGTTTTGCTCGAAGCATCTTAGTACTTTTTTAAGGATGTCAAATCGTATTTTTGGATTGTTTTGTATCGTGTTAAGTCATGAATTAACATTCGACTATATAGGTTAACCTGAACCTAACCCATTAAGCTAAACGTGTCAAATTTTCAAACTCTAACCCAACCCATCTAGGCTTCATTTGTTTACATAAATGAGATGAGATGATATAAAAGTTGAATAAAATATTGTTAGAATATAATTTTTTAATATAATTTTTATTTTTGAAGTTGAAAAAGTTAAATTATTTATTATATTTTATGTAAAAGTTTTAAAAAATTGTAATAATTAGATGATTTGAGATGTGTAAGAGGGTTTTCCCCCTATCAACTCATATCGCAAGCCCACGAGGGACAAGTAAGGAACAAGTCAAAGAGCTCGACCAAACCTAGTCAAGTCCAATGACCCTTCACTTAAAGGTGTTAATGGGCTTTCTAGAGTATTCGGCCCACGAGCAAACCCACCCACGAAGCAATCCATGCATAGGGAAAGCGGGCGGCAGGGGCCGATGGGACTCGCCGCCTTAACACCACCCCAATGACACCTTACCCTTAGGAACGTGCGCAAGCATGAGGGCAGAAAATATGGGGAACCCTTGATCTCCTAACTAAAGGCATGGAAGGGCTTAACAAGAAGCATCTATAGGGAAAAGTAAATCAGGGAGCCACGCAGTATTAATGGCACCATTCCCCAGCCTCTACGTTGCATTAATGACGTCTCCTTAGAAGTCACGCTGCATTCAAGAATTCTAACAAAACAAATAGTGGGAAGGGCATAGGCTCCTCAAATTCAAGTACGAGCTGTCCCCACCAGAAACTTAGTATAAAAGTCGATCCTAAGGTACGAAGAACTCTCTCTGATTCCTCTAAGCTAGAACATGAACTATTAAGGAGATATAATAACTTTAGTATTGGAGACTCCCCAGCTTCTACCAAGGCCTCCCAATCTCCGTGTTTTCTCAATTGTGTAGATGAAAGACTCAAGACTTGAGTTGCTGGAACTCGGCCCAAAGGCATAGGAAACACGACGTTAACAATGGTGTCATCTGTGGGATCTCTATTGACTTCACGTGTCCTTCGTATACCTGTAACAACTAGTTCTCAAACAACTCAAGGACAAAAAGAAGCAACGTCTACAAATATAGAAGTGAGTCTCGCCGCGACGGAACAACTAGTAGGAAAGCTAACTACCGAGGTGGAGACCCGTTGAAAAGAGAACGAGACGCTCAGAGTAGCCATCAATGAGCCAGAAAATGAAGCAGAACTATGTAACAACAAGCACATAAGATTCAGAAATGCAGGAGGAGGAGGTGACACGGAGGAAGAAAGGCAAAACATGCAAGACGAGTTGCATAACCTTAAAGGAAAATACGAAGAAATGACGAGAAAGATGGGCACATCGTCATAAGTAGACCAATTGCTCACAAGTACGGGACTACCCTACAATGAGGAAGTGATGGTTGTGTCCCTACCACCAAAGTTTTGAATTCCCCTCATAGACATATACGATAGGGGCTAGAGACCCCCTTAAACACCTAGAAACTTTCAAAACCCACATGACCCTATATGGTTTCCTGGGAGAAGTGGCCTGTAGAACTTTCCAGCTAACCTTGAGGGGGGGTCGGCGAGAGTATGTTTTAGGTCTTTGGTTCCCGAGTCCATAGACAACTTTGGAGAGCTGGCCTGCCTATTCCTCACATAATTTATGGCAAAGCAGAGAAGAAGACATCCCGCAGGATACCTCCTCACCATCAAGTAAGAGGAAGACGAAAGTCTGAAGACATACCTATCCAGGTTCAACAAAGAATGAATGACTACGGACGACCATGAAAAGAATATAATTTTAGCAGCACTTTTAGGATGAGTGTGGCCTTGATCCCAGTTCATGGCAGAACTGGTAAGGAGAACTCCAGTCATGCTACGAGAATTCATGGATCAAGCTGACAACTTTCTTAACGTCAAGGATACACTTCGAGCCTTGACCGAGCCGAGGAGGATAGAATTGGAACATGCGGAAAAGAAAGGGAAAACACCGACCAGAGGCAAAGCTTGGGAGAAGTAGGAGAAAGGGTCACGTGACAACAAGAGAGAATTAGCTCCTACAAAGGGCTTGGGGCTTCGATTTGACTAGTCGGTGCTCGCCATCCTGAAAGACAACCGCCAACCCGCCCAAGAAGATGACTACAAAATCGCACCTACCATCGGTCCAACACTCATAACATTGAAAATTGCCTTTCCTTGAAAGAGAAAAGAGAACAGGCTTGGCAGTCGAGGTCGCGATACCCTCCCACCTAAAGGCTAGAGATGGAGTGGAGGAAGAGATCGTCGGAATAAAGTGTGGAAAGAGTCAGAAGGCCAAAGAAGGAAGGGAGCCCGAGGCAAAGGGTAGCAATGCAGGGAACCCAGCACGATTGCCCCTGAGCGCCACATCAAGAAGGGCCGCCGTTGGGGAAAATCAAAACCATCGTGAGAGGATTCACTAGTGGAGGCACAACCTCATCTAGGCGGAAGGCGAATGCTAAGCGAGTGAGATATAAAGAAGTGTATTCAACAGAGTGCTGCCCCGCCAAGTACTGGAGAAACGAACTGGCCCCATCATTTCCTTTGGAAAGGACGAGGAGGAGGGAGTCCTCTATTCGCACGATGATGCCCTAGTAGTGACTGTGTTGGTCACCAACTTCACCACTAGGAGGATCCTTATAGACAACAGTAGCTCTACAGACATCCTATTATACCCGTATGGGGATAGATGCTACCCGACTCCAACTAACCCCCATGCCACTGAAAGGTTTCTCCAGAGACATGGTCTAGCCGGTTGGAGCCATCACACTGTCCATCTTTGTGGGCAACGCCCCCTTGACGACCTCTGTCATGGTCGACTTTCTGGTAGTAAAGGCTCATTCATCATAAAATGCCATAATTGGTAGACCCACCCTCAATAGTCTAAGAGCGATAATGTCGACCTACCACTTGAAGATGAAGTTTCCAACCTCTCATGGGTGGGAGAAATTAGAGGAGAACAGGTCCTGGTGCGAAAGTTTTAAACGCAAAAACTCCAAGGGATGGCGGGGTGCACATGGTCCATGCCCGTAGGATGCCGAGCATCTGCGGAAGTTTAATGGTGAAAGAACTTTATGACTTGTAATTTATATTTCCATGTTGATCGTGTAAATTCTACTAATGAAAATGTGACTTTTCAAAGATAAGATACGCCTCGCTTATCTCGACTCCTTACTCCAAATCTCCATCAATGTAATCTCTATCAAAGTAATATCCATCAACATATCTCCATCAATGAAATCTCCATCGACGACTACTTACCTCTCCGCGAGGCACCAAAGAGATGAGTTACGCCTAAGGTTACTTTATCCCTTTCACATTGGAAAGCGGGCCAGCCCACGGCTGCCAACACTTACCTTTCTTGTGAGCGTCAACAAGCAGGAGCAGGTCTAGTCTCAAACTATCCAGTAACTTACCTCCCCTTAGGAGGTGAGATGCGCCTTAAGGTCATCTCGCCCTTTCCGCGACGGAAAGTAGGTCCAGTCCCTTGACTGCCCGACAACTTACCACAACCTCCGCCACGACAAATAATGGATCAACACCAGCTTAATCCAACACTTACCTTCCCTGTAGTGTCAACGGGCGAGAGCAGGTTCAATCCCAAACTACTTGACTACTTACCTCCCCATGAGGGCTAAAAGGTGGGCAGGCAGCCCAACCTCCCTCATGGGGAGAGCAGGTCCAACTTCTCAGCCACTCGACAATGTACCCTGCCCCCATCACCGATGGACTGGTTGCTCAACTATCCGACACTTATTTCCCAACGAGGTACCAAAGGGATGAGTTACACTCGAAAGCTGCTTTATCCCTCTTGCGGTGGAGAATGGGCTAACCCTTGGCTGCCTAACACTTACCTTCCTCATGAGCGTCAACATGTAAGAGTCTCAAACTGTTCGCTAACTTACCTCTCCGATGGAGGTAAAGGGCAAGATTAGCTTTAAGGTCATCTCGTCCCTTTCGCGACGGAGAGCGGGTCTAGCCTCTTGGCTACCCGGCAACTTACCTCAACCTCCGCTAAGACCAAGAATAGGATCAGCGTCAGCCTAACCCAACAGTTACCTTCCATGTGATGTCAACGGGTGGAAGTGAGTTTAGTTTCAAACGGCCAGACAACTTACCTCCCCATGAGGATCAATAGGTTGGCAGGTGGCCAACCTCCCTCATGTGGGAGAGTGAGTCCAGCCTCTTGGCTGGCCAACAACTTACCACACCTCCATCATAGCGAAGAGAAGATCGGCTTCTAAGCCATCTGACAAATTACCACATCAAGGGACCAATGGGGCGGGCTTACTCTAAGGCATCCTGAGCCCTCACCCGGTGGAGAGTGGTTCTAGTTCTTTGACTACTTGACATTACGCCATCTCCAACAACGGAATGCCAAACAAGCAATGCCTTGAACTCCTCGCCACGCTTTTTCTACACCAAATGGAAATGCAAGTGACAAACGCCTCACATCTCCAGCAAAACAATCTAGGTTTGCAAAATTTTACACTTGTAGATCGAGGATGAGTTATACTAACTTATTTATTTTGTCCAGCAGTATATGGGATGCCTCTTAATCGCCTCATGGCGAAGAGTAGACTAGCTTCTCAGCTATCTGACAAACTACCTACTCAGGGGGGTTGGGCTAAGTTATCACGACCCTTCCCCCAGTGGAGAGTAGGTTTAGTTCTTCAACCGCTCAAAATTACGCCATCTCCAACAAAAAAATACTAAACAAGTAGCGCCTAGGAACCTTCGTCAAACCCCTCCTCCACCAAACGAGAAGCCTAAGCGAGATGACTCCTCAACTATGCAACGACTCACACCCCTTGAGGAGACCAAAGAGAAGGGCTTAGCCTAAGGCACCCCGGCCTCTCTCCCGGCGGGATATGGGCTCGTTCTCTCCACTACCTAAGTTTATGATTATAATAACAGAAAAATATTAATCGGTGTTGTTCATCACACATGCGGCATCGCCCCTACCCTCCGCCCTTGGTGCACTCCCTGAAGCGTGCGAATGAAAAGCTAAAAGCAAAGAAAAGAAAGAAGAACTCAAGAGGAGAGAAAAAACATGTATGAGGAACTCCATTAACGTTATTGCAAAGTACATTACAAACAGAAGGAAAAGAAATACATCAATACAAGAAGAAAATGTTCAGCTGGCGGAATTGTCACTGTCGGGGTTGTCCAAGAGTGCACTCGGGATGAGCTCTTTCCCTACCAAGGCACCATGCCTTAGTGCCACCAAGTCCAAAGGGAGTTCTTGCACCTTCAGTACCCTCTAATTGCTTCGGGATCCTGGAGCATGTGGCCCCTCGTTCTCTTCAAACCCTCCAGACAGCCGTGATACTAGGTGAGCCAACTACCGTGTCTCCATGGACTTGCCTCGTTCTACGAGGCTGACTAGAAGACCAGGGAGCCAAGTACCGTGTCTCCATGAACTTGCTTCAACCTTTACCTCGGTCTACGAGGTCAACAAGAAAATCGGAGAGCCAACTATCGTGTCTCCATAGATCTAGCTTATCCCTTGAATCGGGTCCGCCAGATCGACAAAGAAAAAAAAGCAGAGGAAAAATCACATTAAGAAAGAAATAAACATCCAAGGCCAAGCTACAAAGGAAAAAGATAATCTTATTGATAGTTAAACGTAGACCAAGTGCAAGCAAATGACCGCAAAGATGTCTAAAGATAGTTGGTCAGAAGTCTTTACAAGGAAAGGAAATAAAGTGCATAACTTTACAAACAAAGAAGCATAAACAAAAAATAAGGCACGGGAGCGTCAGGATCCATCTTAGGAGCATTGGGGTCTGGCTAAGACGCATTAGGATCTAGAGCATCAGAGTAAGGAAGGAAGGCATCAGGAATCATGTCTCGGCCCAGGGTGTAGCCTTGCTCGAGCACGTCGGGGTCTTGAGGGAGGTCGCGTGGGTCAAGGGCTCTTAAGTGTGCCTCGAGGGTTCCTGAGTCTACTTAAGGGTTCTCTAGAATGTGGTCTCGCATCCTCTTAAGGCCTTCAATGTATTCGTATGACCAAGCCTAGTCACGGATGAACATAGTCGACCTCATGAGTTGCAGCTCTAAGTAAGGAACAACCTCCTAAACTTTAGATAAGTCGCTCCACAAATCTTCAATGATTACCCTCTAGGTGGTTGACTTTTTCTCAGCTCCCTGTAACTCTTCAGATGTTTGATCAGCCTCCTCTTCTCTTGGTCGGCAGCAACCTGGGCAACCACCAGAGAATCTTCTCGTCCTTTCAAGGCTTCAAAAAGGGACTGACAATCTTTGTCTAACTGCTCAAGCCGCTGAGCCTTAGAATCTCTACCGCTCCTCAAGTCAAAACTCTCCCCCTGCAACTAGCTCAATGACTCTTCAAGAGCCGCCACCTTGGCAGTCAGTTTATCAACGACCCCTCGGCCAAAATCCTCGCCACCGACTCCATCCAGACATCTTTGCAAGCCAACTCAACCTACTCACTGCTCTTTTTGAGAGCAAGTTAGACTTTCACTAGCTTCACCTTCAAACGCTCATTCTCCTCTCTCTCACCTTGGGCATAACCCAAGGCCTGTCGTGCCAGAGAGTGGAGGGTTTGGTTCTCCCCTTCAACCGCTTCCTGACCATCCACAATGAAAGTGGCCAGTCGAGATGCGCCCAATTACAAACAAAAACAAATGCAGGAATAGTTAGTATATGATTCCTAATCGATTAGATGACAGAAAAGAATAAACCAATGCAAGAGACCTCCCTCCCACCTCCGATCGAGGAATGGCCTTCATAGGTATGACACCCCGATTTTTACGTGCTTTTTATTGAAGGGTTTTTTAATTAAATATTTAATTTTGAGCTTTTTAATTTAATTTAATGTGTTTTCACGAGATTATTTTACGATTTTTAAATCAGGAATTATTTTAATGTGCTTTCATAATTTTAATTAGTATTCTGCAATTAAATTACTTTTTATTTTAAAAGAATGTTATTATTAGAGTTTAATATTTTACTTTAACTAGTTTTGAGTTTAAATTAATTAATTTAATTTACTGTTTTAAAAATAGTTATTTTGAGGATCAGTTATGACCCAAAAGTTGTGAGGATTGGACCTCATTTCTTTCCCTCTATTTTTTTCTTTTTCCTCTTTCCTTTTTCTTTTCTTTCTTCCCGTTCGGTTTTATTCCCGTGTAGCCTCTCTCTCTCCTGTTTCTTTTTCTCTCCCCATGCGAACCTGCCTCTCCTTCTAGCCGCCACCGCCGGCCGTCCGTGGCCCTCACCGCCTGCGCCATTCGACTCCCCACCGACCAGCAACCCAACCCCTCCAATCTCAGCCCCTACTGCTCCGACGTTAGCCTCTGCAAGCCGTTTGAAGCCGTGGCCTTCCTCCTCCCGTTCCGCCGCCATCCGGCCACCATTGGCCGCCACCTTTTCACGACTTCATCACCGGCCCCTTGCCGTTCTAAACCACCCAATTTCGGCTCTGATCTGTCGCCGGAGCCACCTCCACGAGCTTAACTTCATTTCAGCCTTTTTGGCCTTCCATCGCCGTTTCGACCACCACCCACGGCCAATCGTCGCTTCCATTAGTTTCACCATCTTCCATAGGCCCTACCCTATCATTCCCTAGCTTTCCTTTGATTCCGTTTGAATTTGGATTTTTTGTGTATTTCAGCCACAATGTTTTTACACTGTTACGTTGCCTTCTAGTAGCCTTTTGCACCTCCGTGATCCTCCTAAAATTACTTTATAGCACTGTAAGTATTTCCTAAACAATCTTTTGAGATTTAAATATATTTTTGCACTAACTGATTTTACTGTGTTCTGGTTGGTTATTCCGGACTGAGTCCGAGGAGTTCGAGGGTGGATGGATTGAAGATGGAGTATTTGTGTGTTGATTATATTGTGATCTAGTTGGTTGTTGGAAATTGTTGTTGTGATCTGGTTGGTTGTTGGATATTGAGGTTGTCTGATTCATTGCATATTCCACGCATGATCATGTTTGTAAATTGAAAACTGGGTTTTCGTGTAATTGTATTCATGTTCATGTGGATATTTTGAAAACTGGATTTTCATGTGTGGAATGGATTTTGGATGCGTGTGTATCACGACCCCAAGTCGAGATAGGGCATTATCTCGGTGGAGCTACTCTGGTCACTCGGGAGTGAAATATACTGAGTGACGTCCCTTGAGTTGTCGCCGGGCGACAACAAGATCGGATGAGTTACGTGCCGACTCTATAGCCCTTCTGCTGGCGGGGGCTAGAGGATGCCTGGTCACGAACACACTGGGTACAAAACTGGGCATTGCTCGTAAAGCAGCCAGGATGTACGGATGGTCCCTAGGGGAGACCATGGTGCATATGGATTAATGAAAAAATGACTGTTTTTTAGGAAAATAGCGTTTGTTGGATATGTTTTGTGTGAGTTATTTTCTGGAAAAATAATGGATATTTGTTTTGGGCCATTTTCTGGAAAAATGATCGAAATATTTTTGGACCAAATGGGATTTTTAGCTTGTGTTGGATTTCAGGCATATTGCATTATATGCATACATGGTTAGTTGTTTTAATGTGTTTTTATTTCAGGATTGGTTGGGTTATAACTTACCTGTGGTACCATTTAATGGTACTACAGATTTTGTTGATGATGCAGATGCCGAGCCTGAGGATTTGACTCTGCCAGAGGAGTGATCTGAGATCACTCGTGTTATGTTTATATTTTCAGCCTTGTATTATTTTATGGGACTTTGGTTTTTATTTTTTTTAAGAGGTTTGTATTTGGGATATTTGTATTAAACTGAAATTCTGGTACTAGTTGATTTATTTATTTTTCCACTGCGTATTTTATTGTGCACTGTTTATTTGTTGCACACGCTTGACACTTGTCGTTAGGATGCGTGACCGTGTTGTCATCATCCTGACGTCACAATTCCGAAAACTTTTTATACGTGAGAGTCGAGGCATCAGAATAGGGCTCTCTTTGAGGGATGGCTGGGTAGCTGCCTCCACATCTTCAACGGCGCTTGCAACCCTCTCTGCAGGGCTGATAGAGGGTTGTGAGAGAAGGTGGTAGAAGAAAGTTCCTCACTAAAAGGAGTCAGTGGGCCTTCATAGAGTACTCGGCCCACAAGCAAAACTCACCCATGAAACAACTCATGCGTAGGGAAATCAAACGTTAGGGCATATGTGACTCGCTGCCCTGACACTACCCCGATGAGACCGCAACCTCGGGAACCTGCGTAGACAAATGGACAGAAAATATGAGGAATCTCTTAACAGTAGATATGGAAGGGCTTAATAGGGAGCGTCCGTAGGGAAAAGTGAGTCAGGGAGTTATGCCGCATTAATGGCGCCACTCCTTGAACTCTACACAGCATTAATGAAGCCGCCCTAGAAATCACGCCGCATTAAAGGATTCTGACAAAACGAACAGTGAGAAAGACATAGGTTCCTCAAAGCTAGGTACGAGCTGTCCCCACTAGAAATCTAATACAAAAGTCAATCCTCAGATACGAAGAACTCTGTCTGATTCATCTAAGTTTAAGCATGAACTACTAAGGAGATATACTAACTTTAGCATTGAAGACTCTCCGATCTCCACTAAGGCCCCTCACTCTCCATGTTTTCTCAATTGTGCAGGTAAAAAACTCAAGACCCAAGTTTCTAGAACCCGGATTAAAGGCGTACGAAACACGACGTTAATAAGATTGTTTGTGAAAACAAACGAGACCTTAGATAATGGTTCATGTCGTCTCACCCATTTTTGTTTAATAATTAATTAGAAATAGGTCAATACAACATGATTCATTTAAACTCATTTCATGTAAATGGGTTGGACTAGCACATATAATCCATTTGACCTGATTAAGATAATTTTACATAAAAGTTAAAATTTATATTTATTAGTAGTCACTATATTTTAAAAAAATAAGACTACCTACTAACAAAAAATATCAATATTTTTAAAATTTTAACATATAATAAAATTAATATTATAAAACCTACAATAGCAAATATGAGCATAGGTCTAAAATTACAATCTCAATAATAAAAATATAAGCATACTGAGAATACCAATATTACAACTTAACAATAATAAAATTATAATTTTGTAATAAAAACTAAATGAATCAAAATAGATTAATTTCAAGTTAAGCAAGTTAATCCATTATTGATCCGTTTATAAATAATGTCTTAACGGGTCAATTCGTTTTAACTTGAACCTATTAACATTAAATTCAAACCCGCTAATTTCGTATTGTGTTCTTGTTGAGTTTACGAGTCGTGTCACGTATTGTCACTCCCACCTCTTTAGTAGTTTGAGGATATAATGCGTCAATTATAATAGTTTAATTGGAATATAAAATGCAAAACTTCTGATAATTTGAGGGTGTAAAATGTGCTTTTCCTTGTTATCTTTACGGGTATTAGTTTTTACCCCCAATGTTATGTATGTTCATGTAGGCGCACGCAAGCGCATCTATTTTCCTTTTCTAAAGCATAGAATATAAGAATAAAGATTTCCTTTTATATGTGTTTAGGGTTTTAACTTGAGGCCACCCCTCTTATACTCATTAAACGATGCATAAGCAATTATCTTAATTAAAATTTTAAAAGTGATTAAAAAAAACAAGTGAAATTAATTATTGAATTGGTGTTTCTAACATAATCATGAGCAAAAACTTCATCTGTTCAAAAGAAAATAATCCATACAAATTATATAATGAAAACCTCCTTACCCATTGGTTGATATCTTCATGTGAAGTGTTTTAGGTTAAATAGTAACTATATACGTGTATTAATTAGAAACTGGAATCATTAGCATTATGTCATGCACAGAACCAGTCAAATGTTAGCATATCACAACTCAATAAGTTGACAAGCTAGATTGGCTGGCTTGGTGGATCTTCATCATGAGTAGTAGGCTTATGATCAGCTCAAAATAATTATGAGCAACCAACCTTAATTAGTTTGATTTACATGACTGGTACCAACATTTATAAGATTTCCTTGTTTGGTGCCAACAAATTAAATATAGGTGCAACTACTTATACATGGTTGGTGCCGAATCACTTTCCTTGACCTCAATCATCCAAGATTTCTAACGCATTCCATTGCTACAACTCATTAACACAATTAATTTTCAGCCGAAATTCATGACCCAATTAATTGAATTTGCTGAATATTTTTGAACATTTCAAAGAACAACGTTAGTACTCTTCATTTTTGATCTTTATCATCTTTGGTCACGTCGTTGATGTGACATATTTAAAACCGCTTTACCGGGCATCTATTAGAAAAAGGTCGCTTAAAATATAGCATATAATTCATGATGAATAAATAGGGATGATAATTTATATTTACGGGTGGTTTTCGTGTCATGTCAAGTCATGAATATTAAACTATATGAGTCAACTCAAATAGTACGGCTTGTTTAATTAAACGAGTTAGATCCTAAAACTTTAATACGACCAATTTAAATAACAGATGACACGACCTTAAATTGAACACGTCCCATTTAACCCATTTAAATTATCATTTCATATAAATAGGTTGAGCTGGCTTGTAAATTTATTTTTTAATCTAGTTAATATAATTTCATATATAATACAAGGATAACTATATAAAATCATTGACAATTACAACTAGATTCATTATAAAATATTTTATTATGAATATCCAAACCAATAATATATAAGAAAATTAATATTTTCATAAAATAAAATTACATATTAACAAGAAAAGTTCAATAGTTTGAGATCTTAAGTAGTCAAATAGTAATATTAATATTTCATCCTAACAACAACAAAAATTCATACAAAACTAAACATTTATAAAATTTAAAAATATAATTTATTCGTATTATAAGGATTGATTGAGGGTTTTGCATAGTGACCCACAATTGATCCGTTTACTAATCATGTCTTATCTCAATCTGTTTTGATCCAAATTCATTTATATAAAATTTAAACTCACTAATTTTATATCCTATTCGTGTTGAGTTTATGGATTATTGTAATAACAATATTTCTCAACTTCAAGACTCGCCTGTGGTTAGAAACTAGTGTGAGAAAATTTCAGTCGTTTAGGGTCTAAGAGAACTGGGCCAACTGCCAACTACCATTGATACTAACTTTGCCTTGGAATACATATAACATACTGGGTACTGGATATTTGAATAAAAGTTTCCCGTAACATTTTTTAATCAATTGGCCCACAAGATAGTGGGTTGCGAAGATTGAATAGGGCCTGAGAATTCCAGGTAGGCGCAAACCAATCGTCGTTCTTTACCGAACATCGGCCGCTCGGCCTGAACTTACGCCTTTATATATATAGTGGGCTTAATAAAAGGGTGGCTCAGCCTCAGGTAATTGGCTCTCCCATACAGGGCTGAAATGCACACAAAGGGAACAAAACAAGGAAAAGAACTGAACAACTATGTATCTTTCTTTCTCTCCTTTTCTTTTACCCCTAAACTTACCTCTTAAATGACATGAAATGGTGGACCTTATGTTAACTATATCACCATAACATGTGCCGTTTGTGCAATTAATGCCAAGAAGTATCAAGGTTTATTATTTCTGAGCTACGTACAGTACTTGTCTGAGTTTTCCTTAAGTTTAAGAATGAATTATTGTCTTGTCAATTTTTCTTCACCAAGCATGATAACATATACCTGACTTCGTGATATTAATTGGAACACAAGAAACCCTTTCGATACATTCTTGTTGACGAGAGAGAGAGAGAGGAAAATCAATATCAATTTCCGAGAAGATCAGCATGGGTGATGGTGATCGCCCATATATATTATATATTGGCAGCTGTGAGGCTTGGCTTTTAGTTAATAATTTGGACTTTAAATTAATTAACAGAGTTGAGATTCAACATTTTGAGCTAGGTCAGGCAGATGCAAGCTTAATTAAATTAATTAATTAATTTTGAGGTTTGATTTATAAGATAGATGACTTGTTGGGATTCTCATGAGATCAAGTCATGAAGAGCAAGAGTGGAGACATTCGTACAGTGGGGATGACCTACACGAACTCAATAAACAGAACATGAATTTTCTTTCAACGACACAAATCGTAGACATTTACTTTAGGGACTGCCTAGATAGCTACTTTTTGTCAGATAATGAGAGGGGGATCGATTCTGTGTTTTCTCCATGAAATCCACCTAACAATTGTAAATGGAGTGTACCCATGCAAGTCTCCCTTGCCCACGGCAATGGAACGGGATACCTGGGAGATCTCTGCCACTTTAGGAAGCAAATATATTTACAAAAGTTTATGATCGATCACCTACGTACGTACGTTGTAAAAGAGAGTGAGTTAGCCATGATTTCTGTTGGAACCTTTCAAACACCTTTTGTTCTTGATCGAGTAACGAAATGAATTTGTTGTTTCTTGGAAAGATCATCAGTCACCAATTTGTTGTTTCTTTTTTGATGAGTGCTGAGTTTTTATTAAAATTAAAAAGGGAGGGAGATACAAAAGGAGGGATGGAGAGCTAAAACTAAACATTTCATTACAATCAATAATATTACAAAGGATATATATAATTTAAAAAGAAAAAATAAGGGGGCCATGAAACCAAAACATTAATGGTCTCGACCATGTCACTTGGATATATATATATATATATATATAGATCACCAAGGAAATGGTCTCCAAAGGTTTGTTTAATGCAATATTACCACGAAAGATTAGCAATATTGCAACATGGAGTTGCGGTGGATAATGGTTAATTAGGTGATTGCTTCAAGGCATCTAAAAGAACTAATTTCCACACTGATCTCATGCATCCTGATCCATATCCTCAGGCTCAGGATGGTAAGTAAGAACCAACATCTACTTCTGGCGAAAAAGAAAAAATTTGGCCCTCGAAAAAAGAATAGAAAACCAAGAAATACCGCTAAATTGGGTGGCACATGATCCCCACTTTCTGGTCGCACTATTGGTCTAGTGGCATAGAGATTGATTGGTCGGCAGATTTCTAGGCTAATGAGAGGGCAATTGGCGGTGGTGGAGGAGGAGCAGGCGGCAGTGAATCTAGCTAGACTTTTCTTTCCGGCCAAAATTAAAGAAAGTAGAGGAGAAACACGAGTTCAATAAAACAAGTAAATTAAAGGACCGGCAAAAAAAAGTAACAAAGCTAGCTAGAAAGAGGCTTCGATTATGTCAAAGGGGTTGTGCGTAACCCTCATGCATGCTGACATGCTGTTTGAGATTAGATTAAAGCTGAAACGAAAATTTAAAATGGTGCATGCCTTTCCATTTTTATATATAGTAATAAGATAGATTGTTATATTAAAAATAAAAAATGTAAATTTTAATTAAATTATTACTCTTGTTTTCTAAGATGTTAAAACTGTATTGGTACCATTTACCCGGTTACTTCTTCTCTATGCTTTGTAATGATTGTAGTAAGGGTTTGTTCTCCAAGCACCTTCTATTTTTAGTAACTGATCTTTAAAAACTCAAGCTTGCTTAGGGAAAAAAGTAGGGAGGGAGGGAGGGAGGTAGGCCGGAGGGAGAGAGAGAGAGAGAGAGAGAGAGGCTTACTTAAGAAGAACGATCTTATTAAGGCGCTTTAAGTCTGTGATTCTTACTTAAGCATAGATATCTATTATATCGGTACTTAAGTAGAAAGAGAAATGCGTACAGATCGTTCCGCTTAAGTAAACTTTAGAGTGATCTTAAGCAGGATGATCTATATTTCTCTCTCACTTTTAATAAACTAAATTTACGTTATGCGCATATTTTGTTTAGTTGCATTGATTGTGTTTCAAACTTTATCTTTTGTTTTACGCCAACAGCTTCATTCATTAGCCATTTCGTCGGTATTTTGTTTTTTTCATTCTTTGTCGTTTCTAAGCTAATGTCATGTTCTAATGCTACCATTAATGGCATATTCATTTGTCTTTGAGAAGACACATGATTAGCCTATATATTCATTTTAATGGATCGGAGACAATAATGCAACTAAGCTCTTAACTAAACTTCGAAGAAAAAGAAGCCAAGAGTAGTACTCTAAGACCTAAAGCTAGCCTTTCTATTAAGTTTCTCCTTGACTCGGATCAAACATGATCATCAATACTCTCGAAAAAGAGGAGACAAGCTCTAATTATTAGTTCTTTAGAACACAAACTCGCATCTCCCAAAAGAAAAAGATTAAATTAATTGATCTTTCGCAATTAAGCTCATGAATCTATGGATCATCGAGATCACAAAGTTGAAAAAAATAAAATTAAGATATGAAGAAAAAGGCCTCCAACAAAATATTGGAAGACGTACTTATAATAATTAGCACGTTGCAAAAGATCCAGTTAATTAGTTATACAAGAAAAAACATCTCCTGAAACAGTACCCACTAACAAGTACGCTATCGAAGAGTACACAATCGAAACCTCGACGACTTTACTATTTTGCAATATTTCCAGTACCTTTATTGGTTTAGATCAGTATATTTATAGTTAATTGTACGTACGTACTAACACTAGAACAAAACCAACTTTTAGGGAGGAAATAAATTTTGTTCCTAAAAATTGATAACTTCACAAAACCTTTCGAACAGTATTTTTTGTGACAAATTAAACCATCTCAAAAAAAAAAAAATTTCATTTGAACAGAAAAAAAAATGTTTAAACAGAAAAATCTTAGCGGAAAAGTAATTTAGTATGACGGAAAAAGTTCAAAACCGTTCGAACGCTAATTATTTTTGTTCGAACGAAAAATATTTAATAGCAAAACCTAGCAGGAAGGTTTCTAAACCGTTCGAACGGAATATATTTAGTACAAACATATTCAAGCACCACATTAATACATTTGAACGTATAATATTAATCTCGGTACGTAACTCAAAATATAAAAAATATATATCATATATACAAATTCATTAATTAATTTTATGTAATTAATTTAAAAATATTTTAATGATTTCTTTTATATTAAATAAGATTTTTAGTTAAATAAATATTATCAGTTATACACCACATAATATAAATCAATAATTACTCCAGAAAAGATAAAATATTTAATTTATAACTAAAATAAATTATCAAAACACCATATATACTGTCTATAACTATAACCAAAAAAATATATAAATAAAAAATAGAAAGTACAACTATGATGCGAGGCCTCTGCACACATCCTCGACTGTAGCTAATTGTCTCTCTACCTGTGTCAGTCGAGTACTAAACATGACCCGAGTTGCATTATTGGCATTAATCTCTGTACGTAACTCAGATACGCAAACATTAATCTCTTTACGCAACTCAGTCATGGCAGTATGTAGTATGCACTGCATCGATCATCGCTGATGTGTGTATGCCGATCTCAGCACGCAGTATGTCGGTTATCTCCTCGCGAGTAGATGTGCGTGATGCCTCAACCTATGTAGATGTCTCACTAGCCGATACTTTGGTATCTCCCGGCTATGCATTTCTCTGAACATCAGCCTTATCGCCAGGCATAGGTCCATGCAAATGAAATCTCGAGTGTCCTGTGCTCTGTGATAGGGTGATGCTGATGATCGGTCCCATCGGCTACTGTGAAAGCTCAGCAACTTCTGGTACGACCCTGGAATGTAGCAAAAATCGAGTGATCAGGAGGCCGAACGACAGTATATCTGTCATAATGTACCGAGCCTCTAATCGGATCCTCTCAAATATATACCCCACGAGGTCGATCAGAATGCCATGAGTGACCCGTATCATAAATCTCGCTCGATCCATGCCAACCTCGGTCTTGTGTTGCCGAGGGTCAATATTGTTCACAATGATCAAATTCATGATCTTGAAGAAAGAAGAAAATCTCCCTGCCTAATGCTCTTTGTCTCATCGTACACTGGAGCATCTGGACCAACAATCAAGTCTCTGACCTTGTGATCAACAAGTGTATCGATCTCATCTGTGTAAACTGGTCCATCGTCCTGAGACATCTCTGCATCACCTGAAAGATCAGACTCTCTAGGCGGCAGGTTCAGATAGGCATCGACTAGCCTAGGAATACCGAGATATACAGCGAGTCCTTCTGCTGAAAATATAACAGGTGCTCCTCGGACACAGATCTTGTATGCCCCTCCATCGTCTGGGCTGACACCACCAAGCTCTTTATAGAACTCAGCAACGATCTCAATGTAGGAAATCAGCTCCATTCCTTCTTCTCGCTGATCTAAGATTAGTGCCCAACCACGATCATTGAATACTGATGGGAGGGAATGACCCTCCCCATATAAGAGCCACAAAATCAGACAGTTTTACCTGCCGCTCAAGTAAAACAGTCTACTCTCGAACTGTTTGGATGGAAGGTTATTTACGGCCCCTATAAGACATTCTAATAAACCTGAAATTTTAAAAATAAAATATATATTCAACATTAGTGATAAAATTTAATATGAGAAAAGATTTAAAAAAATATATACTAATAGCAATTTTATAAATTAATTGATAGAACAATTCAATGAAACGATGAAAAAAATTTAATAAGTTAATACAAAATAAATGTTAACATTCAAACGATTTAAAAAGTGGTCGAACGGAATGGTTCAAACCATTCGAACGATTAAAAAGTGTTCGAAAGGTAAGGTTAAATGTCGTTCAAACGCATTCTAACACGTTCAAAAGGAAAACAGATCTGACTCGCCCATGGCTGAGTCAACTCAGCGGGCATGGAAATGCTTAAAAATCCATCGTTTTCGTGGGTTTCTTTGAAAAAATATGTAATACACTTCGTTTCTAAACATCCTATGGTGGATTTATATTGTTCTATGGTGATTATTGATGAAAAAATATAATTTTTCTAGAAAAAAAAAATTAAACCAAAAAAATAAACAGTAAAATAATATTTAAAATGCATACCTACGCTTAAGAGAGATTGCTTCACGTAGGTGGTGATTACGGCGGCAGACGACGGTGATTGGACGGCGTTCAAACGTTTGAAAGGCATTTTCAAATGGTAGGGACGGTGGCGTAATGGTAGTTCTGCTCGACTAAACTTATATGTGTAGAAACGTTCAAACGTTATATGTAAACGTTCGAATGGTATTTGTTTCAAATTTAGTAAAAATTTATATTATAGTATATTATATTTATAATCCAATATTTTAATATAATATATATACTATTAATTTATATATTATATTATGACTATATTAGTATATAATTTATTAATTAGTATATTATAATCCAATAGTACTATATTAATATATAAAATATTATATTATAGTTTATACTTAAACTAACATATATTAATAGTATATAATATATAATATATTCACTAATATAATATCTATATATATGATAGTAATAGTATATAGTATTATATACTATGAGTTTATACTTAACATATATATATATATATATATATATATATATATATATATATTATATGACGTTATATAATACTATATTAGTATATAATATATTAGTTTATACTTAACTAATATAAACTATATATTAGTATATATATGATAGTATATATTAGTAATACATATGATCTTAGAGTTTTCATATAATGATGAAAATAAATATATTTAAACATTCAGGTGATGTGTTCAAACAATATCCATCGTTTGAACGTCTGAAAAAAATATTCAAACGGTTTTTTTGCAGTGGTGGGGAAATGTCCCGCCAGTTAATGACCCTGGATTATCGTTCGAATGACATTTTTCCGTTCGAACGAAAATTTCTACTAGTGGGAAAGTTCGTGCACTGAACATTTTCGCATTCGACCGCAATTTATTTATGATCGAACGCTTAGTCAGAACTTAAAATGTTCCCGCACGCTTTCAGTCCCTCATTTTTCTCTCCTCTTTTCCTTTCTTCTCTGTTTTCTCTCCAAATTCTTCCATTTTATTTACACAATCATTCACTCTATTATCTTACAAAGAGGATTGCACACTTATTTTGCTTAAAGGTATGACTTTCTTTTCCATTTTACTTCCAATTCTATTTTTGATTCTATTTTTTTATATATATATATTGTGTAGGTGTTTATTAGATTAAACACAAAATATGCTTTGTTAGAGGGTTGTTATTCGAAGTATATATGGTGTATGTTTGTGGGGTTTTCTGAATATGAGTTTGTGATGTTTTGTGAGATTGTGTCTCGTATGAACTGATTGGTGTTTGGTACATGGGTTTAAACCGTTCGAATGTAGTAATATTCTGTTCGAACGCATAGACGTGTTCGAACGGTTGTGCTCATAAGTTCAAATATAAACGTCGTATAAGAACAAACATTAAATTAATACTTAAACTCAAGAATTATTAAATTCTTGAAAATTAATAAATCTTACAATTAACTTAAAAATTAATAAAATTATATTATATTATAGTATACAAACAAACTTAAAAATTATTAATACTTAAACTCATATTAATACTTAAAAGATAATAGTTGTAAAAACTATCTTACAATTAACTTAAAAATTAATAAAATTATATTATATTATAGTATAAGAACAAAGATAAGAATTATTAATACTTAAATAAATATTAATACTTAAAAGATAATTGAGGATTCTTGTATTTCGGAATTTTTTTTTATTGTTATATTTTAATATTGTATCTTCTACTTCCCATTGAAATAAATCTTAGACTTGTTCGAGAGTTATTAATCATGTTTAACGGTTGATTGATAACTCTTGAATTGTCCAGAGTGGACAGTTTGGGATTGTAAGATTATTCTTACAAACTATCAAACTATATCTGTTGCATCCAACATTATGATTTTGCTAGAGTCATCCCTTATTGTTCTCTGGATATGCAGTTTCGGTGATGGTGCATCGATGTATTATTCGTTGGCTTGCATGACCAAACGAGCATATTAGGAGAACTATGAGGAGATACTGTCAAAATTTTGTTGGACATGACAGATAATAGTTGGTAGGTTGGCGATTATGATCTTACAATTCCGAATGGGATAGGACCAACTACCCGGTGAAATGAAGAAATTGCACAATATGTTAAATAATTGGTTGTTTGTTGATGCACGTGACTGCTTGTAATAGGATATTAGATATGGATAAGAGTTGGATGCGAGTTAGAGATCGATTGGGTGAGGATTACAATGTATATGCTGAAAGAGTTAAGAAATTTTTGAAGTTCGCATCCGGTACAATAGGGGTGGGCAACGGAGTCCCTCCCCATCATGGGCGGGCAGGCTACCCCGCTCCATCCGAACCCCGCCCCGCATGGAGGAGGCTTAGCAGGGGCGGGATGACCCCAATGTTATTTGAACTTTGAGATGAAGAAGAAGATATCAATGAAGATGTACATCCTATGGTTGTTGATGACGATCACAAAGAGGATATGGAGCAAATGCTGGGCGACATTAGTGTGGGAATGTTTCTGGATGAAAGTGGAATAGATCCATCAAATTCAAATGATCCGTGCCATAACACTTTTACCCTCTTGTGGAATTATTCACGATGTGAGTTATATCGAGAGTGTAGAAGGTATAGTAAGTTGTCATTTACCATTAGATTGCTTCATATAAAATTCATGTGCTGAATATCTATTAAGACTATCAATATCTTGCTCGAGCTATTTAAAGAGGCATTTCCATCAGACAATATTTTACCCCGCAACTTCTACGAAGCGAAACAGTTGAAAAGAGGATTCGGATTTTATTACAATGTAATACATGCATATAAGAATGATTGTGTGTTATTTTGACAAAAGAATGAACAGTTGAACGAGTGCCACATTTGCCATGAATCAAGACGGACAACTGAGAAACAGAATGTGCCGCTGAAGGTTGTACGTCACTTTCCATTAATACCTAGATTACAACGGTTATTCATGTTACATTTAACAACTGGGGATATGACATGACACTCATCATCTAGAGTCAAGAATGATAATGTTTTGTCACATCCTGCAGACTCTCAAATTTGGAAGGAATTTGATTTTGAATACCCATGGTTTGCTAAAGAGTCTCGTAATGTTCGACTTGGGTTAGCAGCAGATGGATTTAATCCGTTTGGGAACATGAATACTAGTCATAGTACTTGGTCAGTTGTACTTATGCCGTATAATCTACCACCGTTAAAGTGTATGAAAGATCTATATTTCATTATGAGTTTGCTCATTCCAGGTTCGAAATCACCGAAAAATGATATAGACAAACAATTACAACCACTTATAGCAGAATTGAAATATTTGTGAGAGAATGGAGTATTAACATTTTATTTATCAACAGGCAAGTCATTCAAGATGCATGCTGCAGTATTATGGACAATAAATGATTTTCTTACTTATGGAAACTTGTCAGGTTTGAGCACTAAGGGAAAATTGGCATGTCTGACTTGTAACAAACATACCCAATCTGAACTGCTTACGTATAGGATGAAACTATGCTTCATGGGTCATTGCTGATTTTTACCTGGTAACCATAGATGGCGTGAAAATGGTAGGATGTTTGATGGCACTGTTGAATGGGGGCACCTTCCACCATTCTTGTCTAGCAAAAATGTTATTGCACAGTTTGTGAATGTCGGAAGTAATGATTTTGGTAAAAAACAACGAAAGAGAAAACGAAGTGCGAATGAGTTGAATTGGATGAGGAATAGTATATTTTTTGAACTCCCTTACTGGTCGACGTTAAAATTGCGGCATAGTCTTGATGTTATGTATATTGAAAAAAAAATATATGCGAGTCTGTGTTAGAAACGTTGATGTCAATTGAAGGTAAAACGGAAGATAATATAAACTCACGGAAAGATCTACAGCGGTTGGAAATTAGACCTGAAATGCACTTGCAATAAGGTGGTTCGTCTGTTTACATGCCAATTGGGTGGTATACATTATCAAGAAATGAAAGGGCTATATTTTGTGAATGGTTGCAGAAAATTAAATTACTAGACGGGTATACCTCGAATCTAACAAGGTGTATGCGAACAAATGACTGAAAAATTATTGGACTAAAAAGCCATGATTGTCATATATTTTTACAACGTATCTTGCCTGTTGGTATCTGCGGGTTCTTAACCAGAGATGTGAGTGTTGTGTTAATTGAGTTGGGTGCATTTTTTAAAGATTTATGTGCTAGAACATTGAATGTAGAAGTTTTGGATCGTACAGAACGAAAAAT
Source organism: Cyclocarya paliurus (assembly GCA_029856935.1). Lineage (NCBI taxonomy): Eukaryota > Viridiplantae > Streptophyta > Magnoliopsida > Fagales > Juglandaceae > Cyclocarya > Cyclocarya paliurus. The sequence continues at coordinate 32,596,253 of CM056949.1, forward strand.
TGCACTAATATTGTGTAAATTAGAGAGTATTTTTTCACCTTCATTTTTCGACATAATGGTTCACTTAGCTGTTCATTTACCACATGATGCTCGACTTGCAGGACCAGTCCAGTATAGGTGGATGTATCCCATTGAACGGTTTCTTGGAAAGTTGAAACGCACAATGGGTAATAAGGCATATCCAGAAGGATCAATTGCAAAAATATATATTGAAAATGAGTGGCATACATTCTGTTCCAAATACTTCCACAATGTTGACATAAAATTTAATCGGCTAGAAAAAAACTTTGATGTTGACCAAGCAAGATAACGGAACAGATTTTCTATATTTTTCCAACAAGTACGTTCACTTGGCGCTCAGGATGGTTATGATTTGTATGAAAGAGAGTTCGACAAAACTTAGTGGTACGTGCTAAATAATTGCTCAGAGGTAGAGAGCCACTTGAAGTAAGTTAAACTTAATTGTTAATTAATTATTGAATTTACTTATTAAATAATTATACAAATATACTTATTGTTGGTAATTTTTAATTTCAGTAATCATGTTAACGTGTTCAAAGAACTGAGAGTAAATGATATAGACCAGAGACATGATTAGAAGTTCTCGAAATGGTTCGAACAATGGATAATGAAATTAATACATATGCAATTTTGCACTAACATTAGTATAAATAGAAGGGATTGTTAACGGTTGAATGTGTATACTTTATTTAATATGTAGGTTGTACAAATGCATGTCTTTAATTCAAACGATATATCAAACGAACTATATGCACTGGCGCGTGACCTCTCGAGACTCGCTGCTCGATATTCTGTATGTATTTCTAGAGGAAATAGGTATCACACAATTGGTCGAGAATTTTATAAGAAAACACAAAATAATGATGTCTTTATCGAAGAGAGTCATTGTAACAGCCGCTAGAAATTCAATGATGGAATTTCTATTATTTTTAGGAACCATAGTAAATCTTATATGGTTGGAATCCAACTAAGAACCCATAAGCATGTTAGAAACCAAAAATCCTATATGGTTTTATCCAAAACCTTATTGAATCAGTTTCTAGTATCGTGTTTAATCGTTTAATTAAATTATTTTCATATGCTATTAATCTTTTAAATTTGTGTTAGAACATCATTATCCAACTTAATTAATCTTGGATATTTGATTGGGCCAATAGAAATCAGATTTGGGCTTGATAGCAACCCAAACCCTCTTAAAACCCATGAATTTAGGCCCTTTCAGTTTAAGCCCATTAAGGCCCACGAAATTAGCCACCTTAGCAATGATTTTGTCTAAGATATTTCACCCTCCACTTGCCTTATCAGATTTATTCAAGAGCACTTAAAATGTTCTTGAAGTGGATGACTAAGTGGACACCCCACTCTTTCAATTATAGACTCAAAAATAATATCTTGTATATTTTATTGGAAGAAAAAATCAATACTCAAGCTCCATTTCAGATCTATCATCTTCCAAAACTTGTATAAATAGCCCTTCATCCCCTTCCAACGAAAATCATCCCTCCTTTACACTTTGCTTTGTTAGAATACAAAAAAATACTCTCGGGCAGTTTTTATGAACTCTTTTGCACGCCTTATTTGAAGCTCTTGTAAGTATTTTCTCACAAACTTTCCTTCATGAAAGTTGTTTATTTTTTAGTCTAGTTTACGTAGATATCTTATTTGTTCCATTTGAAGATCATTTGGTTAGTCAAAAGTTGTTTAAAACTCAGAAAGGTCATTCTGGGCGATAACCAGAGAGTATGTTATATTTTGGAGTTTTTGACGAAGTTAATGGATTGATTTTGGTCCGAAATTATTATGGAGTATTGTTAACATAGGTATATGATTATTGGTTGAGGATTTGTTGCATGATTAAAAGTTTTGGTGAAAGATTTTCTTAGATTTAGAAACTTCGAATCTGGAAGAGGAAAAACAGTTTCAGTTTTGAGAAAGTTTAAATCTTTTATGATCTAATCTTATTGCAATGGCTTTGATATTTTTATTTGAGCATCCTAAGCTTCTTATGTACATGATATAATGTTGCTTTGAAGATATTTGATATTAGTTTCAAAGATATGAAATTTTTATGCAAGGAGATATTCGAATAGGCCAAATGATGATGTTCTTGGCTAAATTAATGTTTTGGTTGATTTTTAGCCATGTGATCTTGAGTTTAAAGTTTAGATCTGTTTTAGGACACCTTTTTAAACCATGTGATGTTTTGGTTTAAAGATCACATCTTTATAAGTCATGGATCAAGAGGTTGATCAAAACAAGTTAGAAATAAAAATCAAGGGAAATGGCCTATAAAAGTTTCAATTTTTATAGAATTTTAATAGTTGTGTTTAGTTTTAAATTTTTCTGAATTCATATTTAAGTTCAGAATAAAATCTACATGAGATATATAAATTTTGGTGATTTTTGGAGTTAGGATACAAAACCCTTAAGTTAGGGATATAATGGTCTTTTTTCCACATGTAGAGGGTGAATTAATAATTTTACTCTTAAATTGATATTTTTCTATATTTTTAATTATTAGTGATTAAGTTATAACTTTTAAAGATCACTACTTTCAGTTTCTCATGATCGCACTTGAGTTTTGCCTAGAAACGCGAAGACAGAGGTAAGTTAGCTTTTAACTTACTAGCAGTTTACTATGTATGGGTGATAAGTAAATGAACTACAGTATATGTATGTATGTTATTATATGTGCTATGTCAAGTCATTACATGTTTATATGTTACATATAATTTATTCTGTCATGAATTATTCATCTGCTACACAAGATATTCTGTCACGTATTGCTAAACATTGCAAATAGTATGGATACATACAATCTAAGGAGATTCTGTCTAAGGAGATTGGAAATTCCTAAGTGTGTCCATCGTGACCCTCCAATCTTTCCTGTGAAATCTAGAAGTTCTGTCTAGGAAAGATTGATCTTTCCTGGGAACTTACTTAGTGAGTACTATTCATTTCTACGATAAAAATTCATCAAGATATTATCAGAAAAAAATGGAATGTCATGTATGTCATGTAATGTATATTCACTGTTGCAAGCATGTTATGTTAAAAATGTAATGTTGTGTTACATCAGGGCTTTTGTCCTTTCATATTCAAGTCACATTCTGTTTCTAATACAGTTTATGTATTTCAAGAACAATCATGTTAAGTTATTCATGTCAATCATGATCCTAAGTACTAGGATGAGAAAATATCCTAGTAAAACTCCTTTGTTCACGCTGGAGTGTCTAAATAGGTGTGAAATTCCCTGGGTTGACGAAGTATAGTCAACAAGTTGCGAATGAGACCTAACTAGCTGGTCACCGGAGCACACCAGGCACTAACGCCGATGGAGCCACATTTTATTTTAATAAGTCATGGGGCCACAACAACTGTGGAGCATGAAGTATGGGGTCACAGCAATTGTGGCACATACACTACGTGAGACACAGCAATTGTGACACGTAGAATACATGGGGCCACAACAATTGTGGAGTATGTATTAACGCACTCACAGCTGGTGTAGATACCTGTGTTGTGATGCAGTAATCGGCAGGGACACATGGCTCTAGGGGACCCATGTAGCACCCACATGTTACGTTAATCAAGTTAAATGAAAAAGAATTCAAACTCATGTTATGATCAAGCTCATGTTCATGTTATGTTTCAAGTTTATGTCAAGTTAAGTCAAGTAAGATCAAATCTATGACAATGTTATGTTTCAAGTTCATGTCACGTTAAGTCAAGTCAGATCAAGTCTATGACAAGTAAGTCAAGTTCAGTTCATTCATGTTCATGTTATGTTTCAAGTTTAAGTTATGCCATATGCTATGATTACTTACGATTTTGATTATGTACTTATGCTTTTACTGTCATGCATGCATTATTAACCTGTGTATATGTTTTATGTTAACTTGCTGAGATTTGTAATCAAATCTCACTATGGTAGTCCCAACTACCATTCCCCCCGAATGGTAGATTTTGTTACAGGATCTAAAGAAGAACTGAGAAACAGCCAACTAGACACGGTCGATTAAGCGACAGTGCGGCTTCAAGGTTAATATAGTAGTTAACTTAAAATTACTATATGTACTATGAAGTTACATCTTCAGTACTCATTTGATCACAATCATTTTGGACTAGTATTGTGATCTCTGATGTTTAGTATGCCTTTATGTATGAAGTATACTTTAAACATTTTGGGATATTTGAATTTGGTGCATAGTATTGCTAAAGAAAAAAATTATCCACTGCGAATATTGCATAATGCTAGATGTATGTTAAGAACATTTCATCTTATATGTCATGAACGGAGATACGTAACCTTGTGTTGCATGTCTCGACGCTTCAAATGTCCGTCCAATCCCAAGCGGAATTTGGGGGCGTCACAGTCATGATGGAAACAATATTGCTTTATATGGAGTTATCGTAGATATAATCAGACTGAGATATGTGGAGGAGCTTGTGGTTTATATATTTAAGTGTGATTAGTGAGATTTAAGCAATCCTCGAATGGGAAAATGCTAGGATGAATATTTTCTGAGTATTAATACATCTAAAAAATGGTATGAAGATATCCTTTTATTTTAGATTCTCAAGCATCTCAAGTATTCTACTTAGACAATCCTCAGTTAGGAAATCAAGGGCAAGTAGTATAAAAGTTTTCTCCTATAAATATTTATGACGTTATCCCTGAGGCAAAGGGACAAGAAGAAGAAGATGATCCCTCTACTCAAGAAGCATACCAAGAGAGTTAACCCGCCTTTAACTTATTTGTGAATTTGAGCCCGTATGAGATGATCCCATTATATAGGGAAGATATTGAGACTGAAATAGTTGAGGCAATAGTTGATTAAAGCGTTGAGTCATCTGAAGTATCTACAGATGATGAGACCGAATCTATAGATGAAACTGATATAGATGATTGATCAGTTTTGTGTTCACATTATACAGTATCTTGCAATTATGCCATCAAAGAGGAAGGAAGTTCGCATTTCCATCTCCACATATTCCTAACTCTCCGTTTGACTCACCATTAGAGACCGACTTTATGGAATAAGGTAAATAGCTAATACTCATTTTTTCAATTAAGATATATGATAATTAATACGGGGTAAATAACTAATATTATTTTATAGAAATAACAGTATAATCTCGTTACAGACGAGGCACTACTAGAGGCGTGACGTTAGAAAAATATTATAAAGTAGGTAAGATTAAGGTTAACATTCCTGACGAACATACCGGAGGCAAGGGACAACAAGCAGCTTGGCTTGCATCGCATGTGAGTGCTCTTACACTGACTTATGCACCTTTGGCTATGAGTTCATAGCATAAAATCCCGCAAGATGTAAAAGAACTTATAAAAAAGCATTTTTTGGTATGTAATATTTAAATAATAAATTTATATTGATATTATTTAATATTCTAAATGATAATATCTTTGTGTATATACTTTTTCAAGGATAATTTTGAACTAAATTTTGGTCGAAGAGAAGAGCGTAGGACTGTCCAAGAGTTGATGTGTAATACATTCCGCAAGTATAAGGCGATGTGCCATGAGTATTACAAGAAGTTTTAGAACAAGAAAGATGCACGCCAGCATCCTTTTCAGGATCTCCGACCTGAAGAATGGAAAAAACTTTGCGACATGTTTAAGGATCCATCATATAAGGTAAAGTAAATGAATTCTTTGTGTCAGATTTGTAATTTTTACTTACTAACTTTTACAACTTTTATGTAGGAGCAAAATTTTATAAACAAAACGAATAGATCAAAGTTGAATATTCATCATCATTCAGGTTCAAGATCTTTCCATCGCCTCTCTCAGAAATTGATAATGTATTTTTTTTCTATATAGTTTGTTTTTAATATTGACTTTATATTTTAACAATGTCTCTTATAGAAAGAGTCAGACACTAATTATGATCTGACAAAATTATATGCTACATCACATACTAATAGTAATGGAGAGTGGACTCATCCCGATACTCGTGAAAATTATGTAAGTATTATAATTTCTTTTAATTAAACATGTTTAAATTATTGTGTCAATATTAATTTTATATGTTATGTATAGGATAAAATGGTTTCCCTCCATGCTGAAACTGCATTAGATCATAATTGATCAACAAGTGATGTTGAAATTTTTACACAAATTCTGGGTCAATGTTCAGGATATTTGAGATTTTGAGTCGCTGTGCAAAACCTTCAGGCTCTTCATCAACGTCGAGCACTACTACCATTGCGTTAGAGAATGCAAATTCTAGAATCGAAAAATTGATTGCAAAACAGCATAAATTAGAGGCTCAATTGACAAAATAAGCAGACATGGAGATGCGCATAAAACAGCAAGAAGATCAACAAATAGATATGCAACTCCAAATGCAAGAACAACAAAGACAGATATAGCTTCAAATGCAGATGCTTATGTAATAATTCAGGTCTCCAAGCAATTAATTTTCTTTAGAAGTGTTTTTGCATATTGAACAATTATATATCATGTACTAATAATTTTATTAGTATTATTAATACTTATTTATTTAGTTATGACTTCTTAGATTAGTTTTATTTATATTGAACAATTTGTAATGTATTTTTGAAATATAAATATCTATTTAGTTTTAAATTAGTATTGTCCATGAAAATAATAATTGTTCGATCTCTCATCAAACGTTCGAACATATATAAATCGGACATAACCGTTCAAACATCACATGTTAGAGTTCGAACGGTAAAAAAGTTGCGCGCCATTCGAATGCGTTCAAACAAGCAATTCACTATTTACGTTCGATCATCTATTTTGGTGTTCCAATGTTTCTTCATGTGTATTTGCCCGAACAGACTGGAATCGATCGACTGGCCATTAAGTACCCTTTCGAACAGTAACTACTTGTTCAAACGAATTTTTTAGAGAAATTTAAATCGTCCAAAAAAAAAATCTGTTCAAACGCGATCAAACAGTCTAGCTTAATTTTGTCCCAAAAGATATTTTTTGGGACGAATTTGTGATTTTCGTCTCAAAATACCTTTTGGGACAGTTTTATTGGGACGACCTTGGGACATTTTTTTTTTCTAAAATATTTTTTGGAACGAAATTTCAAGATTTTGAGACAAAAATTTTTGTTTCAAAAAACTTTTTTTGTAGAATATATGGCCCTCGATCCCGCTTATAATGTCTAATAATCTAATTTTACTTGTAATTATATTATATATTGAGCTAGCTAGCTAGCTACTACTCTTGTAGTCCCGATCCTCTTATTAAGTACTTGAGATATATAGTAGATATTTTTAAGCGCACTAGGGTTCATATTTTTTTTCCTATCTCAACGGGTTTTCCACACAATTAGTAAAACATTTTGTTTTGCTTTGTCTAGTTCGGTTTTTTGCGGCTCATATTTCATGCTTACATTTATTTTGAATGATAATTAATATTGGTCGTGCGGTGCGTCCATAATATTTTAAAGAAAAATCTATTCATCATCCCAACTTCCATCATCCTCCCATCATCCTATGATGTGGCATTACATGATTTGGATGATGGGAGGATGATGAAAGTTAGGATGATGAATAGCATTACTCATATTTTAATCATATACATTAGTATTCTTGTACGTATACTCATGATCATGATGTACGTATATACAATGGAGAAAGAAATTTAGTCTTTACGTTGCTTCTCATGCATGCAGCATGTAGCCTTTGCCAACATTAATCTCATGATTCTACCATTAATGCAGCAAATTAAGATCATTAGAAGAAGAAACATTAATTTTTTCAAAACGAAAAAGGATCGATATATATGTATATATATATATATATATATATATATATATATATATATAATTTTCCTGCCAATTGAGCACGGCACTTAGATGAAGACATAACTTTTATTGCTCAATCATTCACATAAAAATTCCAACAGAACACACCAATCTATAAGTGGAGCCCCCCATGCATATCATGGGACCCAATATTCAGAATACTAACAATTTTAAGTAGGGGAAAAATAAGTGGGTAAGGATGGCATTACTGTCAGGAGGAGGCAATGAGCCATGTTCACATGGCCCTCTTTGTCTCCTAAGAGAAAGCATCACCAAAGGGATCACATACCAGGTTGCCCCTAATTCAATGATGCCCCAAAACAAAAATCTAATACCCTACCCATTTACGCGCATTCAATTTTTTTTTTCTTTTTTTTTCTTTTTTTGCAGGTGTTCTATGTTCCTAGCTAGCTAGCATCTGCAAGCTCATGTGAAACCCACATGTCACCCATACCACGTAATCAAAATTTTCATCATGTCCTGCTTTGAAGGGGAAAAAAAACCGAACAAATATAATTACTTCAAGTTTTGGTGATAATTAGTTTGATGCTAGCTAGTTAATTAGTAATTAATAGATCATCAAGGCAGTGCAGTTGATGATCACCACTAGGGTTTTTGTAAGTTCTTAATTTACAAATAATATATCGTGGATAATTATACAGTAGTGTCATTGCCTTAATTTCTTGTCGATGTCCTTGTAAGCATGCAGCTAGCTTTCTGAACAAGACATTAATGGTAGGGTGATTATGGTCGCATTGTGATGCTTATGTTTTTAAGTATTAGTCGACAAACAGCTTTTTTAATCAAAAGCTTTCATGTCTTGTTTTTTATTCGTTGTCTGCATGAAAAGCCATTTAGTTTTGTAATTTGCTGACCTAAACGTACACTACTACCATGGTTTAATATTGGGACTAGTTCCGTGCTATATAAAGTAATTCTAGCATATATATATTTATATTTTATTTCTTAGTCTAAAAGGTGCAATTAAAGCAGTCAGAGTATAGGTGCTTAATTAATAAGGTTATCGAAGGAAAATTTCCTTTTCCATCATTTTCTATGGAACCATACATGATTTTTTTATATAGATCGAAAGGTAAAAGACGTCGGCGGCTCGTTTACATATATTAGTATTATAAATCCCGCACAACTAGTACTACAACTACTACTGCATTATATAGCTAGAATTAAACCTTTCTCTTTCCACAAGTGATTGGTTAAGCACTAAACAACGTCTAATTTACGATCCTCGATCGACCCAAAACTTGTGAGGGATGATCATATAATAATCCATCCGCCACCCAAACTAATTAGCCTCGAAAGGGTTAATGAATTAAGCTGATCGATTTGACTTAGCAGAAGATTATCATCATCATGTAAGACTAAGTACTTGCTCCGATTCCGATGTTTACAACCCTAGACATGCATTTATTATAACTAGCTAGAGATAATGCAGACAGATGGTGAACATGGAGGGTTGCGTAGCAACAGGGTCCTGTAATTTCTAGGTCACATGCATGTAGTCAACAAGAACGTGGAGATCATCGACCAAAATTCCTACTTCTATAATTTATTTCACTTGGATTTTTTATTAGGTTAATCGGGTTCTTAACATATATAATATATAGCAATCTCCTTCCCCACCACTAATATTTAGGGATCGATCATGAGCTACGAAACTCATGATCCTCACATGCAAGGGTTATAGTTACAAGCCGCATATCATGGGACTTGAGAGAAAATCCTCATTATAAACAAACTTATAAAATGTAAAATATATATTTATTTAATAAATTAGATTTAATTATTGGAGTACCTTAAATTATTAATGCATTATTTTTTTTATAAGGTCCCTACAAGAATCGTTGAAGTTTCTATAAATTGGACACATTAATCGATCGACAATATTGGAGTGGGTAGTTAAGTTAGAATTTGTTGACATTTTTTTTTTTTGTTAAAAAATCATATATGTCGATCATATCATCATAGGGGTCCGGGTATTTATTTTAAAAAGAGAAACGAATTAATGGTTATGCTATGGTACGCGGAGTTTTGACCAAGATTTGATGAACATATCTTAATTCCGGCCAGCTTTTAGTTCAAACAAATAAAGTGCTCAAAATCGATTATGTCAAAACAAACATAGCATAATAATAATAATAATAATAATAATAATAATAATAATAATAATAATAAATAACCACTAATGATATATTTGGCTTTTAGTTTTCTTTTTATATATTTAATTGGCTTTTAGTTTTTTTTTTTAAGTTTTTTGTTGTATGTTATCATGTTATGACGTTATATATATGTCAGCTGCATGTTATGTTTTTTTAATTTTTTTTTTCTCAAATTTTAATGTTATTTAGCCTTCTGTTAAATATTTAAATGTTTTTTCTTTATTTTTTATTAGGCACGTGATCAGATAATGTGTGAATTTTTATACGTAGAAATTGGAATATATGTCAGTCATGTGATGCTAAGCCCGGCCGCGATTATATATATAGGTGATCAATATCCTCTCTTTTTTTTTGTAATTGTAAGGATCAATCATTTTCTTATCGAATCTTAGTGACCATATATATTTTAAAAAGTTGTAAATTAACCTAAAGATCCTATATATATTTAATTTGTTTTATTAAAATTATATTTTTCCATTGATTTCAGGGAATATTTACACAACATGGATTAATGGTAGGTATATATCCGATATGAGCACATGATGATCATGAGCATAGTATTATTATTAACTAGATAATTAATTTAAGCCATATAAATATCTTGATCTATATATAAAAATTAATATAACTAATTAATCAAGCAATATAAAGATCATTTCCGAACCCCATGCATTATAATTATAATTAGGGTCAACTTTTAATGTGCATGGCTATATTAACAAATACCAAGTACCCCCTTATATACGGTGCGTTAATTAATTATTAATATGTGAAATAATATTTTTGTATATATTAGTAGTTAAAAGAACATCAACATCCGGCGGTCACATGATATTAATGCCACCAGAAATTATGGGAGGATTAATCTCAAATATATAGATCAGCCTGGCCCGCAGTAAAACCGACCTTTAAAGGACTTATTACCTGGCTTGGCCTCGAGAAAATTCATCAAAGTCCTTTGAACTTGAGATTTCTTGCAAGTAACTCTTTCTCAGCTTGCGTATAGTTAATTAGTTGGTGGCTACTTTATTTGAATATCCCTTAAGAAAACAGAAAATGTCAACTTTTCTCTCTTTCATCTTTCAGTGGAAGAGAGAGATGGGATAAGTGCGGGAGTCCCTAAATATATATATATATATATATATATATATATATATATGGTCATGTCTCAACCTAAAAGGGGAATTATGTACGTACGTAGTTTGAAACCCTAATACCAACACACACTAGAGACGCAACTGACGTCTTTAATTTGCTAATTCTTTGGCCTCACCACATGCAGCATATTCTTGATCTTCTTCGATCTTCTTTCTTTTTTTTCTTTTTTTTTCTTTTTTTTTTTATCTCACTTTCATGGCCGTATTAATTATTATTCAGAAGTCCCCTTGCATGCTACTCACAAAGCTTAAAGAAAATATTTAAATAATATTATAGCCACCACAAATTAAAACAGAAGTGTTAATGATAAGGTCGGTTGAGATTACGAAACTTAATGAACCGCCCAACGTCGGCAAGATCAAGCACAAGTACACGGCGCGTCTTTGGCCGCTAATCTCGCCGGCGTGCGCAATTACGACCTATATATATGATATTTCTGTATTAATACTTTCAATATTGCAAAGGAAAATTAAAATATTTGTATTCGCACATGACGTCATAGTTATTAAAAGAAGACAAGACTTGTTATTAATTAAACTAAACCATGCATAAATATCTACTAATTATTTATCAATTAGATAATTAGTAGATAATAATCACGTCACGCTTCCGTACTAATGTTTTGAAGAAGATTTCATGCAAGATAATTAATTAATTAATGACACAGATGGTCAGCTTGTAAAATCAAACGTCGAAACTATAGAGACACTACTAATCCACAAGGACAGAGTGCGCCTTCTACAATCTTTTCAAGAAGAAAAGAAAAAGGAAAAAAATAATAATGGAACTCGAGCAAAAGAAAAAAAAGAGCCATGTGGAAATCTTTTCGAAGGGACAGTAAATTAATACTGATCTTCACACCAGACTATTGTTCATCGATCGGACTCGCGGTCACGGTCACGAGACGATAGCCGGAAAACCCACTGGGTGAGTGACTTTTTTTTCGAGTTCTTGGGAGAATGGTGCAATCTTTTGTGGCCGTTGGCGGTGGAGGATTCTACTACAAAGTTCTTCAATCGTTGCATGGCGAGGTTCAAAGTCGCTTCGGACATGTTGGCGAAGCAGACACGGAACCAACCAGGTTCGGTGCAGTGGCAGGACGATCCCGGAGAGATGTTTAACCCAACATCGTAAACAATTTTCTTCCAAAGCTCCATTTCTTCTTCGAATGTGTCGGAGTGCAACAGGTGCCTCATGTCTACCCAGCAAAATAGACCTGCATTATTGCTCTCAAGCCAGCTAATACCGGCTTTTCGAAGACCCATGACGAGCATTCTCTGTCGTTTTCTAAGCCTTTTTTGGTTCTCGGAGATGTAGTTTTTCGTGAATTTCTTGTCCGAAAGCAATGCGGAAAGAAGGTATTGTGTTTGGGAAGAAACCAGGCCAAAGCTGGACATTTTGGTTGCCGCGGCAACGACCATGTCATCGTTGGAGTAGATTGCTCCAACGCGAAAACCAGGCAGGCCTAGGTCCTTCGAAAGACTGTAAACAATGTGAACTCGATCCCAGACTTCGGTTTTGTCATAGTCTCCGTCCTTTAGAGCTTCCATGACGCTCACAAAGCCTGGGGAGTTAAAAACAGTCCCGGAATAAATTTCGTCGCTAATAAGATGGATGTTTTTGGCGGTAATGAATTTGATGAGGAGATTCAGTTCACTTCGAGTCATGGTTGTTCCCAATGGATTTGATGGATTCGTGACCAAAACACCTTTGACTCTTAGATTACGTTTTTCTGCTTCTTGGTAGGCTTCTTCGAGAGCTGATGCAGTAACCCGGAAGCCATTGGAGCTAGTGCAGTGTATCGGTACAATCTCAGCTCCGGTTCGCCACTTGAGATCTCTATCAAATCTGCAAGCCACGGAGTGCAAGCAAAATCAGGGAAATGTATTTTATTTATTTTATATATATCTATATGAAGAATGGGTCAGTGTTTGGGAATATTTTAGTGGTGGAAGTAAATATCTTAGCAGAAAGGGAAAGTAAACAGGAAGATATATACGTACCCAGGATAATATGGAGTTGGAAGGAGAAAGGCTTCGCCGGCTTCAGCCAAGCAAAACATGAGTGTCTCGTTAGCTGAAGTTGCGCCGGCGGTGAGAACTATGCGGCTGGGGTCAAACGTCACTCTGTTGCCTCTGATTTCTGCCATGAATTCTACCAATGCCTAAAAGAAAGATATCATAAAGCAGAATTAGCAAGATATATAGCTAGCTTTGAGAATAAGTAAAAATAATTTGCTCTATATATATATATGTTTAAAAAGAGAGAGATATATATATATATATACATACCTTCTTGAAAGAGGGGAGGCCATGATAATCTTGGAAGAGAGCAAGCTCTCTGAATATGGAGTTTCCATCTCTCTTGAATCCAGCTACGTCCGGGTTGTTAGCAAGCCACGATTCAAGAAGATCAAAGGACAGCTGTGAAAGTTGTATTAAAAACGACGTAAGCCACCACGTACACTTACTTTAATTTGATAGGGACATCAAAATGAAGGAAGAAAACAAAAATGATGGAGATGGCATATAATGTCCGAGTCTGGTTTAATTTTCAAACCTGATTCTCTGCGAGACCCATCTGAATTATCCCATTTGGATTCTTAACCTCATCGAAGGGGTTCCTCTCGTATTCTTGCCACCCTAGGAAGTACGATGAATCTTGTCCGTGAGTGTTGCACATGGCCTTTCTAGACAATAGCTTCATTTTTTTTTTTTTGGGTTGTCTGTATGATCAAGCTAGCAATGAAGAAGAAGAAGAAGCTAAGAGAACTAGCGAGCTCTTTTCAAAAGAACAAAAAGTAGTGTAGAATGAAGCGCAGAGGAGCAGCAAGAACGAAACAATGTCGGGGAGAAAGAGAGAAAGGAAGGGTTTAAACTTTGGAGTGGAATCTTGGTGTAGTGGAGGGGTATATATATATAGAGAGAGTAGATGGAATGACACGTGGCACATAGATATGACAAGCAAGCAGAAAGACAGGACCTCCTCCTCTAGCTTGTACAAGCAATTATGTCGTCGAAAACATTATACGCGCATTCGCCGCTCTCTCCACCGTCCTAAAAAATAATCAGAGACTTTTTGAACGTCCTGGGTTTTTACTCTGTTTTCTGTTCTTAAATCTCCTGAGTTTTCCCGAACATCCACCATTTGAGGAAAGTAGTGTTGCTAACCGGATATAAATTCCCGTGCATTATTAATCTAATTAAGTTAGAACAGATCAGATTCTTAATCCATATAATAATTTGAAGCATTTAAGACCCGTTTGGATGCAGAATATCTCATTTTATTTTAATTAATAACTTCATTACTATTTACATATTATCTTAATTCATTTCATTTCATTTCACTGTTTCAACGGATTCTAAATTAACACCTTAAGAAAAACGATCAGTTAAAATATCATTTCCTTCCAAAATTATTTTTTAAACAGATAATTCATCACAAATTCACGTTTTTAATTGTATAAAGTACTCTTATGTTCCGTGTTGTCACTCTGTTTTCTGTCTAATTCTTCTTGCCTGAGAAACTATATATCGTGGCGGACAGCCTGGGAATTCTCCCGTTCCAAGGTCAAATTAGACTCGCAGCTTGTTCGAATACGTGCATCGTTTTTCGTGTGGAATTATGAATATGCGGATGTAAACGTGGAGAGAATGTTATGATTGGTTACTTATCGAAGTAGAAATCTTTACATCATCAGTTCCAACATTTTTTTTTACATATTTCTTTCATTTTAATTAAATATTTTTATATGTTGGATTATGAGGAAAATGCTAGAACTAATATATCTACAATGAGCAGAGGAGTACTCCGACTCATTTCTCAAGATCAGTATCATATATATATAATATATATTTATATATATATATGTATGTATGTTGATGATATAATTGGTTGGGATAAGAAGTATCAAATCCAATTAATTATAATACAGATCAGAAAAAGAGTGATAATATCTATTATTTCACTCTTAAATATTCTTTTAACATAACTCTCTCGATTTTTTTTTTTAATTTAAGCTGGATATGGTCAATGAAAACTCGAGCAAAATATTTTTTTCGTTTACATGCATTAAGCTGTTTAATTACCTTATAATAGAGTTCGAGATCACTACTACTACTACTACAAGAAAGTTATTATATTTATTTATTTAATAATTAGAACTACAAATCGAGAACATATATATAAGGAGATTTTAATTATCTACGATAAGGCATGATAACCTTCAAGTTATTTAAAGTCATGAAGGTGATGGATATATGCCACACAAGTACTTCTTTTTCTTTTCTTTTCGAGATAGATGAAGTTGGCCTTTGATTAGCTTAGCAAGGAGAATGCATAAGGATTTAAATAGTGTTATATGGGAATTCTCATAATTAAATATATAATTGACCGTCAAATGACATTAAATATTTAATTATAAATGATCTCCTCTCTGAATTTATCTTCCTCGCATGCACTTTAAATTCTATAATCAAAGTAAAAGCTTTAGAAAACTAGAACCCACGTTACTCATGCTCTAACCCAGAAAGAAGAAAAATCTGATACAACCCTTGACTTGGCAATTAGCTGGTTTCCGTCTGTAAATTCCACATGCATGTTGATCAAAGGTAAAGGGAATTTATATAACAAAAGAATAAATAAATTAAGAAGTGGGAAAAGCTAGAGTACGTAGCGCTGTTTGTAATGTAGAGAAAAGCCATATTACCGACAACAAATCGTATAGAAAATGGCAAGTGACCCAGAAGGTCCACAAAAACCTAGACCTTCGACTGTGCATCCCTGGCCCAGATGCTCCTCGGTTGCCCTAGCCCCATCAAGTCAGTGTCGGCCATTTATTCTTCAACTTTAAATCTGTCCATTACTTCCTGTTTCTTCCTATTTTTTTTTTTCATGGCCTTTGTAAGCAAGTAACTTGATTTTGTTTGAAGTCAAACTTTCTGAATCTCTAGTGCGAACAAAAAGATATAAATATTCATCGATCTATGTCCTGGAGATTACGCAAAAACATCATGCATTTTGCGGAAAATCGCATTGCTGCAAATCCTTATATATTCATTTGTTATATAATATGATGATGATGATGAGGTTTGAACCCTACTGTTACTATAAGGAAATTGGAACCTGAACTACTACTTCAGAGTTGTAAAACCCTTTTTTTTTCCCTTGCCAATATGGTTCGCCGTTCTCATGACTGCACGAGCTGTCCATGTTGAACAAGATTCTCAAAATCTAGTACTGCGTGTGCATGATTGCCCATTGAATAGAGTTGGTAAGTTGGTCACAATGTTTTCATGAGAATACCACGAGTTTTTCCCATTTTTTAATGAAGGAAAAATGAAAAGGTTAGAGTGAAATTGAATGGGGGATCGTTAAAGTAAGCAGACGTTACCGCTAAAACTTCTTATCAAGTACCGTCCGCCCTTAGTTTTAGCTACCTGATTTGCCACTGTTTTAAATTGTAAATCTTACGAGCTTCATGAGTGAAAATGATCGATCGTTAAGAAAGTGCACAAAGAAAGTACCTTTTTAAGGAGAGTAACGTTGGTAACAAATTCTAAATGGATAAGTTTGATATAAGTTCTTTATAAAAAATTGAGTCCAATTATTTTTTACATTTTTTAAAATAAACTTTAATTTGTTATAAAAATTTGTGCAAAATTTATTTATTTAAAATTTTTATAAATAATTTCTCTTCTAAATAATACAAGTGATTAAAAGTGACGTGTTATTTAGAATCTATTTAGATAGTGAGATGATGAGTTGAAATAATTTATAAATAATAATAAAATTATTAATTAAAATAAAATAAGATGAATTAGGATGATGTATCCAAACGGCCTTTAAGCAAAAGTTAGCCAGGTAGGTGAGGTCCTTGGTGTCGATGCATGGGGGCACTCCTTCCCAGATTTCCAGGATCTTCTTTTCTCTCTCTTTACTGATCTTTTGGGCCAACAGGTCCTTGCCTAATCTTTGAGAGATCTTTTAGAACCAAAAAAAAAGTGAGAGACAGCTCAGAAAGTATATATAATCATACATAAAGTTCAAAAAAAAAAATAGTATAATTACTCGATCCTTTCTGCCGTTATATGATTTTGAGGCCGACATTAGGCTACTTGAGGAAACTACTCCCAAGCGACCACACAAGCCTACACTACATGAACTTAGTATTTGCTAACAACTATAGCAAGAACTCAGTGGCCACTACAGTTATGAGTTATTAGCAAGCCTAAATAAAGCATATATATATATATATATATATATATATATATAATAGAGAGTAGTAGTAGTATTTGCTGATACTATTTTGATTGGATGAATGGAAATCATGTCTAGGTCTCAGACCCTTTTAACGTGTCTCTCAACAATCATGGAGTTGTAAGTTACAGAAATTCCTTAATAAATGTTTGAATTTTCCTCCCTTAATCTTAAAGCTTCAATAACATAATAAAACTTTAAACTTGATTAATTGGCAGGGGACCAAAGTTCTCTGTATTTTTCGATCGAGGCAATAAAATGAAGTGTCAGGACTTGAAAGTGACCTGTGTTAATGCAGAAGATACTAGACTTATGGTTTGATAATTTAAGGACAAGAGCATGCAGCTCGATGGCCACCCCCCACACATGACATATGTCAGTAATCAGTCAGTAATCCGTATACATAATACATGGGCAATTCTACTAATTAATGCGGTTTCTCATTTTCGTGGAATGATATGATTGATTCAACTCAAGACTGATCTTCAGCTAGCTTAGGGCGGGGTCACACGCTTGACAAGCAAAAGACATGATGCAAAATCCCAAATATGTAATCTGCATATTCTAACACACTGGGATCAGAGTTGGTAATTTGCATGGATTCTAGTTTGGACAATCATGAAGGTGTTCCCCAGGCCGGAGTTTTGGCTTGTCCATGAGGGCGCAAGTTGAGTATATCGGTATGCCTTGATAGGAGCACAATTTGATGGAAACTAGACGTATGTTTGGGCTTAAAGAGAGGGTTGGAACTGGGAAACAGCCCCACTTGATTTACCTGAGAGTTAAATGGATGGTTAGAAGAAGGAAATACACTGCCCCACATGAGCCACATGGTTTGTAGTAGAACAAGGGTTATTAGGGCATGTGAAACCCTCGTTTAAGTGCCCCCACCTAACTCCCTAAACATACAACATATATTAGGGACCATTTTTTAGATCATCTACTCCCAATGGTGACACCTAACATGATGCTCACGTTAGTCCATTCTTCACTCTCTTCCTAGGAGACACTGTGGACCATCTGCTTCCGGTTTTCAATAACGTAGGACCCCCCCTCTTCTCTCTCTCTCTCTAAATGACATTGAGAGAGAGAGAGAGAGAGAGAGAGACATTGATACTTGGCGTATATATGTATGCACTCATGTATGGAAGGTCAACGAAAACTACTGATACCAACTAAAGCAAATTAGTAGAAACAAAAAGACGCAAACTCCAAATATATAGCTAGCTAGCTAGAGAGAATATATACCAAAGTCTTCTCCACAAATAAGAAAATTGTTAATATCTTTTGTTTTTCTTTTGAACCATTGACTCGATCCAAAGATCGAAGGCCGCAAAGGGATCATTAATTCAAGTTCAAACTTGATGTAATGTATGAGGCCGAGTGTCATAAATTTATAAGTATACTTATCCAACATGGTTCTTCATGCTGTGAAGGAATCTATATATATATATATATATAGAATGTACAGTAGGGTTTGTATATAGGTGTGTACGTGGAAAAATGATAGTCAAAAAGCTGCTAGATGCGTGTTCTAGTTAAACGCATTAGTTTTGTTCTGCATTGAAATACGATGCTGGATTATTAGATAATCAAACCGTATCGTCCTTTTCTTAGTTAATTGTTATTATCCAAGTTGACACTAGTTCTTATCCAAATTGGACATTCAGAATTTATATATATATTTAATGATGTAATGTTTATATAGACTAGCTAGGCATAATCAAAATGTCGATGTTAATTTGTTATGACAAAGCTTAAGGAGGCCGTGGAAAAAAACACAACATTGAGCCGTAAGTGCATGGGTGATGATCATGATCACTTTCGCTTTCTTTGTTAGGAAAAATGGTATATATGCGGCAGAAAACGAGAGGCAGAATAGTACTTAATCCCTACTTTCGTAAAAGGTACTCGATGGAGATCGATGTGATCAATGTGATTAATATTTTGAACAAAGCATGTTGCGTTCCAGAATTCTCTTTCTAGGGTTTTGAAAACGTAGCTAATGCGCGCATATCATTGTGTTTTTGAAGAATATTGTCGTGAATAGCTCATGTAGTACTACTTTTATTTATATATATATATATATATATATATATATATATATATATATATCTATATCTATATATCTATATATTTATACTTCAACCTTCTTCATCTGATCAAAGCACTCTTTTCCCATATGTATTCATATTGATCTCCCTAGCAAGCAAACACACAGTGGTTACACAAGTACAATCTGATAGTACTGCACAAATAGCTAGGTTCGCTATA
The DNA here is from genome assembly GCA_029856935.1 of Cyclocarya paliurus. NCBI lineage: Eukaryota > Viridiplantae > Streptophyta > Magnoliopsida > Fagales > Juglandaceae > Cyclocarya > Cyclocarya paliurus. The sequence continues at coordinate 32,615,949 of CM056949.1, forward strand.
TATGGTCCCTCATGTTTACTTTTCTTTTTTTCTTTCTCAAAACAAACAAAAAGATATCTTTACTAGGCACTTATAAGGAACTTTTGAACCTTTAATTTCCCATTTTTCATGTAATATTCATCATATAAACATCTTTTTTCACAAGAAAGAACGAAAAAAGATGAGAGCTAGGTGGAGGCCGGCCAGGACAAGCTCCAATAATTTTTGGGATCGACGTTGAAATTACAAATGGATTTATTTTCAAGACGTTAATGATGTCTGACATTCTTTTCTATATATTACAATCAACTACTGTTGTCAGTCCAATTTAATTAGGCAATAGAATTTGAAGCGTTCAAAGTCACACGCTACGATACATATATATCATGAAACGAAGACCAATTTAAAGTCGGCCAGGGTCCTGCATATTATGGTGGTGCTTATTGACCAGTTAATTAAGCTTATTTGTTTCGTGTGTACACAGGTGGGTCACTATGTATAACAGTCAAGCATGGAGTGTACCTCACTCACGCATCAAAGGGTCTTAACTTCTGCATCTCTGTTCCTCATTATTTCCTGCACCTATCCCAATCAAAACCATGCCAACCAAGCGCTGCAGTTTGCTTTATTGAGTTTTAGATGGCGACTAAATAACCCCACCTTCAATATGGGTATTGCTCCTGGTGACCTACTTCATTTTTGTGCATGTTGATGCATGCAGGGTACTGTAAATTTAACCCTAGGTCGAGTCAAGCTATATATTTCACTCTTATTTCACTTTTGTTCCAAAATGCCGGCCGATATTATATTAACATTTGAATATAATATATATAGTAGGATAAAAATGGAATGAAAGTATAGCATTTAAATATATATATATATATATATGAAATTTTCCAAATATTGATGATCATGATGATAATCTGTGTAGGCAAGGAGTGCCTCTATAATATGTATTTTGAGTTTCACCAGAATCCTCATGGGGGGACTTAGTTTTTGAACACAAGTATTCTGAGATATTCTCAAGTATTTTCAAATATTTCATTTCCAAACATCACTCCATCACAAAATATATATTTTCAATTTCAATTTTTCAATTTTTCCACCTGATACTCTCCCAAACAAACCACAAAAAAATAATATAATTTTTTTTAATTTAAAAAATAAAATTATATTAAAAAATTATATTCAAACAATTTTTTAACTTTATATTATTTTTATTCAATTATTTCACTCTCATTTCCTAAAATTCAATAAAACATCTTAACTCAAACTATTTCATTACTATTTATAGATATTCTGAGATATTTTAAGTATCCTAACAAACCGCGGCCCTTAGATGCAAGCTATTTGTATTATGAGCTAATGAAAGGTTGGATTCAAAAGCGACCATGGAACTTAGTTGGAATCATATCAAGAATTTATAATGGATCCCATCTTTGACAAGGTGCACATGCTACATAAAATGGTGTACCAAGGGTTTATAGGGAATCGTGAATTGCCCCACAGCCAGTCGGATGAACTTATATTGTTTGCAACACTGACAACTAGTTTTGGGCCAACGGTTTCTAACTCTGTATGCCACTAAAAATAAAAAAACTAGTGCCATCTGAATCCTCAAATAATGACCCATAGATGCCAGTTCCTGAACATCTAACTCTGTAAACCACTCGAAAAAAAAAAAACAAGTGCCATCTGAATCCTCACATAATGACCATAGATGCTGGGTTCCTCCTGTTCAGGGAACACTAACCTTGATGGGCCCGAATCCGCACCAAAATAATGGGACCGACCCACCAAGAATTGGGCACTGCATATGTTGTCATCCTATGCAAACATTTCTTGTTGCTGCGTCTCGTGTGGAACATATGTTGGATGTTGGAAGTTCAGTCCCATGCAACTTGCTCCAACAGCAAAAACATCTCATGGGACTAGAAGTGAATAACCAGAATAAAAAAGCATAAAAAAACTGTGCAATTTAATTCGGCAGAAAAGCCCACAGCAGAAGTCTAGCCCAATTTTCGAACAAGCTCTAGACGAATGGAATAGTTCCTTTTGATCCATACATTACAGACCTCTCGGCTCTTACGCCCAATGGGCTCTACGGCCTATCCGTGTCCCTTCGATGAAATCAACGTCTCTAATGATCGCATTGGTAGAAGACAACAACTCTGAACAGGATGACCTAAAAAATAGGACTGAACTTCCGAACTACAGGGACAAAACAATGGTAACACTAATACAAGCATCTTAAGTCGTCGGTGGCAGCGCATGTTCGATCCACATGTGCGGTCAAAAGAAGATTTTGACCAGAATGGGCGGTAGAGCGTGGTGGTGGTAGTCTTTTGCGGTGGCGCATTGGAGGTTTTGCGGTGCTACCTGATGCAGATCTTAGCTTCAAAGTTCCTAGTTCCCACAAATAAAAAGAAAAGCAAGAAAACAAAGGGAAAATCGTGTAAATAAAATAAAGTGAAGTGAAAACAATGATAGGTGTGGCAAGAGAGCTCAAACCTCTTTCAGCCTATTCTTAAAAAACATTTATCTAATTCTCTAGTGCTTTACTTTTTTTTCCGGTAATTCTCTTGTGCTTTACTAAATAGTAAAATACACACATGACACATCTATGATATTTGATAGCATAATCAAATTAAAGTACATAGTTCAATCAAAATATAATATCAGAAAGGAAATGACCAAAGAAGTGCAAGAATTGTAGCTATTGCTTCTATATGCTAACGTAAACAATCAAATATCAAAATAGTCACCTATTAAATCATTCAAAATAGAAAGATTATTGCATCATTTTCAAAAGGGACTCATATTTTCCTCTTTAAACCAATAAATAACCACTTCAAAGCTAAAATAGGGAAAAAGGGGAGAAAATAAGTATATAACTCTTAACACATTAGAAGCAAGAGAGAAGGCACAACTACATACAGGCACATATTCCTTTCCTAGAATCTAATCCAAAAAAATAAATACCAATAGCATAAATCAAATATGGCATATAGCTTGAAGACTAGCAAGTAGCAACTGGTTAGCTGATCCATCTTAACCCAAGCCAGAGAATCAATGACGCAGCATGGTACACAAAAACATACAGGCATCTTAACAAGCTATGTCCACGGGCATGGCTTAGTGCCATTTTGGGACTTGGGGATCAGAAGTTAGTGTGGCATAGATTATGATCCAGAAATGTCTGCCCAAACTTTCCATAAGCTCACAATAATACAATCACTAACCCAAAGACCCCAGAACACCAAACTATTAGCAATTAACAGCTCCCATTTTATACCAAGTTCATTATGAGGTAAAACCATCATTATACAATTAAAAGAGGCTGAAAAGAAATTGCATCAAATTCAGAACAAACACATAAAGTCTATAAAATCTGAGAAAGAAATTCTATGAAGCGCACTAGAGTTCCCGATTCATAATCTATAAATTGTGAGTAGTTCAAATTGTGAGTAGTTCATTTGCCAGCATCCTTCATGTAGGAGTTTGTAAAACAAGCTTTATCAATCGACATATTAGAACTTGGGCATATGAACTTATGCAATAAAACTGGTCTAAGGTTAATATGCCAAATTCATATGGGGTATCCTAATTACCATGTCCTAAAATGGTCATGCAATGAAAGCATTATTAAGTGAAAAAAGTTAAACAATGCTGTTCTTGAAGGATTTTAAAGAGGAAGCACATATTTTTTTATTGAATCAAATAAATAGATGTAGCCTAAAGGAGCAAGAAATTGATATAAGAAAGTCATGATAGCTAGCCCCATTGAATACAGTAGCAGAAACACACAAAACAAGGTGTGGAAAAGAAACTTCTAAGCTCATCCAAAGAGCGCTCCTGATCTTTACAGCTTTGACCATTCCTTTCAAACTAAATGCACCATGTGAGAAATAAAGGAATAATTCTCCATACAGAAGCAAGTTGGGGGTTGCCATGAAGGCCTTTCCAGCAAACAAAAAGATCCACCACCCTCCTAAATGTCACCCATGCAAGATTGGTCCTGCAAAAAATCTCATCCCATAAAATTCTTGTCACCTCACGGTTAAGTAAGCAATAAGCTACAGCTTCACCACTTCTTTTACACGTACAGCACCAATATATTACAATAGACCCAAGCTTCCTCAAATTTTCCGTAGTCAAGATTTTCACAAGAAATTTTGTCTAACCGAAAAAAAAAAAAAACTACTTTGGAAGGCACCTTACTCCTTGCTTGAAGGGTACAGCAAGTTGAAAAGGTCAGAAATAGCACACATTTCCAATCCTGTGCAGCTTAGGAAAACAAGCATTCCACTAGAAAGTGCCACAAGAGCTATCCAAAAGACCCAACACCTAAGCCTCCTGATCATAAGCAATCTGGAAGAGGCAAGGAAACATGTTTTCGAGGGCGACATGAACGCCCCAAGTATCATGCCAAAAACTGGCCCTAGATCCTTCACCAACTGCAAATCTAAAATGACCAGCAAAACCCTCACAACCATTCCTAATATTTTTCCACAAACCCACACAATACACACCTCACTTCATTTTTTATTTGATTGGCACCAGGTGTCTAGGAATAGCATCCTAACTAATCCCGGGATACACACCTCACTTCATTAGAACACCGACCCCCAAGCTCTCTCATACTTGGAATGAGCACATACTTCTAGCAGTCAAATGGTACATCAAAACCAAGGGTTCTAACACAAATAATCTCTGAAACTCAAATTCCTAACTAACAAGAACACTGACACAATATATATCCCCACCCCACAACTCCAAACATACAAAGACCACTGCCATCACTCTACTTGGGCCGCATATTATCTGAACAGATAATTTTGCAACAATTGGTACATCAGAATGAAATTATAGCATGGCATTTGATAACTGGAACAGACTCATCTTAAATTATGCAGAATAACATGTACCCATTAAAATCTCCTACACATTTATCTTTCATGGTTAGAAGCGTCAACATTCTACATTTCTTTTGAAGAGGGAGAGTATCAAAACAAGTGATAAAGAAGAGAAGCAAAAATGTATCCAGTCTTAAAATTACAAGTCGCTAAGTGGTGAAGATAGAACAGCCAAATAATGACTAAAATGGAAATACACCAGAATTTGAGTGCAGGAATTGTCATTGCCCATTAAGGGTGTTAAACATTGTCCAAATCATAATCATTAGGAGAAAGTAAACTCTCAGCAAAAACAATTGCATCCCAACCATCTGGGTGACAACAAAAAACAAAGGTCTCATGAGTCTCTTCAAAAAAAAATTTCCTCGTTAACTCCCGTCTCTTATATATGCCCACAAACTTACCAGCACTTGAGGACCATAGCGCTAAAAAATTCATCAAAAGTCCAAATGGATCATCACACGCAACTTTAAACATATGTTCCCATGATTGCTGCACTCCATATTCCATCATTACCAATAACTCGACGAAGTTAGGTCTATAACATGTAAAACATAGGCGTCCCCCAAGATTCCTCAAACCATCGAAACATATGTTATCTTCTTCCTCTTCATACTCTTCTATGGGTATCGGAGGGTAAGGAACGTTGATGAATTTTTCCTCAGCTAAATTAAACGCAACGATCATTTGACAATTATAAGGCTCGTCCAACACGACTTCCCAATGCAGAGCACCATTACAAAGGATCCCTGCTGAGTAGTGAGATTCATATGGGTTATCGAGGACTTGAATCCTTATCCAAGAGTTTCTTTTCAACGAGAAAAGCTTGCCTTCAGACCCAAGAAAATGACCAGGATTCCTGGCAACGTAAGAGGCCACAAGGACCTTATAGTCACTAGAGGATGAATTATAGCCGAAGCCATACTTGTACGTCCCACCATCGGGTGAAATTTCAGGGTCAAGCAGTTTCCTGTGGGCTCTAGTTGATGGATTCCAAATATAGAAATCCTTATGGTTATATAGGGCGACGCAAACCAGACCATTGCAAGATCCCACCGTCTTAACAGCACGACCTCGTTGCTTGAATCGGAAAAAGAGATCTCTCACCGCAGAACCGTCCCAGAAAGGTGCATCAATCTCTATGAATCCAAGTTTAGAAGGGGTCGATAGTAGGATTTTTTGGGTGTGCTCTGATGCTCACTTGAAGTGCCTTTTAGCAAATTGGGGATCGGAAATTAAAGGGCGCCAATGGTTAGAAACACACCTGAACAGAGCCAAAATTTTGACGGGCAAACGCAGGAGTATTTCCACAATCATGTCTTCAGACAGAGTCATCACCGTCCTTGCCATCGCCATCGTTACTCTTCAGTAACTTCTCACACCCAAACGTACCCGGACAGAGTCATTACTTTTTTTCTCTACTGTTTACAACTCTTCTCAACAGAATTAGACTCCGTTTGTTTATATAAAATCACTATCTTATTTCATCTCAGTCATTACAATTTTTTTAAATTTTTATATAAAAATATAATAATCAATTCAACTTTTTCAAATCCCAACATAAAAATAATATTAAAAAATATATTCTACTAATATTTTATTTAACTACTATTCAAAACATTTCATCTTATCTAAACTGTGTATCCAAACAGAGCTTTACTCTTCTTACTATCCAAACGTATCTTAGAACATCTCATCCGGATGAGTAGGTACTCTTCAGTAACTTAGAACTTCGATTTTTATTAATTTTTACTTAAAATATAATAAATAATTTAATTTTAAAATAATAATTTTTATTTTTTATTTTAACTTATCCCATCTCAATTTATTAATCATACCGTACTTAAATTATAGTAAAAAAAATTAAGATGGTACTACAGCCACCAATTTTAGAATCCAAATTTGTGTCTTGATAAGTAGGGGTGTAACCGGTCCGGTCCGGTCTGATTTTGGACAAAATCTTAAACCGAACTGGTATAACCGGTTTTATATTTTTCAAAACCGATTACGCACCGGTTACCCTCCTAAACCCGTACTTCCGGCTTTATCGGTTTCCGGTCCGGTCCAGTCTGGTTTTTCGATTTTTTTAAAATGTAAGTTTGACATTAAAAATATGTTTAAAAAAAAACTGTTTTAAAAAAATCTGTTATACTTTTATTAATTTATATTAGACTATTAATATAACTATAACTATAGTCTATATTAGACTATTAGTATAAGTTATAAATTTATATATTAGTATAACTATATATTAGTATTAGTGATAAACAATATATTAGTAGAGCTATATAATACATGATCAATTGCATTTTCATTTTTAAAATTAAACTTTTATTTTATAATAACATTATCTTATATATAATTATATTAATAGTATATGATCAAACAAATTACAAATATTCATATTTAAAATTAACATTTTATTTTATATTTTACAAATTATAATATGAAATTATTTCATATATGATATATAATTATATATAAAAATTTCACATATAATTATACATTATATATAAAACTTATATATTAATATATATTTTAATTTTGTATAAAACTTATATATAAAATATTATTTTTTTTATATTTTTTTATCAACCAGTTTGGTCCGGTCCGGTCCGGTCCCAAAAATTCTAAAATCAGAACCGGATCGGTTCCAACCGGTTTATGAATTATAAGAACCGGTTTCGAACCGGACCGATTCAAAACCGGTCCAGTTCGGACCGGTTTACCGGTTTTTCGATTTAAATTTACACCCTACTGATAAGTATATTTCAACTTCTTCTTTTCACTTTTATTTTTTCATCCATTTTTTAATATTTTTAAATATATTTTTAAAAAAAAATTTAAAATATCACTAAAAAATATTTTTTTAATCATTAAGAGCATTCACATTGGTCTATACATATACATATACAAAGTCATATTTACATAATATGAGCCTAAATTTATCTACATTAACTTATGCATATCCAAATATTTAGCTAGCTATAAATAGTGTCTATATAAATTTAGAGATCCACTATTAACTCTTCAAATGTTATTTTACTAATTATTTATCCCTCCTCCCTCTCTCTCACAATACTTTCCTTTTTTTCCTCTTTCAACAATACAACAAACTTTCACCTACACATTCATTTTTATTATTATAATATATTATATTTTTTTCATTTTATTTTATTTTTAATATAATATATAATAACATAAATTTTTTTAATTATTACATTTTTATTATTAATGTCAAATATTTGTAGTGGATGCTAATTACAAAATATATATAAATTGATTTTAGAAAAAAATTAATAATAATAATAATAATATATTTTATTATTATTTTGTCTCAAATATGCATAAGTCAATGTGAAAGTTTTGCTTGAATGACAAAATTGATATGTAAAAAATGTAATTTTACATATACATATGCATAGACCAATACTAATGCTCTAAGTCAAAAAAAATTACAGGTGGGTTTAGCATTTCTCAAAAATTTAACTTTTTGCCAAAATCTCATCTCCATCTAGCTGCTTTAGAACATTGGCAATGACCTTATTAGAATCTAAAATTTAGTTAGAATGTTATCTTTTAGCCATAACATGGACTTTTAGTTAGATTAGTCTACATTGGACTAGTTATCTTAAAATTTAAATAATAATAAAATATTATATATTTTAATAATATTTGATTTTTTTTAATATTTTACAAATACACTTCAATATTTTAATAATATTTGACAATTTTATATATATACACAATACACATCAGCACTAAAGCTAAAACTGAAGCTTTTTTCCCCCAAAGTCATCCCTATGAAATACTTTGTGATCAAGCAAAAAAAAAAAAAAAAGATATGTCCTTTTACGCCAGAAACAGAGAGGTTAAAACAAAATATTTTCAAACAAAATCACCTGGAAATGCAGATGTAGAGGGATGGGATGTGGATGAAAATAATAAAATAATAGGATGGATGGTGAACAGAAACTCGCCAATAATAGAGAGCTCTTATAGCAAAGCATTGACAATGGACTAGCCATTTGTCAATACAAGTCTAAAATAAAAGGAAATTTGACAGAAAACACCTACATTGGCCTAGCTAAAATAGAGAAATCTAACATTTTAACTACAGTAAATGTTAGAGACTCTCCATACCTGGCGAGCGACTGTAGAAAGGCCAAATAATATTATTATCATTTCTCTACCTCCCGCTATTTTTTCCCTCAGTTTTTGGCTTTCTTCTTCATCTCGAAACCCTCCAATTCCTCTATCTTTTCCTCTTTCTCCCGAAACTCACTTTACCTTCTTTCGCCCCTTTCTTCTTCAACCCGCAGCTTCTTCGCCCATTTCTTCTTGAACCCGAGGCATATTGGATTCTTCAACCCCATCTTCCCCAGCCCGCAATCGTGGCCTTTCTCCAGTCCTATTCCAGCGGTCGCATCAACCAGCTCTTGTCGTCGTCTTCGTGGTGATCAAAGTAAGTCTCTCTTTCATTCCCGTCTCTTCTCTCCCTCTGTGTATTCTCGGTCCCTCTTCTCTCCCATAAATCACCTACAAATTATACCCAGGATAAATACATATCGAATTGGCTTGGAGAAGGGAATTGGCCAGAAGGTTTGAGATTTTCCTCCACGAATTGGTTAAGAGGTTTGAGATTTTTTCCTCCTTTATCTGAACCTTTTAATGTTCAGAGAGTTGTCGATATGTTTGGTTCTCTCTTGATCACTCGATGATAGAAGGTCTTCTTATATGCTACTCCTTTGTTTCCTCCTCGGTTTATTTCTGTTGTAAATTTGTATTTTCATTTTTGCAAGTGTAATAATGATTGCGTTTAACTTTTTAGGAAGTGGGTTTCTTTTGCTACCTTCTACTTTATTTGTCTGATGATGTTTGTGAGGCCTTTATATCGCAATTAACATCCAACTTTCTTTAATCGGGATTTGTTGTTTATTAAATTTTTATTAAATTTACAGCCAAAAAAGAGGTACTTGATCTTTTTGGTCAGTTGAATCAGCAGAAGAGTGAGGATTATGCAGGTTGAACATATTATGCTTATTTATCCTTGTACTAGTGTAGAATATTCCTGTTACACTTTTTTTTATGCATCTGATTTTTGTGCTTGTTGGCCTGTTGGTTCTGCTTGGCAGTTTCAATTAATTAAATTAAATTATAATTAACATATCATTTCACCTTGATTTCCAGTGGAAAAACAACTTTATTTACAATCTCAATAATCAATATTTTGTTTGATAACTTTTCAGAATACTATGTCTACCTTAGAGAGTCTTGAAGCCAAATTTCTGCAAAGAAATTTATATTAGGGTGGCCAAGTGGCCGTGGATCTTCAACTCTAGGTTGGTGTGGGAAATAAGTCTTATAGGCACAGAGATAGGGATATGTTTGCAAAAGTTGCAGAAAATAAATCACTTGTTTCACTTCCTGCTGATTGCTTGAATCAATAATTTCAAGTTGGGTTCTTGTTGGAAGGGTCGGGTTAAACCTCATTATGTATGAAATTAGTATTATTTTTTAGGCATCATTTTATTGACTTCCATTAATGACAAACTACCATGGCACCTCTTTTGCATATGATTGATGTTCTTGTATTTTTCATCTGTACAAACCTTCTTGTGCCAATTTAAAGAACACAAAAAGTGATTCTGTTATTCACACTAATACCCAACCTGGTGGAGGTTTCTGTGATTGAAAACCTTTCATTTATGTTACGTAGCAGATTTGAAGGGTGCATATCTGTATAGATGGATGAATATTCTGGTAAAAGAGTTGTTGATGGGATTGTGGTCTCTAGAAAGGGATCTGATCTTGTGCTGAGGGATAATGCCAGCAATAGAGACCCTAATGCACAATTTTGCAATAGACTTGGTTGCAGTGGCAAACTGAACTCAAGAGGTTCTCAAAATGGCTGTTCAGAAAAGGCAAAATCTTCAAGGCCTTCTTTATGCTCTTCTTCAAGTGGCAAGGAAATAATTGGAAGTTCCACTAGGACTTGCTTGACAATTGGTAATGGGAGGACAAAATAAAATAAATTTTTATTTCAATCATCTACACTTTCTCTTATGTTCATTGTAAGGGAATTTTTCTCACTTCACAAGTCCACTGGGCTTTAACCTGATACTCAGCTCTAGGGCCCAAACTTACCCATGGAGCAAGGCATCCACAAGGAAAAATAAACAATGATGGTTGATGGGAAGGACAGGCCTAACATCACTCGATCACGCTCTGCTCATGGAAACTTGTACAGTGCAGAACAAGAAAGACGGAGAACTCTTGCTTTTCTGACATAGGGATATTGACGGGCCACCAAAGGTAAGGCAAACCAAGGAGCCACTTCGCATTAATGACACTACTATCTACACGTCACATTAATGACATCGTTGCAAAGACACGCCTTATTAAAGGACTCTGACAAAATGAACAGGGCAAAAGACTTAGACTCCATGGGGGCAAACATGATTCGTCCCCTCCCATCAGACTCCTGGTATAAATAGCAACTCCTTGGTACAAGAAATTCTCTCTGATCTCCAGACTCTCTCACTTATTTACTGACTTTGGCATCGGAGATTTCCTGATCCCAAGGCCGCCCTCTTCTAGCTACTTTTTTCTCTATTTTTGCAGGTCCAATTCGGAACACCTGAATTGTTGAACCTGGCTGAAAGGTGTACGAAACACGACGTTAACACTCATATTTGTTATAGTTGAAATTTTAATAAATGTCACCACTGAGATGATCCAATTTTTTTGAAAAAAAAAATTGTCCATTTGTGAAAATAAGATTTTTTTTTTTTAAAATATTATTGTTACGGAAGCACAAATTCTAAAAACATGATCTTTTAGAGAGATAAGTAGTTTAAAAAGAACTCATTACATATGAAAAATCGAAAATATTTTTTTTATATAAGTAAAAAAATAGAAAATATGGGTAAAAAAATAATTAAATAATTATGAAAATGTGAAAAAAAAATTAAGTTGAAAATTTTTCTTCCACTCTTTCCAGAAAAGATAAAAAAAAAAAAATACGTAGTTAAAGATGTACAAATAAATGAATAGAAAAAATAGAAAAAGATTGTTTTAATAGAATAGAGAAATAATATGGAGTTGGATGTCTGAAGTTTTGAAAAGAAGAATAAAATCTAAGAAAAATTGTGTTCATCCAGACATGAATGTTCTTATAGTTCATTGAAAACTTTGATCTACTTCTTGATTTTATTGCATTGGTGCAAATCTTCTCTCCCTCTCAAGTTACTCTTTCTCAATTGTTTTTTTTTTTTTTTTTGCTTATTTGTTATAGAAATGACTATTAGTATATTGATATCATTTTAAAAAAAAAATTTAAAATGTAAAAAAGAAGAAAAATAAATAAATAAAGTGAGATTTTGCCTAGGGGCATGCCCAATGGTCACTGTTGGGCGGCACCCCAGAAATACCCTTTTTTATTTTTGTGAAAACTGTTGTGATTTCCCTTTCTTATTGTAAATGATCGTATCATATTATTAAGAAAAATGATATTTGCAGATGTCGAGTGTGCAAATTTTGAATAATCTCTTTGAAAAATCTAAGTAAATATGGGATCTACATGAAGAAATAATAATTTTTTAATAGTGAAACTTACTTTTTTTCAAACTGATTATGCAGTGCTTGAGCACTTTACGACTGTATGTAGTATTACTCGTTTTATTCCATATAGGCTGGAAGTGTCAAAATTTTCTATAAATCTTCGTTTCGTTTTGTTTTAAATTCTAGACCGTTCCAAATAATTCTAGACAAAGTTTTGATCCAAACTGTTTTATGATAATTTTATAATTTTTTTAATTTGGATGAAATTTTTATAAATTTTAAAATTCAAAAGACATTTATATATTTTTGAAATTTATAAAGGATTTATATAATTTAAAGCTTTTTTCTAACTTTAATATGTTCCCTAATTCTTTTTCTTTGATCTCATTATTTTTAATAATTTCTCGACTCTTTATTTTTTCTCTTTGTTTTTTCTTAACTCAAGTTTGTGATTTTTTCATATTATCTTTAACACCAATATCTCTCCCTTTTTTTTAATATTTTAATTTATATGGCATAATTTTATTTGGGAGAGAAATTTTAAAAATTTAAAATTTACAAATCAAATCTTATCTTTTAAGTGATGTGGATTGTGTGTTCTATACACCAGCTTAAAAAGAATATAGAATAACTCAATTTTAAAATCTAAAAATGATTTATATAATTTAAACTTTTTCTAATAATTTTAAATATGTCCCATCATTCTTTCTCTTTTTTTAAATTTGAATATTCTAATCATTTCTCGGCTTTTTATTTTTTACTTTTTTTTCAACTCAATTTTGTAATTTTTTAACATTATCTTTTAACACCAATATCTATATTTTCTTTTTTAATATTTTCAACATATAGTCATTTAAAAAAATATTTAATTCTTCTATATATATATGGGAGCTGCTACAGCTACACAAGGATCCCACAAAAAGATCCCACAAACTGATGTGGCATTATGCCACGTCAGTTTTTTTATTTTTTTAAGCCCCTATTACATCCCATCCCGTTTGCAGCTCTTTCACGTCCTGCACGTCTCCTTGTTCTCAAGCGTAAGTTAATCCTTCAACGTACTGCACATGATCTCTTCAATGTCTCGCATTATACCTTCCCTGGTATATCTCTCTCTATCTATCTAATGCTATCTCTATCTCTCTCTCTCTCTCTCTCAATCCTTCTTTGGTTTCGTTTCTTCATTCCTCTGTTTTTTTTTCCTTCCAGGTATCAACGCCGGTGTCGTCACTAATTTGAGTTCCAGGTGTTCTGTTTCTTCATTCCTTTTCTGTGAGTTTCAATTTTTTCCAGATATTCCTTTCATTTTTACACATTTAAAGTGAGTTCTAAAAAATAAAAATGGCATTTTTACACGTTCTCTCAGTTTCTATTTTTACACATTACAAAAAGTGAGTCCTAAGGAATAATGGGATTTTTACACATTTAGTATATAGATTTTACAGGTTATATAATGTTGGTTTTGTATAGAACTGTTTTATATATTTTTTATTTTTTAATTTTTTATAGCTATAATCAACATGGAACCTTGTGGATTGATATTTTCCGAGGAAGAACACGACATTGAGGGTCCTAACACTCCACGAGGTTAGATGTTAATTATTTAATTTTTAATAGCATTGTTTTATAGACTCTTTTAAATATTGATTATTTTATGGCATGTTTAACGGATTTTAAATAAATCATGTTTTACTTAATGTAGACCAACAAGAGCAAATTGGATGTCAGTATACCGAGAATCAAAAAGTTGAAGATCCAAAGGTTGATATGATATTTGAGACTCAAGCAAATGTTATTGAATACTACACAAAGTATGCCAAACAGGAGGTATTTAGAGTGTCGAAAAGAATATCGACTACTAGGAATTATGGGGAGGTAAAATATTTCACCATAGCATGCAGTCGCCATCATAAGCCAATAAGCAAGTCATCAAAAGTTGATCAGCCAAAACCGATAGGAGGGATAAATTGCAAGGCTAAGATTAATGTAAAGCAAATAGTCGATGGAAGGTATCAATTATCCAATGTCTTCCTCGAACACAATCATGCAGTGAGCCCGAGTATGTCAAAACATATTGCTTGCCATAAAAAATTATCAAGTTGGTCGAAAAAAAGAATTGAAATGATGGATAAAGCCGGAATCCGTCCGGCTAAAAACTAGAAAACTATGCTTGTTGAAAGGGGTGGATATGAGAATCTCACTTTTGGAGAAAAAGAAGGTAGGAATCATCTCAACAAAGTTCGTAATGAGTTGCTTGGAGAAGGAGATGCAGAGCCATTTCACAAGTATTTAGTGCGCTAGCAAAAGAAAAATAATGGTTTTTTCTATGCGATGGATCTAGATGAAGAAGGGAGGTTGAGAAATGTGTTTTAGGCGGATACCCGAAGTAGGGCAGCATAGGAATCATTTGGAGATGTCATAACGTTTGATACAACGTATTTGACAAATAAATATAAAATGTCATTTGCCCCTTTCGTGGGAGTCAACCACCACGGCCAATCAATACTCTTTGGATGTGACCTTATATCAAACGAGGACACAGATACATTTATGTGGTTGTTCAACTCGTGGTTAAGGTGTATGTCAGGACGGGCTCCTAATGCGATTATAACCGACTAAGATAGGGCAATGAAAACAGCAATAGAAATAGTTTTTCCGAAGGCCAAGCATAGATTTTGTTTATGGCACATTTTATTCAAATTGCCTCACAAGCTGGGATCTTATTCACAATATGACAACTTTAAATGCCTTTATTAAATTGTATATATGACTCTTTGAGTTGTCAAGAATTTGAAGAAATGTGGCATAACATCGTTCAAAGCAATGGTTTAACAGACAGTGCTTGGTTTAGTAAGTTGTATGAGGAGCGACATCAATGGGTACCTGCATATGTGAGAGGTACATTTTGGGCCGGAATGTCCACAACCCAGCGTAGTGAGAGTATAAATGCATTTTTTTATGGCTATGTAAATGCAACCACACCATTAAAGAAGTTTGTTGGGAATTATGATAATGCTTTGGCTAGGATGGTCGAGAATGAAAAGATAGCTGATTTTGGTTCATTCCAACGACAGATCCCTTGCATTACGGTCCATGCAATTGAGAAGTAACTTCAAGAATTATACACAAATGTCAAGTTCAAAGAGGTACAAATAGAGCTTAGAGGGACTATGAATTGTTTGTCTTCCCTAAAAATAAAATGAAGGTGCGATATCAACGTATGAAGTTGTTGACCACTTGAGCATTTATGATGATTTTGTAAAAGAGGTGAAATACTGTGTATATTTCAATGACGATGAATGTGAAGTGATATGTACCTATAGACTATTCGAGTTTAGAGGAATTTTATATAGACATGCACTCATTGTCCTCACCATGTGGAAGAAAGTTGTGGAGTTGCCATCCAAGTATGTTCTTGATTGTTGGAGAAAGGATTTAAAAAGAAAGTACACGATGATACAGAGTAGTTATGATGACCTCAACAATAATCAAGTTGCACAAAGGTTTAATGATTTGTGTAAGGATCATTGTGAAATAGCTTTAGTTGCTTTAAAGGATCATGAGACCTACATAAAGTGGAAGAAGTGGAAGAATTATATGCACAAATTTAAGGAGGTAGAGTTAAGTCAGAATAGTACAAGTAGTGAGTATGTTGTGTGTCAAGATGGTCCAAATGAAACAAAACAACATAATCGTGGGGTTCGTAGTCCTGTTGGTATTAAAAGTAAGGGTAGGCCTCCATCCAAATGACGAGTCTCTACAGTTGAGACAATACTGAAAAATAAAAGAAAAAATAAAAAAAGAAACAAGATAGATGAGGTATCATAAAATTGTGCAACTTATACAATGTTATGTCCAAGCGTTTCCTTTAACACTTCAATAAAAAATTTTTTTGTGATCCGCAAGTGAAGGACATACATGCTAGAGTAGGGAGTCAAGATAGTATACTTACCCAACCATGAGTACTCTGTAATCTTGGGATTTTAATGTAATTAGGTGGTTGGACTGTAATTTTTTTGAACATAACTTTGGGGTTTAAATGTAAATTTTGGTGATGACATTCCAAAATTCGATAGTATAAAATTTTGATTCAGCAAGCATAGTAGCAACTTCCATGGTACAAAATCTCATTTCTATTTAAGCATTACAAATTATTGTACAACTTGAGCAGCTACAATTATGTCTTACATACAAAGTATAGCAAAATACTTTGTCAACAACTGTTAACATTACAACTTAAAATACTGGACAACTGCAAAGATTACAACTCAAACAACTCTGAGATTCTGAGATTTTGTTTCAGAGGTCAAGTCCCATGAATAACAAGGCACAGCTTTATAGGAAACAGGTAAGAGGAAGGAAAATAGTGTTGTTGACCAGCACACTGCCCACCAGCACCCACAAGAGATCCAGAAGCAAATTGGTTATAGCCCCCACAAATAATAGACCACTGAACCATTGTCTTGAATACCATGGAGTAAAATCCAATGAAAAGGAAACAACCATTAATTTCAATTATTAATGCCATGTTTGCAATATATAAATCAGTTTCATCAGAAATTTCACAAAATATGTGTAGCAAAACATATTAACAAGTTCATAATCCTCACCACATAATACTAACGAAATATGAGCTGTCTCACACACCAAAATCACACAGTAATGAGAATTCTGAGGCTGGTCCAGCAACCACACACCAAAATCACAGGGCAACCACGCACCAAAATCAGGGTCATTCACGCACCATCCACACACCAAAATCATAGAGCAACCACGCACCAAAATCTAACAATCCAGAAAATAACTAATGTAGAAAATAACTAATGCAGAAAATCAAACCAACTGGGCACCTAATGCTAAAATCACAATTTAGAAACCAGTTTCAATTTCAATGTGAAATTTGAAGCCTTAACTAAGCACCTAACCCAGCACCTAATTTCAAGAGAGAGATGATATATACTTAGATGTCTCTCTATTGCGATGCTTTTTCATAATGAGTGGAGAAAGCCCTAATTACAAATTAGAGAGACAGGAATGGGCAACAGGGGAGAGAGTGGGTTGTGGGCAACGGCGTTGTGGGCGACGGTGGTACTGGGTTGACGCTAGAAATACGTCGACGATGGCATTGGGTAGAGAATCCGTGCGTTTTCGTTGCTTGATTCTATTCCAGTTGAAAAAATCTGCAAGCATAAGAAGTCTGTGTATTGGTATACGCCTTGGCAAACAAAATTTTAGAGCAAAAGGGAGTGAATCGAGAAATTGATAGAACATATAAAGGCTTGGAGAAGGAGGAAATTGAAAGGAGAAAAAACTGAAATTGATAGAACGCCCATGCAAACAAATATTGAACGCAAATGGAGAAAAAGTAAAAAAGAAGCACAAAAGGAGAATAGGAGAAGGAAGAAACGCGAAAGGAGAAAAAGTGAAAAAGAAATGTCGGGGAGAAGATGAAAAGGGAGGAAAAACAAAAGAAAAAAAAAAAAAAGACACGTGGTATATTATTAATGTGCCACATCTATTTGTGGGATCTCTTTGTGGCTTTAGTGTTTTCCTATATATATATATATATATATATATATATATATATATACACACACACACATATATATATATATATATAGTATTGCTAGATATAGTATAAGTTGTGCAAGTAGCATTTCTTTTGAAAAAAAAATGAATAAATATGAAACCTTTATAAAAAAAATATTAATTAATTTTTAATAGTGGACCACTCATTTTCAACCCAAGATTGTATGCAATATTACATACACACATATATATATATATAAATATGAGGCACACATCCCCATATATTAGTCATATATATAGTTAATCTCGAAACAGTACACCAAGATGCATTGCTACCAAAATATTTGGTTTGAGTATTTAAACTAGAATGGTCAGCAAAACAAAATTTAGAACATTAGATTATATGATTTTTTTTTTTTTAATAGATACTTCAAATTGTTTTGTTTTCTAAAAAATGTTCAGATTGGAGGTAGAGACTTTTTAAAACAAATTTATCAAAAAAAAAATTTTTTTTAAAGACCAACATGGTAGGTCATCTTCAAAACAGATTCATAAAGTCCATAAAATCTGAGAAAGAAATTCCGTGAACCGCACTATGGAGTTCCCGATTCATAATCTATAAATTGTGAGTAGTTCATTTGCCAGCATCCTTTATGTAGGAGTTTGTAAAACAAGCTTTATCAATCGACCTATTAGAACCTGGGCATATGAACCTATGCAATAAAACTGGTCTAAGGTTAATATGCCAAATTCATATGGGGTATGCAAATTACCATGTCCTAAAATGGTCATGCAATCAAAGCATTATTAAGTGAAAAAAGTTAAACAAAGCTGTTCTTGAAGGATTTTAAAGAGGAAGCATGTACTTTTTTATTGAATCAAGTAAATAGATGTAGCCTAAAGGAGTAAGAAATTGATATCAGAAAGTCATGACAGCTAGCTCCATTGAATACAGTAGTAGAAACCCAAAAAAAAAAGGTGTGGAAAAGAAACTTGTAAGCTCATCCAAAGAGCGCTCTCGGTCTACACAGCTTTGACCATTCCTTTCAAACTAAATGCACCATGAAGGCCTCTCCAGCAAAAAAAAAAAAAAGATCCACCACCCACCTAAATGTCACCCATGCAAGATTGGTCCTACTAAAAATCTCATCCCATAAGATTCTTGCCACCTCACGGTTAAGTAAGAAATAAGCTACAGATTCACCACTTTTTTTACACGTATGGCACCAATACATTACAATAGACCCAAGCTTCCTCAAATTTTCAGTAGTCAAGATTTTCACAAGAAATTTTGTCTAACCGAAAAAAAACTACTTTGGAAGGCACCTTACTCCTTCATATGCACTTCTAAGGTAAAGGATTATGATTCTAACATGACAAAAGCTTGTAAAATGATTGAAAAGTGAACTTCTTATTCCCAGAATGGATCCAAAGCATCGTGTACACCTCAACACTACCAATGCTTGAAGCATACAGCAAGTTGAAAAGGTCAAAAAATAGCACAAATTTTCAATCCTGTGCAGCTAAGGAAAACAAGCATTCCACTAAAAAGTGCCACTAGAGCTATCCAAAAGACCCAACACCCAAGCCTCCTGATCATAATCAATATGGAAGAGGGAAGGAAACATGTTCTCGAGGGCGGCATGAACGCCCCAAGTATCATGCCAAAAACTGGCCCTAGATCCTTCACCAACTGCAAATCTAAAATGACTAGCAAAACCCTCCCAACCATTCTTAATATTTTTCCACAAACCCACACCATACACACCTCACTTCATTTTTTATTTGATTGGCACTGGGTGTCTAGGAATAGCATCCCGACTAATCATGGGATACACACCTCACTTCATTAGAACACCGACCCCCAAGCTCTCCCATACTTGGAATGAGCACATACTTCTATCAGTCAAATGGTACATCAAAACCAAGGGTTCTAACATGAATAATCTCTGAAACACAAATTCCTAACTAACAAGAACACTGACACAATATATATCCCCACCCCACAACTCCAAACATACAAAGACCACTGTCATCGCTCTTTTTGGGCCCCATATTATCTGAACAGATAATTTTGCAACAATTCGTACCTCAAAATGAAATTATAGCATGGGATTTGATAACTGGAACATACTCATCTTGAATTATGCAAAATAACATGTACCCATTAAAATCTCCTACACATTTATCTTTCATGGTTAGACGCTTTAACACTCTACATTTATTTTGAAGAGGGAGAGTATCAAACCAAGTGATAAAGAAGAGAAGCAAAAATGTATCCAATCTTAAAATTACAAGTAGCTAAGTGGTGAAGATAGAACAGCCAAATAATGACTAAAATGGAAATACACCAGAATTTGAGTGCAGGAATTGTCATTGCCCATTAAGGGTGTTAAACATCATCCAAATCATATTCATTAGGTGAAAGTAAACTCTCGACAAAAAAAACTGCTTCCCAACCATCTAGGTGACAACAAAAAACAAAGGTCTCATGAGTCTCTTCAAAAAAAAATTCCTCATTAACTCCTATCTCTTATATATGCCCACAAACTGACCACCACTTGAGGACCATAGCGCTAATAAATTCATCAAAAGTCCAAATGGATCATCACACGCAACTTTAAACATACGTTCCCATGATTGTTGCACTCCATATTCCATCATTACCAATAACTCAACGAAGTTAGGTCTATAACATGTAAAACATAGGCGTCCCCCAAGATTCCTCAAACCATCGAAACATAGTAGGTGTATATCTTCTTCTTCCTTTTCATTCTCTTCTCTGTGTATCGGAGGGTAAGGAATGTTGATGAATTTCTCCTCAGCTAAATTAAACGCAACAATCATATGGCAATTATAAGGCTCGTCCAACACGACTTCCCAATGCAAAGCACCATTGCAAAGTATCCCTACTGAGTAGTAAGATTCATATGGATTATCGAGGACTCGAATCCTTATCCAGGAGTTTCTTTTCAAAAAGAAAAGCTTGCCTTCAGACCCAAGAAAATGACCAGGATTCCTGGCAACATAAAAGGCCACAAGGAACTTATAGTCACCAGAGGATGAATCATTGCCGAAGCCATACTTGTACGTCCCACCATCGGGTGAAACTTCAGGGTCAGGCAGTTTCCTTTGGGCTCCAGTTGATGGATTCCAAATATAGAAATCCTTATGGTTATATAGGGCGATGCAAACCAGACCATTACAAGATCCCACCCTCTTAACAACACGACCCCGTTGCTTGAATTGAAAAAAGAGATCTCTCACCGTAGAACCATCCCAAAAAGGTGCATCAATCTCTGTGAATCCAAGTGTAGAAGGTGTCGATAGTAGGATTTTTTGGGTGTGCTCTGACGCTCACTTGAAGTGCCTTTTAGCAAATTAGGGATCAAAAATTAAAGAGCGCCAATGGTTAGAAACGCACCTGAACCGGGCCAAAATTTTGACGAGCAAATGTAGGAGTATTTCCACAATCATGTCTTCAGATAAAGTCATCACCGTCCTTGCCATTGCCATCGTTACTCTTCAGTAAGCTGCCAGTGAAATGCAAAATTTTACCGACTATACATAAAAGATGATTGCATTGGATTAGCCCAATCTGGCTTTGAGCTACAGGAAAAAACACTCTTACTCTCTATCATTATTTTACGAAAAATGATAAATGCAATTGGCTGGTGCAATCGTTGTACAACCGAGATGTCCATGTCTTTTAATAAAACGATGTATTTGCATCCGTTTCATTCTTTTCTTTTTTTCCTTCTCCATTTTGTTCCCTCCCTCCCTCCATCTCTATCTCTGTTGGACCTCTCCCTCTCCATTTTGCTTGTTTTAATTCCTTTGTTTGATGGTCAATAGATTTCTATTTCTTAGATTCAATCTCCATGATTTCAGAACAAGGGGTCATGGTATTTGAGCATTCGGCAAACAGAAACTTGCAAAAAAAGCTTATTTCAGAACAAGGTGTCATGGTATTTGAGCATTCGGCAAACAGAAACTTGCAAAAAAAAGCTTAATGGCACAGAAAGGGAATCGCCTGTACTTTCATGGAGAAGACGAAGGGAGGGAGCAGAGAGGCAATCTTCCACCAAGACCCGAACTTCACACATGAAAAAGAAAGTTGTACGATTTCAAAGAAACCCAAAAAAAGTTATACGCTTTCAAAAAAAAAAAATTTGTACGCTTTCATTGTGAATCAAATTCCACAATATGAAAAAAGAGTAATTTTTTTGGTATGGAAAGCTAATGGTTGAGATTGAGATTGAACCTGTAGAAAAAGATTTTGAAAAAAATCATTGTGATTTTAAAACAAATAGACTTCCAGATTTAACCTGCAGTAAAAAGGAAAATCATTGTGATTTTGGAACAAATAGACTTCCAAATTGAACTTGCAAAAAAACAGAGTCATTATGATTTTTTGCATACCCAAAAAATACTCCTTTTTCATACCAAAAAAAATCATTTTTTGTAGGTTTGTTCAATCCACAATACGGAAAACCTCCCAAACTCTCTCTCTCCCTACCCATGAAGAAAACCTTCCACGATTTTCTTATGTTTCAATCGATTTTTTTAAAAATAGTAATAATAATAATCTTGGCTGATGTGTTAGCCAATTCTCCAAGGGTTCCCCACCACCGGTTGCCTGTAGCAGAACTATTAAAAACAAGTCAGAGCCCAAGACTAATGGTGTTGTTCCCTTGCAGTAAAGAACAAGCCCACAAATGCACAACCGACAAATGAACAAGCCTTTAACATAAAAAAAACAAGCCCATAAACATGAAACACATTTACTATTTATCTTCTTCCTCAAATACATTAATGTTCTAGTAATGGAAGAAAAAATGTAACCAACGCCATCCTCTTCAAGCACCACTGCCCACCACCCTGCACCACCACCACAGATTCTAGCGGTGACAGAAAGAGACGGCGGAGCTGCCCCACTCGGCATAGCATGCAACGATTCAATTGGTGCCCGCAACTTCTGCATGGGCTGCAGCATCGACGTTTAACGCAGTTCTGGGTGCTGCAAAGCTTGCCACACCAGCCAGGTGATTTGGCTAAAGCCATCGTGGGCATCGTAGTGCTCCTCTGTCGACAGCAAGTTCGCAGCACCACCATAGTGTGCACTGCTCTACGTGCAGCAGATGACACAATTAACCAACCAATTCAAAATACAAAAGAGTCCAACATTATCCACTCTACTAAACAAGTCAAAAACCTCTCCAATGGATCACCACATGGATAGCTGTTTTGAATATTGTATTGTTTGTTAGATATTCTATTAAAGTGTAATCTAACCTGTTACGTATTTGGATTCTTTCCACTCTTGTAAACATTATTTACACTCAATGAAATGTCTCATTTGGTATTGTTTTGAACCAGACTTCCAAACTTTAACTTGGTACCAGAGCCTCAACTAGGCTAACGCCTCTTTCTCTCGATCCCAATGGCCCTACCCAGAGATTATGCTGCCATTACCTTTCCCAACATCACTCCCTTGGTTTCTGTCAGGCTTGATGGAACCAATTATTTGAATTTGACCACCCAATTCCTCCCTTTTGTATGAAGCCATGATTTACTTGACATTGTAGATGGCTCCGAGCCATGTCCTCCTCAATTTGTCACTAGTGATGAACTGGCATGAATAAATGCCACTCTCATAGAGAAGATTTTGTCTATTGTTTATGGACAAACAACTTTTCGACAGGTATAGACCGCCCTGTCTAACAGATTTGCCCCACATTCTCGATCCAGAATTTCCCATCTCAAAAGACAATTGCAAACTTTCCACCAAGGGTCCAAGTCATACACTGACTATCTTCTTATTGCCAAAACTGGTCTAATTAACTTGCAGCTGTAGGAAAATCTATTGATGATGAAGATTTGATCTCATATGTTGTTGGAGGTCTCAATCCCTCATATCACCCATTTATCACCTCCCTTAACTTTGCCACTCAAGAATCCTCTATTACCTTTGATGATTTTCAAACCGAGTTGCTCAACTATGAGCAATTGCTAGAGACCCAACACAAATCCATACCACCAGATAATACCAACATAGCCTTCTTTACTCAAAAAACCAAACCCAATTACCACCACAAAAGACCCCCAAACCACTCTACTCCAATAAACCATCTGGTATCATTTCATGCAAGGACCAAACACATAGAGGCTGATTATCATTTCATTCGAAAAAAAAATTTTAACAGGAACATTCTTGCTCGTTATATTTCGACCATCTCCCAACCATAAGATATTTTCACAAAGGGACTGTCCAATAGTAGATTCAATATGCTTAAAGGCAAAATAATGGTTCGACCTCTCACCATCAACTTGAATGGGGCAATTAACCAACCAATTCAAAATACAAAAGAGTCCAACATTATCCACTCTACTTAACAAGTCAATAACCTCTCTAACGGATCACCACATGGATAGCTGCTTTGAATATTGTATTGTTTGTTAGATATTCTATTAAAGTGTAATCTAGTTTGTTACGTATTTGGATTCTTTCCACTCTTGTAAACATTATTTATACTCAACGAAATGTCTCTTCTGGTATCATTTGTTACCAGACTTCCAAATCTTAACTGACACCTCCGTCGAGAAGCATGCGTCGCTCTCCATGGTGCGTTCCATTTCAGTGATGCCCTGGACACGACACAATTTGCGACGCTGCACCTCTATCGTCTGTGTTACGCACCCAACAAGTGCTTGCAACATCTATATGGATTGCCGCACCGCCGTTTCATGTGGCTATGGGCATAGTAGATCTTGCCATACCAACCTTGTGCACAGCTCTTCCTATAACAGAGCTTGCCACACTGGCCAGATGAGCAACTCTGTAAGTAGAGGCGGCATCACGGCTTTGTGTGCTCTACCATCGGTTGTTCTATCCAAGGGCAACGCTTGCAGCGGTGCTTCCACCTTCAATAGAGCACGTAGCTCTACAAGCAGTGCCGCACATGGATCTTTTCAGTCCATGTTTGCAGCATCGCTTGGAGTTGCATGGTTGCAACCAATCCTTTGGTACGTGCAGTATCAAGGTGTAGAACACCTTGAACACCGTCAGGTGCGCAATGTACCAAGATGGTCGTTGTGCTGCATGTGGTAGCCACACCAAGGTGCAGCACCTCAAAGGTTCTTACGCTCTGCTTTGCTTTGATTGGGTACAACCGTTTTCAATGCAACGATCCTTTGGTTGCATTAACGATACTTGGCATAGCAGGTGGCCAACCTTACAAGAACCATCTCTCATGGTGGTATGGTTAGAAGCTTGTTGTCTCATGCAATCAGGAAGAAGGCAAAAAAAAAAAACAGCATACACAAAGCATCTCAACAGAATTTTAGTAAAAATAATTGAACCAAAATTTAAATTGGGGACAATCGATTTCATGCACTATATGATTGTATGTAGTATTACTCATTCTATTTTGTTTAGGCTGGAAGTGTCAAAAATTTTTGTAAATCTTTCTACCATTTTGTTTTAAATTTTGGGCCATTTCAAACAATTCTACACAAAGTTTTGATCCAAACTATTTTGAGATAATTTTATAATTTTTTTAATTTGGCTGAAATTTTTATAAATTTTAAATTCAAATGACATTTATGTAATGTTAGAAATACTATATCAAAATATATAACTGAAGCGATATTATCTCGTTGGTAAATCGTAGATCTAGTGCGGTTGTTCCATAGATTCTCCAGCATCATTGTTCATCTACGATTTTCACATCGATAGTGGAGTGTGCTATTACCACCAGAACAACACTCACACGTTCCACAGCCTAGACGCTGAGACTAGAGAGAATCATTTGAAAGAGAGATCATTTGTGATGCAAGAGATGAAGCATATCATACAAAGAAAGGAGAAGCTATGTAAATAGCTCCTCTAAGTGTAACCCAAACTGGCCATTAAGGGCCAACCATCAAGTCTCATAAAATGACTTAAGTGCCATTTCATAACCCCCAAGAGAAGGGTAAGGGGTGCCCACTTCTTACATGTAATTTTGAAATCTATAAAGGATTTATATATTTTAAAGTTTTTTTCTAATTTTAAATATATCCCCCAATTATTTTTCTTAGATCTCATTATCTTTAATAATTTCTGGACTCTTTATTTTTTTCTCTTTGTTTTTTCTTAACTCAAGTTTGTGATTTTTTTCATATTATCTTTAACACCAACATCTCTCCCTTTTTAAATAATTTTAATTTATATGACAGTCAAAGAAGTAAATAGTTCAGAGATGAATTGTTCCTGGTATGGTCAAGTGATTGAAGATATAAAGACAATTCTTATGGACAGACCAACATGGAGGGTATTGCATACCTCGAGTGGAAGGAACAAGGTAGCTCACCAGGTAGCAAAGCAAGCACTGAAATTGGAAAGCGAAACAGTATGGTTAGAAGATGGTCCTTCATGTATTCACAGTCTTGTTTGTCTTGAAAAACAATGTAATGATGAAGTTTAGTTGATGAATGAATATTAGATGTTTCTATTTCAAAAAAAAAAAAAAAAAAAAAAGATAGACATCTCGGGATGAAAGAAAAAACTAGTGAACCGGCCCAAATCTGACCGAATTGGTTGATTCGGTTCGGTATCGGTTTCCTCGTTTTAAAAAATGACCAGAACCGTATCGGTTCAAGTTTCCCTATTTCTAACAACAAACCGGACCGGTTCGTATATATATTTTAATTGTTTATATTATATAAAAGATTTTTTATATGATGTTTTATATTATATTTAATTTTTTATATATTAAATAATTTTATATTATTTGCTAATTAATTTAAGATTAAAATATAAAATCCTATTACTCATAATAACCAAATAACATAAAATTAACATAACATTTGACATAACATAAAAATAATCTTAGAAACTTTAATATAACATTTGATATAACATTAGTATACTATAACATTAGTATTAGTATAGTATATAGTATTAGTATTAGTATAGTATAGTATAGTATAGTATAGCATTAGTATTAGTATAGTATAGTACAGTATAATATAGTATAGTATAGTATAGTATAGTATTTTTTTAAAGGAAACTTTCATCATTTATTCATTAAAGAAACTTACATCCATGATTAGATACATTTTGGGATGTCCTAAATCAAATATGACATCATAAAACTAAAATAATATATTTGGAGCTCCACCAGTACACTATTTCCTTTTGTGACTGGTCTGATTCTTACTATTGCTGATACTCTCTACAGATAAACATCAAAGAGACAACATTCTCTGTCTAAACAAAAACTCAACCTCACTCTTCATAGAAAGAGAGGACTCAACTTCTACAGACAAACATCTGAGAGAAGAACTATTTTTCTATTTTAATAAACAATAAAGAAACAAAAAATGAAAGCAGTAAGATAGATGCGAAAAATGACGAATTATAGTTTGGACCAATTCCGGTAGGCTTCAGAATCCGCGATGGCCGGTGAAGGCAACACATTTGTCCTTCAGCCACAAAAGTCAGATCTAAAAGGTCTGGTGGTGGGGAGTTCGGTGATCTGAGACTTGTGTCGAGAATAGTTGCCCAAAGGTTGGTGCGCAAGGACCACGCGTAGATGTGGGTAGCACATGAGAACCACCACTTTCGACCTGTGAATCTGCTTGTACCATGCGTCTCTTGGGAGTTGTTAGAAAGCTGTAGATTTGTCTTTTCGCCCTTAAAGAAAGTAAAATAAAATTAAGCAAAAGAAACCTTAATAAACAAGATGGGTAAATAGAGGAATGAGAGAATGAGGGATAGGAGGAGGAAGCCGATGCCTCCTCCCCCATCAGCGAAAATTAGATCAGGAGCCCTTGATTTTTTATGAAAGAGAGAGAGCCCCCGGGGGCAGGGATTTAAGTTTATCAAAAGAAGTTAGGTTTGGCGGAAATGCAATAAAGATTTGTATAGTATAGTATTGGTATTAGTATAGTATAGTATAGTATTAGTGTTAGTGTTAGAGTTAGTATTAGTATTAGTTTAGTATATAGTATATTAGTATAGTATACTATATACTATATTAGTATTAGTATTAGTATAGTATATAATATTCTATAATAGTATAATATATGGTTAGTGTATATATATATACTATAGTATACTATATAGTATTAGTATCACTATAAAAGTATAATATATAGTTAATATATAAAATATATATACTTTAGTATATTATATATATGCACACTATATATATAATCCCAAAAGCCAAACAACGTCGTTTAAGTATAGTCCCAATGGAAAGCTCGAAACGGCGCCGGGTGGATATATAAATCAACAACTAGTTAAAACAACAACGTTTTTAGGGGAAAACGACGCCGTTTTATTTTGTTGGGGTTCCCCCCCCCCCCCACCCTCTCTCATCATTTTTGCTCTGCCTCTCTCATTCACTCTCATGCAGCCCTCTCTCACTCTCAGTCCCTCAGCCCCTTGTCACACAGCCCCTCTCTCACGCCGTCAACAGTCTCTCATCATCGACACTATTTCATTCTCCTCTACTTCCAGCTGTCCCTAAGGCTACATATATTTTTTCCCCTATTTCCTCTCGATAATTAGTATGTGAACAAATTTAAGGTTTTTATTATTCAAAATCTTGCATTTACTTCATGAATCATTTCATTGTTTGAATTCATTGCTAATTGCTTCATTTCAGGGTTTTTATTGAATTTACAGATTTAGGATTACATCTCGAAATCTTATTTAAGATTTATAATTTTATTGTGTTTTAATAAATCTGATTTAGGGTTTATTGTGTTTTGATGTGTTCTATTAAATTTGATGTAGGGCTTATAATTTTTGAGTATTTTAATAAATCTAATTTAGGGTTTGGAGTGTTTCAATAAATCTGATTTAGGATCTATAATTTTATTGTATTTTAATAACCTGATTTAGAGTTTATTGTGTTTTAATAAATATGATTTAGGGTTTGGAGTGCTTTACCAACAAAAAGGAATAGACAATGCTTGGTTATTAACACAGACCTCTCTTCATCACCACCACACTTTTTCTACTATTTTGTTTTGGTAAAGTATCAAAGAAAATGCTGGTATTCATAAGAAAGAATAATCAAAGAGAAAATAAGGATTCTCTTTTTTTTTTTTCTCTCTCTCTCTCTATTTTCTTCGGGCCAAGAGAGAAAAATGTCCATTTCTTGAATTTCTCCCTTCTAAGAAAGGAACATACATATAACTAATATTTGTCATTACAACAATCAAACAACTTTCCACCACAAGGGCAAATTGGTATTTGTCATTCACACAAAGTACCAGAAGCAAGTCTGTTTACCATGGATACAAATAAAAAGCTTTACATATGAAATTTTTTATAGCAGATATTTTTATGGTGGCAGATTTTTTACATGGCAGCTGATTTTTTATGATACTTAATTAAAACCGGAAAAACTAGATCAAATCGGACCAAAATTAATAAAAACGAAAGTACCAATTTAGAGGTGTAATCAGTGCGGTATTAGTTTTTCAAATTACAAAATCAGTATATACCGGTTCAGTTCTAAAATATGTCTAAAATCAGACCGAATCAGACTGATATAGACCGAAAGTCCATTTTCCCAGACCGAGCCAATCACCTCTAGTGGATTGAACCGAACCACTAGCTATCGATCCAGTCGGTCCATATCAATCAGGTCCAGTTTCAAATGGGAGACCCAATCATACAAAAAAGCCCATTCTCGAGTATACAAAAAAACCCGCAATGTGTATTTTCGGCCCATTAGTATTAAAAAAAAAAAAAAACTTATGGTGTTTATAATTTTGAATAATACAACTATTTAACTTTATTTGCACATTTTTCGCTTAAAAATAGCCTAAAAAAAGTTGTTCAAATTATCAAAATTGATAATTATATATTATTTAATTAATAAGTATATATTTAACATGTTATATTATCAATAGTCATAGGTTAGATAAAAATTACATAATTCACTTATTTTGATAAGTTACATAATTCACTTATATAACTATTATACAGAATAATATATGTAATTTATAAAAAAAAATATTTAAAAATATATGTTTCCAGTTTGGGGCAAAAAAATGCCACCCCACCCTAGAACCAAACTGAAACCCATTCAGTCCCACAAATGGAGGACTGAAACCAACCAAACAAGTTTTTGGTCTGGTCTGATCTGGATTGAATCATTTAGTCCAATCGGTTTTTCTAGTCTAGATCGAAAATTTTACACCCAAGTATGAGAAACTACCAAAAAATTGCTTCAGGTGTGGTAAAGTCATCCATTGAGATGAAGGCTTTGCTTTTGGGAGTGGGAATAAAAAAGCAGTGGTAGTGAGAACCAAGTCTTTTTAATAAAAAAAAGATTTGGTTTATTTTTAATTGATGATGATGAAGATTGAGAGACAAGGAAAATAATTAAGGGTGTTTTAGAGGATAAAGTGAAAGATATTTTTGTTCAATTGGTGGAGGCTGCTAGTCAACCCCGTTGAAAGCTATAAAAATATTAAATTGGAACTATCGAAGGTTTGGGAACCCTCGGACAATTCATAGTCTGTACCTACTAGTAAAGGACAAGCGCCCTAAGGTGGTTTTCTTAATGAAAACGGATAAGTTGGAGGTGGTGAGCAGGAAAATTGGCTTTGATGGTTGTTTTAGGGCTGGTCCAATTGGTAGAAGTGGAGGCCTTAGCTATCATGTGGTAGGCTGAGATTGACTTTGAACTGTTTAATTACTCTTTGAGACATATAAGTGGGTGGGTCTATGATGAGGAACATAGGTCTAGATGGTTGATGACGGGGTTTTATGGTTATTCAGAAGTAGGTCAAAGGCATTTGTCTTGAGTTTTAATGTCAAGGCTCAATTCTGTGAACTATCCCTGGTGCATTATTGGGGATTTAGATACAGATCTGAGAGTCAAATGGGGTCTTTCAGAAAGGCATTAGAAGATAATCAATTGCATGACCTAGACTATAATGGAGATGGTTTCACATGGAGTAATAAGCAAGGAGATGGAAGATTTACTGAGGTTGGACAGAGTAGTTGCAAATCTCTACTGGAAAGATATGTATTCTTCTGTCAAGGTAGAAAATTTGGTTGCAAGGTGTTCAGACCATAAACCTATTGTGTTGTTTGTACAAAGGGATCAATTTAGAAGATGTAGCAGGAAAAAGGAGTGTAGAAAGATAATACAGATAGAGGGTATTTGGGAATAGTACAAGCCTCTCTAAGGGTGTGCAATGATACTCTTTCATAATGGAGTAGAAATAGAATACAAGATAATGAGAAATAGATAAGAGAAAAAACTGTGATAATTAAGAGCTTAAAAGATAATGAGGGTGATTAGAATATTGATTTGATAAAGAAGATGCAGATTGAAGTTGGGGAAGTTATTAGAATAAGAAGATATTAAATAGAGACAAAGAGCAAAGAGGAACTGATATCAACATGGCGATAGAAATACCAGATTTTTTCATGCATATGCAACTCAAAGGTACAAGAAAAATCAGACTGTGGAGGTTAGGGATTCACAGTCAATTACTAGAACAGATCAGGGGGATATTCAAAAGGCTTTCCAAGACCATTTTCAAGAGGTTTACAACTCTATAATCCTACAGAAGCAGCCATACGTAGCTACTTATTAAATCGGGAATGTAGAGTAACAAAGGGGATGAATGAGGCTCTCCAGAAGGAGCTCGCTAGGATGGAAGTGGAGGACGCGCTGAAGTAGATGGTCCCTTTAAAATCCCCAAGTCCTAATGGGTTTGGGACATATTTCTATCAAGAATAATTGACCTTAATAGATGATGATGTAAATTCTGATGCCTTAAACCTTCTAAATGAGGGACAGTTTGATAATGACATTAATTTTAGATATCTTGCCTTAATTCCTACAGTAAAAAACCTTTTATCTGTTGGTGATTTTCGTCCAATAAGTTTATGTAATGTTTTATATAAAATCATTGCAAAAACTTTAGCCAATAGATTGAAGAATGTACTTCCAGCAATTATTTCTTTTCTTTTTTTAATAAGTAGCAGCAATTATTTCTTATAATCAGAATGCCCTTATCCCTGAGCGGTTGATCATAGACAATATACTTATAGCTTAATAGTTTATAAAGCCAGTATGGCTTTAAAATTAGATATGTCAAAAACATATAATATAGTAGAGTGGGTGCATTTGAAAAGTTGTGATGCAGAGATTAGGTTTCGAAGCTAGATAGATAAACCTCATCATGCAGTGTGTGACTTCTGTTCAATATGCAATATTAGTAAATGGGCAAGCAGGTAGTAATATAATTCCTACTAGAGGACTTAGGCAAAGAGATCCACTATCTTCCTACTTATTTCTTCTATGTGCTGAGGGACTTAGTTCTATGATTACTAATCAGATAGAGTTGAGGATGTCAAAGGAGTCTCAGTTGCAATGGGGGACCAATATCAGTCATCTTATGTTTGCAGATGACTATATGATTCTGTAAATCCACGGTGCAGAAATGGAAACATGTGGAAGATATGTTGGACAAATATGAAAAGGCTTCTGGGCAAAAATTAAATAAGCAGAAAACCTATGTATTTTTTAGTTCAAATACAAGCACAACAATAAGAGATAAATTAGTATAGGAGACAGAAGTTAGGGTTAGTGGGGATTATGAGAAACACTTGGGTTTACCTACAATTGTTGGAAGATCTAAATATAAATCTCTTAGAGGGATTAAAGCAAAAGAATATGGGAGAGGATCAATAATTGGAAAAACCACTTCCTATCTCAGGCAAGGAAAGAAGTTTTGATCAAAACTATAATACAGATTATTCCGACATACGCTATAAGTGTTTTCAAGCTCCCAAAGAAGCTTTGTCAAGAAATCTCAGCACTAATAGCTAGGTTTTGGTGGGGAATATGAAGCACGATCGGAAAGTTCAGTGGAAAAAGTGGAGTAAGATGGGTATATCAAAGAATGTAGGAGGATAGGGTTTAGAGATATAGAAAGCTTTAGTTATGCTATGTTAGCAAAACAATTTTGGAGATTAATGACCAACCCTAAAGCATATGCAGCAACATGAAGGAAAAATACTACAAACATAGTACTATTTTGAATGCCAAAATAGGTGGAGGTCCCTGAGGGAATGAGGGGAGTGGGAAATGGTAAAAGAATAAAGATCTGGGGGGATAGATGGTTGCCAACTCCAACTTCTTTTGAAGTCCTATCTCCAGTGAAATTGTTGAATAAAGAAGCAACTGTGGATGCATTGATTTATAGCTCTAGAGGGTGCTGGAATTATAATCTTGTAAAAGAAGTGATGAATGAAATAGAAGCAGAAATAATGTGGTCTACCTTTAAGTAAGACAGGATAGATGACAAAATGATTTGGGGCCCTAGTAAAAATGGCTCTTTCTCGATTAGAAGTGCCCTATTATCTTGCTGTTGAAATAAAAAAATAAATAATTGGGGGGGGAGCAATCAAATAACAAAGTTGACACTGAGGGATGGAAGAGGATATGGGAACATAATGTTCCAAATCCGGTCAAAATTTTCCCCTGGAGAGAGCAGCAAGTGATACTCTTCCAACAAAATGCAATCTGTTTAAGATGAAGATTACAGACAATCCTTTGTGTCCTATATGTGATCAGAAGGAGGAGACGAGTGGTCATGTGTTATGGAGCTGTGTGGCAACTTCAGATGTATGGGCAGATTCTCTAAGCTTTGTTCAGAAATGGGTACTCAAGTATGGGTGGAGCTGGGTCAAAGACTACAAAAAACAGGAACTGGAAGAAATGGCTTGTGGTTTCAGGAAGCTGTGGCACAGAAGAAACAGATTGGTGTTTGAAAATAAGTTCGAGAGTCCTAAGGCAATTTTAACTGCTGCAAGATTGAATTGGAATAGTTTATGCAAGCTAATGAAACAACTAGTGATGCTGTTGCAGGTGAAGGTGCTGTAATAGAGCTATAAGATGGCAAAAACCAGGTAATAATATCTATAAAGCTAATTGGGATGCTGCTATTGATGTGGAGAAAGTAAAAATGGGGGTTGGGGTTGTAATAAGGATACTTATGGGGAATTAATAGCTTCATTGTGTATGACAAAATTTTTTGTCAAAAATGTAATACTTGCTGAAATTCATGCTTTATGAAGGTCTTTGGTTTTCTGTTCTGGGAAAGGGTTAGAAGAGGTTATTTTTTAAGGTGATGCTTTGTCAGTTATCAAAGATGTGCAAAAGCATGAAGAGAATTGGGCATGGTACGGCCAGATGATTGAAGACATAAAGCATGTACTAAGTGGAAGACCAAGCTGGAGAATTCAGTATGTCCCCAGAGAAAGAAACTTGGCGGCACACAGATTAGCTAGATATGCTCTTTCTTGTGAGGAGGAGATTGTGTGGTTAGAAGATGGTCCAGATTGGATTAAAAACTGTATTCATCTAGAAAAACAATGTATTCGTTGATTATTTTTTATGAATGAAGTGAAGTTGATTTAAAAAAACAAATAATGCAGCAGAGCGATGAGGAGATCAAGAAGGTTACACTTCTTTTCTCACAATAAAATACGCACATCCTCCTCAACATTTTCCATGTTCTCTCGTGTCCAAAACTAAAAGGTCCTCAACTCTCAACATTTTCTAAGAGAAAAGCTAATCAAATTTGTGTCACTTTCTTAAGTCTCCATTTTCCCCTTAAATATCCATTCCGTCCTGCAAGTTTTACGAAATAAGCAAGAGAAAAGAAAAACCCGAGAGAAAAATTTTCATTTAATTAAGGAGAAACATAACAGCATTTGAGTGCCCATCATCCCCATAATAATTAGTTAGGTGAAAGTAAAGTCTCAAAAAAGACAGCTGCTTCACAACTAGCTTTGTCACTGCTCAACAAAAAGCGCTCAAGAATCGCTCCATCATGATCAGTCCTTATTAACTCCTTTCCCATGTATATTGCCTCAAGCTTCTCACCTCTGGGAAAGCATAGCGGTATTAGACTACATCTGCAGTTGATTAAATCGGAATGCCGAACTTCAAACATTGGCGCCCATGATTCCTGCACTCCGTATTCCTGCATTACCCATATCTCAAAATGGGTAGAACTATAACACCAACGACAAGTAAGACAAAGACGCCCTCCAAGATTCATCAAAGAATAGAAAATAATCTCCTCATGGTGATCGTCATACTGCTGGGGCATCGGCACCTCCCAAAACTCCTCCTCAGCTAAATCAAACGCAGTGATTGTCTCAGTATAATCTTCCAGCAAGACTTCCCAATGCAGAGTACCATTGCAAAAGATCCCTGCTGAGTCGTTAAAGTCAAAAATGAAATCTTCATTAGTTTTCCAGGAGTTTCTTTTCGACGAGAAGACCCTGCCTTCAAATGATGGGAAAAGGCCCAAAACGACCTTATAGTCTTCAGTGGATGAATCATAGCCGAAACCATGAGCACGTATCTCAAGATCGGGTGGAGTTTCAGGGGGGTCAGGCAACTTTCTGCGGGATCCGGTTGATGGATTCCAAATATAGAAACCCTCATTCTGAGAGAGTGAGACGCAAACCAAACCATTGCAAGAACCTACAATCTTAAAAGCACGCCCCTCTTGCTTAAACGGGAAAAAGAGCTCTCTCACAGCAGAACGGTCCCACAAAGGTGCATCGGTTTCTAGGGACCCAAATCTCAAAGGGGTCGATAATAGGAGTCTTTGGGTGTGTTCGGATGCTCGGTCGAAGTGCGATTTAGCGAAATGGGGATCGGAAATTAAAAAAAGCCATCGTTTAGAAACGCACCTGAATCGGACCAAAGATTTGACGGGCAAACGCAAGAGTATTTCTAGTATCAAGTCTTCGGGAAGAGTCTTCCTAGTCCTCAGCATTGCCGCCTTCTTTCTTCTAAGCGTCATCGCCGCCTTCATTCTTCAGTAATTTTTTCTTGGGAATGGCCCTGCACTTGCCATAACAGGCTACAGTAGCACCGGACTTGCAACTTAATACTAGCACAATTCCTATTTCAAAAAAAAAAAAGAAATACTCACAGAATTCCGAATGGCTTATTTAAATGCTTAATTAATTAAAATCTATTTTTTTTTTAATTTTAGCTGACTATTTTTTACCACACTTCATACCTCAATCTATTTATTCTTTATTTCTATTATTTTTATCTTTTTTATTCATTTTAAATATGTTCTCTATCTACGTATAAATTTATGATATTCTCATATCCTCTTAATAGTTTTCATATTTTAATGTGATTGCAATATCTCTTATTTTAAACATCAATAGTCTAATAAGAAATAAAATTGAAAATAAAAATAAAAATAAAAAAGCCCATTCATCTTTTTTTTTTCTACTTTTTTTCTCATATTTGCAAAGTTCTTATCAAGAGTATTTTTCAATTAAAATAAAATTATTATAACTTTATCATGTTTGACAAATAAAATTGTAAATGCGAGAAATGTAAAGAAAGTTAAGAAAAAAGAATAAAAATGATTAGAAAATGAATAACGCATTTTTCAATTTAACTCACATGTGTTTTGCTTTCGGGTGTACAAAAACTGCCAAAACCAACTGTAACCGAGT
Organism: Cyclocarya paliurus; assembly: GCA_029856935.1. Lineage (NCBI taxonomy): Eukaryota > Viridiplantae > Streptophyta > Magnoliopsida > Fagales > Juglandaceae > Cyclocarya > Cyclocarya paliurus. The sequence continues at coordinate 32,652,462 of CM056949.1, forward strand.
CAAATTGGTAGTTGGGAGTATGGAAGCGGTCGGTCGGCAGGAGAAATATATCAAAACTGACTTTGATCGGTTCAGTTTCGGTTTGAATCTAGTATATTTTAAATTATACTTTATAAAACGATATTATTTCACTTAAATGAGTGAAACGATGTCATTTTAGATTTATAATTCGTTTAAAAAAAATTAAATGTAACAGCACCGTTTGGCTTAAACGGTGTCATTTCAACCTTGGGTTTAAACACCCTCCTCCCCTCCCTCTTCTTCTCGACTTAGACTTCCCTCAAAGTTTCAGAAAAATCCCTTTCCACTTCCTAGTTCCAAATTTCCAACAAACGCCAAACAACGCAACACACGCAACATTCCCCTCCCTCCATGAATTTGTCAATGACACCTAGAGGTCAAGGTTTCACCCCTCTCGTGACTCCGTCCTCATGAGCCTGTCAATTGTTTCCCTACCTTTGTCCCTCACCTGTTAAAAAAACCCCACCGTGTGTTAAAAATAAACCCTATTGTGTGGTTGTGGCATCCATCAACGCCAATTAATATTCAAGAGTCAATGGATAATGTGAAAAGTTTTGTGGTAGAATTTAGTAATTTTTTTTCATTCAATATTCATTCACTCTTATAAATTAATTTAATTTATTTTTCATTATCTAAATACATTAATATTTGATGTTTTAATCTTATTAATATTTCTATATAGAGTTGGAAGCACAATCAGGGGTCACAATTATTGAAGACTACTTGGAAATCTATTTGGATGTTGAAGATTTAGCACAATTTTATTCAATAACAATTATTGCTTACTTACTTAAGATAATTTGTCTTGGTTTTTAATGTGTATTAAACATCTAGTGGAGTTTTTATTTTTTTAGCTATCTAGTAATTAGTATAGTAGTATATACTTGGTAGTTACTATTTAGTAACAGTATAAATGACATTAAAATTAAAATGAAATTAAATACTTACAATGGATTTAAAGATTCAACAAAAAGTCCAAAATGTTAATGATCTTAAATAATGAATTGAGCAAAAAAAAAAAAAAGGCCCAAAAAGACGTTCAATAGGGTAAAAACAATGGCCCAAAAAGGTTGGCCCAAACCAGTCAGAACCGACAAATCAATCGTGAACTAGCTAGAACTAGTCCAGCCATTTCCACCTCCCAATTTCGGCCAATTTTCTCCCCTAAAAACACCGATCGGTCCAGTAAGCTGAACTGACTGTGTCGATTTTCACCTATACTTTTGCATTGATTTTACATATCCAATTGAGACTTTTATTTTGACATGGTGTTAGCCATTTTACGTAAAAATACAAAATAGGTAAGGCATTATGAGTGCTCTAAGATTTGTCTCTCTCTTTCTCATAACATAATCTAGTTAAAAAAAATTTAATTGCAAGTGTGAATATGCGTCCTCCAAATCCCCAAAACATCAATTAGACAAATTTTATTTTATTTTTTAAAATAAATTAGTTACATCTAGAATTATGTTTGATACAAGTTCGAGAAAAATCAATACTCGACTATCTCATAGGCGTTATTTTCTCTCTACCAAAGGACCCAACCATCTCGGCCTCTCTGCCTAGAGGGGAGGGGGTGGAGTTTCGGCACCTCCCTCCTTCCCCCTGTCTGGCCTATGCCGGAACTGTCCATAGGTCTTTTTTTCCTTAGTTTTCTTAGTTTTTTGTTTATAGCACCAAGATGTGCCGATCTGCTGCCTACCAGCCTCCTACGACCGTCACACGCCCCACCATAAGATTATCCTATCACCAATCTGTTAGGTGGTCGAAGAAAATTGACAAATGAGCGGCACGGCATGAGTTTCACACACCACCACGCCATAGGAAGTTTGACACCGCCACATGAGGCACCATTAGGACTATTGGCTTTGGATATCTTAGATCCGACCTTTACCTTCTTTCCAAGAGTGGTGCGTGACTTACATGCACCTTCACAAGCAGTGATGATTGTTCGCCAGAAAATCGACACATCTTCTGGTTGTTACTTTCCTATGTTTCTGTTTTTCCTAACCAATAATCAAGATGAAGTGGTCGTGAAAGTCTCATCCAGTCAATCTAAGGGTGCTACCCGCCCCTACTGGGCAAGACCACCCCGCCCAGCATGGGGCGGGGGGTGGAGTTTTCACCCCCGTCCCCTGCCCCCGGGATGCATGGGCGGGGTGCCGGGCGGATTCCCAATCCGCCCCGCCTCCATCTACTTTAAAAAAAAACAATACATTTTACTTAGTTTAAAAATTATTTCTAAATCTAAAAATGATTAAAAATACATTTTTAGACCCAAATTATAAATTTAAATTTTGTAAATATGACTACAATTTAAAAACTATGTAATTTTTAAATTTATTAGTGCATATTTTGTGTACATTATAGTGTATTAATTTTTAAACTATGTAATTTTTAAATTTACCAGTGCATATTTTGTGAATAAGTCTAACAAATTGTAATATATATTTATATATACACAATTTGTAAAATATAAATACATATTTATGTTTATATATAATATATATATATATATGTAAGCGCGAGGGGGAGGGCAGTCCAGACCAGCAAAATGCAGCTCACACCAATCCACTGCGACTTGTAATCTTAGTATTATAGTCTATTTATTAGATTATGCTAAAACTGCTTCAAGCAGCTTCCCTTTTATGAAAAATGTGTGTGAGCCAATTTTTTTGTTTTAGATCCCTCTTTTTTATTTTTCTTGTGTTGTTTTTGTTTATTTTGGGATGAATGTTGGGGCCTCCCACCCCCATTGAATTTAATATCTTGTAGCCACTTAGTTTATCTATAAAATACTTGCTTTAAAAAAAAAATAGATACAAGCCGGAGACAAGCCTCTCTCTGGATATATTTTTCAAGCATAATATATAATTTGTTTTCAAGGAATTAATTTTTTCATATAACAAGGAGATGTTTCAACATTAGCTTGCAAGTGTAGTACTCATTTGATAGTGTTATTATCTTGTAGAAATATTATTTTTTATCATAAATTTTATTATCTCTCATTGCATTAACTAATGCGACTTATATTAAAAGACTTTATTTAAACATTTAACCTATCAGTTTCTATTCATCTTCAAGTTTGGTCATCTTCCGTCATTGTGCCGAATGGATAACCACTTCAAATGTGCAGAATCAACAATTGTGATGATTACAATATATTTTTTTATTTTTATTTTATAACCGGTGAACTACCCCACGACACAGACCTTAGACTCACACATAGAACCTAAACTCCCAGAGAGACTAGCATAGCAACCCACTGCCAGGGGACCACTTAAATTGCAGTTTGATCCCACGAAAAATGGAACATGTGGTATGAGGCTCATGCATCACTTTGCCCTTACCACTTGGGCTACCCCTGGGTGGGTATAACAATAAAATTTAAGATAAAGAATAGTATTACTCTGTAGTTTTAATTTTATTGCTCTCCCATGTCCGATGCAAATCCGACGGTCTCCTCATATAGTTCCAACTCAAATTTATACCATAAATTTGAAATAAAAAAATCAACAACTAATTTCACACTCTAATAGCCGATTGCATTTTAAATATTGTACAAAAAGAGGGTCTGCTGACCTGAGGGGGGACACAATACTAATTATCAAGCCTGAGAGAATTTTAGCCTGTAAAGCTAGCCCCCTAAAATCAAAATCCAACCACAATGCAATCTTAATCCACTCAAATCTCAACAATCCAAGATCAACAACCTTATTTAGTCACTTCCCCCCATCTGGGGCATAAACCCCTTATTTACCCAAGTCTTGGTTTGAAGATGAACATGTGATTTCAAAAGCGATAAGCATTTCTGATGCTATTAGAAGTTATTAGCTTCATTTATCTCCATGAATATACTAACATAAAGGCACATGTATACATACATAAACTCACAGACATAGAGCTTAATGATCATCAACCTGTATCCGCACATCGAAATACCATTCAAATACGACAATGAGAACAAAAGAAGCATTTCATATGATCAGTGAATAAAACACCAACTATTCTGCAAAACAGTGATAGACAGATTATGAGTAGGTAAATATCGTCAAGAATCAAAACCTCGATTGAGACAAAAGAGCCAAATTTGTTTTTCATAAAATACATTAAAAGTCATAGTTTTCGATTCACATTATCCTCCAACAAAAAAGGTCCACAACCAAAATAGAAGAACGACCACAAATGGGGACAGATACCATGGGCACTTCCATTTTTACAATATTACATAGCAACAAGATATCACCCTCATCGTCATTGTCATTGTCATCATTGCGTCATGCCTTGATTTCTTTTATAAGTCAATTCTATATCTGCAATTTGGGGAAAGAAGAAATACCATAAGGAGAACAAAAAAATTTATCAAGAGCTAAATAAGCACAATAAAGACATGCATCCTCTAGTGTATCAGTTTTGCAGGAAAAACAACTAACAAGTCAAATACAGTTAGCAAACAATGATATGATCCCACAAAGATCAAGATACCTCCAACAAACGCAAACAAGGAAGAAGAGCTAGTAAGAAAGACCGAAGTATAACCACACACATCTCAAATTATGTAGAACAATAAGGACCCCTTAAAGTCTTATACAAATGCAAACTTTTGAGATGTAGACGCAATATTTTAGAAGAAACTTCCATTTTACTCCTTGTCTAGGATGCTTCCAAGGTAAGTAACAGCTGAAAATCCCTCGAGTCTAATATAAGAGTACTAGAAATCTCATTAGCAGAAATGAAACAGCTCCCACTTTGCGTCAAATTTATCATGTCCAGTCAAAATCATTGTGCGCTTATAAGAGGACAGAAAGAAATTGTAGCAAAGATGGATTCAAATAATCCTCGTAAACTATAAAATTTTGCCCAACACATTCTTCAGTTTCCTTTCTCTAGGAGCATAGAAAACAAGTTTATTAATCATAGTATTAGAAGCCAGGCTGTAACATACGGGTCCTAAATTAGGGTTTAGGATTATTATTATTATTTTGGTAATATTTTATCGGATCAGTCTTGAGAGAGTAATTTTATTTGAGTAGGATTCTTCCACTCTGTATGCCATTTATCCCTCTTGATTTCCTAATTTGAATAATTCCCTAATCGGTATCCAACTCTCACTTCAAAACCCTCCCATAAATCCCCTCTTTTCCCTCACCATATTCCCCTCTTTTTGTTGTCTGACTGGGTTAGCCCGGGTTAGACCCGAGCCGAAACCCGGATGAATTTAGATTTTAAACCCAGAACCCAGATTTACAACCCAATACCCCCCCCCTCTTTTTTTTTAGTTTGAATGTTTTGATTTTGATTTTTTTTTTGTTCCTTTCTTTGTGGGGCATTGTCGGCTTGTCCATCTCTCCTTGATCTGAAAATTGTTGGCCTGTAAGTTTTTTTTTTATCTGGAAATAATGCAAATGTACTAGAAAGTAAACTTCTACCTATCAGGAATGCAGAAGATAGAAAGCTTCCAAAAAAGATGGTAAAAACTTTCAAAAACATCGGTAAAAATGAAGCAATAACTAGTATGCACGTCAAAAGTGGAAGTATAGCTTGCAATCTATCATCTGCCGACAAAAAATGAATCCCATTTCTTAGAAGTGAAAAATCATGTAAATCATCAGTAACCAGCAAAGTACCTGCTATATGTGTAACTATATTTAATATGGACCCATGTCTCAGAAGTGAAAATGATAGGAATTCCTGATGCTTAAAATTCAGACAAGAAAAGATAAAGGAGAGATGGACAGCAATTTCTAGATCAAAACATTCAAACTAAATAAAATTAAAAAAAAAAAAAGAGAGGTCATGTTGTAAATCCGGGTTCCGGGTTTAAAACCCTGGACCCGGAACGGTAAAAAATCCGGCCCAAATGAACAGTCCTACTGATGAACCGCATCGACGCATGCTGAGACCAAGGCTGCCAGTTTTCTCCGCCCTAATTGACCGGTTCGGCTGGTTCTAAGCCACTCCAAAAGTCGTCAGTGCAGCATCGGTTTTGGATTGAAACCGCACCGACAACGTCAATTTTCAGCCCTAACCCATAGCCTTTTTGTAAAATGCCTCTTGAAGGAACTTTTTGGGTAATTACATTTCTGCCCTTAAGTGTCTATGAAAGATCTCGTGTTTTAACTTTGTTCAGTACGTGGGCTGATCTCTTATGTGGGCGTGATGTTTAAATTGGGCTGGTTGTATTTTACAGAAATGGTTGCACTGGCTCTAAGTGGACTGATTTTCCTTAATTGGGCTGGGCTGGAATTTAAGTTAGGGCAAAGTTTTACCTGAATAAATATGAGCCCATAGACTTACTTTTATCAGAAAATATTTAAGTGCTTTAGTATATATTAGTAAGTATTAAATTAAAATTAAACCTATTTTATAAATCCTAACAGATTTGTATTAAGCCTAAATTACGCTACTTAGTATATTTGAAAGATTGGATATTATGATTTTAATAATTATATGATATTAGTAATTATTGAATTTAGCATATAGCTGAATATTTTAGTTCATGATGTGTTCAATTGGGTAGAATGCTACGACACGTTTTCTAGAAATTTAGTAATGTCTAGTACCTCGTATAAGTAACGAGCTACGAAGTAGGATTCAAGAAGCAGCACTAAAAGGTAAGTAGCATGATCATAACTTTGAGTGTGCTGTAACTATTCCGTTTTAGCATCAAAATTGTGATATTTGCCTATGCCACGCTACGAGGCAATTCAAGGTTAGCCCCTTTTCATGAACTTCGCACTATGCTAATATTGATTGTCGTTAGAATGGATGATATGTTATGAAAATCACACATATGCCATATTTAATGTTATGCCATGCACAAGAGTACGCCATGCCATGTAAATTCATGAAGTCAACATGTTCATATGCATTATTAAAGTTAGCAAGAAAACACATGAATGACAAACAAGTTTTAAGATTGGCCTTAAGTTATGGGTGGATGTGTAAGCCATGGACTCAACGTGGTCCACCAGATGTAAGCTATTATGTTTTGAGGTGACATGGACCCAAATGTGTTTCACCATAGGTTATGATATATGATGCAGTGCCACAGACTCAAACATGGTTCACCATATGTTATGTGATAACACAGACCCAAGCGTGTATCATTACATGAGATGATACATTACAGCCCTGTGGATCGAAGTGTTCAGCCGAGTAGAATTAACTTGGGTAATGCCTGCCACAATGGTTGAGTTATTGGCCAGCTGGACATTTCTGGGAGGTGGTACTCAAATCAAAGCCGTATGGAAGATGGTCTCTATCTGCATTATGTGGTGCATATGGCTAAGTGTAATGATCAGACATTCGAAGATAAGGAGTGGACTCTAGAGGAGCTTCGATCTTTATTTTTCCGTACTTTATTTCTATGAGCCATAGCTATAGATTTTAATGGTCTTAATTTACATGATTTTCTTGTTCTCACTTCTGCGACCTGGATAGGTCTTTGTCTCTTGTATAACATCTTGTGTACTTGGGCTTTGCCTATTCTTATCAATAATATCGTTTACTTATAAAAACAAAAGGTTATGTGTATGTGTGACGATGCATGTAAGTTTTCAAAACTAAGCCTAATGTTAAACTAAGTTACATTTACAGTATGATGTGCAATTATTGAGTCTTCGACTCATTTGTTTGTTTCTCTGCTTTTACGTTTTAATATCCCGGATGATTATTTCATGGATACAGAGCAGGAGTACCAAGAGCAAAATAAACTTTTAGAGACTTAGTGTATGATTTAGAAATCTAAGCAGTGTTGGTATCACATAGAACTAGCTTATGTCATTTCTTTTATTTTCAGCTTTTATGTTATGAAAGACTGTCATGCTAGATAAGTTTTATGATTCGATAGATGAGGTATTTTATGAGACTGAATTTCTTTACCGGGTGTTATGTTATGAATGTATGTAAAATTCCTGACGTACACGAATGGGTGTTACAACTTACACAGGCATATGAACTTATGCAATCAACCAGCTTCTAAAGTTAATATGTCAAATTCATCCAGTTAAACCAATAATCATGTGCGTAAGAAGTCAAACAATAAAAGTCGTAAGATAAAAAGTAAAAGAAGCGGTTCTTGAAGGATTTTGCAGAAGAAGCATGTTACGTCTAGCAGTAAATGCAAGATGCTTGAGTCTACTTGCAGGAAAACAAACCAAAACCTATTAGCCTCTCGAACCCAAGAAAAATAAACCAAAAGGTACTTCCAGAAGCAAATTAAGGAAGGAGAGTGGAACCAGTAACGCTACAAAATCACCAAAAGTCATGTAATTGACTACAAAAACAGAGTATAACCACAAGAAGAATTCCCGGGCCATTTAATCTGAAAACATAATGTACCCTACAACATTCGTCACAATGTTAATCGCTGTCACAACTGTTAAGAAGAAACAAATCCCCAAGCACAACTCCTAGATAAAAATTCAGAGACTAACAACCTATTTTTGTAAAATGGGTTAACAGAAAAACTTGTCCTTTTGAGGATTGGAACAGACTCATTTCAAATCACGCAGGATGCTATGGAACAATTGCAATCTTCCATCCATGTAATCTTGAGATTTAGAAAAGCCAAGGTTCTGCATTTCATTCCAAAATAAATAACAAAAAAGAGAAGAAAAGAAAAAACGATCCCATCTAAATCTTACCTCGTAGGCTAGGTGATAAAGGTGGAATAGCCAGATAAATCATGGAAATACACCAGCATTTGAGTGCAGTACCGATGGTTATCATCGGTCTTCATCACAGAGAAGGCGTTGCCATCACCACCGTAATGATTAGGTGAAAGTAAACTCTCAACGAAGACAGCTGCTTCACACGTAAGTGAGTCACTGAAGGCCACAACATGTTCAATCTCTCCTTCAGGTTTACATATCATTAACTCCTTTCCAGCATATATTACCACCAGCTGACCACCTCTCGAAAGCCAAAGAGGGTTTAGATGATATCTGGACACTTTTAAATGAGAATACGCAACTCTGAGCATTGGTGCCCATGATTCTCCGATTCCATAATCCATCATTCTCCATAAGTCTATATGGGTACGAGTATAACCAACTAAACACAGGCACCCTCCAAGGTTCCTCAAAGTACTGAGAGGTGCTCGTCGAGAGTGTTCATCTTCCTGGATGGGCATCGGTATCTCGTGGAATTTCTCCTCTGCTAAATCAAACGCATATATTTCGTAACGAGCGGGCTCGCTCACTTTAAGGTGCCAATGCAGAGACCCATTGCAAAGGATCCCTGCTGGCTCTTTCGCGCCATCTGAATAGTCGAGGTCATGAAGAATACCTTTCCATGAATTTCTGTTTAAAGAGAAAACCTCGCCTTCACTTGAACGGCCTCTTATCATTTTTCACAAGCCGGTAAGAGCATTGGTAATGGTCTAACCATTTGTCAATGCAAGTCAAAATTAAAAAAAAATGTGAAGAAAAACACTTGTATTGGACTAGCTATAATAGATAAATTTTACATTTTAACTACAGTAATTATTAGGAGCTCCTGTAGATAGGTCAAATTATTTTTTTAATATTTCTCTACCTCCTAATAACTGTAGATAACAACATTTCTTTTACAATACATGTTGGGTAGAATATATTTATTAAATAATTAAGATGTGGGAATAAATAGTTGAATTTTTTTTATATAAAAAAATATAATTAATTAATATATGAAGTGTATTTATAAAATGTTAAAAAAAATTAATATTATTAAAATTAATATTATTTTATTATTATTTAGACTTTAAGATAACTAGTTTAATATAGACTAATATTTTAAGAAATAATCTTCCCAACCTCCTACTATTCACCACACTCCACACTCCATTTTTTTTTTTAATTTTTTTTTATCAAATATTTTTTTTATGAATAGTGAATAAAAAATTTGAAATATTTAAAAAAAAATAAATTCAAAAAAAATATTAAAAAATATTAAAAAGTATGGAGTGTGGAGTGTGGGTGAATAATAGGAGGTTGTGTAGCATTTCTCATATTTTAACTAGTTCATATTATAACTAAAAGATAACATTCTAGCTAAATTTTAGACTTGACAATAGTTAAGACATTACCAATACTCTAAGAGGCCACAAAAAGCTTGTAGTCATCGGTGGATGAATCATACCCAAAGCCATGCCAATAGGCAATATATAAAGCCACGTAGTGGAGCGCCAGGATCTGGCAATTTCCTGTGGTCTCCAGTTGAAGGATTCCAAATATAGAAACCTTTATGGGGATGGAGAGCCAAACAAACCAGACCATTGCAAGACCCTATGATTCTAACACGAAGAGAATTCTCTGGAATGGGACGACGAGTTCTCTGAGAGCGGAACTGTCCCCAAATGGCACGTCGCAGCCTAGGGATCGAATTTCAGAACTGGATGATATAAGAAATCTTTCGGGGTGCTCAGAAGCTAGCCCGAACTGCGATTTAGCGAATCCGGGATCCGAGATTAGCGAGCGCCAACGTTTAGATACACACCTGCATCGTATTAAAGATTTGACCGGCACTCGCAAGAGGATTTCTACGACGACTTGTTCGGGTAGATAAGTCGTAGTCATCGCTCTTCTATCAAACATCGATCGACCCAAAAATGCTTTGGCGCCGGCGACTGAAATGATAACCCTTGAGTGCAGAGATCATAATTGTTGCTGCGGGGTAGTATGAGAAAGTGTACTGTCAGATCCGGGCAATTAAAAACCATACAGAAGAGGAAAGTGGCCTCAGTTAAAAGTTCTTCTATACAAACAGTCACTCAGTTTTTAGCGTTTAAAATGGGATAGTTTGAGATAAAATTAAATAAAAAATTATTTTTTAATAATATTATTATTTTAAATTTTAAAAAAATTAAATTATTTATTATATTTTATTTAAAAAAATTATAATAAAAAAAAAGAATAAGAGGTTTGTGATGAATTAATACCCTATAGCCTTTTTAGCCCATCAGTTAATGCTTTTATTGCTTTGTCGTCCGTCCACCACCCAGAAAAAGTCTTTTTGTGAGTCCGAATTGCACGTGAGTTTGAAAAGAAAATAAGTGCTTTCTCTCCGCATTCAATTCGCCCGGCGTTTTTTACGGAAAGCAAAAGCTGCATGTTTCGCTTGTTGCCCTCGCTCAGCGTTGCGTCCAGACCAAAATTTTTTCCATGCCGATTTTATTTCTTGGTGCGTCTTTTTATCTTGTAAAAAATTTGGATTACTACTCTCTTATTATTTATTTATGTTTTATATTTAATTTTTTAATTTTACTTAATAATTAAGAAAGTAATTTTTAACAAAATTATATTTTTTTTTAATTTTTCTTAATTATTAAAAATATTTTAAAAAAATAATAAAAAAATTAAATATACTCTAAATAATAAATAAGTAGTCCCTTTTATCTCTCTCTTGAGTGCCTTCCATCTGTCCAAGAGAATAGGTTCCGCGTGTGTTGCCTATATGGGAAAAATATAAACAAGAGAAATGTTAAAAACGACGATGTGTTTTGAATAAATATTATTCAATTAAATCATAAATTATAAAATTAAATATAAATTATACTATAAACTAATTTAAATCACAATATTGATTTATGTATCTTAACTATTTATTCATCTAAAAATCAATAATAATGTCATGAAATAATTAAAATATGTTAATTTTAGATGTATAAAATATATAATAGTTGAGCTTATTCAGTGAGTTAAGATGAAATAAGTTAAGATAAAGTTGAATAAACTATTGTCAGAATATTATTTTTTTAATATTGTTATTATTTTAAAACTTAAAAAAGTTGAATTGTTTATTATATTTTATGTGAGAATTTGATAAAGTTGTAATAATGAGATGAGATGAAATACTTTCACTATTTAAAGGGAGCCTTAATGAAACGTGTGTTTTAACAGGTGAATGCTAAGACGCCGTTTGGATGTTGAGTTGAGTTAAGTTAAGTTGAGTTCTCTATGAATAGTAGTGAGTTGAGATGGTGGAGTGAGTTATGGGAGACTCACTTAAAATGAGTTTAGATGTGTGAATATTAAGATAAGTTTTGATATATTTTTGGGAAGTTGAAAAAGGTTGTGGATCCCGTGTGTAAATAAGTGTTAAGTTGAAAAAAATTGTGAATCACACGTGTAAAAAGGTTTTGAATTGAGATAAGTTTAATGATTTGAAAGTTGGGTGTTTGGATGTTAGAAGATTTCTAAATCTGAATTAGACTCAGCTTGCTCGATCAAGGAACCAAACACAGCCTAAATCAAAATTTTGGCATTCCCCCCTTTCCCATCTCGGTTCTCCTCCGCATGACTTTGTCGCACAACTTGTGGTGTTGCTTTTCACCACTCATTTTTCAAACAGCGCCGTCTGGAGCTACTTTTGTATTTTTGTAGTCTACATTTTCCATTTTCTATTTTCCAGCATCTCGTATGTCGTGTATTTTTGTATTTCTTGGATCTGCATTTTTGTATTTGTTGGATCTATATTTTTTTTATCTTTTAACGGTTGTTGATTTTAGATATTTTCTCATACTAGAATGACAAACTTTAGTAGCATTGTTTAGTCTACATTAGTCTGCATTATTTTCAAAGTTCATTTAGTTTTTGGATATTATCTCAAACAAAGTTTGGGCCAGCAAAAAGGGATCGTTAATTAGAATGAGATAAATTATTGATCTCTTGATTCGTGTCTATGAGTAAATAGTTTAGGCAAGTAAAGATCAGGAAAGCGGAGTGACACAAGTCTATTAGATATATACAACATTAATGACATATATTGGTTATAAATGACGAAGTATATAATGTACACATTATATATGAGTCATAAATTTCATCTAACGCATGATAATCAAGACCTAACTCCAACTTAGTGCCAATCAATCAAGCCTTGATAAATCTACCAGCATGCTTGCAGGTGTTAGCAATTAATTTGATGTTGGCAATGGATAGTTTTAATTTGATTAAATATTATGAAATCCATGTATAAGTACATATATTCTTCTCCCTCCCAATCGTAAGATTCCTTGGCCTTAATTTCCAATCTTTATTAAGCAAACCTAAAACTAGATGCCCCAAGTGATCACTTTAACAGATTGGTACGTACCTTCCAAGCTCAGTTATTTTATCCTTGAGGCTACTAGGATGATTCTTTGAGTGTAAAAGAAGAACTTGGGCAGCATTGTCTACAAATCTCGAAGGAATGTCTTTAAAATGTAATGAACCATGCATGCATGCATGCATCCCATCGCATTCATGTTATGCAGTTGGAAGGTAGGCGTTAATTTGATGCTTTATGCTTCCAGCATAATCTTAGTACATATGTGCAAATAGAACCTGTCATGTCCTTGTGCATAAGACTTTTCATACCATGAATAATCAAACCCACAATTTTAATAATAGTACAAAATAAGGCGAACTCCTCCAACTCAGAGAATTTTACTGTAAAAGGTAGAAAGAAAATAAAAAAGTAAGTAGAGATTATCTGATTAAGATCTAATTTGAGCCTTTTATTGAGTGTGAAGAGATGCATGCCTGGTTTTGGCCTTTTGTACTCTTTTACGTATCAGTTGGTTTGATTTATGGATATGTTGAGGGATTTTTTAAGCTAATGTTAATTTTGGAAATGGTTGCAGATATAAAATATTGTTCCCAATATTTAGTTGAAATAGTGTGATAGACAAAGAGGAAGATGGAGGGCCACACGGGCCTTCTACATTGATTTCACCTACACAGATATGATACACATTAGTTATTTGAAAAATGTTATGGTGTCAAATATTGTAGCATTTAGTTAATCAATTGTTTATTTGGATATTATAGAGATATTATAGTCTTGTAAATCCATACTAGCCGCCATATATGATGACTCCAAATACATATCCAAATTCATATCCATACACTTGAGGTATCCAGGTAAATATATTTTTAGTATATTGAATTTTTTTTACGTGCGTGCATTCGAGTCTTTCTAATACAATGAATAATTGCAGCATCCGGCGATGCCACCCTTTGGACCAACCATGCCCTACCCTCTATTGAGTAATTTGGAAGAGTTGAGATGAGGTCAATATACAACCCAGGTAGTTCAATTTCATTATTTTAATGGTTTCTTCTTGTACGCGCGTACTTTCTACATTGAATAACACAATATGTAATTTCAACATCCAGTAATGCCACCCTTTGTTACAACCATACCTTACCCTCCGTCGGGTAATTCGAAGGAGTTGAGGCGATGTCAAGATTCGACCCAAGTAGTTCAATTTCACTATTTTAATGATTTTTTCTTGTACGTGAGTACTTTCCAAACTGAATAACACAATGTGTAATTTCAGCATCCAGCGAGGACACCCTTTGTTACAACCATGCCCTACCCTTCATCAGGTAATCCGGCGGAGTTAAGGCGATGCCAAGATATGACTCAAGTAGTTCAATTTCACTCTTTTAATTGTCTTTCTTTGTACGTGCATACTTTCCAAATTGAATAACATAGTGTGTAATTTCAGCATTCGGCAATGCCACACTTTGGTACAATTATGCCTACCCTTCGTCGAGTAATCTGGAAGAGTTGAGAAGAGTTCAAAATACAACCCAGATAGTACCCTTTGACGTTTAACAAAATTGTATTATACATGCGTACTATCCAATCTTTCTAATAAAATGGATAATTTCAGCATTCAACGATACCACACTACTAACCAATTATGCCCTACCCACACTGCGTTAGTGATTCATCAACTATGTCATTTAGTACTGAAAGTTAAAAGAATGTTGGAGATACACTTTTAACCCAATGAGTTAACATCCATTGTATATAATAGAAATGCTAATCCCAACCATAAATTCTTCTTTTTCAAAAATTTCATCACATAAATATAAAGTCAAATGTGGAGAGGACGAATGAAGTATTAGATGATAATGAACGAGTTAAGCCTCTAAAATCTAGTATCCAGTTTGTCACTGATAAAAAGGTTCTAGCCTATTACGAATGATATGCAGACAAGAGGGTTTTGGTATTATCACAAAAAGGACGAAGAGATAGGTAGATGAAAGTGTGAAGTATGTGAGGATTGGTTGTGCACATGGCAGCAGATACTATCCTAGCCACGGTAATTTATTGAAGCTACAACTAACAATTAAAACAGATTCTAAGGCGGAGGTAAATGTTCACTTGGTGACTAGGGTATGGATGTTGATCATTATTGATCTTATTCACAATCACAATACTGTCAACCCACGAAATTCTAGATTTTCTACATCTCACAAGTGTTTAGATGAATACAGTCAAAGAATGCTTGATTTGAATGACAGCAAATATTCGAATGAATAAGAATTTCAAAACACTTGTTGTTGACATGAGTGGGTATGAGAATTTATGAGTATTTCAGAGATGTTATCATCTTCGATACGACATACCTAGAAAATAGGTATATGATGCATTTTGCTCCCTTTGTTGGTGTAAACCATCATAAACAGTCCATACTATTAGGGACAGGCTTGATTTCAAGGGAGTACATAAGTACTTTTGTGTAGTTGTTTCGAGCATGGTTGTAGTGCATGGATGGACGGGCACCCAAAGCCATCATAACAGACCAAGACAAAGTAATAAAGAGTAGTATTGCCATTGTATTCCCATATAGTCGCCATAGATATTGTTTTTGGTATATAATACAGAAACTGCCCTAGAAGTTGGGACCTAACTTGGAATTCAACTTAGGTTTGAAGGTTTGAAGACTTCCATTTAGAGTGCACTCTATGATACATAGAGTTGCGAAAAACTTGAGGAAAAGTAGGGGCAACTACTTCATAAATATGACCTATGCATAGTTGCAGTGGTTGAAAGAAATTGTCAATCAATTTGACAATGCCCTAAGGAAGAAGATGAAGGTGGATACGACAACTGATTTCAATTCTTTCAACCAAACAATCTCATGTGTATCTCCATGGAAAATTCAGAGGCAGTCTCAATTATTGTATACGAATACAAAGTTTAAAGAAGTCCAAAGAAAGGTTTCGGGGATGATTTTATGTAATTACGAACTTGTCAGCACGTAAGGTTGCATTTTCACCTTCGATTTTTTTGAATAATGTTCCACCTTCAATGACCATGGCAAAATCGTGAAATACTCACTTCGAACTTCGTCATCTTGCTTGTGAAGCTGATTCTCTCTCTCTCTCTATTAGTTTATCCTTTTTTTAGCTTCATACTTACGCAACAATAAAGCATCCTCCCTTTTTCGAACTTTATTCTCTCTTATCAAGATTTTCTCATGTATCAATTGAAGTATATATACCTATATGAAGAATTGACATATTACTTCTCCCTGCGTAAAATTCAAGAATTTTAAATTTGAAATATAACAACTTTGTACATACATCCAAAAGCAATACAAAAATATGACAAATTAATTATTGTGTTATACTTTGGATAGACATAAAATTTCCTTTGAGAATTTTTATCGGTGTGGGAGATATTTAATAGTGCTTTCAAATCACACCAACAACTTGGTAATTCCATTTCGAGTGCATCAACTACACATGATGATGATTGACAAATGATGGGAACTATTAAGGAATGCCCGCACACTATGATAAATGAAGTTAGGTAGCTACATCCAATTCTGTAACTATCTTTGTGTTAAATGGAGTCACATGGAAGAGACCAGCTGATAAGAATCTTCTAATTAATGTCTAAGTTCTAGGTTTTTACCTTACACACAGGGAGGTAGAACAAATCTCCCCTTTCAATTATTAAACATTCCATAAAGACCGTTGTTTATATTGTGCACAATCTTTTAGACCACGTTTTGGGATGGAGGCACCATATATCTAGACCATGTCTTGAACCAGAGGCAACAAGGTTGTTTGCTTGTTGGTTTAGATTTTATGTTGTTTTGTAATAACTGCCAGACAACATGATCAGTCTCTGCTTTCTTCTTTAGATGATCGCTAATACTGGCAGATGATATTCCAAATAAATGCATTGTTGAACTTTCTCAGTTTTAGTGATCATGTAATAACCTTGAAAAATGATATTAGGGTGGTGAAAGAGTCTAGTGCTTTGATTGTCGGTTTGTTTTCCATGTTCTTGATTTTATTAGCTTGGATGGTCCTTGCTTCTTTCATAGCCCTTTATTTTAGAATTGTTGTAATGGTAATATTTATAGCTCCAAAGAGAAAGGGAGAAGGTCAAAACAAAAATTAAGAAAGAGAAAAAGAGGGAGGAGAAGAATAAGAGAACAAAATCACATAGAAGAAAAACCCACTATTATTGTTGACGACAAAAATAGAAAGCTCAGTTATCAGAAGAATGAGCAACTAGAGAAAACTAGAGCAAATCCATGTGGAGAATATTTTCAAAAGTAAATTGAAACTGAGACTGAACAATTTGAAAAAAGTGATCTTATTGAAAAACAGGAGTAGCCAACATTTGTCAAAAGCGTCATTGTTCCTAGTCAAGTACATTTATGCTCTTCTAATGGAAGGAAAAACATACTTGTTGATGAGCTCATAGTTGAGACAAAAAAATAACTCCCTCGTTAGTGCCAGAGAGGATTGAAACATCGTTTAAAAATACATCGTTTAAAAGTGAGATTAAGAAGATAGAATAACTATATAAAACTTTGATTAAGAACTGGGGGCCACCTTTCCCTCAGGACCAGGAAAATTTCTTTAGTGATGAAAAGTGGCTTAAAAGAAAATTAGCAAAGCATGTGATAAGCTACGGTCATTCTCAAGACTTCTAAGCTATATAATGGACAACATTACAACGTGGGAATCTACAAAAAATCTATCAAAAATCAACTTTCACTAAATCAGTGTATAGTCAGCAACCAAAATCCACATAATCTACAAAAAATAACCTTCAACACAATCATAGTATTGTCAACAACTAGATACTAGAAAATCAGTGAATACTAGAAAAAAACCTACTCAAAATCTAAGTTGAATGCTCAGTGTATATAGGAACAAATCAATGTAATTTAGAGGGCTAAGGTAAATGCTCAGTGTATATACGTGCAAAAAAAATACATAAAATCTATCAAAAATCAAGCCTCACCATATCAATGTAATTTGAATAGGAAAGATGCCTAACATTTGTTACTGTGATGAGAGGAAGGAACATCTAGACGCAATTTGGGTTGGTGTGCGACGTCTGGAGTTTGCAACAGAACCTCTTGACACCATCTAGAGTTTGAGAGTGAGAGAGAGGGATCGAGGGTTAGCATGAGATCCTTACAAGAGAGAGGACTCAGTGAGAGGGTCAGAGACAAAGGCCACTGAAAAGAGGAATCAGTGAGGCGAGATCGGGACTGAAGAGGGTGAGGGAGATGGGTATTCTTTGAGGACGAATTCTTCTAGGATTTTAGGGGTGAGAGACGTGAAGGGGCTGGGGTGAAAGGTGAGGACTAAATCTTCTAGGGTTTCAAGGGTGAGAGACGTGAAGGGGCTGAGGTGAGGGGGAGTGATTTGTTGCTGGGGTGAAGGGCGTCGAGGAGAAGAGTATAAAGGAGAAAAGTCTAAAAGGTTGGATAAGGAAGAAGAGTCTGAGGTCGGGGTAAGGGGTGTTGCAACGAGGGGTGAGGGCTGGGGTAATAGAGAAGAGGGAGAAAAGTCTGAGGGTAGCTCATGAGGGTTAAGGGTTGTGGGGGATAAACCATGACGTGGCCAACGAATCGAGTTCACCAAGTCAAGTGTGTGGTGTGCAACTCACGGACTGGAGGTTGGTAGATTTTGCCTCAGTTAAAAGTATCAGTTGGCGCATTAACAGAAAAGGACAAACTCCATTTGGATGAAAATTGAGTGGTTCTTGGAACCAGATGTGGTGTATAAGTGGAATTTACACCCTCCAATAACACACCTACATCAGTTGTCTAATTTTATTACAGTAGACACAGCTGCAATAGATCAAATGAAATGAGGCCTCTCCACCATGTCCTCAAGCTCTCTCTCTCTCTCTCTCCTCATGTGTTAGCGTCTCAAAAACGTCAAATGGTTAAATTTTCCCTAGGCTTGTTTGGTGTGTAACTTTGTAGCGTTGCTATTTTGAATCCTATAGTCGATAAAATTTGCTTCTTCAAATGAAGAGAAGATCAAAACCTCTTTTGAAGAACATCTCTACACTGAAGGGGAGACCACTGTTGTGTAGCAAAAAGTGGTAAGAGAATATCAAAAGCTTTAGTTTATAATCATCGCTTCACCCAAAACATATGGTTGTTTACTGCTTGCTTTTTGGTGAAGGATATTTCGATGTTAGGAATCATAATGACAAGTGGATTCGTGTTTGGGTGAAGAATGGATGGTTGTTTTGCATGTTGAAATTGATTACCGTTTTACTCTGGAAACAGAGAACTACATCAAGGTATTAGTGTGGTACATATGTAATCATAAAAGTAGCTTCTCTTCATTCTGACTAAATATCAATATGAGACATCTCCATACCATCAAGGTATTGATGTGGTAAGAGAGAGATTGCAAAGAGAGAGTTTGCTAAGAGTGAAGAGAGAGAGACTGAAACAAGACATTAAGTATATGATCTCAGGGTAAGATTATGAAACCGCTGACGTGTCTCTTTCTTATTGAAGGGTGCAAACCTTACAATATATATATATATATATATATATATATATATATATGTATATATATCAAATTTATACATTAAACAAAATGGTCTATTTTGTTTAATGCTTAAATTCTCCCCTTTTCTTGACTCCCATCTCTCAGACTCCCCTAGCTCTCTTTCACCTCTGACCTCTCTCTCTTGCTTCATGACCCACACACAGACATCTCTCTCTCTCACTCGTCATCGTCATCATCCAAGCCATCGCCCTCTCCAAATCCATGTGTGTCTCTCCTACATCTTCATCTTGTAAGTATTTCGAAGATTCTAAATTAAGCTTTAGTTTTCAGATTGAACTATGGAGGATGGGATTCATGAATGGATATGAAGGATGGGTTGTGATTTGTGTGCTATGGAAATATTTGTGTGAATTTGGAATGATATTTGGTGGAATTTGTTAAGTAAAATTGTAAATCTAGGATTAAATTCATTTTGAAACCCCAAATTGTTTATAGATTTGTTTAGCAATCTATTTTGGGGTTTCAATATTTTAATTTTGGGGTTTCAAATTTTCAATATTGAAATCCCTTGAAGTTCATGATTGTTTGTATGGTTTTATGAAATTATGTTGTGATTGTTGCATCATGTCATCATGTATGTCAAATTTTTGTCAATCAACAGGAATGGATAGTGAGGCAAATCCAACCAATAGCCTTAGTGCTACCTCTCTTGGCCTAACAGATTGACCCCTATCACTACCCCTACCCCTGACCCTACACCCATGGGCCTACCAAGTAAGAAATTAGTTTCCATTATGTTGTCTCACTTTACCAAAATACAGGATGGTGACCCCAATAATCTCCAAGCTAAGTGTAACCATTCTAGTAAAATGTATATATGTCACTATACGAGACATGGTATATCCTAATTGAAGATCCACTTAGAAGAACAATGCAAAAAGAGTCCAATTAGACGTTCTTTACAATAGTCAATCTAGGCTTGAGATTAGATTTTTAAAGGGTTTTGCTATTCATCCTCCCCACACTCCACACTTTTTAATATTTTTTAATATTTTTTTAAATTTTTTTTTGAATTTATTTTTTTTAAACTATTTATAATTTTTTATTTACTATTCATATAAAAATATATTTGATAAAAAAAATTAAAAAAAAAATTAAAAAAAAGATGGAGTGTGGAGTGTGGTGTGAATAGTAGGAGGTTGAGTAGAATTTTTGATTTTTAAAAATGGCAGATGAGAGTAGTGTGGGGCAATGTTGAAGGGGTATATTAGGTATGATCAAGATAAGTGTTGGAGATACCTAACTTGTATGGTGGTTGTTGAGTCTAAACTTTCACTCAAAATAATGAGTAAAAATCCAGATCAGTTTTACCTGCAAGTATACAGGTGTTGTAGTATCTTTACAGGATCGAATCCACAGGGATTGACTAACATGATAAAGAGGTTAAAATAAAAATAAATTATTAAAAAGAACGAGCAATCAAAAAGAAAAGAAATTACTGGGATGGAGATTTTAAAATAACAAAATATGAACTGAACAATAAAGCACTGTAAATAAATGGGCTGAATAATTAAAACATTATAAATAAAAGAGTTGCCGAAAATAGAAAAGTTGCCGAATGAAAAAGTAAAGGAAATAAAGTGAAGCTGAGGCTGCCAAATATTTGTTGCTAAAAATAAAACACTATAAACTCAAGTTGCCGAAAATAAAATGAACTGAGCCCGAACTGATCACAATAAATATGAAGCTGCTGAAGACACTGGTGAAATTAATTGATGCTGCCGAAACACTTAGCAAATAAAATCACAAGTTGCCGAGTAATATACAATAATTGAATGAGCTGCCAACTGAAACATTGTAAAGTAATAAAAGGTAGTTGCCGAAAGTGACAATTAAATAAACACAAGCTGAATTGTCGAATGAATAAACAAAGAAACTGAGCAAATGATGGTTTCCGAAAATAATGAGATGCCGAACAAAAAACACAAATAAAACACAAGCTGCCGAAAATGGAAATGAAAGAGCCGAACTACTAACTGCCGAAACACTAGCAGGTTGCCGAAAGTAGACTATAACTTGCCGAATGAAAACAATAATAACTGGGAACTTGAAGATAGAACCCGAACTGATGAAAACAAAATAATTTGATAAATAAACTAAACATTATAAACACAAGCTGCCGATTAAAACACAGGAAGTAAATCAAAATAACACAAGCTGCCGAAATGGAAATGAGTACCCAGATGTTTAAGGCCGAATAAAACACAGTAAACTAAAACAGCAAGTAACTAGGAATAAACACAAATAACTGGGAATAACAAGCTGCTGAAAGTAATAACAGTAGAGTAAACACTGAAGTGTCGAAAATGGAAATGCTGTAAACTGAAACTAGTTTCCGAAAATAGAAGATGAGAAGAGAGAGCCGAACTCCCTCCTGGTTCATGATCGTTTGCTTGTTCACTTCAAGCCTTTTTATAGGTTTCAGAATTCACAGGGCGTGGTTGCCGTGTAGTCCACTGAGGTTTCTTTAATTTAGTCTGGCCCAGGTTTGGTTTAAACAACTCATCCACCTACTGCATTATTCGGCCAGCCATCCCTTAATTTTCTTTTCTTTATTTCTTTTCCTTTCCAGCCGAAGCCCACCGAGTGCTTGAGTTTTATTTCATTTCTTTTTCTTCCACTGAGCTGCACCGAGCTCCAGCTGACTGCACTGAACACATGTACTGCACTCATCACATGCACTGCACCGAGTGGTTCTTCTTCTTTCCTTTTTATTTTCTTTCTTTTTTTCTTGGTCGGTTCATCACGTGCATGTGTTTGTGCTAAGCGAAGGTGAAACCGTGCTGTGTAGGAGATTGCCGTGAGCTTGAATTGCTCTGTTTCGGATGTATGAAAACAGAGGAAACCGTGCGGTTGTTTCGTGGAGAGCTGCTGCCGAACTCCGTGGAGATGGTTGTGCTGCCGGAGGTGGATGAAGCTCTGCAGTAGGCGGAGGAGATGGTGGCGTCGAACGGAGGCGTGGAAGAGCTGCGTTTCGTGCACTGTAGCAGCTGGCCGAAGGTTGAAGATGAGTGAAAACGGCGTCGTTTGGAGGCGTGGAAGAAACGGCACGTCGTTCAGCTCAGACGACAGCCGACTCCCCGAGTAAAACGACATGTCGTTTGGTTTGCAGGCCAAACGACATGTCGTTTAGCCTGCGCAAGAAATAAAAAATAAAAATAAAATAAAATAAAATAAAAATAAAATAAAATAAAATAAAATAAAATAAAGTTAGAAAAAGAAAATAATTAATTAATTAAAAATTAAACAAAAACTAAACTAGAATATTAAAAATGTGTTGTGCATGTGAGACAATAAAATCAAATTAAATCACAAGTTATAAAAATAAGCATAAACTATGCTTTTAATCGATTTAAATCACAACTTGGATTTATTGCCTCTTGATCATTTTTCTATCTAAAATCAATGATAATATGATAAAATAATTAAAAATACATTGATTTTAACTATATAAATTATGCAATAATGCAGCTCAATCACACCCCCCAACTAACCTTTTGCTAGTCTCTGAGCAAAAGAGTGAAAATTTATTGAGATGAATATTGCATAAAGCTCGAAATTCAAAAAAAAACAATCAAACATAATAATGAATTCTCACAAATGCAACACATGACTATCAACCCCCGGGAGCTATATTCACCAAGACTGTCTCAACAATCTTTCACAAAGAATTTGGAGAAAATATCTTTGAACACAAATGTGTGTATATAGACTGTGTGTTCTTCATTACTAGCCATGATTTGTCTCAGGATTTTTTCAACTTTAAGATTAATCATTGATGATTCTAACTACCTCAAAGCCCAAGGGACTAGCAGTTTTCACGCCAACTCTGTTTAAAGATTGAATACTCAACCCCCAAAGTTTGGGTAACTGTTTCTAGCCCTTTTTTTAGGAAAACTCCATATGCTTCATCCTTTATTACGTATTCTTTTTTCTTCTCTTTTTTTTTTTTTTTTTTTTGGGACAGATTTAAAACAGTGGGGAATCGAACCTAGGATCGTGCGCCTAACCCACACATTCCCAAGTTCGCCCTTACCACTGAGGCAAATCCGTGATGATTTTTCTTTTTTCTTTTTTCTTTTTTTTTTTTTTTTTTTTTTTATAAAAGGCTCGGTAGTCCTGCAGTTTACTTCTCCTGTGTTAAATCAGTGAACAGTAATAAAGAACACTGTGAGTATGTGCAAAATGTCCTTCAAGATTTTCCCTTCATTATATAAGTCATGCCAAGTCTATCTCAATAAATATAGCATCCCGGTGTTTCAAGTCACACATCAAACAAAATATGATTCATCAGGAATTATGTTCTATGCTCAAGGTTGAAAATAAATCTTCATAAAAATAATTCCGTTCATCTACACCACCAAGATGCTCAAATTTCACAAAATGAAAGAATAGAGTGTGTGTCAATTATGTATATATACCAGTGCATATTGCATTAAGACAAAATATCACATGCACACACGCTAATTTTTTTTTTTTTTTTTTTTAAAGAAACAAAAACAGAAAAGAAAAGAAAAACGGGTTTTCTTAGACTCAATATCCCTAAAGAAATACCGTCAAACAAATGGGATAACAGGCAAGATAACTACTTTGCCAAAGCGGACACTTGCGATCACTGTGCTATCGCGTGTCGGTATCACATCATTTTGTCAGGAAATCATTTGGAGGAAAAATAAATACTAGCATATTTTCAATAGAAACTCACCCCCTAACTATATGTGACATTGTCCTCAATGTTAACCAAATGTGATGAGATTTTACAAAAGGGCATGAATTACAGCATGATTAACATCGCAGAGTAAAAGGAAAGAAATCACCTTTGATAAGTAGGATCCTCTAGAGTAGTGGATTCAATCTCTGGAGTAAAATGACCCAAAAATGGTTTCAACGTCTGACCATTGACTTTAAAAGTATTACCATCCTCCGGATTTTCTATCTCAATAGTCCCATAAGGATAAACAGTTTTTACCACAAATGGACCACTCCATCGGGATCGAAGCTTGCCAGGAAACAAATGGAGCCTAGAGTTATACAACAAAACCTTTTGGGATGGTTCAAAGGATTTCCGAAAGATATTTTTATCATGAAAAATCTTCATTTTTTCCTTGTAAACCCGAGAGTTGTCGTAAGCTTCATTCCTGATTTCTTCTAACTCATTAAGTTGAAACTTACGAAGAGAGCTAGCTTTGTCCATATCAAAATTGAACCGTTTAATAGCCCAATAGGCTTTGTGTTCCAATTCCACAGGCAAGTGACAAGCCTTTCCAAAAATAATTCTATATGGGGACATACCAATTGGGGTTTTGAAAGCAGTACGGTATGCCCAAAGAGCATCAGTTAGTCGTAAAGACCAATCTTTGCGATTTGCGTTAACTGTCTTTTCTAAAATCTTTTTAATTTCCCGATTGGATATTTCCACTTGGCCACTTGTTTGTGGGTGATAAGGGGTAGAAACCTTATGAGTAATACCATATTTTCGCATTAAGGTTTCGAAAGGCTTATTACAAAAATGTTTACCCCCATCACTGATAATGGCTCGAGGTGTTCCAAATCTAGACAAAATATTTTCTTTTAAAAAATTCAGCACAACCTTATGATCATTTTGTCTACATGGAATAGCCTCAATCCATTTGGACACATAGTCAACAGCTACCAAAATGTAGAGGTTGCCAAAAGAGATTGGAAAGGGTCCCATAAAATCGATGCCCCAACAATCAAATATTTCAATAATCAGAATTGGATTTAATGGCATCATATTTCGGCGGGTAATTCCTCCCAATTTTTGACAACGTTCACACATTTTACAAAATTCATGGGTGTCTTTAAAAAGAGTGGGCCAATAAAAACCACATTGTAGAATTTTGAAGGCTGTTTTCTTACCAGAGAAATGTCCACCACATGCTCCAGAGTGACAGAAAGATATTACACCTTGGAATTCATTGTCCGGCACGCATCTTCTAATTATTTGATCTGGGCAATATTTAAACAGATACGGATCATCCCAGAAGAATTTTCGTACCTCTACAAAAAATCTCTTCTTGTCTTGTTGAGTCCAAGAGTGAGGAATTTCCCCTGTAATAAGAAAATTCGCAATATCAGCATACCAAGGCACTTGGGACATGGCAAAAAGTTGCTCATCTGGAAATGTGTCTTTAATTGGAACTGTCTCCATGGGATCTGAAAAAACAAGTCTAGACAAGTGATCAGCAACAACATTCTCAACTCCTTTTTTGTCTTTAATTGTTAAATCAAATTCCTGCAGCAAGAGGATCCATCTAAGTAGTCTGGGCTTTGTATCTTTTTTAGCCAAAAGGTATTTTAAAGCTGCATGATCAGTAAAAATGATAATTTGAGATCCAATCAAGTAAGAACGAAATTTATCTAGTGCAAAAATTACTGCAAGTAGCTCTTTTTCAGTTGTTGAATAATTCATTTGAGCACTATTTAAAGTTCTACTTGCATAATGAATAACACAAGGCTTTTTGTCCCTACGTTGGCCCAACACAGCTCCAACTGCATAATCACTAGCATCACACATAATTTCGAATGGTAAGTTCCAATCAGGTGACTGCATAATTGGGGCTGAAATTAACATACCTTTTAGCTTTGTAAAAGCTATTGTACAGTCCTCAGTCCACACAAAAGAATTTTCCTTTGACAATAAATTGCACAAAGGTTTAGAAATTGTACTGAAGTCTTTGATGAATCTTCTGTAGAATCCTGCATGTCCTAGAAAAGATCTGATATCCCTGATATTCTTTGGGATGGGCAATTTAGCAATTAATTCAACTTTTGCTTTGTCAACTTTGATACCTTGAGAGGAAACAATATGACCAAGCACAATCCCATGAGTAACCATAAAATGGCACTTTTCCCAGTTTAAAATCAAATTCTTTTCTTTGCATCTAATCAGCACTTTTTCTAGATGAGTTACACATTCATCAAATGAATCACCAAAAATAGAAAAATCATCCATGAATATTTCAACAAAACGCTCTACCATGTCGCTGAATATACTCATCATGCATCTTTGGAATGTAGCAGGGGCATTACAAAGTCCGAATGGCATCCTTCGATATGCAAAGGTACCAAATGGACATGTAAAAGTTGTCTTCTCTTGATCTTCAAGAGCAATCTCAATTTGGTTATATCCAGAATAACCATCTAGGAAGCAATAAAAATTATGGCCAGCTACTCGTTCAAGGATTTGATCCATGAATGGTAGAGGGAAGTGATCCTTCCTAGTAACCAAATTTAGCTTTCTGTAGTCAATGCACACACGCCAACCAGTAGTAACTCTAGTTGGGATTAACTCATTTTCTGCATTCCTAACCACAGTTGTACCAGATTTCTTAGGTACCACTTGTGTAGGACTAACCCATTTGCTGTCAGAAATAGGGTAGATGATCCCTACATCCAGAAGTTTTAACACCTCTGTTCTAACAACCTCTCTCATGTTGGGGTTGAGTCTACGCTGCATCTCTCTAGAGGGTTTAACATTGTCCTCTAAATATATCCTGTGAGTACAAATCAAAGGACTGATTCCTTTTATATCAGCTATGGTCCATCCGATTGCATCTTTGTGTTCAATGAGAACATCAATTAATTTCTTCTCCTGAATTTTATCGAGTTTTGAGGAGATGACAACTGGTAATGTCTCTGCTTCACCTAAAAATGCATATTTGAGTTCAGCAGGTAGAGGTTTCAAGTCGAGTTTTGGTGTTTGGACATTTGAAGGGAGGGGCACAACATCACGAGGTGGTAACTCCTCAAAATGTGTCCTCCATTTATTAGTGTCCATTACAGGAGTGGATCTTAAAAAGTTCATAGAAGAAAGCATAGAATTATCATCAACATTTTCACAATGAACCAAACAAACCTCTAGAGGGTCAGAAAAATATGACAAATCAAATTGATCCTGAACAAGAGTTTGAATCAAGTTTACTTCATGCACGTCATCATCATCGCCAGGTTGTTTACAAATGTTGAAAATATTCAACTCCAAAGTCATGTTGCCAAAAGAAATTATCATCACACCACTCCGACAATTTATTAAAGCATTCGAGGTTGCAAGGAATGGTCTTCCTAAAATTATAGGAATTTGTGTGCAAATATCAAAGACAGGTTCTGTGTCCAAAACAATAAAGTCCACCGGGAAGTAAAATTTGCCTACTTGCACAAATACATCCTCAACTATTCCTCTCGGTATTTTTATTGAACGGTCTGCAAGTTGGAGTGTTACCTTGGTAGGCTTAAGCTCACCAAGACCCAATTGCTCATATACCGAGAAGGGTAGGAGGTTGACACTAGCACCAAGGTCAAGTAAAGCTTTCTCGATTTTAAAGTTCCCAATGACACAAGAAATTGTTGGACAACCTGGATCCTTATATTTTGGGGGAGAATTATTTTGGAGGATGGCACTTACCTGTTCTGTGAGGAAAGCCTTCTTTTGTACCTTCAGTGTACGCTTCATTGTACACAGCTCTTTCAAAAACTTCGCATAAGATGGAATCTGTTTAATGGCATCCAACAAAGGAATATTAATTTTCACCTGTTTGAAAATTTCAAGAATGTCAGCATTTTGAACCAATTTGTGAGAAAACTGCAACTTCTGGGGAAAAGGGGCAGGTATTGGGGATTTGAGAGGGATATCTAACTCAATTTTGTCAGGTTCACCATCACTCTTGGAATTTGAAAAATTGTTGATCTTATCTTCTTTCATTGAAATATTTTTATCAATTATTTTTCCATTGCGTAGAGTGATGATGGACTTGGCATGTTCAGTTTTTGAATCATAAGAATTTGGATTACTTACCACTAATTGTCCTTTGGGATTTGGTTGAGTTTGAGCAGGAAACTTACCCTTTTCTTGAATGCGCAATGCGGAGGTCAATTCTCCAATAGAGCCTTTCAAGTCATTAACAGCCTGCATTAGCTGGCTATTAATATTAACTTGACCCTGCATGAAAGTTTGTAATGTCTCCTCAAGGGCTTTCTTATGTGGGGGCACATAAGAGGTAGAAACAGAAGGCCCTTGAGGATTTTGATGTGAATTGGGGTCATTCCTCCAACTAAAGTTGGGATGATTCCTCCATCCAGGGTTGTATGTCTCCGAATAAGGTGAAAATGATTTTTTATACATACCAAGCGAATTGCAGTGTTCCTTATATACTCCTCTCATCTCAGTGAGGGTTGGGCAATCCTGCGCGAGGTGACCTACTTCCTGACAAACGACACACGGTTTAGGTACATTAGCTTGGTGAATACTGTGAGCTGTCGCAGTTCCCTTTGTCTTTAGTGCCTCCAACTCTCTTGTTAGACCTTCCATCCTTGCTTTCAAGTTATCTTCTTCTCTGAGATGGTAGATACCTCCACTAGACTGAGTTTGATTTGTGCGTGCTCGATTGGTATTGTCGAAAGCATTTGGTCCTGTCCATGTGTGCGCCTTTTCTGCAAGTTCATTTAAATACTCTATTGCCTCATCTGGATCCTTCTGCAGAAACTCACCATTACACATCATTTCAATGAATTGACGCTCCCTAGGAGTAAGACCTTCATAAAAATAGCTAACTAGACGCCAGCTTTCATAACCATGATGGGGACACAAGTTAAGTGTTTCTTTAAAACGTTCCCATGTTTGGTACAAAGTCTCACTATCCTTCTGTGTGAATGTTGAGATTTGTCTTTTCAAAGCGTTAGTCTTGTGATGAGGAAAGTATTTATTGAAAAAGATTTGAGTCATCTCAGCCCATGACCCAATTGACCGTGGTCTCAATGAATACATCCAACTTTTTGCCTTATCCTTTAGTGAAAAAGAAAAGAACTTAAGTCGAAAAGTATCCATAGTGGCAGGTTGACTATTAAAAGTAGCAACGACCTCTTCAAACTCTCTTATATGCACATATGGATTTTCACTATCCAAACCATGAAAAGTGGGGAGAAGTTGTATCATACCAGGTTTGAAATCCACTGGAGGAATATTAGGAGGAAATAAAATGCATGATGGTGTTGCTGTGCGTGTAGGGTGAAGGTAGTCTTGAAGAGTCCTAGGTTGATCTTCGTGCACATTCATGTTTGATGAGGAACTTGATGAGACAGAATATGTATCAGAATCAGAAGGCGTGTCAAATAAATTTTCAAAGAGAGTATCAGTGTCTACTTCAACTCTCCTTGCAAATCTACCCAACTCGTCTCTATATCTATGCATGCAAATATTGACAGGAAAAGAACGAGATTACAAAATGATATGAATTATGAAAGCAAAGCCACACAAAATTTTTTTTTTTTTTTTAAAACAAAATTAGTATTAAACAAAAAAAAAAATAATAATAATAATAATAATAAGAGAAAGAAAAATATTTATACATATATATTTTACCACATGTTGCAATCCCCGGCAACGGCGCCAAAAACTTGTTGAGTCTAAACTTTCACTCAAAATAATGAGTAAAAATCCAGATCAGTTTTACCTGCAAGTATACAGGTGTTGTAGTATCTTTACAGGATCGAATCCACAGGGATTGACTAACATGATAAAGAGGTTAAAATAAAAATAAATTATTAAAAAGAACGAGCAATCAAAAAGAAAAGAAATTACTGGGATGGAGATTTTAAAATAACAAAATATGAACTGAACAATAAAGCACTGTAAATAAATGGGCTGAATAATTAAAACATTATAAATAAAAGAGTTGCCGAAAATAGAAAAGTTGCCGAATGAAAAAGTAAAGGAAATAAAGTGAAGCTGAGGCTGCCGAATATTTGTTGCTAAAAATAAAACACTATAAACTCAAGTTGCCGAAAATAAAATGAACTGAGCCCGAACTGATCACAATAAATATGAAGCTGCTGAAGACACTGGTGAAATTAATTGATGCTGCCGAAACACTTAGCAAATAAAATCACAAGTTGCCGAGTAATATACAATAATTGAATGAGCTGCCAACTGAAACATTGTAAAGTAATAAAAGGTAGTTGCCGAAAGTGACAATTAAATAAACACAAGCTGAGTTGTCGAATGAATAAACAAAGAAACTGAGCAAATGATGGTTTCCGAAAATAATGAGATGCCGAACAAAAAACACAAATAAAACACAAGCTGCCGAAAATGGAAATGAAAGAGCCGAACTACTAACTGCCGAAACACTAGCAGGTTGCCGAAAGTAGACTATAACTTGCCGAATGAAAACAATAATAACTGGGAACTTGAAGATAGAACCCGAACTGATGAAAACAAAATAACTTGATAAATAAACTAAACATTATAAACACAAGCTGCCGATTAAAACACAGGAAGTAAATCAAAATAACACAAGCTGCCGAAATGGAAATGAGTACCCAGATGTTTAAGGCCGAATAAAACACAGTAAACTAAAACAGCAAGTAACTGGGAATAAACACAAATAACTGGGAATAACAAGCTGCTGAAAGTAATAACAGTAGAGTAAACACTGAAGTGTCGAAAATGGAAATGCTGTAAACTGAAACTAGTTTCCGAAAATAGAAGATGAGAAGAGAGAGCCGAACTCCCTCCTGGTTCATGATCGTTTGCTTGTTCACTTCAAGCCTTTTTATAGGCTTCAGAATTCACAGGGCGTGGTTGCCGTGTAGTCCACTGAGGTTTCTTTAATTTAGTCTGGCCCAGGTTTGGTTTAAACAACTCATCCACCTACTGCATTATTCGGCCAGCCATCCCTTAATTTTCTTTTCTTTATTTCTTTTCCTTTCCAGCCGAAGCCCACCGAGTGCTTGAGTTTTATTTCATTTCTTTTTCTTCCACTGAGCTGCACCGAGCTCCAGCTGACTGCACTGAACACATGTACTGCACTCATCACATGCACTGCACCGAGTGGTTCTTCTTCTTTCCTTTTTATTTTCTTTCTTTTTTTCTTGGTCGGTTCATCACGTGCATGTGTTTGTGCTAAGCGAAGGTGAAACCGTGCTGTGTAGGAGATTGCCGTGAGCTTGAATTGCTCTGTTTCGGACGTATGAAAACAGAAGAAACCGTGCGGTTGTTTCGTGGAGAGCTGCTGCCGAACTCCGTGGAGATGGTTGTGCTGCCGGAGGTGGATGAAGCTCTGCAGTAGGCGGAGGAGCTGGTGGCGTCGAACGGAGGCGTGGAAGAGCTGCGTTTCGTGCACTGTAGCAGTTGGCCGAAGGTTGAAGATGAGTGAAAACGGCGTCGTTTGGAGGCGTGGAAGAAACAGCACGTCGTTCAGCTCAGACGACAGCCGACTCCCCGAGTAAAACGACATGTCGTTTGGTTTGCAGGCCAAACGACATGTCGTTTAGCCTGCGCAAGAAATAAAAAATAAAAATAAAATAAAATAAAATAAAGTTAGAAAAAGAAAATAATTAATTAATTAAAAATTAAACAAAAACTAAACTAGAATATTAAAAATGTGTTGTGCATGTGAGACAATAAAATCAAATTAAATCACAAGTTATAAAAATAAGCATAAACTATGCTTTTAATCGATTTAAATCACAACTTGGATTTATTGCCTCTTGATCATTTTTCTATCTAAAATCAATGATAATATGATAAAACAATTAAAAATACATTGATTTTAACTATATAAATTATGCAATAATGCAGCTCAATCAGTGGTAGTAGACGAGCTACTATTTCAGTTTTTGAAATGGTTCTAAGCATACTCTAAGTATTTGGAACCTAGGTTTGATATTCATTCTCTCTACACGGTGGTGAAGGATATTATGAAACTATATGGTGTGCATAGAGAACTGTTGAGAAACCAACTGAGGGGTCAAAGAGTTTGCCTCATGATTGATACCTGGACATTGGTCCAAATATTTAATTATATATCTTTGATGGCACATTTTGTAGATTCTGATTGACAATTAAACCAAAAAAAAAAAATCCAATTTTGTCAAATTGCCAATCACAAACGTGAGATCATTTGGAAGGCCTTTAAGAATAGATGAGTGGGGGTTTGAAAAGGTTGTAACAATAACGGTTGATAATGTCTCTTCTAACGATATCCCTTTGGGCTATCCTAAGAATAAGCTTTGGTAGGATAATAAAACAATCATGAATGGTGATTGTCTACATATGAGATATGTTGCACATATTCTAAAGCTTATTGTGACCGACGGTTTGAAAGATGTGCATGATTCAACTACAAGGGTTAGAACTGTGGTGAGATTTGTGAGATCCTCACGGGCACACTTGATAAATTCAAGGTTGCTAGAAGGGCTACGGGTATTGAACGCAAGAAAGGGTTGTATATTGATATTCCTCTAAGGCATAACTCAGCCTTCTTGATGTTGGAGACGACCCAAGAGTTTAGAAAGGTCTTTAAATTATTGGGTGAGAAAGACATACAATATGTCAACCTTTTTAGTGATGTGCGGGAATTGGGCAAGCCTAGTGATGATGATTAGGTGATTTTGGGAGTTTTTTAGAGTTTTTTAGAGTTTTTAAAACTTTTCTACGAGGTCACAATCTCAATTTCTAGTTCATTGTACGTTATATCTAATGAGTTTTGTCAACAAGTATCTCAGATAAAATAAAAATTGAATGAAATGTGTGGAAATGACCAAATACAGCTACGGGAAATGGCAATGAACATGCAAGCTAAGTATGACAAGTATTGAGGGGGATTTGAGTAGGTTAAATATTTTCCTACATGTGGTTATTGAGGTATGGGTGAACAGGGGGATTGACCTTGGTGAATAGGAAGGTATGGGTGGATCATATTGAGGTAAATGTTAGGAAAATCTTTAAAATATTTTTTGATGAGTTTGTCGCACTCAAATGGGGTAATATTATGGCACCTAAACCTACCGCATCACCTCTTGCCGAAGTCGGAATGGGAAAAAAGCATAGATTAGGGTGGGGTGAGAGGTTGGGGTAGGTTGCGGAGCTTCATTAGCCTTCAAATACACAATCGGAGTTGGATAGGTACTTGGCAGCAAAGATTTACCAATTCACACAGGGGCTTGATATATTATCTTGATGGAAGGTTAATGTTGTCAAGTATCCAATCTTTTTGAGACATAGCCTGTAACATTTTGGCAATCTCTATTATCACAGTAGCGTCATAGTCAGCCTCTAGCACTGGGGGCATATATTGGATCCATTCCAGACTTCACTGTCTCCTACCACTGTGGAGGCTTTGATTTACACTCAAAATTGGATCAAATAGAAGCCAATTCATATTTCGAATATGGTAGATTTTGTGGAGACTGAGGAGGAGATAGGTGATTCGCAGCCTGCATTCGATAATCACAATTACCTTTAATATTGCTATAATATTATTTTTGCTTGTAATATATTGTGTTATTACTTATATTCAAATTTAATTGATGTAAGGACAATTTCAAAAAATGTCCCTACATCTACATTGGCCGCAATATGACTTATCCATTCGATCCACCATTACCATTGGTTTGCATCATAATTCTCTTATTTATTCATAGTTCTCTTATTTATTCATAGTATGTATATAATGTTTATTGTTTGTAATTCTATTTGGATTGTTTTGTATATTTTTCAGTTTTTATAGTCTCATTGTCACATGCCCAATCTCAATGATCTTATCTTCAACCTTAAATTCATCTTGGTTTGTAATTTTTTATTTTGTAACTTTATCACATATCAATATAATGTTTATATTTATGATTTTTTTTCTTCTTTTTTTTCAAGTTTTATAGTCTGACCCCTTCACTTGCCCAAGTTCCAACCCAAATTCCTAATTCCTAATAATCTAATCTGCGATACTTGATAGTCTTACTTGTTTGTAATTGACAACTTATAATTTTATATTTTTAGCTTTGTTTACATATGTATATATCATTATATTGTTTGCAATTATAGTTTTATTTTTCTATTAATGTTCCAGATTTTATATTCTAACCGTCTCAACTCTCACTTGCCCACCACCTCCAAATTCCAATATCAAGTCTCAAAGTCATCTTTGCGTTGTTAGTCTGCCAAATACAATTTCTAATATTGCAAGATTATTCATTTCAATTATTTGAAAATTTGTAATATTTTTAGATTATTTTTTAAGTTTTAAATTAATTTGTATTATTGTAATAGCTTAGAATACTTAGATTTTTATGTTTTATGCTTTAAACAATCTTTGTTTAACTTTATTTATATATAAATTGTAAAATATAATTTTCTTCTTTTTAAGAGTTTTTTTAGCAAAAAAATGGCCTAGAAATAGGTTTTTGCCCATTTGCCTCAGACAGGTAGTTCAAATCCGCCCCTCTTCACCCAAACAAGGGGCCTCGCCCCAGGGTGCAAGGCTAGATCTCAAAGGGAAAATCCTACCCCCCGCTAAGGCAAGGGTAGGGTGCGGGATGCGGTCTCCTCCACCCTGGAGATGCGGTTAGTACCCTAACTGTTATTTAGGAGTGTCATATAGATTCGTGCCAAGTCTTTAGCCTAGTTTGAATGTTGAGATGAGATGGAATGATAAATTTGTGAATAATAATGAAATAGTTTGAGTTGAGACGTTTTGTTGGGTTTTAGAAAATGAGAAAGAAAAAAGTTGAATAAAAATATTATAAAGTTAAAATATTGTTAAAATATAATTTTTGTTTGGTGATTTGAAAATTTTGAATTATTTTTTTATTTTTTTTGAAGTTTGGAAAAATTATAATAATTAGGTAATGATTTGATGAAAAAGGTTAAGATTTCAAATTGAAATGTGTTTATTTTTTAATGACATTTGAATGCTAAGATGAGATGGGATGAGATCCTCAACATCCAAACAATGCCTTAATTTAACCTGATACAGATAACAAAATGAGTCATTCGAATACGTTTCATTTAAATTCATATTGGTTGAACTTATTTTTCTTGAACTTCATGTAATTACATATATTTTCCAATGAATATATTTTAAAATATACTTATCATATGCTTTGAGTTGTTACAATACATGAGAAAATACTTAAAAAGATTTACTTCCTGCATTAGCACTTATTGATTAACAAATAATTGAAAAAAATAACTAGCCCATAAAAGGATTCACAAAAAAATTACTTCGCAAAGCGATCTAACATGATGTGATACTTCAAATTATAAGTTTTTTTTTTAATTATAATTTGAAGAAGCCCATTTATCTTCTACCCGCTCTTCCTTTATGTCTCATCCTATCTTTTTCTCCTCACACCCTATCCTCTCTCAACCTTTGTCCCCTTATTGTTTCTTCTTCATTTCTCCTTCTATTATCTTCTAGTAGAGGCCCTGTAATGGAATGGACTTGGACACCCATTATGGGCTTGAGATATTTATTCCCTCCACGCATAATTATAACCGGCAACAAAACATAAATTTTTTTATACGAAACTGTAGAGCGTCGAATTGCTTTATATGTTTTTTGTTTGACTTATCAAACATTGTCTTGGATGTTTATCAAACATAAATCATCTTTTTAAATGAAGATTAAATTTTTCCATATATCTAAATTAAGATTAAACCTTCCAACTACATGAGAATATGACAATGTAAAAGAAGAAAGGACATAAATATTTAAATAAAATTAGATTTCGAAAGCTTATTATACGATCTTTTTGAAAAAAATGACTAGCTAAACAAGAAATGGTAGATTTTTCTAATCTAATACGAACTAAAGAAAACTAGAAAGCTACTACTAATGCTCTAAAAATACTTAATTGAAACACACTAAACGGTAGTCTTTTTTTAGAAACATGGAAAACATGTTTATTAATTAGTAATAAAAATTAAAAATCCAAAAACGAAAAAACGAAAAGAGAAAAAAATCATGCCCACCTACGCAGTGCGGAGAGGAGCCTCCCAACAGCATACCTGTTTTTCGCTTTTATTTTTTCTAATGTATTTGTTTGGCTCATTTTGATTTTTTTTTTTTTTAATAAAAGGGGTACACTCGAGACTCGAGAGTGTATTATTCGCACCAATTAATAATAATGTGAAATGTATATTCTATGCTAAAACTCTTTTACATTACATATTACATTTAATTTTTTTTATTTTTTATTTTATTTTTACTAAATTAAAAGAATTATTCTACTCATCATTTAAATACTACATATTTGGTAAGATTAAAAAAAAAAACTACTTTATGTGATGTGTAGTAGAAGAATAATTCGTAGAGTATTCTTCTATATACTGGCTTATAAATAGAAATCTTTTTTATATCCGAACTAAACATCTCGCGTTAAGCTGAAATTGTGAATAAAACAGAAATATTATATATTAGATGAAAAAATCTCCACAATTATTGTCTTTCAATGAATAAAAATTGATTAACATCTATTCTGCCAAAACTAATCACCCCACAGTACGTTTTACATGAAAGCTAGACATTTTCTTTTCTAGCAGTATTGCATGAGAGAATTGCCCCAAAAGAATTTAGCAATGATAAATGGTCAAGCCAATTAATAGGGGAACACACCAATACCAATTAGGCTCTCGAACCCAAGATAAACAGAGGGAGAGTTCAGCAGTAATTGACATTGTAATTCAGAAGAAACAGATTCGGCAAAATGATGCATGATCACAACACCCTGTTGCAACAGAAATTTGTCCCAATAGTAAAAAGTCACAAAAGAACATTGGAACAGACCATTTCAAGTCGCTCGGGATGCACAGCAAAAAGTACCATCTTCCATACATGTGATCTTTGAGATTTAGAAGCGTCACTGTTATCTGCATTTCATTGATAACTAGCAAAATAACTGCAAAAAGAAAGAGAGAGAGCCCAAAAAAAGAGGAACAAGTCTAAATCTGACCTAGAATGATGAGTATCATGTCTCGTCACAGATAAGGTGAAAGCAGACTCTCAACAAACACAGCTGCATAACACATACGAGAGTTGCAGTCACTGAAGTCCTCGACATATTCAAGAATCTCTCCGTCAGGATTACTTCTCATCAAATCCCTTCCACGCTTCATTGCCACAAGCTGACCTCTGGAAAGGCAGAGCGGGTTTAGATCTTTTCCGGCCGGTTTTACCCGAAAATAACCAACACTATACATTGGTGCCCACGATTCCAAGACTCCATATTCCATCATTCCCCATATCTCCATATGGGTATTCTTACAAACAGTAAAACACAGGCGCTCTCCAAGATTTCTCAAAGTATGGACGCATACAGACTCGGGTCCATAATGCACCAAGGGCATCGGCATTTCGTAGAATTTCTCCTCGGCTAAATCAAACCCATGTATTAACTGACCAATAGATGGGTTGTACGCTTCAAGATGCCAATGCAGAGACCCATTGCAAAGGATCCCTGCTGAATCGTCCGCCGCACCTGTATGTTCGAGGCCTTGAAGAATCGGCTTCCATGAATTTCTTTTGAAAGAGAAAACCTTGCCCTCACATTTCCGAGAAGGATGCATCTGGAAATTAGCCACGAGAAGCTTGTAGTCATCAGTGGATTGATCATATCCAAAGCCATCCCTATACATGCGCCCACGGAGTGAGATTCCAGGATCGGGCAGTTTCCTGTAATTTCCAGTTGAAGGATTCCAAATATAGAAATCCCTATAGCTATATAGACCCTGAGACATACAAACCAGACCATTGCAAGACCCTACGATGGTAACATGACGACTCCGTTTCTGGAATGGAACGACGAGTACTTTGGAAGCGGAACTGTCCTCAAATGGCGCCTCACAGTCTAGGGATCGAATTTCAGAACGGTATGATATGAGAAGTCTTTGTGAGCGCTCAGACGCTCGCCTGAAATGCGATTTAGCGAATCGGGGATCCGAGATTAGGGAGCGCCAATGCTTAGTTACACACCGGAAACGTACCAAAGATTTGACCGGCAACCGCATGAGGATTTCTACGACGACGTTTTCGGGTAGATGCCTCGTAGACATCGCTCTTAATTCAAATTTTAGCTGACCCAAAAATGCTTTGACGCCGGTGTCTGAAATGGTAACCGATGAACAGTTGCTGCGGTGGTGTAGTATGAAAAACTGCACTCAGAGAAACAGGAGAGTAGAGTGGCTGTTACATGGAATCGTCAATCGAAGAGGGCCAGAGGGAGAAAAGGCTAGAGTGAAACGAAAGAACGATAGAGGGCGCGCGTTCTCAATTCAGAGAAGTGCCCGACTGTCATACGTATGAACGCACCGGCGCTGAGTGACGCACTCGACACTTCAGTATTCCCTCTCTCAAAAATGTTTTGGATTTGGATTTGAGAACAGGTTTTGCTAGTAGTCATTCTCACGCAACATATTTATTTTATTTTTAAAATTTTTTTTAAATTTATTCTTTATAAATTAATTGAATATTCGCATTATGTACGTAAAAATTACCTGTCGTACTGCCTTTATTAGCATTTCCCGCCCAGCCTTGTAAGCTGCTTCTTGTTTCACCTTACTGTTCTGCTACCTTGAACAAATTTATATACCTTTTAGCTTGTTGGGTTCCCGAGAAAATGTGAGCGCACAAAACACTAGTGTACTTGTTATATCTTCTTTCTACAGAGGCTAAGAGCATTGGTGGTATTTGTGAGAAAAACTCCGAATTATCTCTCTTTAAACTAAATAATAATTTTTTTTTTCTTTTTTTTTTTCACGAAGAACTGGGAGTTGCCAAGATATCTTCGAGTGATCTTGCTTCAAGAACTGGGAGGCCCATCTCAGTCTTTGCTGGGTTTGAGTCTTTGGGCAACAACTCAAATTCAGTGCTCTCAACAAGTTCTTTGACACGAATGTCCCCAACTGCATCCAACTCTGACAGCAATCCTTCATCAATTTCTTTTATTTCATCAACTTCGTAGACATTTTGCTCGGCATGGGAAGAGCCATAAGCTTCTGCTGGATAGCTGAAATCTTCTGAGACCTTCGTTTGGTCCTTATCTACAATTCCCCCAAGAAAATCAGCTTTCGAATCGACTCCACTGGAGAGATGCCTTTGGAGTCGAAGAAAGAGAGAGTAGACTTAGATTATGTTTGGAAGGTAAGATGAGAATTTTGTGTTTTGTTTTAAAGTTTAAAATATTATTTTTTAGTTTTGAGATTTGAAAAAGTTAAATTGAAATTTGAAAAAGTTGTATTGGGATTTGAAAAAGTTGAATTATTTATTATATTTTATATAGGAATTTGAAAAGGTTGTAATGATGAGATGAGATGAGATGAGAATTTTATTGAAGATGAAACTTCCAAACATAATCTTAGATTATGTTTGGAAGGTAAGATGAGAATTTTG
The DNA here is from genome assembly GCA_029856935.1 of Cyclocarya paliurus. Classification (NCBI taxonomy): domain Eukaryota; kingdom Viridiplantae; phylum Streptophyta; class Magnoliopsida; order Fagales; family Juglandaceae; genus Cyclocarya; species Cyclocarya paliurus. The sequence goes on from CM056949.1 coordinate 32,692,273, forward strand.
TGTTTTGTTTTAAAGTTTAAAATATTATTTTTTAGTTTTGAGATTTGAAAAAGTTAAATTGAAATTTGAAAAAGTTGTATTGGGATTTGAAAAAGTTGAATTATTTATTATATTTTATATAGGAATTTGAAAAAGTTGTAATGATGAGATGAGATGAGATGAGAATTTTATTGAAGATGAATCTTCCAAACATTATGTTTGGAAGGTGAGATGAGAATTTTGTGTTTTATTTTAAAGTTTAAAATATTATTTTTTAATTTTAAGATTTAAAAAAGTTGAATTGGAATTTGAAAAAATTATATTGGGATTTGAAAAAGTTGAATTATTTATTATATTTTGTATAGAGATTTGAAAAAATGTAAAGATGAGATGAGATGAAGATGAAAATTTTGAATAAAACTTGTTTTCCAAACATAATCTTAGGGGAGGTTTGGAAAGTGAGATGAGAATTTTGTGTTTTATTTTAGAGTTTAAAATATTATTTTTTAGTTTTGAGATTTGAAAAAATTGAATTGGGATTTGAAAAATGTATATTGGAATTTGAAAAAGTTGAATTGTTTATTATATTTTGTATGGGGATTTGAAAAAGGTGTAATGATGAGTTGAGATGAGATGAGAATTTTTGAGAATTCTCATGCCCCAAACCAGCCCTTAGGCATAGTTTGGATAGTGAAAAGTGTTGAGAAGTGTTATGAGTAGAGATTGGAGTGAGTTTGTGGGTCCAATTGAGAGTGTTTTGAGTTATTTGAATGTATGAAGTATATTGAGTTGTTGACTTTTGAATAAATAATTGAAAAATGTGTGGGTCCCATAAATATTATAGTGATTTTATAATAGTGATAAATATTATAGTAATTTTATTTTTATATATAATAGTGATAAATATTATAGTAATTTTATTTTTAATTTATATATAATAGTGATAAATCCAATAGTGATTTTATTTATATATATAATAGTGATAAATATTATAATGATTTTATTGATATATATAATAGTGATAGATATTAAAGTAAATTTTTTTTCCTCCCTCTCTCTCTCTCTCTCTCTCTCTCTCTCTCTCTCTCTCTCTCTCTCTCTCTGGCCCGATCCAAACCCACGCTCGAAATGGGTTTTAGCCCAGCCCGCCACCGCCGTGCGCTGCCCAGCCTCACCGCCACCACCGACGGCTTCCCCTCACGCCGGCAACTCCTCCAACCACCACCGATCTCCCCAACGCGCAGTATTATGTCCCCTGCGGTAACCTAACCGAAATTGGTGAAACCCATTTCTCTTCACTTACACCGCCGTACGCGGCCACCTAGGCCACCGCACCTCCACCACCTCACACCGGCGACCACATCTCGTAGACCCAGCCACCACAAATCTCTCTCTCCCTCTCCCTCTCCGTCGTACACATGCAATATACCCATAAATGGGTGTCGCACGAGCTCGACGCCACCGCACCTCTACCACCTCACACCGTCGCACTCCATCGCACAGTGCTATCACACGCGAGCTTGTGATGATTTTGCAGAGATTGAATATATTTTTGAGGAAGAATGTGTGTTGGTGCGAAGAGAGAGGGAGGGAGGGAGAGAGTTTCTCTAGGCCGTGAAGAGAGAGGGAGGGAGAGAGAGAGAGTTTTTCTGGGCCGTACAAAACTATCTGTAATGGTGTTTGGATGTAAAACACACTTCATCCGTACAAAGTCTTCTAAGAGTATCTAAGGAGACTTGAACACCCAAACCCAGCCTTAAAAGGATTCGAGAGAGTTCCGTTAGGTTGAGAGAGAAAAAATATTAAAAATAATGTTTAAGAAGTGAATAATATTTTTTAAAATTTTAAAAAATATTAATTATAGTTATGTAAAAATATAAAGATACATAATTTAATAATCTAATGTAAATAAATTTAAAGAGATATTATATAAATTTAAAGATAAAGATAAAGATAAAGATAATAACTCATCGCCAATGCTTTAAGGTCTTGTTTTTACCGGTTCTTTGTTAAGCTTCATTTAGTTATACAAATAAAATGAAATAAAATAAAAATTGAATAAGATATTATTATAATATAAATTTTTAATATTATTTTATTTTAAAATTTTAAAATGTAAATTATTTGTTATATTTTATTTAAAAAAATTTAAAAATTTTAATAATTAGATGAATTCAGATTCTTTATAAAATCAGCCTTTACCTGCAATGAGTTTCGTCGAAGAGCAATGCTATACAATCTCTCTAACTTTTACATACTATATTTTTTTTAATTTTTTAATTTTTTTTGAGTTTATTTTTTTAAAATTAATTTAATTCTTTTATTCCTTATTCATAGATTAAATATTTGATAAAAAAAATGTGATATATAAAAATTAAATAAATAGTAAGAAGTTATATAGATTTTTCTTCACCGAATAGCTTTTCTGCGTAGAAGAAAAGTACTACTATTTCTGTCTGAGAGGGGTTAAATATTGGGATCCAGCTTACCTCCTGTGAGAAAAATAATAGGACATCTCCTGTTGAAATCCAATGGCTGCTCTAGTATGTGAACACATTTCATCAACTATAATTTTTTCAACACAATAAAAATATAAAATCCTTTATTTACCCACTTAACACGCTAGGCATTAAAAGAGCAGTCTATTTACCCATTAAGCATTGTAAATAATATTAAAGATATTCAAGTTATGTTTGGATAGTAAAATAATCCGATATCACTCAACTACTATTTAGTATTATTTAATATATATATTTTTTACAATATTTACATATCATTTGAAATCATCTTTGTACTTGAACATAACCTTATATTTTTTGCTTTTAAATATTTAGAATAAATAATATATTTATTTACAAATACGTAAATATCATGACAATTGCAAAACATTCTCGTTGTTCTCTTTAAATTTATTTTTAAGTAAACTTTTGACAAAAATTAAAAAACAATAAAACAACATGCAGTGGCTCTTAAAATTAAGGTGAGATTTTATTCATGGTCGGAATTTGAGACGGAATTATGCTTTTTGTTGACTACAATGAGGGCCAAAACTTGCCGTGCAGAAAAGAAAAGAGAAAAATTTCAAAGATTTGGCTTAGGCAACAGCAGTTGGCCATTGGATTTTATAGATAAATGATATTTTAAGTTATAGAACCATGCATTCTTTTTTAAAAAAATAAAATAAAATTCACATAAAAATAAATATTTTAATATTTAACTTAACTCTTTTTCAAAAGAAGTGTGTGATATTTACGCAATTTATGATTATATATATCATTATTCTTTATAGCAAGTGTTAAGTTTGTAACAGATCCACTACAACAGTTTGGATCTTTTGGGAAGAAAAAATTTTGTCCCGAAAGGATACCGTTTCGACCCAAAGAAGTTTTTGGGATGAAAAAAAAGAGTCACAAATTATAAAAGGTTTTTTGCGACGAAAATTCAATTTTAGTTCTAAAAAATATTTTTTAAGACGAAATTGGAAAAAACCGTTTGATAGCATCCAAATGGAATTTTTTTTTGGACAACTTTATTTGGTCCCAAAAAGTTAGCCAAACGGTTAAATTTACACGTTCGAACGATGAAGAAGTTCAAATAGGTTGGATTATTTGTTCGATTGAATAACTTTGGTTTGAACGACATTCCGTTCAAATGTCACAATTTAAGTTCGAACGTTATAATGTTTGAATGTATGTAGTTGATAGCTCGAACTTTAATTTTGATGTTCGAACATTTTACTATTCAAATTCGTTCGAACGGTTATGTAATGTTGGATTTGCCCAATGGTTGTTTGAATGCAATTTACGCATTACGTTTGAGTGTCTTTATTACACCATTCGAATGGTTGGCACTTATTAACTGTTTGAACGATTTTTTGTGTTCAAACAATATAATATTTTTTTTAACCCTTTAATAGAAAATAAAATACACATAAATAGCATCTTAAAATACCTTAGTACATGTTCATGTTCAAGAAACATGAAAATAGTCTCATATAAAAACCAACTAAATAAAATAGTAGTTGTCATAATACAAAAGCTAGCAGTTAAAATTCTGATCTATAAATTAAATTAGTTGCATGGAGGCCTGAATTATTGCATAAACATATGCATTTTGAGTTCTATTTCTCTCCTGAACTCCACTTGTTGCTCTTCTAGTTGTTTCATTCACATATCCAAGTCAACTCGTTGGCCCATTAACTCATGCTAGTTTGTTCTCAATTCCTCAATCTCTGACCTTACTTCTTCTAATGCTCTAGAAGTGTTGGCATTACTGGACGATGAGGACGAGCTAGAAAGCTTGACGCAATGATCCAAACCTCTCAAATAGCCTGAACATGGATCCAAAACCTTTGTAAAAATTTTAACGTCACTTGTAGTGAAATTTTGATTAGTTTGAGATTTAGCACGCAAGACAACCAATTTTTCCTACACATAAGAGAAATAATTAATATTGCCATAAATATATATAAATAAGTTTAATTAAAATAGATAATAATACTTACATAACTTTCATGGGCATCGAAATGAATCTACTATTCATTACAATTAAAATGTGATGCAGCATATAATTTTGTCAGATCGTAATTACTATCTGAGTCTTACTATACTAAAAATATTCTATAGATATAAAATCATTAGAATACAACAAATAATAAACTTGAGTAAAAAATAAACTTACCAACTTCTAAGAGAGATGATAGAAAGATCTTGACCCTACATGATGTTGAATTTTTAACTTTGATCTATTTGTTTTATTTATAAAACTTTGCTCCTGCATAGAAGTTGTAAATATTGGCAAGAGAAATAATAAACCACAACATGTAAAATAAGTTTATTTATTTACCTTAACTGTAGGATCCTCAAATATATCACAAAATTTCTCCCAACCTGAAAGTCGGACATCCTGAAAAGGATTTTGGCATGCATTGTCATTGTTCTCAAACTTATTGTAATGCTTATGACATCTGACCATATATTTCTTGAATGCATTACACATAAGCTCATCAACATTCTTGTGCTCCTCCCTCCGACCAAAATTTAGTTCATAGTCATCCTAAAAAAAATAAGACTCATGAACAAATTAATTGCATATTCTATATTTTGCATGGATATTAAATAATTTGATAAATGAATTAAATAATTACCAAATAGTGCTTCTTAATAAGTTCTTTGACATCTTGGAGAACTTTATGCCATAATCTCGAAGTCAAAGTTGCATAAGTTCGTGTAAGAGCACCTATATGAGAAACAAGCCAAGTTGTTGATTCTCCTCCACATCCAGTATGATCGTTAGTAAGGTTAACTTTAATCTTACCAATTTTATGATATTTTTCTAATACCACGCTTTTAGTAGTGCCTTGGCCTTGAAGAAATTGTACGTTTAGTTCTAAAAAAACCATATTTATAGTACACATGAAATAAATGATAGTACGAATTTAGTATGTTTATGTGTGATTTATTTTAATTGAAATAATATTATATTAAATTTTTACCTTGGTTTGGAGAGTGAATCTCCAGTGATGAGTGAGTCGGAGAGCTAGGTATGAGTGAAGATGAGATGGAAACCTCCTTTCTCTTGGATGGGATAATTTCAAAATACTGATATATATGTATATATATATCACATAAAAGATTTGTCATAAAAGTGTCATGTGAACACAAAATACATCAATCATCCGTATCAATTTCAGAGGACCATTCGCCTTCCTCATCTATAGATAATTTAGATGAATCCACATTTTTTCCAATTGTGGCATCAACAATTTCAGTCTTAATATCTCCTCTATGAAAAAGAATCATTTCATAATGACTCAAATCCAACACACAAGTTGAAGACATACAGACTCTTTTGGTATGCTTCTTGGTATGCTCCTAAATGAGAAGCAAGTCAGGCCAATTTGACTGATAAACTACTCGACCTTGTCACGCAACACGAGATACTCAAGATTTCGTATTCATGCACTCACTAAATAGGCGGTCAATACTTAGGGAGATGCATACCCGAGAGATCATGGCATCTCAGGTGAGGCATCTACACAAGACGCATCACGCACTGCTATTCGTGAGGAGATTAAAAATATGTGCATGCAGAGATCTGCGCATAGACATCAGAGCTATTTGATGTAGTGTGTACATTAGTCCAGATCCCCCACGTAGAGACTAAGTCAAAGATTATGTCTTAGTTGACAGATATGGAGACACACCTTGGTCGAGTCGAGTCGAGACGATGCTACTTGATTTGGGCTGATAGTTTATATCTTTTATTTGCATTTTTTTGATTTTTTGTATGGACACTAGCTATTTGTGTATTGTATAATTAATTTTAAGTGATAATTACATTTTAGTTTCTCGAACTTTCACACAATTTATAATATATATCTGAAACTAATAATTGCATCAAAGTGGACCCGCTTACTTTCAAAACTTACGAATCCCTCCCTTTTGTCTACAGCAGCGTCAAATGTAACAAAAAGTGCCTCCATATGTTGCTCATGTGCATAACATTCACTGTAAATATGTCATTTTTATCTAATTTATTATCATTGACTATATAAAATATAAAATAATATATGCTATCAATTAATAATAAATCATTAACCATGTATAAAATATATGATATTATTAATAATTATGCATACTAAAGAGTAAAGTTTAAGTTAGTAAGTAGTAACTATTAACATCATAAATATAATTATAGTAAAATATTTTTTTAACGAGTTAGTTACATAATTCACATTAATAATTCAATTAATTTTAATTTAGTAATTTAAATAATTTTTTTATTAATTTATATATGGTTAATGAATATCAAATAATTTCATTGTGTACATAGATTATTCATAATTGCTTGCAACTTAGGTATTAAATAATTTTACATATGGTTATTCATGTATGATTTATTAATAATTGATAGCATATATTATTTTATATTTTATATGGTCAATGATAATAAATTAGATAAAAATTATATCTTTACAGTGAATGTTATGCACGTGAGTAATACGTAGAAGTATTTTTCATTACATTTGATGCTGTTGGTAGACGGAATGAAGGATTGAAAAATTTTAAAAGTAAGCAGGTCTATTTTGATGTAATTATTAGTTTTGGAGGCACATTATGAATTGAGTAAAAATTTGAAATAACAAAATATAATTAACCTTAATTTAAATATGAATCATCTTTTCATTTTCCAAATTAGTTATTGAGTTTCTTTTTGTAATTATATTATTTAATGCTTTATTTGTTTTTTATATAAACTAAATATTTACCTATAACTAATTAATAAGGTATGTTTTTGCAATTAAAATTTGTAAAATTCTGCCACTGAACGAACATACGGTAGAAGCCTTCGAACGTATTTTTTACTCCCGCCAAACATTTATTCACCTAACCTCCTTCATGTTCAAACATCTAATTAATACACTGTTCAAATGGATACTCAAATTCACGCTAAATTTGACAACTTAACGAACAACGACCAATTTTTTGAAACAAATTTGAATTCCATCTCTAAAAAACATATTTTAAGGCAATTTTCATTTCGTTCTGAAAAAATTTCGTCACAAAAACAAAAATTTATTATAGCGAGAGGCAAGCCGAATCCTAAATATTGAGGCTACTGTGTACACTATTCATGTTACAAACACACAAAAAGTCACGAAATTGACAAGAAAATACAGTATAACTACGGGAACAAATACTGAGCCATCCAGTCTGAAAATACAATGTACCAGAGAAAATTCGAACTTCTCAGCGAAAATAAAAACAGATTCTGGAAAATAATACATGATCACAGCAACCCGTTTTAACATAAATATCTTCCAAATAGTACATATTACATAATCACAAGAGAAATGGAAAAGACCCATTCCAAATCAAGCAGGATGCTATGAAACAATTACAATCTACCACACATACACGAGATGTTATCATTGAGATTCAGAAGCGTCACCATTCTGCATCTCATTGTCGAGATGCACCCAGCATTTGAGTGTAGTTATCATCGTCTTCATCAGAGGGAAGGCGTTGCCCTTCCCCAACATCACCACTGTAATGATTAGGTGAAATTAAACTCTCAACAAAGACAGCTGCTTTACACTTTCGTGAGTCACTGAAAGCCAGAACATGTTCAAGAATCTCTCCATCAGAATTAAATCTCAGTAACTCCATTCCGTCATTTATCGCCACAACCTGACCATCTCTGGAAATGCAAACTGGGGCTAGATTATGTCTGGATATATCAACGTGAAAATATGCAATACTTAGCATTAGTGCCCACGATTCTCGGACTCCATATTCCATCATTCTCCATAACTCTATATGGGTACGACTATAGCTAATAAAACACAGGCGTCCTCCAAGATTCCTCAAAGTACAGAAAAATATCCCCACGTAAGGATCCTCAGCCTCGACGGGCATCAGCATTTCGTGGAATTTCTCCTCGGCTAAATCAAACACGCATATTTGGTCACGACATTGTGGCACCCACAGTACTCCATCAAGTTTCTCCCACAGTTCAAGTTGCCAATGCAGAGATCCGTCGCAAAGGATCCCTGTTGATTCTTTGGCTTGACTTGAAGGGTCGACGCCTAGAAGAATCGTTTTCCATGAATTTCTTTTCAAAGAAAAAAGCTTACCTTCGCTTCCCTGAAAACGAGGCATATCAAACAGGAAAGAGGCCACGAGAAGCTTGTAGTCATCAGTGGATGGATCATATCCAAATCCATGCCAATAGTCTTCCCCACGAAGTGAAAATCTAGGATCTGGTAATTTCCGGACGTCACCAGTTGAAGGATTCCAAATACGAAAGCCCTTATCGCGATGGACAGCCACACAAACCAGGCCATTGCAAGACCCTACGATCCTAAAACGACGACCGCGTCTCAGGGACGGGACGACGTGTTCTCGGAGAGTGGAACTGTCCCCAAATGGTGCGTTGCAGTCTAGGGATAGAATTTCCGAACGGGATGATATGAGAAGTCTTTGTGATCGCTCAGAGGCTAGCCTGAACTGCGATTTAGCGAATCGTGGATCCGAGATTAGAGAGCGCCAACGTTTAGATACACACCTGAAACGTACTAAAGATTTGACTGGCAAGCGCAAGAGGATTTCTACCACCACGTTTTCGGGTAGATACTTCGTGGACATTGCTCTTATTTCAAATTTCAGCTGACCCAAAAGTGCATTGGGCACCCAGGTAACTGGAATGGTAACCGGAAAGTCAGTACAGAGATCACCGGTGTAGTATTATTAGAGCACTCACATTGGGTTTATTATGATCGCTTTTTCTCTAAAATTTGAGGAAAAATTTAAGAAATATTTTTAAAATTTTCCTCCATTCTCTATTTTAAGAAAAAGATTTAAGAGATAAAATAGGAAATTATTATTATTTTAAAATATAAAAAAAAGTATTGAGTAATTAAATTTATAAATAGAGATGAGAGAAAAAAATAATAAGAAAAGAATAAAAAAAACATAATTTTAATAGAATAAAGAATGAATAGAAAATGAGATATAGAAATTTTTTTAAAAATAAATAAAATTTAAAATAAAATTTTAAGAACTGTTCTTCTTAATTAGGGCTGGTTTGGGACATGAGAATTTTTAAAAATTCTCATCTCATCTCAATTTATCATTATATTTTTTTTCAAATTTTCATACAAAATATAATAAACAATTTTATTTTTTTAAATTCCAATACATTTTTTTTAAATCTTAATTCAATTTTTTTAAATTTTAAAACTAAAAAATAATATTTTAAACTCTAAAATAAAATACAAAATTCTTATCTCACTTTCCAAACCTCTCCTTAGAATTTAAGAAAACAATAAATATTCTCAACTTCTCAACACTCCACATTTCATTTTTTTAAAAAAAAATTTTTTAATTTGTTTTATTAAAAAAATTTTATACAAATAGTAAATAAAAAATTTGAAATATTTAAAAAAAAAATTAAAAAAAAAAATTAAAAAATATAAAATATAGAATATAAATAAATAATAAATGGTTGCGTAAAATCCTTTCTTCCTATTAAAGATAGACAGAGAAAAGCAGAATTCGCAAGCAGTACGGACAGATTTTTCTGCATTGGAGACGGGGAAAAGGCTGTTGTGAGATGATAGAATGATAAGAGGGGCAAGCGTATTGTCAGTCCAGAGAAGTACCCGACAGCGAGTAGTACTGAGTAATATTGCACTCGTCACTTCAGTTATCTGCGTCTCATAAACTAGGAAGTTGGAACACAAGTTTATCGGGCGGGATTATTTGAAAGGACCTCTAATTATATTATAATTTAATTATTATTATATATTAAAATATTAGTATTTTTATTTTAATTTAAAATTTCTGTACTTACAACCATTTAAAAATAAATAAAATAATAATTTTTTATAGTTAGCCGTAAACAAATGATATTATAGTTGTTCTAATATCATTTTCATATTTGAAGATAAATTACATAAACTTTTTTGAATAAAATTTTGTCCACGTCTCACTCTCCATACCATTGTATGAATCTGGGCAGGTGAATCCATGCGATCACTGTTTCTAGCTGTATCTTGTTCAGAGTGAGATTTTATGAGGATAAAGTTTAACAATCTACGTTAGGACAATGTTAGGTGACGGCAGTGCAGATAACGATTTAAATTTGATTTATTGTAATTATCTTATTTAATTATTATAAATTATTATATAAAATATAATAAATCATTTTATTTTTTTAAATTTTAAAATAATAATAATATTAAAAAATAATATTTTATTTAATTTTCATCTCAAATCACTATCGAAATAAAATCTAAATTCTTTTAGGCCTTGTTTGTTTTCAAGATCAAAATTTTGAAAACCTCTCATTTCATCATTACAACTTTTTCAAATTCCTATATAAAATAAAATAAATAATTCAACTTTTTCAAATTTTAATACAAATATAATATTAAAAAAATATATTCTAATAATATTTTATTTAACTTTTCAATTTTAATCTTATCTCATCTAATCTCATCTCATATCGGAAAACAAACGAATTAGTTTTTAAATAATATTAATTATTAAAAAAATTAAATACATATATAAATTTGTTAATAATCATTTTTTAATAATTAAAAAATTAAAAAAATAAAAATATATGAATGGCCACATTTAATATACATATTTCATAGTCATACCATCATTTTCCTTTATGTTATTTATTGTGATACATTATATTATAAAATTGATCAAACCTATTGCATTTGGGACATTACTTTATTCACTGCCACTTCTCATTTACAAAGTAAGTTGTGTTTGGATAGGCAGTTTAGATAAGATAAAATGAGATATTTTGAATAGTAGTTAAATAAAATATTATTAAAATATACTTTTTTAATATAATTTTTATTTTGAAATTCAAAAAAATAAAATTATTTATTATATTTTTGTATGAAAATTTGAAAAAATTGTAATGATAAAATGAAATGAGATAAGGTGAGATGAGAATGTTTGTGTATTCAAACACACCCTATTGCCGTTTGAATAGTGAGTTGAGTTGAAATTTGAAAGTTGAATAAAATATTGTTACAATATTATTTTTTAATATTATTATTATTTTAAAATTTGAAAAAATTGAATTGTTTATTAGAATTTGTATAAGAATTTGAAAAAATTGTAATAATGAGATGAAATGAGATAAAACACTTCTTGCATCCAAACGAGACCTAACTCTTAGGTCACATTCCATTTAATAATTTTAAGATCTACAACTATTTATATATTTAATAATAATAATCATACTAATCATAATCATATTTTTCCTCATGATATATAGGAAGCCTCCATAAGCCTCGATAGCTTGATTAGGGAGCATGTGCGCGTAAACTCGATATTGACTAGCAATTGCAAGAGGCTAAAAAGAATTTGCACCACGTTATTATAAACAAACTCATACACTTCTTCATTATCCCGAACATGATTTAAGGGTATCTTGACTGGATGATAACAGCTAAACATTTTTTATGGAGACAACATGCGAAGCAACACATGCAAATTAGAGAATACAATGTAAACAAGAGCAAATTCAACAATACGAATCCCCTTGAGTACCATGACTATTAATAGATGAGATCTTCAAAACTCCAAACCATAATAAGGTGAAAGCAAACTCTCAACAATTCTAATAATTGAAATCGATAACAAAACATAATTTTTTTATACGGAAATTTGTAGCGTCAAATTGTTTTATATATATAATGATCTTTGTTTATCTTTTTCTTGATGTGTTGCGCATTATTTTGGTAGAAACGAAATTTTATTGCTCAATAGAGAGAATTACATCATTTTTTTCAATACAATAGAGAGAATACAATCAAGACTTTCCTCAATTTCTAACAATTCTTCATGAAAGTTTAATGCATCCATGGCAAGCCTATGAGCAGCAGAGTTTGACAAATTTAACAAAGCTCTTGTTGTTGAGAATTTGGCCCTACCAAATTCATCCCCAGGATCCACACTATGCAGGAATATAAAGAAATACAGAAAAATAATAATAACATAAGAATTTACCTGAAAACTCCCATAATAGGAGGAAAAACCAGCAGATCCAGAGAAGAAAATACACTATATGAAAAATTATTACAATCACACAATTTTTCTCCTCACCCCAAATCACACCCACAAAGCTTCCCACTAATAAAACTTTAACTCTCACCTCTTTCCATTTTACAAGAAAAGGTTAATAAAGGATTTCTACTAGAGTCACAATTTACTAATAAGCTTATGACTTGATGTGTAAATAACTAAGAGGCTAAGCCCTCTTATTTATAGGCTTGGGGAGCTCCTCCTCATCCCTCTCTTACCGATGTGGGATTCCCAAAGAGAGTAAAACCCAACAATCTCCACCTTGCGACTTTGGCTGATCCCACAGCCACACTTCATCGCAATGAAGATCTTCATAGCTTCCGCTATCATACTCCACCATAAAAGCATATCCACTCAGAATAAACCAATTCCAAGCATTTCACTTCGGCCCATGTCGAAAATAACCTTGCTGAAACTTATGGTGCAACTTCCACGTTTGACTTGCCTGGAAGCTCATCAGCCATCAACATGAATTTCCACCACACACCCTGCATCAATGCCAAACCAATGCCTGTGTGCAAACTTGTGGACCCACTAACATTAACACAACCTCTATCATGGCAACTTTTAGTGGCATGCCATGAAAATGTACATATCCCTCTTCAAAGGAAATTCTATATAGCGAGAGTCGAAAAGTTAGTTTGATCATCAGTATCTTCATTTACTGATTTGGAGCCACTTGCCGAACTTGCTCCAGTTTTTGGACAATTTTTCTTGACGTGCCCAGATTGTCCACACCCCCAGCAGACTACTTTCTTCTTCATGAAGTTCTTCATCTTCCCATTTCCAGCTGCTACCATTGCTAAGTTCTCAGGTGGATCATTTCTTCCACCAACTAGTCTTCTCTCTTCAGAAAAGAGTTTACTTGTAATCTCTGAAAAAAATATTTTCTCCTTCCCATGTATCAGAATAGGCTTCATATGCTCATAGGAAGGTGGAAGAAACCAGATGAGCCTCAACGCTTGATCTTCATCATCAATCTTAACTTCAATAGATTCTAGCTCAGAGACAATGCCATTGAGAACACTTAAATGATTTGAAATAGTTGTACCTTCACTCATTCGCAGTGTATGAAACTGCTCCTTCAAGTACACCCGATTCGAGACGCCTTTCGTTTGATACAACTCTTCTAGTTTTTCCCAAAGTCCCTTTGCCGTAGATATTCCATGCACATTTGCAAGAACATTCTTGGCCAGACACAGACGTATCGCACTTGCTACTCTCAAATCCAGATCCTCCCAATCTTCATCGCTCAGTTCAGATTTGCTCTTTATTTCACTAATCACGCTGACTACAGGGGTTGGTCTACCCTTCAACGACTTGTGTAATCCTGATTGAATCAAAACATTCTTGACTTGAACTTGCCACAAGCCAAAATTGATTCTTCCATCAAATTTCTCCACCTCAAATCTCATAGGATTTGAAGCTCTACTTCCTGACATTGCCTTGATGAATTTTTCTGTAGAAATGAATAATACTCACTAAGTAAGTTCCCAGGAAAGATCACTCTTTTCTAGACAGAACTTCAAGATTCCCAAGAAAGATTGGAGGGTCACAATGGATACACTTAGAATTTCCAATCTCTTTAGACAGAACCTCCTTAGACTGTACTTATCCACACTACCACACCAAAACTCCACCCCACAAAAAAAGGATCCCAGCTCTGATACCAATTGTTGAGAATTTGGCCCTACCAAATTCATCCCCAGGATCCACACTATGCAGGAATATAAAGAAATACAGAGAAATAATAATAACACAAGAATTTACCTGGAAACTCCCATAATAGGAGGAAAAACCAGCAGATCCAGAGAAGAAAATACACTATATGAAAAATTATTACAATCACACAATTTTTCTCCTCACCCGAAATCACACCCACAAAGCTTCCCACTAATAAAACTTTAACTCTCACCTCTTTCCCTTTTACAAGAAAAGGTTAATAAAAGATTTCTACTAGAGTCACAATTTACTAATAAGCTTATGACTTGATGTGTAAATAACTAAGAGGCTAAGCCCTTTTATTTATAGGCTTGGGGAGCTCCTCCTCATCCCTCTCTTACCGATGTGGGATTCCCAAAGAGAGCAAAACCCAACACTTGTATCCTCCAAGCCAACTTGGCTCCAATTGTTAGTCCCCTTGAAAAAACCATTCACAACCTGAAGCCACTTGGTTGCTCGAATATATGGTTCATGAGGCCGAGATCATGACTGAAGGTAGCTGCCACCATGACAGCTTAAGTTTCGGCTAGAAAAGCAGTACCATTGAGCACCTTGGTTGCTTGAAGAATACCAGTTATTTGTTCTACAGTATCACTGATAATAACTCCAATGCCAATTTTACCTCTAGCTTTGTCAATTGATGCATCCCAGTTCACTTTGTAGAACTCTGCAGCAGGCCTTCTCCATACCTGAGTGGATTGCAAGGGTTGGGAGCTTTGAGTTAGGTGTTGGTCTTGAGCGCATTGGAAATCTTGGAGATAATCTCTTACCTGCTTGATAATGAAGCTTGCATGATTAAAGCCTTTCCCATGAGAAGCTGAATTCCTTTTCATCCATATCAATCTAGCAGTTATAGCTGCCTCTGCTAATTCATTATCATTCAATTTGTGAAGCCATTGATCCCATATTTACAGAAAATATTCACTTTGCAAAGTCATTTTTTGGACTTTGTAGCAACTTTGACTCCGAACATCTTTAGAAATTGTGTAGCACCATAGGACATGACCCACAGTTTCAGCTTCCTTTTTGAATATGATGCAAGTATCATCCTTAATCACTTTCCTTTACTCAGATTGGATGCAGTGGGGAAAGCATTTTTGCAAGCTCTCCAAATAAATATATAAACTACATTTGGGACATTTAATCTCCAAATGGCTTTCCATGGCTCTTTAGTAATACTTCCTTCTAAAGATTCACCTGAATCCTCAGTTGACAGCATCCTTTGTAAATGGTATGCACTTTTTTATGAAAATTGACCATTATTAGTATAATACCATACCAATTTGTCCTCTCTATCTCATAGACTGACGGATACTTTTTATTAATTCAATATCTTGAGATAAGAAAACCTTTTGAATCAGATGTTCCTTCCATCATTTACTATCATCATCTATCAATTAAGAAACATTTGCTTCAGCATCTAACTCAGATATGGGAGACCTGATTAAATGAGCAGTTGGTCTTGGAATCCATCTATCTTTCAAAATTTCAACTTTCGTTCCATTTCAAGTTCTCCATATCAATCCTTGCTTCAATAATTGTTGGCCTGCCATAATGCTCCTTCACACCAGAGAGGGTCTACTTCCAATATTTGCATCTAGAATTTCAGAAGTTGGGATATATTTTTGTTTGAAGATACAAGCACGCAATGACTCAGGGCTTTGTAGTATTCTCCAACTTGGCTTTGCTAGCATAGCCATGTTAAAGCTTCTTAAATTCCTAAAACCTAACCCTCCGAAGCTTTGGAAAGCCCCAACTGATTCCATTGGCCCCAGTGAATTTTGGACTAATCTACATTGTAATCCTACCAGAATTTGTTCATTAATATATCAATTTTATTTGTAATTGACAAAGGAAGCAAAAAGATCCCCATAGCGTAAGTGGGGATTGCTTGGAGGACAAACGTGAGAATGATTTCTTTTCTTGCTGGAGATAAAAACTTGGTCTTTCAGTTAGTCATTTGAGTCTAGATCTTGTCAATAAGAGAATGGAAAGCTAAGGTTCTTGATCTACCAACAACTGTAGGCAGTCTTAAATACTTTTAATAGGAGCCCGTGGTTTTGATTCTTGCAATCTTTACAATATTCTTTTGGATGAGTATTTCTGCTAAAAAAGATAGAAGTCTTATCTTTGTTTAGCATTTGACTTGAGACATGCTCAACTTCAAGAATATGTAAAAATCGATTCCATTCCAGTGAATTTGCTTTGCAAAAAATGAGGCAATCATCAGCAAACAGAAGATGGTTAATGCACAGATGGCTCTTTCCAATCGGGACTCCAGAAATAATTATTCTTTCCTCTGCCTGGTTGAGCAAAGAAGTGAGGGTTTCAACACATAATATGAAACTGTACGGAGAAAGAGGATCCCCTTGTTTGATGCCTCTTGAAGGCCGAAAAGAGTGTTGAGAGTTCCAACTAATGAGAACTGAGTAGAATATAGAGTTTATGAATTTTATCACCAGATCAATCCACTTCTGATTAAAGCCCATTTTACTCAATACTGCTGCAAGGAAGTTCCATTCCACAGGAGATTTGTGGAATCTGCTGGTATGAGAAATCTTACAAAAGTTTGTAATTCATCTCAACTGTTACTCGAGACTTCAAATCAGATAGAAAATCAAACAAATTGTTTGGACAAGTGGTAAAGAGATCAGCAAAACAATTTGTGAATACTTTACCAATTCTCCCTGGATCATTGATAAAAAATGCCTTGATTGTCCTGAATATGGGTAATCATATTGGTCTTCCATTCTTTGATTTGAATACATGTGATAGAATTTGGTATTCTTATCAGCATACTGAAGCCATTTTTGCTTAGCCATTTGTTTCCATTTTAATTCTTCCTCCTCTAGCATTGTATCCACCTCCTTATGTAGCTGTTGGATAGCAGCAGAATGATCACCAACTCTTATATCTTGTAGTTGTCCCAGACTCTTGATTTTGTCTTTAATAGCTCTCTAATTATTAAGGACAACATCTGCATTCTATTTCTGAAGCAATTCTCTGCAATTTTAAATTCTTATTGTGATACGAGGGACATCTGCTTTTGTGCTAGTATTGTTGCCCCAAGCTTTAGAAATGGTTCTTGCACAATCTTCCCTCTAGGCCCAAGCTGCTTTATATGTGAGGTTTCTTCCTCTTCTCTGACTGCTGTGATTTGTACTTGAGGCTAAAATAGAGGGAAATAGCATGATCTCTGAGCTGGCATAGAAAAGCACCTACCACCATGAAAAGTCATGCCATTTAGGATTAGCTACTGCTCTATTAAGTCTTTCCCTAGTGAAGTCTGAACCTCTCCTATTGTTTGACCAAGTATACTTCTGTCATGTAGTAAAAATGTCACACCAGAAATCCATAATATCCTTAAATGCCTCCATATATTTGTTCAGTTCCTCTTTGGAACGGTCGGTCTGTCCTTGGGCCTTTAACAGCCCCTAATAAAAGCTGGCCACATGTAAAATTCTACACTACATATCATGAGTCCGGTCTTAAATGATAAATGTTGGGAATTTGCGTCCCAAATTCACTCCCAAGATCCACCCTTTGTAAGAATATTAAAAAAAATAAAAAAATAATAACAATACAAGAATTTACGCGAAAACTCTCAAAACTGGAGAAAAAATACCAGACCTAGAGAAAAAAATATACTATGTGAAAAGTTGTTACAATCACATAATTTTTCTCCTCATCCCAAATGACACCCATAAAGTTTTCCCACTAGCAAAACCTTAACTCTCACCTCTTTCTCTTTTAAAAGGAAAGACTAACAAAAGATTTTAGTCACAAATTATTACTTGATAACTTGTTATTTGGTGTGTCTTAATCAATGAGCCTTAACCTTATTATATAGGCAAAGAAGCTTACTCTGCTTTACTCCCTACCCACGTGGGATTGAAGCTAAGGAGCAAACCCAACAATAAAAGCAACAGAGGGGAAGAAGTGAATTACCGTGAACTTTGGGAGCCCAGACCGCTGCACGACACCAGGTTTGTCGCCGCCACCACAGGACAACAACGCCATTGCCCACCAAGCTCTGTGAAACGACCCATTCTAGATTTTCCGCCGCACAACACCAGGTTTGTCGCCGCCACAACAAGACAACAACGTTGCCCACCAAGCTCTGTGAAATGGCCCATTCTAGATTTCTCCCCACCCCCCACGATGTCCATCTCCTTGCTTCCTTCCTTCCTTCTTTTCTTTCTTTTTTATGTGTACAATATTTTCTATTTCAGTATAATTTGCTACACTCAAAAATACTCTTGTTGTTATCATTATTGTCATTTTTTCAGTTTTTTGTTTCAAAATTTCAATCGAAAGAGAGAGAGAGAGGGGTAGAGCGAGGAAGAGGGAGAAGCAAATTTGGTATCGATATCATTATTGTATCCTCTAAGACACATATTAACATATTTCACACATTCAAATACATATCAATAAGACTTGCTATTCACATATCAACTCATATCAATGAGATCGCTTTAGCACCCAAACACAACCTTAGGGAATGTTTGGAAACATTTTGCATCTCATCTCATCACATTTTATTTCATTCCTAATCATAATTCAAACACAAACACTTTTAAACTAATCATTACAACTTTTCTAACTTTTCAAAAAAAAAAAATCAATTTTTTCAAATTTCAAAATAAAAATTATATTACAACAATATTTTAACTTTATAATATTTTTTATTCAACTTTTTCTCTCTCATTTCTTAAAATCCAATAAATACATATCTTAAATTATCTGACTACTATTTATAAGTCATCTTATTATTATGCACAAAATTTACATCTTATCTCATTTCCTAAACATCCCCTTAGTCTCCACGAGGGAAATCGTATTTGAACACTTTTTCTTGTCATAGAGTCATATGATTAAGGACTCGAATTGTTTGAGAGTTTCTAAACCCTTGACAATTTCAATTTAAGAGATTCATTGTTACTAGAAGAGCTGGCTACCAGCTTCTGCCAATATATCGACATGACTAGCTACTAAGCAGTTTAAAAGAGAACTTAACTTTCTTAGTTACTGGGGTAGTAGTTTCTCCCACCTAACTCCTTTCATGTCTAATCTCAGGGGAGAGATGATAATCCTTTTTCGAGTAAATAGAGTCCTTTATAGCCCTCGCTTTTCCTGTCCACTCAAGAGTAAGCCTAGTTTACTCTTTGGACCATCTTGAGCTTTCATGCATATAGGGGACTCTTCAGTCGTTTTAATTATCTATGTTTCATTTTAGGGGTCCTCATTAAACTTCGGCCCCATCCCATTATGAGTCACATGTTGATATATCCCAACTTCAGAATTAGTAATCTCACAGCATAAAGGGTTAATAAGGCAAATCAGATCTTCATGCATATGTGGATACTCCTTTGGCTTGATGTTTCTACGTTTGCTGTGTCTAACATAGGTTCTTGATTTGGTGCAGATTTTTAAATTCCTCAAAAACAACTTTTTTCCACGTCTGCTTTTCTTTCCTTTTCTATTAGCATGCTGGAGATTCTTTTTCGATCTTCAATGCTGTCTTCAATATGGTAATGGATACCTTTTTTATGATGGAGCTGATAATTCAGCCAAGTCTTCTGTGCTTTTGAATTGTACCATATTTGTTCAAGTCCCTTGCACATCAGCATATTCTTCCAGTTGATTTTTCAACCTTCACCATATTTCGCCTTGCTACTATTGATGTTGTTACTAGGATTAGTGCTATCTTTTTTAGTCGAAGTTCAAAACCAGACACCAAATTGATTTTGATCTCCATCAATTAAAGTTCTGGCTCAAGATGCCTTTCAACAGCCTGATTTTTCATGTTTGATAATGCACAAATTGAAACAAAAATTGGGCAACCTCTCACATTTGAAATTAAGCTAGACTTTATTGCCTTTAATATTGATAAGGCTGCCTCTTAGGACAAGTTTGGTGATATCCAACTGAACTTGGGCTCTAGGTAAGGACCCCATCCGATACTATCATCATCCACATCCACCTCAACTACATTCCCTATCACTTTTCCAACTTGTTTTCCTACGCACCGAGTCATTCCACTAAGTGGCATGTGATGAATCCGCACCCAGAAGGACTCTGGAGAATATAATGTCTTTCGATGAACAAGAGACATCAAAAGAATTTAGAAGACCATATTTCACTCTAATATTTAAGTTAATTTATTAAGTTTTTGTAAAATCTTAATGTTTTCATATCACATTAAGCATATAATGCCCCAATTGAGAGACTAAATAATTATTATTTTTTTCACTTAATGAAGTCTGAAGGATGATACCTCTCAACTATTTTTCATATAGACCATCAAACTAAAATGATTTTTCCTTACTTTCACTTTGGTTTCCAATCAAGAACCCAAATATTGTATAATAAAAAACTTTGATATCCATGTTAAATAATCTTATTATTTCACCTAAACTTAGTTTTAATTTAATTTTGGTGAGGCCACATCCATAAAAATAGATAATATATATATAGAAATTATACAAAATTTTGAGGCTGTAGAAAAAATATAGGAGAAAGGCATTTCTATGTATATTCAAATTTTAAAAAAATATTAGAAAGCGTATGGGGATTCTAAAATTTTGTTTGGGGCCATTTTTTATATACATAGAAGTTAGAACAATGAATAAAATTTAGGGAATATTATGAATTCTCAAGCAATTTTTAGCATACCCTTAATGTAGTTCCGCAACTACACTTTACTAAATGTGAGAAGTCCTATGAATGAAAAAAAAAAATTAAAAGAAATCTCATAAAACTTAATAATAAAGGGATAAAAAAAAATAGAAAGTGCATTCTTATCTACCTTAAGGTTCATGTATAATATTTATATATAATCAATATTTATTTATAATTAGGACTGTTCATCCGGGCCGGGTTTTTTCCCGGTCCAGTCCGGAACTCGGATAACCGGGTTCTAGTTACGGGTTCATCCGGGCCAGTACCCGCATAACTAAACCTGGGTCCACCTGGGCCTGGTACTGGGTTTTATTCCCGGTACCCGGATTTGAAACCTAGAACCCGGGTTGTTTTTTTTTTATTTTAAAAAATTGACTATCAAACGATGCAGTTAAAAAAAACCTTTTCTAGGTTTCTCCCCTGGACTTCGTCTTCACTCCTATTCTCTCTTGCGCCGTAGCTCTCAACTCTCAACCTCTCTCTCTGTCATCTCATCTGTGCCCCTCTCTCTCTCTCTCGTCTCACTCAAGCATTGCCCCAAGCATTAGGAATGGTTCGTGCACAATCTTCCCACAAGGCCCAAGCTACTTTATATCTGAAAATTCTTCCTTTTCTATGACTGTTGTGATTTGTACTCGAGGCTGAAATAAATGGTCTGATCTTTGAGCTGGCATAACAAAGCAGCTATCGCCATGAAATGTCTAATACCATTTAGGATTAGCTATTGCTATATTAAGTCTTTACTTAAGTGAAGTATGAAGATCTCCTGTTGTTTGATCAAGTATACTTGTGTGCTATTGTAAAAAGTCACTAAATGAGCAAAAATAAAAAATATCCCTGAAGGCCTCCATTTGTTTGTAAGGCCTTAAAGCTATTAAGTGAAGTATGAAGATCTCCTGTTGTTTGATCAAGTATACTTGTGTGCTATTGTAAAAAGTCACTAAATGAGCAAAAATAAAAAATATCCCTGAAGGCCTCCATTTGTTTGTAAGGCCTTAAAGCTATTAAGTGAAGTATGAAGATCTCCTGTTGTTTGATCAAGTATACTTGTGTGCTATTGTAAAAAGTCACTAAATGAGCAAAAATAAAAAATATCCCTAAAGGCCTCCATTTGTTTGTAAGGCCTTAAAGCTAGAGGCATAACCAGTTCGATTTTGGATAAAATTTAAAACCGAACCAGTATATACCGATTTTGCATTTTCAAAAATCGATTACACACCGGTTACTCTCTTAAACCTGTACCTCTGGTTTTACTATTTTTGATCCGGTTTGGTCCAATTTTCTGATTTTAATAAAATGCAAATTTGTCATAAAAAAATCTGTTTATAAAAAAAAACTACTTTAAAAAATCGGTTTTATTAAAAATCTATTACTATTTACAAAAATCTACTTTGATTAAATCTGTTACTATTTACAAAAATCTATTACTAATGTATTATGTATTTATCAAAAGGAATATATTGAGATTTGAGAATTTAGAGAATTTATTAGGCCATAAAATGTTAATAATATATATTTTATGTTTAAAGCATATGATCAAATAAATTTTTATGTTTAAGATTAAAATGTTATGTTATAAATTATAATAACATTATCTAATATATAATTATAATTTATATAATTATATATTATATATATAATATTAAAAAAATTAATTTAAAATATATAATATAGTCAACTGGTCCGGTCCTAAAAAGTATAGAACCAGAATCGGACCTGTACTGGCCAGTTTTGGAACTAAGGAAATTGGTCCCAGACTAGATTGGCTCCATTGGTTCGGGTCGGTTTGCTCCGTTTTCTTGTTAATTTTTACACCCCTACTTACAGCAGCTCCAAACTTCTGATGTTGGTTGGTGATCTCATTAAAATCTCCAAAATAGATCCATGGCACATCCTCCTCAAGTTTCAAGTCTTTCAACAAGTCCAACTGTTATCTCTATGAGTGGTACTCAGATTGCTGTAAAAGCTTGTCAACCGCCAAGATAAATCCCTATGTTTCTCAGTTACTGTTGCAGTAATGTGCCATCTAGTGTAATTAATTAAAGCAACCTCAATCTCATGTTTCCAAAGTAGAGCTACCCCTCCACTACTACCTGAACTGCCATAGCAAAACAATGATCAAAGTTCAGTTTCCTTTTGATAGACTTCATTTTATCCTTAGTGCATTTAGGGTATGTTTTGTTGTCAAATCTATCTCAAATCAATTATTGATAGTAACCCACTAATTTTACAACTTCCCATAAAAAGTTAAACATATATCAACATACTTCGTACATTCAAAAACATATATCAACCTACTTTACACATTCATACACAACTTAATAGGACCCATAAAATACTACTTTTCACAGATTAACTTAAATCATCTGAGATCACCTTAACACCCAAATGGAGCAGCCTCCAAGAGGAAAATCATGTTCGGACACTTTTTCTTAATCGGATGACTAAGGACTCAAATTGTTTAAGGGTTCCCAAACCCTCCACAGTTCGAACTTAAGAGATTCATTGATAGTGGCGGGGCTAGCTACCAACCTCCGTCCAATATATCTACATGTCTAGCTACTAAGGAGGTAGAAGAAAACTTAACTTTCTTAGTTACTGGGGTAGTAGTTTCTCCCAACTTAACTCCTTCCATGTCTAACCCCAAGGGAGATGTGATCATTTTTTTTCGAGAATGGCCACTTTCAACATTTTCATTAATAATAAAGTCATTTATAGCCCATACTCTTCCTTTCCAATTAAGTGTAGAGGCTAGTTTACTCTTTGGACCATCTTGAGCTTTCGTGCATATAGGACACTATTGAGTCTTTTTAAGTATACCTAGCTTTGCCAAGCTCGTTCATTGAACGATATTCATTAGTTATTATTTTTGTAATGAAATATTTATAATTTATTTTCTTCGTAGAAATTATCAAATTATGTTTAAGAAGACCATATTTCACTCTAATATTTAAGTTGGTTTATTAAGTTTTGTATAAAATCTAAATATTTTCATGTCACATTATGCATATAATGCCACAATCGAGATCATTAATAAAATGTTTCTCACTCAATTAAATAATTTTATTATTTCACCTAAACTTAGTTTTAGTTTAGTTTTGGAGGGGCCACTTCCTTAAAAATAAATAATATATAAAAATTATACAAAACTTTGGAGCTATAGAAAAAATATCGGAAATAGGCATTTCTACGTATAATCAAATTTTAGAAAATATTAAAGTGTATATGAAGATTATAAATTTTTTGTGAGAGCTATTTTTTATATATACAGAATTATTAATAAAATCTAGGGAATATTATGAATTTTCGAAAAATTTTGAGCCTACCCTTGATGTAGTTCTACCACTACGCTTTACTAAATGTGAGAAGTTACGTATGAAAGTAAAAAAGAAGAAATTTTTCAAAAGATTCTCTTAAAATATAATAATAAAAGAAATAACAAAAAAAAAAAGTGTCAAACTTTGCATCTTTTCAAAAGATTCTCTTAAAATATAATAATAAATGAAATAACAAAAAAAAAAAAAGTGTCAAACTTTGCATTCTTATCTATCTTAAGTTCATACATAATATTTATTAAAAATCAAATCATACGAACCCCCAGCTAATCCATCAGGTTGATTAATGTTGTATCATATTCGGATTGAATCACACCTTATTATGCACAATCTTATCTCTATTATTTCATGTCGAGTTTATGTTATAGTCATGGGTGTTACTAAATATTGTCAGTTGTATTCTTATTCTAATTCAATATATTATATAATTAACGATTACTTTTACAAATATTCTTATAATTGACGTGATATCTTTTGATAGAATGAAAATAACACGAATTTATATTCCAAAAATATTTAATAATTATACTTTCAAAATATAGAAAACAAGGAGAAAAGGCAACAATAATATAATAAAAATGAGGAGAAAGTAAAAGAGGGGAGGACAAAGGAGCATACCCCGCAAAGGGAGGATACAAATTGCAAACTTCACTTCTGGCGTATCTTATATAGTGATGCAAATTATAGATAATGTACAATAAAATTGAAATTTATAGTAGTTTAGGAATGCTAGATAAAAGATGAGGGATAGCGTTTGGATTAAAAACAATAAATATTGGATTAATGTGTCGTTTGGATACTGGGTTGAAATGAGATGAAAAGAACTGAGATGAAAATTGAATAAAATATTATTAAAATATTATTTTTTAATATTATTATTATTTTAAGATTTGAAAATTTTGAATTGTTTATTATATTTATGTGAAAATTTAAAAAAATTATAATAAAAATGAGATGAAATGAAAACTTAACAAAGATGGATGAAGCAAGCGGTAAGTTGGATGAAGCAAATCCTCTATTAACTAAGATCGTTGAGAGAAAATAAAAATTAATTTGAAAAAAAAAAACTGAATAACATTACGTAGGAAAATGACTATGAACGATGAATAAATATATTTGTTAAAAACTAGGCTATTTTTATGTATTTTTTAATACGGCTAAGTTAAGATTAAAAAAATGATGTGAAAAAGTATATATATTTTAAATTTTTTTCACATCATTTTTTTTAACACTTTTAAATATTTTTAAAAAAGAAAAAAAATTCATAATATTATTAAATAATATTTTTTTAATCACTGATTAGAAAATAATATATATATATATATATATATATTTATATGAGCGAGATTCCTATCATTTTCACAAATGACTATGTTAGAAATACTAGATCAAAGTATACAGCGGAAGCGATATTACCTTATTGGAAATATCTCGGATCTAGTGCAGTTGTTCCACGGATTCTCCAGGGTCGTTCGTCCACGATCTTCACATCGATGGTGGAGTGTGCTACGTGGTAATACTAGAGCAACACTCACACATTCCACAGCCTAGATACCATGACTAGAGAGAACCATTTGAGAGAGAGATCGTTCTTAGTGCAAGTCTCATACAAAGGGGGAGGAGCTATGTAAATAGCCCCTCTAAGCGTAACCCCCGGCTGGCCCTTAATGGCCAGCCATCAAGCCTCATAAAGTGGTTCTTAAACCACTTCATAACCTGAAGAGAAGGTGAAAGGGTGCCCACTATGGGTGCCCCTTTCTTACATCTCCCACTCACACATAGTGGGCAAGACCCCAGGTCTGCATCTCTCAATATGTTCTCAATCTTGTTCATACTGGCAAATAGGCCGTGCGACCATCAAGCACAGCTGTAAAAGAAAAATGGGAGCACTATACCAAATCTCTCCAAGAGAAGACCAGCATAGCAACATCCCTAAAAAAATATCTCGTTATGCCCCGACTCATTTGGTCACATCAGACTAAGCATCCCTAATCCCTCTCGAGTCAGAATGACTCAGAGCAATGCTCAATCTCCATAAAATATGATGTACTCACAGCTATATTGCAACTTCCAAGAAGCAACATAACTTGCCGGCAATGAGTACACATCATTATCGATGTGTTACCAAATAGTCTTCCCTTCGCACTCATGTCATTTAGTTTCAGTCCAGTCGCTTTCCCAGCAATGCCTCTTTAGACTGCATCATTCATGGCCATAGATAACATGCCAAAGTAGCAGACACTAAAACATCAATCTCGTGACATAGTCAAAAGTCTCCTAAGGGCATAAATAAATTAAGGTCATCAATTATAACCTACAGGACTCACACGGTGAGGAAGTAGGGAATTATTCACTCACCTCTACTGTTGGTCGCAAAAGCACATGTAGTATGAAATACATGTTACGGTGGAGTTCTCTTTCGGAAGAAAGAGCGTATATCTAATCTCAATGCACCGTACAGATCTTAGTCTAGTCTTTATCTCAGCGCCTAACCCGAGTCCCTCCATTTGCTCGCTATCAAAGCGCCAAAGAGGATTTCGCATCTGGCTAAATTACAAGCTGCATGGATTGTGGGTAACCATACACGGTCCTTTTAAATATGATAGACCTCATCTTAGCTCCCACTAAGGCGATATATCTTTTGTGTCTTACAACTTATCCCTCATTGGACAAGTACTGAGTGACACATTGTCTCATCTTTGCTCGCTACCCATTTGTAGCGCCAAAGACGATCGCTCATGTGAGTGAGCAGATCTAAACCTGTCGATATACCATTTTCACCATAATTACTAAATTTATGGTGAATGTGTGTGCTTACCAAAAATGCTTCCAATCACGCCACATGATCATAGAACATATCAGTATCATGTGCACGACGAGCAATACCATGAAATAGAGAGAAATTACATGGTCAATTATTAAACCACAACTCTCAAGTGATGTTTAATGACCATTTCTCCCTATGCGCATTCTAATGTGTAGTAACTTTTCAAAACATGCTCCTACCAAGAGACTCTGCTTTTACATATAAAAATCTTTTGCACAACCATGAAGTCAGCAACGACTTGTCGCGAATCTCATTTAGGTCAAATTCATAATATAAACCTTAGATTCTAGTCAGCAAGTCCAACTGCGAATTTTTAAGAATCTACAAAGTGACCACAAATGTCTTTCAGCAAACTTAATTTGCAACTTCAAGGTTTCATATAAAACTCTTGTACTCAACAAAAGCATGTAAGATAACCATAATTTATTTTTCATTAAAGGTAAAGCGATTAGGGCCTTTGCCCCAAAGACAATTATAATAGTCTAGTCATTACTTTAAACGGCAATCGCATCACAAACTCACTTAATCAAGTAAGTCATATTTACCCTCTAACAAAATCTTAACCTCTAACTCCCATGAGCAAACCATAAGAGAAACACCAAATAGTATAGGCAAAACTAAATTCTTTAGTATTTTTCATCTCATTAATTGTCTATGGATTTTGAACAAGAGCTCGTAGAAACTGTTTTTCTCATAAAAAGTCTCACAAGACATGAAGCCTGAGTTGCTTTTCACAAATCCATGTCCATCACCTCGTAGTATGGAAAACCTCTTATTAGGTGACAATTAATTATCTAAGACAACCAGTTCGCAATATCTCTTATGATAATACTTTTCTAATATTGTCAACAACATTCAAAGAACCCCATTTTATTCAATAGGCCGTTTAATAAAAAAAAACGACTAGGTACATTGGGTATCTTTGAATAGATGGTTTGTTTAGGCCGCATGTAAACAGTACTAACAGCATTCATTCACTTTTTGTACCAAAATAGTACTAGCAACAATCATGCGCTCAAAGTACTTCATGCCTAAATATCACAAAAGTTAACCATCTAATTCTCTTATGAGAATCAGCTATTTAATATCTTCAAGAAAAGTTTCAATAAATATGCGATCAATAATTATCTAAATACAACTCAATTAGTGCCAAGAGATGGATCTATACCTCTATCAACTCCATTTTTCCTTTATCAATTAGATCAACAACCCCAGGTTGGATCATATAAGTGAAGCGAATCTAAAATTTTATGTTGGGATTCCTACTATTCAATACCTTTAGCGGAGCCATATTACAAATATTCTCTTCTAGTCTTTAAACGACGAGATAATATTGATATATTGCTTCCACGCTATTTATGAGAATCTTTATATTCTATAACTTTTGGGAGTCACTATCACTAGTGGTACACCATCATTTAAATGTATACTCACACTAGTTGTTAAATTACTCCCACTATTTTCGACGATCTTTTATAAAGAAATTTTTGAAAAAATTAAGGTAGTGTGGTATGAAATGTAATGAAATATTTTTTCCAAAAAATAAGTGTTTACAAAAATTCACAATTCCCCACCCTCGCCAAAAATACGAGTAATTTTCTTGACTCAACCAAAAAATGATCAAGGTTAAATCCTCTAGAATTCACGTTTGCACAAAATAGTTACTCAGCCTTTCTCAAAAGAGAATGAACTCTATCTAAGGACGGCAAATCAAAATTAAGGCCGCAACACCATATTACATCAACCCAAGTGTGATATAAAAATTGTTTTGCGCCATAATTTATTTATAACTCCATTCTCAGCAAGTCATTAAACTGCAAGATAATTATTCTAATCATATAACTCATACGATTTCGATTTAAAAAAAAAATATTTTAATTGAAAAAATATAGTTTCCTTAAAAATATTTGGAATCGTATTTATATGATGAAACAATTTTTTTTATTATCCAAGTCCTTAGTATGCATGTATAGGAACTTTCACATAGAAAATGCTCATATTACCTTTTCTCATTTGACTCTTCTAAATAAAGGAGAGGGATCTCATTAGCGAGAAAAATTTCAATTTCTCAAGCTTCACACCCATCATCCGATGCCTCCACGGCATATTGTAGCATATCATATCTCCACTTGAGAAATAATATTACTGAGTCAATGAGTGACCATCAAACACTTAAAACCTCTTGAAATTCTCACTAATACCACTGTTTTCAATTAGTCTTAAATCAAATTAGGTATAGACTTCACTAATATCGCATTAAAAGCGCTAATAAAAAAACATCGTTTTGTGCAACAAATGCAGTATGTGACGTTTTAGCTGCTAACTAGCGATATATCCTTATTTCTCGCATACTCAATATTTTTCATATTCTCCAATCCACTATAGGAGAGAAAAGAAAAAACTTTACGAGAAATTATCTTAGCCTAAAACCTATCTTGCATCAGTGCAACCACGAGCAAAAATTTTTTAGGTGAGGCTTAGATAAGTCGTATCTAATTATTTAGACTTTTTGCCATAGTTACCATGCAAACCTCCAAGGTGCTTGGTATTACATTACTCTCAGGGGTTGCTCCAAAGTTTATATATCTGCAAGAACCTATTTGTTCTCGCTAGAGAAAAAAAAACTTAAGCAAGATTATCAGTGCTAATATCACATAAAGGTGCACTGATAAAACCTTTAAAAAATGAATGTGCCAATCAAGAATGTCCTCAACAATCTTGCACACTCAAATTTTAATATCCTTACTTGTCAGACATACTAGCAAGTAGAGAGGATATATGTTTTATCTGTGAGTTAATCCAAGTGGCTTCAAGATTATAATGCTCAACCTCAACTATAGGAGCAATTTAATCTTTGCATCACCAAAAATAACACTCAACTTTTGTTATTACTCACAAGATTCTCAAAGGCAAAATAATGGTTTAGCTCTTATTTGACAGTTGATCCCATCAACTTCTATAAAAATTGTAGTGCATGCGTCTCACGCACACTTCCAATTTTATTCTAGACCTTTCAGAGGTTTCACAATAATGATGGTCTAAGACTATCTGACACTGATAATAATCTTTATTTGTTTCCAACTATTGCTCATGGAGGAAATTAATACGACGATTAAATCGTATAAATAATCTCTAGGTTTTCTTCATGGTTATTTCAAAGTTACTAAACTATGCGCATATAATTTGCACACACATCTAAGAAATTTGTCGCGTTAATCTAAGTCAGAACAAAAATAATTAATACATGTCGCAAGATCGAAAATTCGCTAAGCTTTATAATCATCTCTTGCGCCTCAATGCCTAATTATTAATTTCTTACTTAATTTTCGCGCAAATTTATATCGTATAGGAGATTAATTCTAAATCAATCCCAACCATACTCCCACTAGGATAAGTAATCTACCGAGTCAGTCACATGTAAAAATAATTTATTCTTAGATCGAAGAAATTAATTTGAGCCAATCAGAAGCATGGACTAATCAAATTCGGGCTACTTAATCTCCTAGTTTATCACATTCTAAAAGACAATTCTTAAAAAAATAGTCTAACAATACAAGTGATAAAATAAGCTCATATAATTACATGTAATCACAATACATGTACAAAAAATAATCACATCACATTTTATCTAAATAATTATTATTCACCAAAAAATAATAATCTAGGCAAATTATAACATATAATAAAATGCCTAATAAATGCGATAAAATATGACATCACAATATCATGGCATGCATGTATTTAATAATAATAATCATGCAAACAATATTTTTAAAAAAAAATATTCATGTGCCATAACAATATGCTAATTTAAATAAAATTAGCTAACACACTAACAATAAGTTCTAGCCCAATGGTTGAGCTTATTGTCCTTCTATGAGGTCTTGGGTTCAAACCACCACCCAAGCATTTTGCCAAAAAATCACTGTTCTTAGATAGTTAATGGGCCGCACCACCTTGGGCGCCCAAACTCACTGTGGGCCGAAGTTTTCAAAGCTCATGGCCCATACCGGCCAATGGTCCTTTAAAAAAAAAATAATGGACTGCTGCATTTTAAAATACAAGAACATCGATGGGCCGAATTTAAAAATAAATCTGTTTATTGCCCAAAACATTTCAGTCCAAGCAAAAAACAAATTTCATATTAAAATGTGATTTTAAAATAAGCCAAGTCAAGCCCACTGATTTTTAACTCAGACCCAACAAAATAAAATATAACAGCCCAAAAACAAATTTTGAAACAAGCCCACAGCCCCAAGCCCGTGTAGCCTCCAGCCCGTATAGATGGAAGATAAACAAAAAAAAACTTTTTCACTGTTCTTCTTCCTCCTACCCAACGATTACAGAGTTGTAACGGAAGAAAAAAAAATTTCAAGTAACCGCCGCCACCCTCTTAGCCAGCGCACGGAGCCTACGCTCCTCAGCCGGTCTCAAGTGTGCGCTGCACCTGGTGCTCGCCGCACTCGGTACGCGCAGCACCATGTGCGTGCGGCAGCTGGTGCGCGCAGCACCTGGTGGCGCTGCCTCTTGTGGCAGCGTACTGTGGTTGGCCCCATGAGCGACTCTGTCCACAGCGATGCTTGGATCTGCGCACGGCATCGGACTGGTGTCCGCAGCTCTTTGCAGCTTATCAAAATGGAGTTACCGTGCTCTGTGCGCAGCAGAGGACAACGCCTCCGTGGAGATGCTCGCAGCTCTGCATGTATCAGAAGCGGCCATGCCACCCCGAGGTGCTTTAGAGCAGTTCTTCATGGTGCATGGCATGGCAGTGCTGCCCTTCGTCCGTGGGTTGGAGGGCCGTGCCTCCGCGCGCAGCAGAGGACATCGCCACGCTCTTCTCCCAGCAGAGCTTTCTGCGTTGGCCTAGGTGCAACTCTTAGCACAATAGATGCAGGAGGTGCGATCTTAAGCGTGGCAATGTGGCACGCTTTGATGCGCACCGACATTGCTTGTTGCACCATGCCGATGGGCTGTGGTCCATCATGGCAGAAACTGCCGCTTAGCCTGGTGCGCGACAGTGGTTGTCGCAGCACCCTGGGCAGCGCAACCCCCTCTTCAGTGATTCAAAGCAATCACTTTGGGTGCGCAATGCACTGCACTCGTCAGTACCTGTGGTGGTCACAACACCGAGATGGTAAACACGCATGGCAACCGTGCAGCAGCACCCAAGCGGTGCGCGCTGCTGCCTCTTACAGCACAAGTACGTCAAGATCTGGGCCGACATGTGGACGGGTCCTTGCTGATACGATTGGGTGGTTGCAGCCATTCCACAGCGGCGCTACCACCGTAACGGCAGCCATCTCGTTGGTCAAAAAAATTCTCATCGTGCATAAATATTTCAGTAAATGAAATTATAAATCGCATGTAAAAAAAAAAAAACAAATCGGGAACAACCTATTGGGCTCTGATACCAATGTTAGAAATACTAGATCAAAGTATACAGCGGAAGCGATATTACCTTATTGGAAATATCTCGGATCTAGTGCAGTTGTTCCACGGATTCTCCAGGGTCGTTCGTCCACGATCTTCACATCGATGGTGGAGTGTGCTACGTGGTAATACCAGAGCAACACTCACACATTCCACAGCCTAGATACCATGACTAGAGAGAACCATTTGAGAGAGAGATCGTTCTTGGTGCAAGTTTCATACAAAGGGGAAGGAGTTATGTAAATAGCCCCTCTAAGCGTAACCCCCGGCTGGCCCTTAATGGCCAGCCATCAAGCCTCATAAAGTGGTTCTTAAACCACTTCATAACCTGAAGAGAAGGTGAAAGGGTACCCACTATGGGTGCCCCTTTCTTACAGACTAGCTAAATAAGAAAAGGTGGATTGAAAGTTGAAACACACTAAAAATTTAGCAAAATATAAAAATAAAAAATCATGCCCACCTGTAAGGAGAGGAGCATGAGCCTCCCCCAACAACATACCCTTTTTCGTTAATTACTTTTTCTAATGTATTTCTGGGCTCATTTTGTAACATCTATAGACATCGAAGTTAATGTCGTAAAGAGCGGCGCATTTTATGTTAGAGCTGAACATCTTATCTCTACCCAAAAATGATGAACAAAATAAGAATATTACATCTAAAAACAATCCACCCATTCTTAAGATTTCGTTTGTTTTAAAAAAATAAGATAAGTTAATATTAAAATTAAAAAATTGAATAAAATTTTATTATAATATATTTTTAAGATTTAAAAAAATTAAATTTTTTATTTTATTTTATATTAAAATTTATAATAATTAGATTAAATTAGATATGATATGATATTTTCATTGTCTTTCAATGAGTAAAAATTGCTTGTCTAATGTTAGAACTAAACATCAGGAATATCCTTAACATCCATTCTGCCAAAAAAGAAGAAGCCAAAATTCGTGTAATCATCATCGAGTCAGAGCCACTCAGTCTGAAAATACAATGGACTGAATAACATTCATTTCAATGTAAATCCCAATTACACAGAAACAAACAGATTCTGCAAGATAGTGTGCATGCTCACAACATCGTGTTTCAACAGAAATTTGCCCCAATTCTTCACAAAAGAGTATTGGAACAGACTATTTCAAGTCGCGAAGATGCACTGCAAAAACTACGATCTTCCATACAAGTCATCTTTGAGATTCAGAACCGTCACTGTTCTGCATTTTTCTTTCATTGATGAGTAGCAAAAGAAATGAAAAATAAGAGAGAATAACAAAAAAAAAAAAAAAAAAAGATCAAGTCAAACACAGATAAGGTGAAAGTAGACTCTCAACAAACATAGTTGCATAACAAACACGCGAGTCACAGTCACTGAAGTCCTCAACATATTCAAGAATCTCTCCATCAGGATTACTTCTCATCAAATCAATTCCATGCTTCATTGCCACAAGCTCACCACCTCTGGAAAGGCAAAGCGGGTTTAGATCTTTTCCGGACGGTTCTACCCGAAAATAACCAACTCTATGCATTGGTGCCCACGATTCTATGACTCCATATTCCATCATTCCCCATATCTGCAAATGGGTACTCATACAAACAATGAGGCACAGGCGCTCTCCAAGATTGCTCAAAGTTTGGGTGCATACATACCCGGGTCCATACTCCAAGGAGGGCATCGGTACTTCGTGGAATTTCTCCCCGGCTAAATCAAACCCACGTATTTTCTCACCAGAAAGTGGCTCGCGGCACAATTGAAGATGCCAATGCAGAGAACCATTGCAAAGTATCCCTGCTGAATCTTCCGTATAACCTGGATCTTCGAGGCCTCGAAGAATCCTCTTCCATGAATTTCTTTTGAAAGAGAAAACCTTTCCTTCACTTTCCCGAGAAGGAGGCATCCGGAAATTGGCCACGAGAAGCTTGTAGTCATCAGTGGATGGATCATATCCAAAGCCATGCCAGTACTTGCGCCCACGGAGTGAAATACCAGGATCGGGCAGTTTCCTGTAATTTCCCGTTGAAGGATTCCAAATATAGAAATCCCTATGGCTATATAGAGCCACACAGACCAGACCATTGCAAGACCCAATGATGCTAACATAACGACCCCGTTTCTGGAATGGAACGACGAGTACTTTGGGAGTGGAACTGTCCTCAAATGGCGCCTCACAGTCTAGGGATCGAATTTCAGAACGGGATGATATGAGAAGTCTTTGTGAGCGCTCAGAGGCTCGCCTGAACTGCGATTTAGCGAATCGGGGATCCGAGATTAGGGAGCGCCAACGTTTACTTACACACCTGAATCGTACCAAAGATTTGACCGGCAACCGCAAGAGGATTTCTACGACGACGTTTTCGGGTAGATGTAGTGGTAAACCTCGATGACATAATCGTTTACACTTCGTAGACATCGCTCTTATTTCAAGTTTCAGGTGACGCAACAATGCTTTGGCACCGTTGGCTGGAATGGTAACCGGAAAGTGAGTGCAGTGATTACTCTTGTTACGGTGGTGTGATTATCTTCTTGCTATTAAAAATAAGAGAGAGAAGGTTAGAGTGCGCGGTACTCTTTGTACAAGAATTCCTGCACGGGAGACGTTGAAAAGGCTGCGGTGAAATGACAGAGTGATAGAGGGGGAAGCGTGTTGTCAGTTCAGAGAGTGCCGACTGTGAGTACCGAGTAGATTGTGATCTTCCTCTTCGAAATTGGGACACAAGTTACTTGGTCAAACCAAGATTGTATGAGTAGCTGTTTGGATAATAAGAAAAAAATGAAAAAACATAAAATTATTTTAAATGAAATTTGTAAGTTAAATAAAAGGGTCCGGCTACAAGTAGTCCTTTTTTAAAATTTTTTTAACATATTTAAATATTTTAAAAATATAAAAAAAAATTTAAATACATTTAAAATTATTTTATTAATTATTAAGTAAAAAATAAAAAATAATTTTTTTATCAAGCGGTCAATTTAAGCCGTACAATTTAAGAATCAAAAATTTTGTTTTAAATAAAATATTATTTTTTAATATTATAATTTAAAAAATTTAATTCTTCTTATCATATTTCATACGAAAATTTAAAATTTATAATAATAAAATGAGTTTAGGTGAAATAAATTAAAATTATTTTCCAATCAAACGATTCCTGAATTTGTGTACGGAATTTTTAAATATTATTATTATTTTAAAATTTAAAAAAATTAAATTGTTTATTATATTTTATGTATAAATTTAAAAAAATTATAATCGTGAGATGAGATAAATTAAAATCACTTCTCAATCTAAACGGACCTTTCAATTTTATGAAGATAAAGTTTAACGGTTTACTTTATTTAGCCGCGGGTTTAACACTAAGGGTGTGTTTGGATGTTAAGATGAATTGGATTGAGTTGAGTTGGGTTGAGTTGAGTTGAGATGATAAAATATTGTTAGAATATTATTTTTAAATATTAAAGTTGTTTTAAAATTTGAAAAAGTTGAATTATTTATTATATTTTGTATTGAGATTTGAAAAAGTTGTAATGATGAATTGAGATGAATTGAGATGAGTTGGGATGAGTTTGAAAACCAAACGAACC
Organism: Cyclocarya paliurus; assembly: GCA_029856935.1. Taxonomy (NCBI): domain Eukaryota; kingdom Viridiplantae; phylum Streptophyta; class Magnoliopsida; order Fagales; family Juglandaceae; genus Cyclocarya; species Cyclocarya paliurus. The sequence continues at coordinate 32,728,432 of CM056949.1, forward strand.
CTTAAGTTGAGATAAAATTGAAACGTTAGCAACATATTATTAAAATATTATTTTTTAATAATATTATTATTTTAAAATTTTAAAAAATAAATTATTTATTATATTTTATATAAAAATTTAAAAAAATTATAATAGTAAGATAAAATACTTCATACATTCAAACCGGCCTATAATGGTTGAGAATCTTGAGATTTCGATGGTAAAGATAACTTCCTGCAATTTTTTAGATTGCGACAAGAAAAATATAAATATAGCATATAGTTTTAAGGTTTTTATTTTATTATTTAAATAATAAAATTTATTATTTTAAAGTTATTTATTGTATGATAATTATATATTTAAAACATTTGTAAATATATTATGTTTGTCTGTAAATAAATAAAAAAAGTGCTTTCTAAGATATAAATGAAGATTATTTGAATTTTTAAAAATTTTGACTACATTGTTGAAACTTTGAAAATTTTAATTATATGAAAGTTGTTTGGATATTTAAGTCCATTGACAGTCTTTTGAAATTCGAATTACGTTCTGCATTATTTAGAAAAAAATGTTTGACAAAAAATTTCAAAATGATACTTTTTCTAAAACGTATTTTTTAGCTCATCTAAAATTAAAAGTGTTTTAATATATAACATCCAAATAATTTAATTTTTTTTATTAAAGAGTTTTTAAAGCTATTTAAGTATTTTTTAAGTCTTCTACTGCAACCCCAAACAGGCTCTTATAGTTTTTGTTTGTGGTTGCAGTAAGAGTCCTAAAAAGTGTTTAAACGTAACCTTTCTAATGAAAAAATTAGGTTGTTTATGTATTACATATTAAAGCACTTTCAAACAAGTTATATTTATTTGAAACATATTAAAAATATGTTTTCTGTTGTAGAAAAGACGATCAATTATTTTTTTTTTTAAATTATGATCATATTCTTTAAAATTGAAAAATTATAATTATCATAAAGTTGCATGAATATTTTCGTCTATTGAGAATATTTTAAAATTTGAATTACATTACTCATTACTTGAAAAGCATGTTTGAGGAAAAACACCAAAATGATACTTTTCCTAATGATACTTTTCCTCAAACGTACTTTTTAACTTATTTGTGATTAAAAAAAAAATTAATGTGTAACACCAAAACAAACTAATTTTTCTATTAATGAACTTTTAAGATTATTTAAACTTTTTTTACTTCTGTCACAATCCCAAACAGACCCTTATTGTGATACGTTGTTGCGTTATAAAATTATTTTTATTATAAAGGAGATCAAATTTGGATATTTGTAGTATTTTATAAATAATAGTGAAATAATTTGAGTTAAGATATTTATTAAATTTTAAGAAACGAGGAAAACATTTAAATAAAAATATTATAAAGTTAAAATATTATTTTAATATAATTTTTAATTTTAAAATGTCTAGATTTTAAAAAATTGTAATGATTGGATAATGATTAGATAAAAAGTTAAAATTTTAAAATATTGTGTTTAAATAATATTTGAAAAGGAAATTAAATATTTTTAAAATTTTCGTCTCATCTCATTCACCATACATTGCATTTGAACAATTTTACTTTTTTAAAATTTTAAATAAAAATTATATTATAACAATATTTTGATTTTATAATATTTTTTTATTCAGCAGTCTCTCCCTCTTCCTATATTCCAATAAAATATCTTAATTCGAACCAATTCATTTATATTCACAAAATTCTCATCTCATCTTATTCTACAGACATCCCTTAAGAGCATTCACAGTGACTTCTTTATTATATCATTTAATATACATTACCAAAATCTAAATTTTCTATTTTACCTATTGACTTTTATAATATATTATACATAAACTTATCTATTCTCTATATTATTTAAATATTATATTTTTAAATATTTGTATTTATTTCAAATATTTTTTTTAACTACTAGTGATATCTTCATATAATATCGGTAATATCTCTCAATATACAATATCATATAATTATATCCTATTCATATTTATCCAAAGTTTTAAACTAAAACAAAATATAAATCGATTCAAAATATATAAAAAAAAATTATATTATCAAAATCAATAAATCTTCCCAACCTCCCAACACTCCACACTCCATTTTTTTTAATATTTTTTTTAACTTTTTTTATTAAATAATTTTTATATGAATAGTAAATAAAAAATCTGAAATATTTAAAAAAAATAAATTCAAAAAAAAGTTTTAAAAAATATTAAAAAATATGGAGTGTGGAGTGTGGATGAATAGTAAGAAGTTGTGTAGCAAAATTTTTTTTTTTGGAAAAAAATAAATTATGTAACTAATTTATATTCGATCAACTATAAAGATTTGAAAAAAAAATTAATATAATTAGGAATCCTAGCCTAGTTTGTTTCTGCAAATGAGATGAGTTAAGATAAAATTAAAAGTTGAATAAAATATTATTAAAATATATTTTTTTAATATTATTTTTATTTTAAAATTTAAAAAAATTAAATTATTTATTTTATTTTGTGTGATAATTTAAAAAATTTATAATGATTAAATGAAATAAAATGATATAAGAATGATTATAAAAACAAGCGAGTGATATTTTTCTCATCGGATTTATTAGGATTCCAATACCACTTTTAAAGAAGTGAGCAGAAAATGATACACCTATAATTATTTTATCATTATAAGCTTATCACTTTTTCTTGAGCAGGATAATGAAATGATAGCCTTTATCATTTTTAAAACAAGGTGATAGTTTGCATAAATGAATGAAAACTAATTTGGCTTTAAGATTGTCTCATATTAGTGTCTTGTCCCAAAGACCGGCGCATTTTATCCTCGAGCTGAACATCTCCCATAGTCATTAATTTGTAGCTATTTATTTTTGCAGGAGAGCTTCCCAAAAATGGTGAACAAAACAGAAACATCACATATAAAAGCAAAATTCAGGCTATATTTCTTTTAATAAAATGAATGGAGATTGATTGTATAACGTTTAGAACAAAACATCAGGTAATATCATTTTAACAGCTATGGTACCAAAGCTAATCACCCCACAGAGTACGTTTTATATGAGAGCTGGACAGTTTTTTGCTTTATGCTATTCATGCATTGTTTTTGCATGAGAGAATCCCCCCCCCCCCCCCCCCCCCCAAAAAAAAACTACCATGAATAAAATGTTGTTATAAATCTTAAAATATCAATGATATGAGTTGAGATGGAAAACTTGGCAGCCTGGCTTGTACGAATTCTTTGATGCAGCCTGCTCAAACTTCTTAATGGCGGCTTCATTTTCTTCTAAGCTGGTTTGGACAAAGAAACGTGCCCACCAAGATGCGCTTCTCATTTTTGCCTTCACAGTAAAAGCATAAACAACAGCCAAAATGAGGATTGATAAGAGAACGAGATAAATGAGACAGAAACATGTACTATATCACCACAAGATAAAAGTATAATTCGAGCAATTGTCAATACCATATTACACCAAAATAAAGTATAAATAAAGCGACTTTGAGGAACCAAAAGATTTTAGCCATGACAGAAGTCAGATCAATGACTACCTAGATCTTAAAGGTTTTAATATTGTAGAAGTGCCAATGATTGTTGAATCACAAAAGAAATTTGTTTGGAGGTTTTGTGTTAACAAATTTTTTTTTTTTTTTTTCCATTAAAAAGTGCCCCATCAAAGACATCAACAAGAACATGATTGGGAAGAGTAGTTCAATCAAACCAACCCAGGAGGCTGAGAGATGCCATACAAGAAATAGGAGTAACACTTACCGGCCGTCCAAATTTGGATAATTCAGCAACTTTAGCTCTCTGTTGACCAGGGTAACCTAAACATAATATTGGAAAGCAAAGAAAACTCAGAGAGATCATTACTAACACGAAGGTAGTGTGTGCATGAATTAGCGGGGGAGAGAAACATAGAGATTGTCACAGCTAAGCATCTCTTTATATGTTTATTGAGATGCCAGAGAGGTTGTTGATGAATCCACCAAAACTTCAAAACTGATATGGCTAGAGTGTAATTACTTCAGAACAATTATAAGAAGTCATAATGTAAAATAAAATGTGAGTTTAATATTGAATTTGTTGCAATGGTAAGGAAAAGGAAAAAATAAAAGTACCTGTAAAAATAACTAGACCATCAGCAGACACCCTTGCAAATTCTGGAAGGGTCTTGTTCAGGTATTTCGGAGACAAGTAATCCAAAGCGTCTGATACAATAACAAGGGAAAAAGATTTTGCTCTATAAGGTAGTGGGAACTTGATATCAGCCACGCGCACAAGGCCTTTTCGCACTAGATTCTTGCAAATTCCATCAGCATCCTCTATGTCATACGGTTCCACACCCCATGCCTCAGTTTCATCTTCTTTTAACAATTTAGAGACCACTGAACAACTATCAGGGCCTACATGCAAAATTTTGTGCATGCTGTCACCGTATGCTTTCTTTAGCATAGGTATTGCTCTCTGAACTTCTTGCGTGCATGTAAAGTCACCTGCAAAATGAAATGAATTTCCAACTTGTATTCATACATATGGTTGAGGGCATATTGCTGATGGTGATTTATTTGCACTAACTTAAAACTCGCTTTTGGCCAATAGGAATTGAACTTTTATCAGCTAAAATTTTTAAACCGACTGATTTCAATCTGATAAAGATCGAAACACATCTGAGACATTCAGAACTTGTCTACCATTAAATGCTGCAAGATTCATAATAGGCAGCAAAACATGACCAATTCCAGATAGGATCATCGTGTAAAGCAGATCATATTATCTCAAGTAGCATATGAGTAAGGATTTTTGACTAAATGATTCCCTTTCATCTCAGATTATACATCCTAATATAAATGATTGTATCCAATAGTATTTTTTACAAGTTTTGGAGAAAAAAACATATAAAGAGAATCTAGGATCTTGATAAGCAACAAACTCAAGAATTGAATGTACTTAAATGAAATCTAGCATCCACTAAGCAAATTGAGACAATTTCTCTTACCAAAATCTCGTGTTTAAAAGGCTGATGTTTCTAGAAAAAGTAACACTTAGTGAATATTTTTCACTATGAAGGCCACCCATTTTTTGTCAATACACACTTTCTTTTTGTAAGTATAGACCCTTGGTATAAGTATGTACTGCTTGGTATAGGTTTAGTGTGCCTCTAGTATACCCAAAAGAAAATCAACTTGAACTCAGCTGTAAGGAATATAGCTCCTTAAAAAAAATTACTTTTGCTTCTCAGTATTTCAGAAGTTTAAAGAACAGATATAGATCCAAAATTCCAAGAACTACATGACAAGATATATATATTTTTTTTAATAAGTAAGAGATAAATTTTATTAATAAGAATGAAATATACATGACAAGATATATTCATATGTTCAGTTACAAGCCAATAATAAGCATTCATTTTTTTTTCGTTTTTAATGGAGAGCAGGCCAAATAAATTTACCTTCAACCTTACTAAATGATTCTCTATCTCGTCCAAATAAACCTGCATCATTAAAATAAAAGTTAATCAAAGCAATAATTCAAGAACAAGAAAATGAAGAAAAAAACGTTTTCGTCTAAAAAGCAAGTACCCCAAGAACCAATCAACTAAATTCATGCTATGCCATGGCTAAATTTGACAGCAGCAAGCCAAATATGGCATGACTAGCCTGCTGAGGCTAAAATTTAAAAATTACTTTACGTAATGAGTAGAGTGGTGTAGGCAGTCCAAATACAAACCTGAGCCACGAGAAGCATAGCCAATGAGAAGGAATGCTCCCTGTGAATTCCAACCAAAAGAAAAGAAGAAACTATTAGGTTATCAACTAATGGCTTGTGCTAGCTTTTGTACTATTTTAATACGGGAATGAAATTGAAAAAACACATTTAGTAACCAACAAGCATGATCCTCTAACTGAATAAAACCAAAATTATAGAATCAAAAAAAGATAAGCGATGTGTACATATGAACATTACCAGAAGGACGAGGCCCACAGATAATAACGGAGAAGATTTCGATTTTGAATTTAAGGCTCCCACAAATGGAATGCTTCCACCACGTCGTGTGGAGCTTACTTGCCTCCTTGACATGACTACTTTTCTATAAAGCAAAAGGTCCACAAAACTGTACCTTGTTTGGAAAAGAAAACATAGGGGGAAAGTTAGCTTGTACAAGTCGATAAGCCTAGTAAAAATTGTAAACCTTAGCATTTGTTAAGCAGTGTTTGGTAGAGACGATTTTCATAGCTATTATATTCACAGAAGTTTGTATCACAGCCACTAACCCCCTTACTATTCTTATTCAAGCATATTGCAAAATTTACCATAATAAGGTCATTAAAATCACACATTCTCTATGCATTGAAATATAAAAACTATCCAGAAACATTGTCCAAGTGTATTAACATTCATTCAATGAATCTCTCTATTACAAAATTACGTAAATCAACACTAAAAACTAAAAATATTGCATAAACTGGACATGTTTATGGAAATCAAGTGTTACTTCTATTTGGAAGCCATAAGAACATCAAGCTTATCTAAACAACCACTCAAAAAATCAGAACTCTACATTTAAAGGCCGTGTTTACATTAAGAAAATAAAACTCGTGTTACTGTATATCCAGCTCGCAAATTCAGAAAGAGACAAATTTTTTCCTCCCCACCGTTTATCCAAGCAAACGAAGACAGAAGAAGCATAGAATGAGATGGGATAAGGATATTCCATAATCAACTTAGCTGCATGACCGTTAATAGAATCAAATAGAACTGAACTTGGAAGCTGAGCCCGTCAGATTCAATGACACCAAATCGAAAAGAAAAACGAGACGGATAACAAAAGAAACCAAAGAGAAGACGGTGCATTCAGATCCAGTTTAAATCGTTGGGCTCCGTGAACCAGTTGATACAGTTTCAATAAGCGGACTAATAATATGAGATATAACAACAGCGAAGACGAATACAGAAAACCCAGTTCGGGTAGCTGAAGAGTAATTCGAGTTGGGATGTTTTACCTCAGAAAAGAAAATGAGCGCACCGCATTGAGATTTGGATCTTAGATCTGATGTCTGTGCGCGTTCCTCTTATTAGCTTGCGATGCGCACACAGAGATAGAGAGAGAGACAGAGAGAGAGAGAGAGATGTGTAATGTCGGAGTGCGTGTCTTTGTATTTGGGTGGGCATAACGCGCGCGGTAGCACGCGGTAATCATTCAATATAAATTACTTTATTCCATCGTGCGTCGGCAAGTTTGTATTTTTATTTTTATTTTTATATATTATTTTTAACAATTCTAGGATATTCGGCTGTAAATTGTTGTTAAGATCTGGAAAAATCAAAATCAAAATACATGAATCCTCCAAATGTTGCTCCAAAATTATGTGGATGATCCAATAGTTCGTTCCTATCCGTAATATCAATCTGAGCAAAGAAATGAAATAATTAATATGGAAAAGTCACGAGTTAGCCAATTTAATAAATAAATAAAATTTAATATAATTCGTGCAAGGGTTTTTCTATAAAAGAAAATTCATCTCACAAATAGAGAGTTTAATGTGAGTATTTTAACAACAAAAATACTTTAATCACTAATAGATTTTATAAAAATAAATTCATAAATTGACATAGTTTATTGTAATACATTTAATTATAAAATTATTTTTATTATAAAATAGATCTAACATATCATATAAAATCACGTGAGTTTGTAGATTTACTTTTATAATATTTCTTTGTAGCTATAATAGTCATCTTTTAACAATGTGTAAAACTAATAACATCATGTAGAATACTGCATAAATAATACTATTGTTCATACACTGTTCATAAAAATTCAATATAGTTTATTTTATGACCTGCATGGGAACATAATTGTTCTTAGATATTTTTAAATTATTTCACTATTATTCATAAATTATTTACTACTATTAACAAACTGGATTATGTTACACTCACCAAGGATGTAACCTCAGAAATTCTCCCAAGAAGGCAATTTGACTTTTTTTTCATACATTTTTATTATATCCTTAAACGTTTTTTTAAAAAATAAAATATCTTTAAAAAATAATTCCTTAATCATTAAATAAAAAAATAAACGGAAAAAATGTCTTGGGACCACCTTTCAGTGGCCCAAGCATTTTCCTTCACAAACTATTAACTATTATTTCTTATATATTCAAATATTGTCTGTGCTACTCTTAATATCTAAATAGAATTTTGTATCAATCTCTATCTTCTTCTTTTTTTCTCATTTTATAGACGTGGGATATTCTATTAGACGCGCGTTGTTGTATAATTGGATCTGGTGATACTAGAATATTTAGTTATTTACCTGACCACATTCTATGTTTTCGTACTCTCACTTTCCATAATCTTCTTTTCATAGACCTTCCTTTGGAGGATGACCTCCTGTTATCCTTTTAATTAGTTTTAAAAACTACCACTTTTTTATATTTTATTATTATTGTTCAATTGAAACTAAATTAATTAAATTAATTATTTTAAATCAATGAGTAAATTAATAAATAGAAACTAAATCTAAATTTTCTAAAATTAAAATTTATTTATAAGTCGATATGTAGAACACACCATATATATTATTTACATGATAATATATTATATTTATAAAATTATTTTAATATAAATTATCTACATTAATTTATAAATATAAAATATAATCTTCCTTTTACAAAGAGTAAAATGGAACTATTATTTATGTGTTTTTGTTTTTTCATTTTTGGGGCCTCCTCCGCTTTTGGTAATGAATGAAATAGGAAGCAGTACAGGCTGTACAGCACCGTATAATTCCAATTTTTTGTCCGAAACTCCGTATTGGAGCATATGACAGTCGGTCGACGGGACATCCTCCCAAAGCTTTGTGGGCCTCTCCTCTGCTGGCCATACCTTTCGCAGCGCTGCTTCACGAATCACGGGTCAAAAGTTTGCTCTGCAGAAGACCCAGAGTGTAATATTTTACAATTTTTATATAATTTTTTATTAAAAATTACTTTCTATTCTGTAATGGTAGAAGAAAATTCGACACAGATAAACTGTTTTCCATCCTCTAAGATCAATATAAATTTTACAAATTTTAAAATAAAATACAAAAATAATCAATAAAATATTTACATATTCTAAAATAAAAATAATATTCTTACAACTTTTTAACTTTATAATATTTTTATTCAACTTTTCTTCTATCATTTTTCAAAATCTAATAAATATTAAATATACTCAAATCATTTCAACTACTAACACGATACGTTTCTCTCGTAATTGTGCAATTGTAGGAAAATGCGTCTAATAATGATTTATTGCTGACTGAATTGTCCAAAAATAAAGAAATTACTGTGCTTTTGTACATAATGGGTATACAAAATCGAAACTTGTACAGGTATACTCTCACACATTTCAAACTCTCGAGGCTTGTTCATCATAAATCCAGACAACATAGAAAACAATCGAAAGAGAAATTGAGAAAACCAGCGAATAAGCTCGTGTGCAGTTTCTTCTTCTAACCCAAGCAACTTCCTTCAAAACCGTAACTGAGGCGGTGAATTTAGCTAGAGCTACTGTTCAACAGCTATGGCATCCTCCACGCGAGGGGGCCTCCACTTCCGATGAAAGATACCCTTTTCCACTCCTTGTTCAGCCTTTATCTTCTCATCCTGGATCCTCAGCTTCTCATCGATAAGTTCCACTAACTCTTGCAAGCCAACTCCCGTGATGGCAGATGTTCTGATATGCGCACCAGGCTGACCTTGAGAACTCAAATCCTTATCCATTATGCAATCCTTAGAGGGCTCATTTGTTTTTACATCCCCAGTCCTTCCAGAAAGAATTTCTTCGCCAGTGGTCTCTTCATGAAGCCAGCCATCTGAGTGATCACTTGGTTCATCATCCAAGGTGTCTGCAAGATTCTCAGATGACTGTTCGGACATATTATCATCACCATAATCAACAATTTGTTCTGCCATTGATAGATCAGATGCCACATCATCTTCATCTCCTGAGATACTGCTATCACCATCTTCACCATCATCCACGCCCTCTTCTTGACAATCAATCTGAGCAATTCTCAAAATTCAGAAGCAACATGATTTGATAATCAATTTTTTCCTTGGAAAATTACACTTCACTCCCACAACTACTACTGTTTTTGCAATATGACCACCAAACTATTAAGTTGTCACTTTGTCCCTCAATTTGAAGCATAAGCTCGTTAAGATAATGCCCCACAAGCTGAGGAACAAAGTGAGAATTTTGATAGCTTGGTGGTCAAATTGCAAATAGATACCTTATTCCAAACTTCAATCATATTCTGAAGCTTCTCCTCTGATACCCCTAACTGCTGAAGAACTTGCAACACTGTTGACCGGTGCTCATCAAGATTAGGGGCAGTGCAATCCAATACATGCTGCAAGGACAAGAGCTTCTATCAGACAAGTCATCATATAGAATATACTCGAATGATTTGTTCCAAGTTAACCATGAAAAATCCGGAAACAAATTTGGTTTGGTTATTGACTCTGACGATTGCGGGACTAAGAAAAAAGGAGTGAAAGAAATATAACTTATTAAGGGATGCAAGCAGAACTCAAGACCTGTTCTTTCGTAAAAAAAATATCAAAGTTACATTCATTCCAGAGAAAACCATACCCTCACATGACAGCATGTATCTACAAAATCATCTGGATTCCCGTTCTTTCTTTAAGTGAACATTTATATGTACCATGCTCTTATCGATTGGACAACCTATACGAGGGGTTACTGGTTAATTGACTCGTACAAGGAGAATAACATATATTGTTATAATTCTGTAGGAATTATCTGATAAGGAGAATGCATCGTATCATCATAAAATCTATAAAGAAAATTGACTATACATATAAATGTTTTGGCACTTCTTTTCCCATCTTGTCAACCTTAATTTTAGCAAAGCAAGGAGAGCTATGGACTAAAAATCAGAAAGGTTAAATTCCAATCTCCAGCAATTAAACCGTACCACAAGCAGGTCAGCTTCCACCACTTCTTCTAAAGTTGCATGAAATGCATCCACTAACTACAAAAATAGATTGAATTAGTGACAGAAAGTAGCAATAATCAAAAGCAGTTGAACATGCGTTTCAATTACCTGAACAGGCAAATCTGATATAAATCCAACCGTGTCACTAAAAAGCACCTTCCTCCTGAAAATACACTTGAGCAAATCAGTGGAATAATAACTCTAACAAGGTGAATAATAAAACTTATTCACAAAATTCAATGCACTACAGAGAGTGGAACACATAACTCGCTACTGAGCGTATTACCCTGAAGGAAGAATAACACTTCTTAACCTAGGATCAACTGTTGCAAACAAGCTGCCAAAAAACAAAGTTCTCATTGCCAGTCAGAAGAAGGGGAAGAAATAGACATAAAAAATCAACAGCGTAAACACAACACGGAACATAAATTTCAATAAGATATTTTACACGACGGTTAAAATACCGAGCATCACTATAAAGATCACTGTCTGAGAGTGCACCAACCAATGTGGATTTTCCCTGTTATAAAAAATAATGCAAAAACATGTTAAATAAAAAAAGAAGCGTAAAAGTAAAATGTTTAGATTACATGCATGACAGCTATGAGGAGAAATGTAACTAAATTAAGACCACCTACAGCATTTGTGTACCCAATAACAGCAACAGTCTCTAAACCTTGCCCGCCTCCATGCCTCTTGCGAGCAGCACGTTGCAGAGCTCGTGTACGACGAACCTCTTCAATTTGTGCTAATAGACTATTTCTCCGTTCAAGAATTCTGGAATCATAGTTTCATTCAGTAAACAGACTATGAATGCATGTCAATATAATCAGTAAACCACGGATTGAGACTCACTGACACTATTTGAAATGTTGTGTCAGGTTAAAATTTAATTTTGAAGGGAAGGTCTACCTAGTCAAGTTCCTACAAATACGTGACAACATGCCCAAGGAAGATATCACTGGCATAGAACTTCCACATAGTAGAATGTTGAAACAAATTAAACGGTACACTTTTGAGGTCTTTTCCTTAGATGAGCCTATGTCCCGCATGAGGATACATGCACAGATGTTTTGACCACACTAAGTCGAATTTTTCAGTTTCAAGCTGAAACCTTCACAGCTCCCAATAATGTCCATATTTATTATTACATCAACTTTCATCAGGCACAAAGATGAAGCCAATGCTCACGTGGGAAAACAAGGCACAATCTACAGCATGTAGGAAGCAGTATATATATATTTTTTGATAATTATGTAGGAAGCAGTATATAGTTGAGGCATTAGTATCATGGAGCGAACCTTCGTCTTTGAAGCTGAAGTTCTGTTTCTCCTGCACCACTAATAAAGCCACGCCCCCCACTTCCTCTCCTGCAATGTTACCCCCCATCAGCAAAAAAGTGGTTCTTGCGATTCAAAGATAAACCTATACAAACACATAGAAATGTGCATACACAGAACATGGCTGTCTACAAGGAGAGAGGTTCAGGTATGGTTACCTATCTTCTTTTGAGAAATCAGATAATTTAGATTAATGATCAGAACGAAAGAACTAAAGGCATTATTTGAGGTAGGCCGGGAGTATACTTCAAAATCAAATACACCTCAAATCGAGGAACCCGTGCAGCACTTTGAAATTCAAAAGGATAAAATTAGCAGGAAGCAAAAGAAAGAGGTTCTTGAACACCCCTCCTGAATGTTACAATCTAAATCTATAACTTCAAAGGCAAAGGGAGAAAACTATGTAAACAGGGCACGAAGCTACCTAAATCATGTCAAATAAAATTAAAAGTAAAAACAAAGGGGAGAAACTTAAAATCTGAGTTAATGAAAATAATGCTTTTAATGAAGTGCATCATTCAATCATTTGATGCAACATCAGAAAACATGACTCTTAAGAACTATAACTAGACTCAACCAGAATCTCCATCTGGATCACTTAGGGCTCATTTGGACACTTGGAGTATCTCAGAATTCTGTGAATAATAGTGAAATGGTCTGTGAATAGTAGTGAGATGGTTAGAGTTAAGATGTTTTATTGGGTTTTGGAAAAGGAGAGAAAGTTCTATTGATTTTTGTGTTTTGTTTTGAAGTTTGTAAAAGTTGTAATGATTAGATAAAAAAGTTGAAGATTTAAAATTAAAAAGTATTTTGTGTTTGAGTGATATTTGGGAAACAAATTGTGAGAAGTTTTGAGAATTTCTCATCTCATCTTTGTTGCCAAACATGCTGTATAAGAACAATTTCCTCAGCTCAGTAGCATCTAAACCAAACAGGTTCCACGGCTTATTCACGAAAACCCAACATCAATTTAAAGCAAATTTCTTTTTTCTCCAAAATATAGTTCACTGACACACCATTAAGTAGATACGGGTGTGTGTAACATGTACTTAGTGCTTGTCACCAAAATTTACTCAAATTATAAATACCCATCACTATTCTGCTAAAACAAATTTGGCAATGACTTATCAAAAAAAAAAAAAAAATTGGCAATGTGCTAACCCGCGGGCACTAACAACTTCAGCTTCTCCAGTTGCTCCAAAAGTAAGGCGTCCATCTAGGCCACGTATGCGAACAAGTCTTGTTTTCTTGTATGTTAGAGCAGCTAATTCAGCCTATAAAGAACAAAATAACCAAAACAAGGTTCACTGAAGCAGTTCTTCTCACTCAGTAACTTGAAGCATAAGAAAAATATTAAAATTTCTCAAGTAAAAAGCTAATAATTACACCTGTAACTTTGCCTCCTTTGTAAAAGCATGAGCATTAAATATCTCTATTATAAGACCCACACGATCCAGTACAGGTTTATCCCATGCTCGCTGCGTTCATAATGGTAACATGAAAGAAAAGAAGCAATGAGAGACCTTCCTTATAGAATATAAGCATGGGATTAAAGCTCTACTTTATTTTCACTTATAGAGGAAAAACTGAAGAGAAACTGAATAGGCAGAACTTGCCTCCAAATTCCGTTGCTGAACCCCAGAGAGTATTGTATTTACAAAAACAGCATCCACTTCACCCTGTTACACAGGTAAGGTTATGGGCTAGCTAGGGTAGTGGAAGTATTCTACTACTATTCATTATTTTGTTCTTACTTTTCACCTAGTATTCAATATTCTATCATTACTTTTTTTTTTACCATTCACAAAATATCTGAGATCACCTCACTACCCAAAGGCAGCAAATCTCCACAGTTGAATGCTGAGAATTCCATGAATAAAAACCAAAAATCAAACAATGAAGGGAAAATTGAAAAAAATCTCTTGCCTTTGATTCAGCACCATATAGACTGCATTTGATAGTCTCAACTGTCCCTGGCCCAAAATATGTGTCTGAACCAAAAAAGAAATGATGATTAAAAGATTAGTGTTAAGTGAAGTACAAATTATAGACCCAGCAACGGTATGATTAGTATCTTTTTCACGCAAAGTTGTAGAAAATCCAACAATGATAAACATCCACCTCACGCTAGTTCTGACATAAATCCATTTAAATCCAAAACAAAATCTCCAAAGAAAAAAAAAAAAGTGAACAGTTGCCGTACTTTCGAGCTCAGCGAGAATTTTCTACCGAATAAAGAAAATGATAATAATCACTTGTTAAATCCATAAGGTCAATGTTTCTCGACCAGTACGATGTCAAAATGTAATTTTCAGTGGCAGTATGTTACACACTCCCATCGTAATAATTAATTAAAAGCCCTTCCTAGAATTTGAAGAGTAAAACCCGTTCGAGATGAAGGTTAAATAGAGACCTGCGCGAGCCATATGAGCTTTGGCAGCTGGGTTTTGAACAACAACATGAGGGGGCAAGGCCTTTTCGAAGAAATCGGTGTCGAAGTATCCATCTCGCTGTTCTTCGAGAGAGTTGGCGAGGCAGAGAGCTTCGTTGAGCTTAGCCTGCAAGAAGGTATCGGGGCGAAGGCGGGGCTGGACAACGAAGAGCTTGGGAGGGGTTATGGTATCCCTGTTGAAGAGCGAGACGAGGTCGTTTGCTTCATCCTTGTTCTGCTTCGAGGAGTACGAGTAACGCGAGGTGAGAATGCGGAATGAAGGGGAAGAGAGAGCTTGAGGAGTAGAAGGAAATGGTGGTTGTGGTGGGTTTGAACAGAGTGAAGAAGTTAGGGTTTGCGTGAGAGACCTGAGGATGATTCGTCCGAGAGAAATGGGTCTGATCATCTCAGAATTTGAGAGATTCACAACTGCGACTGTGGCTCTGTCCGTCTATAGAAGGGTGGAAATTCAATTGGAAAACGGACAGATGTGGGCATTGGTTGGGCATTTGTTCTTTCCATTATTAATTATAATAAATTAACTTCTTTTTTTAACCAAAAAAAAAAAGAGAGGAAATTATAGAAGAAATAATATGACCTATTTTAAACTTATAAATCTTAATATTTATTGATTCGATTTTCAAATTATTTTAAATTTGTATAAGAAATTTATTTTAAATTATTGGTTATTATTTTTGGATAGTAATATATTTTAAGAAATGATTTGTATAAGTCTTAAATAGACAAATAAATATAAAAAAAAATTATTTTTATTAATAGAATCCATTTTTTTTTTAAAAAAACTTGTATAAAACTAATCTATTTAAAACTGGTATCTGACATTATTCATATATTTTCAAGCATCGTGAGAGACGTTCGTGGACTTAATTAATGTCGTAATTCATTTCTTTCCAGTTTCCGCCCATTTGACACCTATACTTCTAAGATACTAATTTAATTCTCTGCTACTTATTATTTTTGGTTAATGGAAGCTTGTTTGCACTCTATGTAATAAATAGTAAGGCAGGGTTTGGATATACAAACATTCTATCTCATCTAATCTCAATATTACAATTTTCTTAAATTTTTATAAAAAATATAATAAATAATTCAATTTTTTTAAATTTTTAAATAAAAATTATATTAAAAAATTATATCTAATAATATTTTATTCAATTACTATTTAAAACATCTCATCTCATCTCATATAACTGTCTATCCAAACACAACCTAAATGAAGAAATTTAACCCACTTACGAAATTTTGATGCTTCTGGAGAATTGTATGCAGCTTGCTGATTACTTTTGGACTAATGCATCCATCCTTTCAGTGAGTTGAGTGGATAATGTTACTCAGTCCATGGTTTCCGGCTGTAGAGAAGGGAGCGAGTCTTGGCTGGTAGTGATGAAGTCAATTCAAATAAATTCAGCTTAATTAGACAAAATAAAATTCTAAAAAACCAAAACTTTGACCATTGAATTAGTATTATATTATATATATATATATATATATAATATACATACATATAGCAATTGTCAAAAGCAAAAAAGGTATTGAAGAAAAAACTTTAAAATCTCATTCATTATCCATTCTCCGCTCATGATCATCAAAATTTCTTTGATTCCTTTCCTCCAGAATTCAACAGGCTTATTTTTAGAGGAATTTTAACAACAAACGTGCAAACCAGTCACATATGCGTGCAGCACTGCTTGAATCGCTGCACCAAATCCACACCCAGGCCGTGTCTCTCAAATTCCTATAACCGATCAGTACTCTGAACACCAATTCTTCACCCCCCATGGGGTTGAAGTAGAAGAAGCTGTGCATCAAATACATCTCTTAATACCCAATTCTTGAGTAGCCTTCCACCCAAGATTTCAAAGAGCTTCCCCCGAAAAGCTAGCTCATGTTCAAAATAAAACTGACGCCTTGTACTTCTTTTATCACCTTTTACGGCTGAAGAACACAATATAGCAGTAGTTTGCCTAGTACTAGTGCTTCAACTAGTTTGCCAATTGGTATTGAGCCGGAAATTGCAACATACTCTTGTTGATTTGAGTTTGCAAAACTGTGACCCATAGCTTGGTTGTAAAAGGAGATTCCGGCATAGCTCTATTAGGTTTGTATCTCAAGCCTCAAAAATTCATGAGCTGTTGCGAATTTGATCCTCCTTTACAAACTAAAAATGCCACTCTTCTGAGTGTTGACAGGCGCCCCAAAAACTCAGTCAGCGATTGATACTTCTGGTCAATAGAATTAATTACAGCAAAGAAGCAAGTCATCTGCAAAGCATATCCATCAGCTAGGTTATGTTTCCGTTTCCCAAAAAGAAAAGGGGAAAAATTGTTAGACTCAGCGTTTGAGTGGAATTAAAAGCCGAGGAAAAAAAAAAGAGTGGAACTAAAAGCTGTATG
Organism: Cyclocarya paliurus; assembly: GCA_029856935.1. Taxonomy (NCBI): domain Eukaryota; kingdom Viridiplantae; phylum Streptophyta; class Magnoliopsida; order Fagales; family Juglandaceae; genus Cyclocarya; species Cyclocarya paliurus. The sequence continues at coordinate 32,745,613 of CM056949.1, forward strand.
TCAACTAAATTGTTTTTACAATCAGCGCAAAGTTATATGTCATACTCTTGCCATTTTGAGCAATAAAGTTGGCCCAAAAGAGGATGGCGATCATATTCTTTCTAGACTACCAAAACCAAACAAGGGCAATAGACCAACTCATGATGAACCATAGCACTTCTCAGATGAAAGTTGTTACAAGAACCACTTCTCAGATAATTATTTCTCGGATAAATTTGAACTCCCTGAACTATCTGCATCTTTCATCTCAGTAACCAAAGTGGGATATGAACAGAAAAACATGGCAAGAGTATGGACAATGATGATAAAATAATATGAACAGAAACAACAATTATAAATTTATAACAATAATAAAGCAGCACTAAAGCAATGAACTAATCATCTTCAATAGATGGATAATTAGCCAACCTGGAATGACATCAATCACATGCAGAGAAAGGACAGCGCCGCCATAGCCACAAAACCGTCTGAAAGCTGTTTCAATCCCTCATTTTGTTGACGAATTGGAGAGAATCCATAATTTTGAAGTAGTGGAAGAGTATATTTCACAGGGAAACTAAGCCCTCAGCTGATCCAAACTCTATTCTTGTAAAAGTGGGTTCATCACATTTTTCCTAAACCCTCTGCAAGTATGTTACTAACAGTATCTTGTACAGCGGAATTATCATAGGCAAACGCCCCCTTCTCTGTTTCCTCTCTAATTACAGATCCAATCAGCAATCCATGAGTGGAAGCATCTGGGACCCAACCTTTTTCCAACATCAAATCCAATAATCGACATGCTTCGTGTTTATTGCCCTCCTTCAAGAAGCCATTAATCAGCATGTTGTAAATTTCTGGATTTAGAATTTCAGACTCAGAAATAATTTTATCAATTGCACTTGAAACCATACACAGCTGAGAATGGTTGGCTATACACAAAAGTAGATCAAATAGACGATCAGAATCAGGTACCAAACCCTCATTGACCATCATATTAAAAAAGAACACACAATCTTTTATTTGATTCAGTGAACTCATGCTTTGTATGAGGGTGCTATATACTTCCAGATCAAGACTGCAGCCCTCTACCAGCATTTGTGAGAGTGCCACTAACACATCTTTTGCCTTCCCTAGCTTAAACAACTCGAGCATAATGGCGCTATGAGTTGCAGTATTACAAGGAGTACCAGAATAATAAGCCATCTGTCGCAACTTTATTGCTTGACTGACCTTTCCTGTGGAACAAATACCCTTGATCAAGACATCGAAGGAAGAAGATTGAAGTGAGCATCTTCTACCAGACATATAGCAAAACACTTCAGTAGCCTCTAGAGTCCTTTCAACCCTGCAAAGCCCTTCAACTAGTTTAGAATAAGATACAGAATCCAAAACCCAGCACTTCGCACGAATCTCATTAAATAGCTTCAGAGCATCATCATACTTGTTCCATCTACAATTGCCAATAACTAGAGCCAGGTACGTGGTACAGTCAGGAACACATGAAGATACTACCATTTTTCCGAGAATTTCATATACTTTTCCAATCCGTGCATTCTCGCTAAGCCACCTGATCAGAATATTCCAAGAATCGCAGTTGGCCATGTTCCTCTCAGACATTTTCTCAATCAGACCTTTTGCCACAGAAAATTTACCGGCATTGCAGCAACCTTTGAGTAATGCATTGTGTGGTGAAGTTTCAAAAGCATATTTGCCTTCCAAGAACTTTACTGCTTCATTTATTTTCCCTAATTTACAAAAACCATTTATCATATCCACAAGTACATTAGCAGACAGGTTTATATCACTTTCTATCAACTCTTTGGCAATGATCATTACATCATCCAGCCCAAGGTTCTCACACAAACACTGCATTAAGGCCTCACAGATGAATGAATCCGGAACAAACTTAGAAGCTCTCATCAATCGAAACAACCTAATCCCTTCTTCAGGCTTATTTTCCTTGCAAAATAAAGGTATTGTGCAGGAATAGAAACTCAAATCAGGCTGACAGCCGAGTTCAAACATTTCACCTAAAACAATAACAGCTTCATCCACTCGGCTTTTCTCAACAAGACCCTTTATGACTACCTCAAAGGTCCTCACATTAGGATTGCACCCTTTCTTGTTCATTCTCCTAAACTGATCCAAAGCAGACTCAATCTTATTGGCCTCAAACAAAGCTTCCAGCAAACAGTTCAATGTATCAATCGTAGGTACCATTCCTGCCTTCACCATTTCCTTATAAACAAACATCACATCATGAAAGTCTCTCTTCCCCTCCACTAGAGCACCCAATACAGCATTAAATGCATCTGTCACAGGCTTGTGACCGCCAAAATTCATATTAAGAACAACCCGTACTGCTTCATTTAGCCTACAATGCCTAACAAAGGTACCAACCAATGCCACAAGAGCCTCCTCAAAACCTGGGCATCTATCTTTGACCATATTCTGACAAAACTCCTCCATCTCCTTAACATTCCCAGCCATACCTAACTTCAGAATTATCCGATAATATGTATCGGCAGTGTGGGAGAATGGCTTTTGGAGGGTCGCCCATTTGAATAACCTCATTGCTGAGTTCACATCACTGGTATTGTCCAAAACTCTGATCAAGTTATCTGGTGAAATCTTATTCCTTAAAAACTGGACATTTAGTTCAAAATCAGATGAGGTGGGTAGGTTCTGATTGTTTACCGGGGAAATATCAAGGTCGTTAGCGCAGGAAACTGAAGAAAAGAATGCATTTAGATTGACCCAATTGGGGATTCTCTTGGAAATAGCTAAAGGCGAGAGCTTTACAGCCACTGAAGGAAGAATAACACTTCTTAACCTAGGATCAGCTGTCGCAAACAAGCTGCCAAGAAACAAAGTTCACATCACCAGCCAGAAAAGGGAGAAGAAGTAGACATCAAAACTCAACAGCTTAAACACAACATGGAACATAAACTTCAATAAGATATTTCACAAGACGGTTAGAATACCGAGCATTGCTATAAAGATCATTGTCTGAGAGTGCACTAACCAATGTGGATTTTTCCTGTTATAAAGACCAATGAGGAAGCAGTATATAGTTGAGGCATTAGTATTATGGAGCGAACCTTCGTCTTTGAAGCTTAAGTTCTGTTTCTCCTGCACCACTAATAAAGCCACGCCGCCCACTTCCTCTCCTGCAATGTTACTCCATTCAGCGAAAAAGTGGTTCCTGAGATTCATAGAAAAACATATGCAAACACAAAAATGTGCATACACAGAACATGGGTGTCTACAAGGAGAGAGTTTTAGGTATGGTTTCTTATATTATTTTGATAAATCGGATGATGGTTATTCATGATCAGAAAAAAGAAACAAAGGCATTATTGAGATAGGCAGGGAGTATACTTCAAATTCAAATACACCTCAAATCGAGGAATGTAGCACTTTGAAATTCAAAAAGCCAAAATTAACAGGAAGCTCACCCCTCCTGGATTTTACAATATAAGTCAATACCTTAAGAGACAAAGGGAGAAAACTGATGGAGGAAATTAAAAGTGCTAGGTAAACAGGGCAAGAAGCTACCTAAATCAAGTCAAATAAAATTAACAGTAAAAATAAAGGGGAGAAACTTAAAATCTGAGTTAATGAAAACAAAGCTTTTAGTGAAGTGAATCATTCGACATTTTAATGTCACTGAGAAAATCAGATCATCGTACACAAATAATAAAATTAAAGAAAATAAGAACTTTTTGGGCACATCAAGGGTCCAAGAAGGGAGTGTAACATAATCTAAGCCAGACTTTTGGGCAGGGTAGCGAATTCTCTTTGAGCCCAGGTTTTTCAGTCAGCCAAGTGAGACAAGGAAACTAGCATTAAGAACTAGAAAAATGTTATTCATCATTCTTTTATCCATAATCTTTTCATCATCTTCTCCTGTGGCATCAAATGATTAACAAATAAGGGAAAAATAACAAATAATTTTTCAATCATTTGATGCAACATTAGGAGATGATGAACAACATTACTCTTAACAACTAAAACTAGAAGTTAAACCAGAATCTCTAATTGGATCACTTAATCTAAAACCAATCCCCTCAGGTAAGTAGCAGCTAAACCAAACAGATTCCACGGTTTATTCTCGAAAATCCAACATCAATTTAAAGCAACTTTCTTTTTTCTCAAAAAAAAAGTTCACTGACACACCATTAAGAAGATAAGGGTGTGTGTAACATGTACTTGGTGTTGTCACAAAAATTTACTCCAATTATAAACACCCATTACCATTTCGCTAAAAGAAGTTTGGCAATGTGCTAACCTGCAGGCACTAACAACTTCAGCTTCTTCAGTTCCTCCAAAAGTGTGGCGTCCATCTAGGCCATGTACACGAACAAGACTTGTTTTCTTGTATGTTAAAGCTGCTAATTCAGCCTATAAAGATCAAAATAACCAAAACAAGGTTCACTGAAGCAGTTCCTCTCACTCAGTAAATTGAAACATCAGAAAATATTAAAATTTCTCAAGTAAAAAGTTGCCAATTATACCTGTAACTTTGCCTCCTTTGTAAACTTTGTAAAAGCATGACTATTAAATATCTCTATTATAAGACCCTCACGATCTAGTACAGGTTTGTCCCATGCTCGCTGTCGTTCATAATGGGAAAATGAAAGAAAACATGCAATTAGAGATCTTACTTATAGAATATAAACATGGGACTGAAGCTCTACTTTAATTTCACTTTTAGACGTAAAGTCCTGAATACTTGGGCTCTTGCCTTTTCTTTTAATCAATAAAATCTTGTTTACTGATAAAAAAAAATTACTTATAGATGAAAAACTGAAAGAGAAATTGAATAGGCAGAACTTGCCTCCAAATTCCGTTGCTGAACCCCAGAGAGTATCGTATTTACAAAAACAGCATCCGCTTCACCCTGTTACACATGTAAGGTTACTAAACTTCTGCAGTTGAATGCTGGAAGTTCCATGAATAAAAACCGGAAATCAAACAATGAAGGTAAAATTGAAAAAAGTCTCTTGCCTTTGATTCAGCACCATATAGACTGCATTTGATAGTCTCAACTGTCCCTGGCCCAAAATATGTGTCTGAACCGAAAAAGATCCAGCAACGGTATGATTAGTATCTTTTCACGCGAAGTTGTAGAAAATCCAACAAAGAAATATAAACATCCACCTCACGCTAGTTCTGACATAAATCCATTTAAAGCCAAAACAAAAACTCGAAAGAAAAAAAAAAATAATGCGAACGGGTGCCAAGTTTCGAGTTCAGGCAGGATTTGCTACCGAATAAAGAAAATGATAATAATCACTTATTAAATCCATAAGGTCAATGTTTCTCGACCAGTCCGATATCAAAATGTAATTTTCAGTGGCAGTACGTTACACATTCTCATCATAAAAATTAATTAAAAGCCCTCCCTAAAATTTGAAGAGCAAAACCCCTTTGAGATGAAGGTTAAAGAGAGACCTGCGCGAGCCATATGAGCTTTGGCAGCTGGGTTTTGAACAACAACATGTGAGGGCAAGGCCTTTTCGAAGAAATCGATGTCGAAGTATCCATCTCGCTGTTCTTCGAGAGAGTTGGCGATGCAAAGAACTTCGTTGAGCTTAGCCTGCAAGAAGGTATCGGGGCGGAGGCGGGGCTGGACAACGAGGAGCTTAGGAGGGGTTATGGGGTCCCTGTTGAAGAGCGAGACGTGGTCGTTTGCTTCCTCCTTCTTCTGCTTCGAGGAGTACGAGTAACGCGAGATAAGAATGCGGAATGATGGGGAAGATAGAGCTTGGGGAGTAGAAGGAAATGGTGGTTGTGGACCTTGTGGCGGGTTGGAACATAGTGAAGAAGTTAGGGTTTGCGTGAGAGACCTGAGGGGGATTCGTCCGAGAGAAATGGCTCTGATCATCTCAGAATTTGACAGTCAGATTCACAATTGCGACTGTGACTCTGTCCGTCCATAGAAGTGTGGAAATTCAATTGGAAAACAAAGTTCAAACAGAGGTGGGTTTTGGTCGGGGACTCGGGGCTTTAACATCTTGAAAATCTAATATTTTCATTATTAATTCTAATAAATTAACTTCTTTTTTTTTTTTTTAAAAGGAAATTATAGTATAAATAATATGACATATTTTAAACTTATAAATCTGAAATCATTTAATATTTATTGATATAATTTTCAAATTATGTTAAATTTGTATAATAAAATTCTTCTTAAAAATGTATAATAGTGAAATCGGAATGGTTCTTCAAAATATCTAACAATTTTCTATTGCTTTTATTGAGTATGATTGTAGTACTTTCATTTGATGTTTAACAAATGCATATAACTTTTTGAGTGGAATTCATAGAAATAAATTACAATATATATATATAAAAGATATTTATAATTGTGAATTGTGCACTACAATCGTTTTAAAAAAAATAAAAAAAATATGAAATCTATATAAAAAAAATTAATTTTTTAATAGTGGACCCTACTCTTTTTAAAAGTGATTACGAGGTATTTACGCACTTTACGATTATATGTAGAATTATTCATATATATATGAGAACGGTTACAGACATAAAGATATTACACAAAAGTAAACTCACAAATTAATATGGTTTCATGTGATCCGTTAGATTTACTTTACGCTAAAAATAACTTTACAATCTGATGCACTACATCAAATCACGTTAGTTTGTAGATTTAATTTTGTATAATCTTTTTGTGACTAAAGTATTTATATATATATATATATATATTTATATATATATGGACATGGTGGGATAATATCATAGTATCAGGTTGTGGGTTCACTTTGAAAACCATACTAGCACAAGCACAATCACTCTCCAGGAAAGCTACGTTTGCGAGCCTCATGCAACTCTTTTAAAAGAGTAGAAAAGAAATTATTTTTCTGATGATAACCACATTTTACAAAGGTTTTGTGCATTACTCGATTGAAATAGAACACGTTCACCCTGATAAAAGAGGCTATTGAAGCAAACAGGAAGGCAATACTTTCTTTAAAAATAAAAGATGGATATTTCTGCTTACTTTCTAATAATATCAATATCAGTGGGCAGAGAAAAGACAATTACTTTCATTCAGCTATAAATCTGAACAAGAAGAAGAGTTTGCGATTCGAGAGAACATGGTATCTATCACAAGGATATTTTCAGTTGCACAAAATGGGACAATGATTCTGCACTATGAGTGTAAGCAGGTGAAAGGAGGGGCGCCCACGTGGGCTGACCCCCTCCCTTCAAAAAGGTGAACGTATGGCATTAAGCCATACGTTACATGTCTGGTAACGCATGGCTTAATGCCATACGTTACAAGCCGTTACACTGCATTTATTTGCAGTGTAATGGCTAGCCTTTGGTGGACTATATATAGTCCCTTTCAAGAAGGTTTTTTACACGATTCTGATTTAGAAAAAAATCTCTCTCTCATTTGTTCTCTCTTGAAATAGTTTTTAGGCTGTGAATTTGTTAAGTGTTACTCTAGTTTTTTAACTACGTAGTACACTTTACCACTAAGAGGAAAAGCTTGTTTTTTGGTCGATCTGGAGAAACTCGTGGAGCAATTTTATAAGCTGAGCTTGAGGTACTTTCCGCTGCAAATTTTTTCTTACATTGGTATCAGAGCTTTTTAAATTGCTTCCAGTTTTTTTTATTTGCATATGCATGTAAATTGTAAATGTGCCATTTTTTTTTTGCGCTGACTGCTGCGAAGTTTTCTTTAAAAAAAAAAAAAAAAAAAAAAAAAAAAAAAAGAATTTTGGCCGAAGCCGGTGCAGTGGTGCTGCGTGCACCACCTCTCCACCCGGTGGTGCAGCGCGCACCACCTGAATGTGGTGGTGCAGCGCGCACCGTAGGGTGCTGCGCAGCACCCCTGATATGGTGCTACGCGCACCACGGTGCCGCATGCACCAACTGGAGCCCACGGTGCATGGTGCACCGTGGGGGCACCCAGCGGTGCTGCGCGCACCAGGACGGTGCTGCGCGCACCACCCCGGTGCTGCGCGCACCACCCAGGTGCTGCGGCAGCACCCAGCCTCCTCCGGAGATTTTTTCCGACGAAAAACAACACCGGAAACACTCAAAATGGTGACCGGAGTGTTTTTTTTTTCTCGATTACTGTTCACGTGAACAGTAACCTGCGCTGGAGGTAGGAGATGACCGATCCTTCGGTCATCTGTTTTTCCGAATGGGCCTGGGCCTCTCGGCCCATTACTCTTTTTTGGCTGATTAGAAAAGGGCTGGGCCATTCGGCCCTTTACTGTTTTCTTTAAAAAAAAAAAAAGAAAAGGGCCTGGGCCATTTTCGGCCCAGCCTTGTTTAAACCAATTTTTAAAAAAAAAAAAAAAAAAAAAACACAAAATAAAAAAAAAGGAAGAGGATAAAAATGGCATCTAGGATTTAAACTCAAGATCACCGATTATATAAGGGCAACGCGTACCACGAGGTTGCGACTTTCCTTTGGTTTAGGTGGGGGTTAAATATACATTTTTTTTTATTTAAAAAAAAAAAAAAGATTTTTTTTTTTTGCATGATTTAATATATGCTTAGATATATTGTTATATAACATGTGATCTTTTATATTTTAGATTAAATGTGATTACATGTGTATATATGATTATATTCATGCTATTGTTTTTTTTTCCATAATGTTATATTACATGTGATCTTTTATTTAATTTTTATTAAATATGATAACATGTATGTGTGAATAGAACATGTGGAAATGTGATTATTTTATCATCGTTAAATGTTAGACTTGAATGTTTAGACATTAGTCTTCATTTCTTTTAGTGATAAAAATATAGGAAATCCCACTAAGTAGTCTTAGTTAGAATTGTCAGTGTGAATGATAGGCTGAAAGAATTGCAGTGACCCCAGTAAGAACTGTAAATGCACTGTATAGCCAAAAGACCATGGTGACCCCAGTAAGAACTGTAAATGCATTGTATAGCCAAAAAGACTATAGTGGCCCCAGTAAGAACTGTAAATGCACTGATGGAACAAGAAAAATGGACTGTAATGGTCTCATATGAACCATCTTTGTAGACTGGCCCAACAGGTCACTGTAGTCTGGCTGTCTTTGTAGACTGGCCCAACAGGTTGCTATGGTCTAGGTAGCTGTTCTTGTAGACTGGCCCAAAAGGTTACTGCGGTTTTAGTAGGTTATGTCTTTACATATGATTAGGACTAGGAGACTACTTAAGATAGTGGGAGTATGGTTGAGATTTATGATGATAAATTCTCCCATATTTTTTTTAAATAATTTGCGCGGGAATTAGGTTAGAAATTTAATAATTGGATATTGTGGCGCAAGAGATGATTATGAAGCCTAGCGATTTTTCGATCTTGCGACATGTCTAAATTATTCTTTTTCTATCTTGAAAGGACGTGGCAGATTTCTTAGGTGTGTGTATAATATCCCTTCTTTGCGTATTGTAGTGATATGGCATCCAAGACTATAGTTGCCGACTTAAACAATGGGGAGAAATTAGATGGGAAAAACTATGACATATGGCATCGCAAGATCCAATATGTCTTAGATGAGCAAGAGGTCTTGGAGGCCTTGTCTCACACCCTTACTGTGCCCGCGGAAGGGACCTCGGAACAACATAATATAGATCAACAAGCCTATACTCAATGGGCTAAGAAAAGTCGGTGCGCGCGCATAATAATGTTAAGCAGCATGCACAATGATCTTATGTGTGAGTTCGAGATCTATGACACTGCCCAAAGCATGTGGGATGCTTTGAAGTTGAAGTTTGGTGGAACTTCAGCGACTAGGTTGCGGGGATTAACCATGAGGTTTGACTCCTATAAGATGCGCTCTGACCACACGATGAAGCAGCATCTTAGAGCTATGTCGACCATGATCTGCGAACTTAAGTCGGCAGGAAACAACTTGACAGATGAACAGCAAGTGCAGGCAGTGATAAGATCACTACCGAATTCTTGGGAGAATATGAGCCAGAACCTGACGCATAACGAGAATATCAAAGACTTTGATGATGTCTCGCGTCATTTAGAATTGGAGGCTGAGCGCCTAGAGGCTGCTAAGCCCAATCATACGGCCTATGTGGCTAATTCTGGTTCGCGTAAGGCATCAAGGCCTAAGCGCAAGAAGTCCAAGAATGGAGTAGCTGCTGGACAAATCAAGAAGGTGTCAGGTACTTCTTAGCGCACCAAGAGGGGCAAGCGCGGGAAGAACAAGTCAAAACTAGAGTGCTTCAACTGCGGAAAGACTGGCCACTTCGCTCGTGACTGCACTGAGCCGAAGAAGGTACACTCTGACTTTTCTCGCATTGTTTTTGTAACTAGCCATGTGATGGTTGCTCACTCCTATCCTTTGTGGACTGTTGATTCAGGAGCGACCGAACACATAGCGCGAGATAAAGTCAGATTTGTGGAGTATCGCCGGATTCCAACTGGGAGCCGTGATATCAAGGTGGGGAATGGAGCTAGCGTGGAGGTACTGGGACTTGGTACCTACAAGCTGGACTTGCGGGGTGGCCGCACTCTTTTCCTCCACAATGTGCTATACGCTCCAGAGATCCGACGAAACTTGCTTTCAGTTGTTACTCTATTAAAACTTGGTTTTCGAATTGTTTTTGAAAACAATAATGTTTCCTTTTATCTGGGCCATGTGTTTTATGGCAATGCTTTTCTACAAGACGGTTTTATGATATTAGATTTGGTTTATTCTAATATAAATGAATCTATTGCTTTTCTTTCTTCATCTATTGATAATTTGGATTCACATACATGGCATGCTAGGCTTGGCCATATAGGACAAGATAGAATGACTCGGTTAGCTAGAGAAGGCCTGATAGGCAATCTCGCTAGGGTCATCTTGCCCACATGTGAACATTGTCTAATGGGAAAAGCTAAGAGAAAATCGTTTGGAAAAGCCACTAGGGCATTTTTTCCACTACAATTAGTCCACTCTGACATCTGTGGTCCAATGAGTGTGAGGGCAAGACACGGAGGTGTCTACTTCATCACATTTATAGATGATTTTTCACGTTACGGTCATGTCTATTTAATCTCCCAAAAGTCTGAAGCATTGGAGTGCTTTAGGCGATATCTAAGGATGGTTGAGAATCAATTAGACAAGAGTTTAAAAACTCTAAGAACTGACCGAGGACGAGAATATCTCTCTGAGCAATTTAAAAGGCTCTGTGATGAAAAAGGAATTAAAAGACAGTTGACGATGCCAAGTACGCCACAGCAAAATGGTGTGGCGGAAAGGAGAAATCGAACACTGCTTGAAATGGTTAGGTCAATGATGGCGCAAGCAAACCTTCCAATTTCTTTTTGGGGGGATGCACTCTTGACTGCTGCCTACATTCTTAACCGAGTGCCCTCCAAATCAGTAACTTCTACCCCATATGAACTATGGACCGGCGAGAAACCTAATTTGAGTAACTTGCGGCCATGGGGTTCAACGGGTTTTGTTCACGATCTTTCTCATAAGTATGGGAAGTTAGGCCCTAGAGGGAAGAAGTGTATCTTTATAAGGTACTCAGAACACTCTAAAGGGTATGTGTTAATAGGTGAACAAACTGATGGAAGTGTGACTGAAATTGAATCGCGAGATGTGGACTTCATTGAAAATGAATTTCTAAGTAGAGGTGAGGTTGATAGGAGTTTAGAACTTCATGAGATTATGGAACAAGAGGAAAGTGCTCCAAGGAATTTAGTTGAGAATGAGGAAGAAATTCTTCAAGCTCCTACAGATAAGGACTCAAATCCGAGTGGGAGCACACCACTTGTCAATCAATCACAACAACCTCAGCCGCGTAGAAGCACACGTGAAAGTATTCCCCGTCGTCGTTTTGAGATTGAAGGGGAAGCTTTTATGGTAGCTCCGCATGATGAAGATGAGCCTAGGACAATTCATGAGGCTCTCTCATCTTCTACTAAAGATGAGTGGATGAAAGCTCTTAATGATGAAATTGAGTCTATGAAAACTAACCAGGTCTGGGATCTGGTTGATCTACCGACAGGACGTAAGACTATTGGGAACAAATGGGTTCTTAAAGTCAAACGCAAGTCAGATGGATCTATAGATAAGTACAAAGCTCGCTTAGTAGCGAAAGGATATACCCAACAGGAGGGTATAGACTATGAAGAAACTTTTTCACCAGTCGTGAGGTTTGCTTCAATTCGTCTGATTCTAGCTATAGTAGCAAACATGGATTTGGAACTCTACCAAATGGATGTTAAGACAGCGTTTCTCAATGGAGAACTAGATGAGGAGATCTATATGGATCAACCTACGGGTTTTGTGGTCAAAGGTCAAGAGCGCAAAGTGTGCAAGCTCAAACGATCTATATATGGCCTAAAACAATCATCTAGGCAATGGTACCTCAGATTCCATCGAGCCATTCTTTCGAATGGGTTTACGATGATCACAGAGGACCATTGTGTCTATGTCAAAAGATCCAAGAAGAGTTTCATTATGTTGTCATTATATGTTGACGACATACTACTAGCTGGAAATGATAAAGGGTTGATAGTCGCCACAAAAGAGTGGTTATCCTTCAATTTTGAGATGAAGGATATGGGTGAGGCAGAATACATTCTGGGAGTTAAGATCTACAGAGATCGCTCAAAGAGAATATTGTGTTTGTCCCAACAGACTTACATAAAGAAAGTTCTCGAACGCTTCCTAATGAGTGAATGTAAACCCATTGACACCCCTGTTACAAAAAGCGAGAACTTATCTAAAGAGTTGTGTCCTAAGACTCAAAGAGAAAAGGAAAAGATGGCCCGTGTCCCTTATGCTAATGCTGTGGGCAGTCTGATGTACGCAATGATGTGTACTCGGCCTGACATATGCTATGCAGTTGGTTTAGTAAGTAGATTCCAATCTAACCCCGGACTGGCTCACTGGAAAGCAGTTAAAAGGATTATGCGATATCTAAAGGGAACTGCAGACTATGTGCTGTGCTATCAAGGTTCAGATTTGCAGCTAAGAGGTTACAGCGATGCTGACTGGGGCAGTGACCTAGATGAGCGTAAATCAACCACTGGGTATGTTTTTTTGCTCAACAATGGCGCCATTACATGGAGCAGCAAGAAACAACCCTGTATAGCTTTATCCACCATGGAGGCAGAATACATAGCTTGTTCTGCAGCAGTTCAAGAAGTTGTTTGGTTACGGAGGTTCCTCAAGCATTTAGATATTAGCACGGATACTTCAGATCCGGTGACAATATTCTGCGATAGCACGGCTGCTCTTGCATATGCTAATGACTCTAAGTACCACGGAAGGACCAAACACATAGATATTAGATATCACTACATCAGAGACATGATAGCGCAAAAGGAAGTGGTTCTGAAACACCTCTCTACAAGTCGCATGGTAGCTGATCCCTTAACAAAGCCCATAGCAAAAGATGTCTTTGAGGCTCATGTTAGGAATCTAGGACTGCGTAGATTGGAAATGTAATTTGTATTACAAATGACATTGAGATGTAACATTTCCTTTGGGATATTAATACAATATGATTCAGTTCTTGTCTTTATCGTATTGTTTTTTTTCTAACACACACACAAGATATGTCAACAGGCTTAGATTGGCTCACTCACACGAGCGATCGCCTCTAGCGCTTGAGTAGCGAGTAGAGATGAGACATTGTGTCCCTAGGTACTTGTCCAAAGGGATAAGTAGGTTGATACAAAGTATGTCGCCTTAGTGGGAGCTAAGATGAGGTCTATTGAATGGACTATGCATGGGTTACCCCACCATCCATGTAGCCTGTAGTTAGCCAGATGCGAGATTCTCTTTGACGCTTCGGAGGCGTGCAAATTGAGAAACTGGGGTTAGACGCCTAAGGAGCGACTAGACCAAGATCTGTACGGTGTTGATCTAGACATATGCTCTTTGAGAAAGAGAAATCCACCGTAACATGTGTTTCATACTACATGTGCTTATACGACCTTATGGGTAAGTGAGTAAAAGGTTCCCTTCTTTCTCACTGTGTGAGTCTCATTTTATTAAGTGTCCTTTACCTTTGACTGTGTCACGAGATGGAGGTTATAATGTCTGCTACTTTTGCATGCTGTCTATGGCCACGATTAATACGGTCTAAAGAGGCATCGCTGGGAAAGCGATTCGACCAAAATTGAGTGATATGAGTGCAAAGGGAAGATTCTACGATATCGTATCTTCGATAGTGTTTGCTGACGTCAAACTATGGCGCTACATCTTGGTAGCGGCTAAGGTTGTGAACACATTGAAATGATTTGAAAGAAGTCAAGCATTGTTATGAGTTTTTAAACTCAAGAGGGTTCGAAAATGCTTGATCTTGATACGATTGAATAAGTCTAGGACACGACCAGACACTTTAGGGATGTTACTATGCTGGTCTTCTCTGGGAGAGATTTGGTGTATGTACTCCCACTTTTTTTTTACAGATATGCTTGGTGGTCGCACGGCCTATTTACTTGTATGAACAAGATTGAGAACATTAGAGAGATGCAGACCTGGGGTCATGCCCACTGTGTGCGAGTGAGAGATGTAAGCAGGTGAAAGGAGGGGCGCCCACGTGGGCTGACCCCCTCCCTTCAAAAAGGTGAACGTATGGCATTAAGCCATACGTTACATGTCTGGTAACGCATGGCTTAATGCCATACGTTACAAGCCGTTACACTGCATTTATTTGCAGTGTAATGGCTAGCCTTTGGTGGACTATATATAGTCCCTTTCAAGAAGGTTTTTTACACGATTCTGATTTAGAAAAAAATCTCTCTCTCATTTGTTCTCTCTTGAAATAGTTTTTAGGCTGTGGATTTGTTAAGTGTTACTCTAGTTTTTTAACTACGTAGTACACTTTACCACTAAGAGGAAAAGCTTGTTTTTTGGTCGATCTGGAGAAACTCGTGGAGCAATTTTATAAGCTGAGCTTGAGGTACTTTCCGCTGTAAATTTTTTCTTACAATGAGGCAATCGTAATTGCCGTTAATTATCTAAAAGGTGACATGTAAAACAGTAAGCTGCGACTTTTGGAACAGGAGATGTCCGGTTACTGGAGAATATAGAAGGCAACGCAGAGAGTATAATGAAACATTTGTACCAAACAAAACATATTTACCAAACTTGCATCCTAGAAAGTTACCGATGACGTCCTAATTTAACAGCACTCGCAGAATAATATCCTCATCCAATCACATTCCCACTTGCCCAGATCTCATTCTCTGCAATCTGATTAAAACAGAGATAAAACTTGTCCACTTGGGGTTGAGGCAACCTTCTTCATCAAATGCATTCCTAGTGTGTTATTATGACAAATTCAGGTCCAAAAAATGGGCATCTGGTCCCACATACAACCCCAACAGACATAACTACTGTGTACTTTGTCGACTCCGACTAGGCTTCTAGTCCAAGCTCTTGCTCCATCTCTTCCTACAGAGAGAAACAGAGAATGTGATTTCATTTAAGATGGAAAAAGTTTGTTTAAGATGTTTCAAGCGAAAGCTCCACAAAAGAGTGGGTGGAATCTGATTTCATTCTAGCCAAGTAGAATATCTTTGGAACTTCACTATTCCAGCATATATATAGGTGTCTCTAAAAGTCGCTGTGTCTTCACACTGCAGGGGTCTGAACTAAAGTTATATAGCTCAAAGAAGAGCAAAAGGAAGAAGAGGAAGAGGGAAGTCCATGGCTGTTGAGTATAGGTGCTGCGAAACAGGGTTTTTCATTCACATAGGAATCATCGCTTTGCTAGTGTTGTTTGCTGGGATGATGTCTGGGCTCACCTTGGGCCTCATGTCGATGAGCCTGGTCGAGCTTGAAGTTATTCTCAAGTCTGGAACCCCCAGTGATCGTAAACATGCCGGTAATTGATTCAATGAATCTCCTTCTTGTTCTGCTTTTTCTCAAATAAATTACCTTTCCTTCAATAGCCTGCGACCTGTGTTTAGCTAGATATGAATATGTTACAAATCTTTTGTTTATTTGAAAGAATATATAAGGGTTCCCATTTTTTTCAAATCACAAGTATATAAAATTGTCTTCTTGTAGAAGTTCATCTTCTTGTTAGTTTACGGAAGACCGCCTAAATGATTCTCTAGGATCACCTTCTTATATTCATTACCATGATAATAATAGGGACTTTCAATGGATGTTTTCTTTTTGAAACGCTCTCTAGGGAAATGAATAAAGAAAATTTTTTTTTTTTTTAGTTGAGTTGAGTTTTTTATGAATAGTAGTAAGTTGAAATGGTTGAATGAGTTTTGTAAGACAAGATAAAGTTATGTGTGTTCAGATATTAAAATAAATTTAGATATATTTATAAAAAATTATAAAATAAATGTATCCTACTATTAAATTTTACTATTTATCTGACATGGTTTGAGCTGACGGGGCCAAAACATGCAAAATTTTTTTTGACAAGCTGCACTTGCAGCCAAACCAACCAAGTAGAAAAAGTGAGAAATAATTGAGTTGGGCAAGAGCACTCTCAATGGCTCTTGTAAAATACATTTTCTTGTATAATATAAAGGAAATTAGTCAAAAGTAGCTTCCAATGGATTTTGTATTGTCTTCTTTATTTTACTTTTTGCAATAGTAATTCTCTACATGTAGAGAATACTATTCATCCTCTAAAATATTTTTA
This sequence comes from Cyclocarya paliurus, assembly GCA_029856935.1. NCBI lineage: Eukaryota > Viridiplantae > Streptophyta > Magnoliopsida > Fagales > Juglandaceae > Cyclocarya > Cyclocarya paliurus. The sequence goes on from CM056949.1 coordinate 32,762,208, forward strand.
ATTATTTTCTCTTTTATTTGATAATTGTTTGGTGTTATGAAGTTCATTTGAAATGAATAAAAAAATATTAAAAAAAGAATATTTAAATGATATAGAGAAAAAATAGATAAGCGAATGTATGATCTATTATAAAAGTTAATATATAAAATAGAAAAAGTAAATTTTAGTGATATATTTTAAAAGATAGGATAAGTGCTCAAAACGAGAGATGGAAAAGTTGTGAGAGAAAAGTAAATTGACAGGGACGAAAAAGTAAAATAGAAAATTAATGTTTGTCAGCCTACAGATGAGTTAAGTTTTGGATTCTATTCGACCAGTGTAAAAGCCTGCGTTTGAATGTTCATCCAAACGCCTGAGTTGTGCATCCAAACGCCTTTTTTAAGCGAGAGCATGGGCTATGAGCACCAAATGAGGCACGGATACTTTGAGTGATGCTTCCAAGTTCCATGTTATATTATCATCAGTACATATTGCTTGATTGCGAACTTGTTTGAGGGATAGAAAATAAAATAATTACATATATTAGAAAACTTCTCAACTCATCTCATCTAATCATTATAACTTTTACAAATTTTCATACAAAATAAAATAAACAATTCAATTTTTACAAATTTCAAAACAAAAATAATATTAAAAAATATATTCTAACAATATTTTATTCAACTTTTAACTTTAAACTTAACAACTCATCTCATCTCATTTACGAAAACAAACGAGCGCTCAAGTTAGGACTATGTTGAAACAGCGAAGATACTGCCAGTTGTGAGAAGGCAACATTTACTGCTTTGCACCCTTTTAATCTGCAATGCTGCTGCAATGGAGGTAAGTGCTATCAGCAAATGTAAACAGCATAAACAGATGACTTCAACAAAAAGCATTCTCATACACTATGTTTGTAACTTGCCTTTTTTCAGACACTTCCCATTTTCCTGGATAGTTTGGTCACAGCATGGGGAGCTATAATTATTTCGGTGACCTTGATACTTTTATTTGGTGAGGTCAGTTCTTATCTCGGCTTGTGCCTGTGTATGTGTGACAAAAATTTGCATGCATTCATGCATGTCCAATAACTGGAATCAGAATGATGGAAATGTAGAGGTTGTGCAAATCTGGTTGAAGTATCTTTGATTTAAGGCTCCTCTAGATAGAGCTGAGTAAAATCTTAGAAAGCTTAACCTCTAGATATTGGCATTGTTTGATTGAACATTCCGCTTGAAAATAACAGCTCCATTGACATTTTAAATCTTTCATGAAAAGATGGAGCTGCAGTGTCTGCATTGGTTCTTTAGTGAAGATCTCAGATATTTTATTGAACATCCATTGGAATCTGAACTTTTATATGCAGATTCTACCCCAAGCTGTTTGTACTCGATATGGTTTGGCAATTGGTGCAGCGTTGGCTCCAGTTGTCCAGATACTTGTTTGGATTTGTTTTCCTGTTGCACATCCAATAAGCAAGGTGACATACTTTGGATACGTTTGAATGCAATTAATTTTCTTTGAAATGCCGATAAAATGTTTTTCTATGGATAACTGGTTTCACCATGAACGATCATTCCTTTTGGTGTTATATACCAGTTATTAGATCTATTGCTGGGAAAAGACCATGATCCACTTTTTCGTCGAGCTGAATTGAAAACATTAGTTGATTTGCACGGTAATGAGGTACTTATTTTTCACACTCATCGACATTGAAGAGTCAATTACTAGCAAAAAAATACTCCTTAAAACTTGAAGGCTTCAAGTGAGACATAGGCACATGAGGTGAGTCTCACAATATTTATTACTCTTTGTACAATTTTTTGAACAGTATTAAATGAGTAATAAGTTATGAGACCCATTTAACATGTCAATCTCTCTCCCACTTGACCTTCAATTTCATCAAGGTTAGAATGCTTGTCTACTGATTAAATTGTTTTTTCTTTGCTGGTATGCAGGCTGGAAAAGGAGGAGAGCTGACGCGGGATGAGACAATGATCATTGCAGGAGCACTTGAGCTTACAGAGAAAACAGCAAGGGATGCGATGACTCCTATCTCTGAAACTTTTGCAATTGACATAAATGACAAACTCAACAGGTTTATCATGAGTCTTTATTTAGCAAAAATACTTATAATAAAACACGAATAAGTTTTATTTTTGGTCTCCCTGTGATTATAAAACGTATTTTTCTTTCACGCTATCATTAAGGGATCTGATGAAGCTAATTTTGGAGCAAGGCCATAGCAGAGTGCCAGTTTATTACGAGCAACCGATAAACATCATTGGACTTATATTGGTACATACTCGTTCCTTTACTTCAACATTTTATAATTATGAGAAGAGAAGCAGCTCATTGTTTTTCCCTTGGATCTCGTGAGAAAAAAACCCCTCAAGTTCTTATCCGAACTCTTGAGGGCTTCAAGTGGGATAATGAAATGGGTCCTACAATATTTATTTATGTCCATATAAATTTTTTGGTCAACATTACATGCTATGGTACTCAGCTCATGTGTTCATTGTTCTCTTACTTGAAGTTCTAAAGTTCAGATAAGATCTTGGCTTGTGATATATGACATAATTGCTAATGATTCAACAATGCCGCATTTGCTCGCAGCTCTTCAGTTTTGGATCTGTAAACAACCTGTACATGTTTAATTCCACACTAGCGTCATCCTTGTATAGTTGTTTACTCCTTTTTTTTCCCAGTAAAAGTTTACAGATTGTTCTTTGCAGTTCTTCATTCAGCAAATTCTATCCGGTTACATACTTGCCTCTTGTGTTTACTTTATTCCTAAGAAGTAGTAAATTGCTCAGTGTAGATCTGAAGTGCCTATCACTCTATATTTTTAAATTATAGGTGAAGAACTTACTGACTATCCATCCAACTGACGAGGTGCCTGTAAAGAATGTCACTATCCGCAAGATTCCAAGGTATTTAACCTTGACCAACTGTAAGATTAAGATATGGTTAGTATACATAATGAACAACATATGCATACATTTAGACACGTTCTGTATGTTTATGTGTGATGCAGTCAAATGATTAGTTCTTTGTGCACATTCTTAAGTCTGAAATTGATGTGTACATGGTGGTGTCTGCCAGGGTCTCAGAAACAATGCCGTTGTATGACATATTAAATGAGTTTCAAAAAGGTCATAGCCATATGGCTGTTGTTGTTAGAGAGCACAGTGACACTGCACCCGAAAACCGAACTGATGGTAAGCACCAAATTTATGCAATGGATTGTCTTGTTTATCCTGTCCAAAGCTTATATTAAGTTTATCCCCAAGATCTAATTTGCATGTGTACTATGAATATGTAAATTTAGTAAGAGATGTGAGGTTGGACGTTCATGGTGAAAGGCATCCCCAAGAGAAAATTTTGAAGAGCAGGGGAGCAATCAAGAAGTTGAAAGGTGTACCTAGCGACGCCAATAGTAATAAAGGTCTCTCAAAGAGCAAGAAATGGTCAAAGGACTTTCACCCAGAAGTCCTGCATATCAGTGACGAGCCACTCCCGAATTTCACCAAAGAAGGAGAAGCTATTGGTATTATAACAATGGAAGATGTCATTGAAGAGATCATACAGGTATGAGAAATTCTGTTTTGTTCAGTTCTTTTATCACATCCTCCATAAATTTACAAACTCCTCCATTAATTTGCTTGTTTAGGAAGAAATCTATGACGAGACGGATAATCGCGACATGAGTTAGTAATTCGAGAGCTTCAGCTACTACAAAGACATACAGAGAATACAACATTGGTTTTTAAATCAGAACGAATACTGATTGTAGCAAAGATGATAAAGGAAAAGTTGTACAATGACTCTATAGCCTCTGGAAATTAATGATTGACAGGAGATAAAACAAATTGAACTGCAAGGAATTTCCTCTCTTTAACCATGCTTACATTTGAGGAACAATTACATGATTGTTTTTCTTTTCTTGGGTACATAGGAGAACACGGATACATTGTACCTAACAATATATGACTGTCCTCATTCCCATAATTAGATTTGAGCAAGATTTGAGTGCTTTAGAAGATACATGTGGCTCCTTTCTGAGTTTTGGAGTATTAGATCCTGGTGATGCCTTGGAAAAAACTCCCATTGTAAAGATTTGTACAGGAGGATTTAAACAGCTTGTCGGCATGGTTCTACTTTTCCAATGGTTTCCGAGCCTGGCGGAGCTTGAAGAAGCAAATTGAGCCTACCACTTCAATTCTGCTTCTGCAGGAGCATCATAATCTTGGCCAAGCAAAAATAAGCCTGCTCTTTTGCCATTAACACACCCGTTGTGAAAGTTGCATCCCAAATACATGCAAAAGAAGTTCTGTTCTCATGGATATAAAAATAGATCCACTGCTTTTACCAGTCATGAAGAGTGCATTTCCCATAGAATGTGGAAACGTATCACCTTCACAGAATCAGTCGACTCAAAGCCATTTAATGAGAAATTCTAGTCATAATCCTGATGTGGTATTACATGATTAGATAACTATCGGTTATCTTTCAATCATCTGTAATTATTTGATATCATGTCAGGAAATAATAAAAGGATGATGACTAAAAAGATGATATTACTTCATAGAAACCATTTCATCCAAACTATAGAAGTTTAGCTCTACCACGGCCTCCACCCCAACGGCGTTGACGAGCCCTCCTTTTCCTTCCATCCTTTTTCTTCTTGGCTTTTTCTCTCATGTCTCTTTCTCCTCTCCGCTTATACATCTTGAAAGTAACATTCCTATCTGCAGCCATCTTCCTTACTTTCTCCGTTATCTCAGCAGCAAGCTGCCTGTGATAAAGTTTCCTTAAACCACGCATGAGTTTAGCAAAAGTATCTGGCTGTGGCATTACGTCTGCATCCATCATGTCAAGACAGTATGAACAAGCCTCCTTCACATGCCCATTCGAGAAGAGTGCATGGATCCAAATTGTCCATGAATACACATTAAGTTCACACCCTTTAGCCGTAATGCAACTCCATACATCTTTAGCCATCTCAAGCTTCTCGGCTCTTAATATAGAATTAAATAACTCCTTCAAGGTACCATAATGAGGAGCAGAAAGAAGACCCCTCTCAACCATTTCTTTGAAGTACTCACAAGCTTCAACCAGACAACCTTGCCCAATAAACCCATGAATCATTATGACAAAGGTGTCAAGCCCTGGACTAAGTCCACTTTCTTCCATTTCATTCCAAAGTCGAACACCTTCCTTAACCTCCCCTAACTTGCAAGCTAACCTAATGACTGTATTATAAATACTAAGATCGGGAATGCAACCGAACTTTCGCATCTCCTTCACGAGCTCCATACACTCTTCCAGCTGTTCCTTCTTCTCATGAGCCACCATGATATGCAAATAAATTGTCTGATTTGGAGCATGTCCTCCCTGTATCATATTATCCAGAAGCTGATAACCCTTATCAATCATTCCTTTCTTGCAAAAGCCACTTATCAATGTACTGTAGGTCACAACATCAGCCTCACACCCATTCCTCTGACTCTCAATGTAAGTACGCATTGCCTCCTCCATTCTGTCCTGCCTACAGAACGCCTGAATCAAAGTAGTATAGGAGGTTGCATTCGGCTCGCAACCCTTCCTCCTCATCTCCTTCAAAAGGTCAAATGCATCACTCATCTTCTCCTCTTGAGCATACCCACTTAGCAAATTGTTATACACCACCATGTCCGGTTCAAACCCTGCCTCCCTCATCTGCACCAAGACAAACTTGGCCTCCATGAGCTTCCCTTCTCTACACCAACCATACAACAATGATGTAAAATGCTTAAGCGTCGGCACAAACCGGACTCTCATATCCTCGAACAACAAGGCAGCTTCCTTAACACTACCATTCTTGCATAAAGCGTCTAACAAACACCCAAACACATACTCATCAGGCTCACAACCATACTTTGGCATTTCATCCAACACTTCGATTGCTTTCTTAACCATCCTGGCCGAGGCGAACCGCCTCATCAGAACAACAAACACTTCTGGGGATATCAAGTCGGAATTATTCGTCCTCATTTCCTCAAGCAGCGCCCAAACAGCACCAAATTGCCTCATTTTCCCTAAAATATTTATCATAGCTTTGTACACTTCATAGTTATGTCTATAGCCGGGCTGCTTCGAAGCCCAAACAAAAAACCTGTACCCTAAGTTCCCGGCATCGCCGCAGCGATTCAATACGCGTTCCGTTAAACCCGAACGCATACAGACACCTGATTCCTGCAAAGCGAGCTCCAATTTGGGAACCCTCGAGTGGAATTTCTTTAAGATTCTGTAAACCTTCTCGACGTCGGCGGTAAACTCGTCATGGCTCTCATTGTGGGCCTGATTGTCTGAGCTAGTTTGAAGGCGAACCAGCCCAAACCCACTTCTTATAGCGTCTGATACATGGTTGTAGTCAATCTGGTTGGAGGGTCTGCTACGGTTTGGCTTGAATTGCGATGGGGTGTGGGGAAGAATCCCTTGAGAGTTGGAGGGACGGGATTGGGGGAACTCATGGGCTGTGATGCGTGAGGTTGAGTTAAAGAAGTGCTGGTTTGCTTTGGAGGAAACGAGGAAGTGAGGGCGTTTCTTGAAGAAAATCTCGGTTCGTGAATACAATTTCTGCATTTTCTTCGTGGGTCTGCAGCTACAGCTCAACTTGGCTTTTACCGATTACTCGACCACAATGTTATACTGAAACACCTCAAAAATTGGTCGCGCTTCAGCTGCGTGTAAAATCCCTGGTAAACGTCAATCGTCGTTGCTATTATCGAGTAGCGTTACAGTATTTTTTTTTGCTAAAGTATTTTTTAATTTTAATTTTATTTTTAGCAATCAGAATATAGAATATTAGATAAATGAGAAATAAGATACGAAGCAATTAATAATAATAATAATTTATAAATCTGTTAATGGATATATTAAAATATCAAGAACTCTATGTTTAATTATTTTTTTATATTTTTTGTGTACTTTATTAATATGATTGGCTGTATTATTTTTTTTAATATAAAAATTATTTAGTCAATCACATTAATAAAATATGAAAAAAGTAGACAAAAGTGAGCTGAACTTATTAAATATATTATTAATATAAAAACTTATCACACTTACCAACACAAACATATATGCATTTTTAAAACGTTTTAAATATTTTATAATACGTATTTACACAAGCTACACAGGTGCACCACACAAGTAATATGACTCGGTTAGTGATCTAGACAAATCCATCTCAGCAACAGAAGCTTCAAGAATATTTCCTTGATCTTGTATTCGGTTATTTGGACAGCTGGTGTAACTAAATTGTATTCATTTATTTCATTTTTCATATTACACACAATCTGTATTAAGGTCTATATAAAACGATCAACGTACTGTAAAGTTGTTGTAGTGGAAATGCAAAGAATTCCAGAATACCTCTTTTCCTTTTGCTTTATTCTGTTATGGTATCAAAGTTGTTGACTAGTAGTCTCTTGATCCATCTTCCTCACCCTCACCATGGCCATCGAATCTGCAAACCTCTCTACACCCCTCCACCTTTATTTCCTCTTCTTTTTCTCATATAGTCACAATAAAACTTAACCCAAACAATTATCTTTTATGGCGTGTTCAAATTTCTGCCTATCTCAAATGCCAAGATCTTTGTTCAACATTGATGGCACTCAAACTGCACCTCCTCCTACCCTTTCCACCACCTCCGGTTCTTCCACAAAACCAAACCCAGATTACCTTTCCTGACAACGTACAGACCAGTTGATACATAGCATTCTTTTTTCTTCCCTTATAGAATTGGTCATCGGCCATGTAGTTTTTGCAACCACCTCCCGTGAACTTTGGTTGTCCCTCGAGTTCATGTTTAGCTCCCACTCTCATGTTAAAGAATTCCAGATCAGATTCCAACTCACAAACCTATCTCGTGGTCACAAATCCATCTCAAATTATTTTAGTAAAGTTCGCATGCTTTCTGATACTCTAGCAGCCATTGGTAATCCTCTCTCAGATAAGGAGTTTGTAACCTATCTTTTGAATGGACTTGGCTCCTCCTACAAATCCTTTATCACATCTGTAACTACTCGTACAGACCCAATCACTTCCCATGAACTTTATCACCTTCTTCTTATCCAAGAAGGTCGCATGTCTCATATCTCTCGTAATAGCTCCACCATAAATCCCTTTGAGCCATCTGCAAATTTAACCTCTGGAAGCTCTCGTGACCAAAGAGGCAAACCACCTTACCATGGTAACCGTTTTAACCGAGGTAGAAACAAGTTTTCTCAAAACAAAGGTCGTTTTTCATCATCTCATCAATCAAAGTCACAACATTACAACTCAAACTGACCCACATGCCAAGTTTGTAATAAACTTGGTCATATTGCCCTTCGATGTCAGTACCGATTTGATCACGCCTACTAGTTCGAACCCCTAGTTCTTTCTCAGCCAACTACACTACTCCCTCAGCCATACCTGATCCCTCATGGTAGCCCGACTCTGCATCCACACATCATATCACCCACGACCTTTCTCATCTTAATATCTCATCGGAACCTTATGGTGGACCTGAGCAGATTCGAGTGGGAAATGGAACTGGATTGCCCATCAGTAATATCGGTGAATCTTTCTTACAAACTCATTCTTCTTTCTTTAATCTTTGTAACTTGCTTCATGTTCCTTCAATTACGAAAAATCTTGTTTCCGTCTCATAATTTTGCACTGACAATTCTTGTTTCTTTGAATTCCATTCTACTCATTTTCTGGTTAAGGACAAGTTGACAGGTACGCTCCTCATCAGTGAACCTCTTTGTGATGGCCTCTACCAGTTCCCATCTCCTCTGCCTCCTTCCACGCCGTCTGTTCATATCGGTGAAAGAGGCCCTTTCAGTCAATGGCACAAGCGTTTGGGCCATCCTTCACTTGATTTGGTCTCATGCATAGTGCAAACCAATCGTTTACCATTTTTCCCAAGTGATCTTGCTTTCTCTTGTCCTGATTGCCCCTTAGCCAAAGCACATCAACTTATTTTTTCACATAGCACAACTCGAACCGAAAAGCCTTTAAAACTTGTTTGGGCTGATGTATGGGGCCCAAACTCTTAAATTTCAAGAAATGGTTTTCAATATTACTTGTTTATTGTAGATCACTTTACCAAATTTACTTGGCTATTTTCTATTAAATTTAAATCTGATGTATTGTAAGTATTCACTTCTTTTATCAAATTTGCCAAAAGATTCTTCAACACAAAAATCATAGCCATACAAACTGATGTTGGAGGTGAATTTCGTCCTCTAACCTCATTATGTAAAACACTTGACATTTCTCATCGTCTGTCTTGTCCCCACACTCACCAATAAAACAAGCTTGTAGAACACAAACACAAGCACATAGTGGAGACCAGACTCACACTTCTCTGCCAAGCATCACTCCCCCTCTCATTTTGGGATGATACTTTTCAAACCGCAACATATTTAATCAATTTACTCCCTACACCTATTTTCAAATACAAATCCCCATATTTCATGGTTTATCATAAACCACCTGATTACACATTTTTTAAAAATTTTGGATGCTTATGTTGGCCAAATTTGTGACTCTACAATCGTCACAAGTTGCATTTCCGATCCATTCCTTGCATATTCCTTGGTTACAACCCTTTACATAAAGGGTACAAGTGTCTCAACTTTAAAAATAAATGTTTATACATAGGGGTGTAAATTTAAACTGAAAAATTAGACCAGACCAATTGGTCCAATGTTGAATCGGTCCGGTCCGGGACAGTTTTCTATATTATGAAAACTCGCCAGATCCGGTCCGATTTTGGTTCCATAATTTTTGGGATTGGACTGGACCGGACCAGTTGGGAAAAGAAAATATAAATTAATTTTATATATTATACAAAATATTTTATATGTATAAGTTTTATATATAATATATAATTATCTATGAAATTTTTATATATGATATATAATTATATATCATATATGAAATAATTTCATATTATGATTTATAAATTATAACATTAAATGTTAATCTTAAATATGAACATCTATAATTTGTTTGGTCATATGTTATTAATATAATTATATATAAGATAAAGTTATTATAATTTATAAAATAAAAGTTTAATCTTAAAGATGAAAATTTAATTGATCATATGCTTTAAACATAAAATATATATATTAAATTATTAATAACATTTTATCATAAGAAGTAACATTTTATCATATATTTTTTACATTTTAAAAAAATAAAAAAACCAGACCAAACCGAATCGGAAACCGGTAAAACCAGAGGTATCAGTTTAGGAGGGTAATTGGTTTTGAAAAATATAAAACCGGTACATACCGATTCGGTCTTAAATTTTGTTCAAAATCGGACCGGACTGTATCCGTTACACCCCTACTTATACATCTCATGAGATGTAACATTTGTAGAGCAAAATTTTCCTTATCCTAATCAATTTTCTGCTCCTACTTAGCCCATCTCACCCACTGTGTCACTTCCTTTTTTCCTCATTTTATACTCGGCCTAGGCCCATCATCCTCTCGCAGCTCAACTAATGATCCTCCAGCTCCTTTAGACTCTTCTACTTCACGCGGCCCATAACACTCCCACATCTCATAAAGCCCAACCCATTCTAATTCCATTTCCCCTACTCTATCCCCTAACACTTCTTCTTCTTCCTCTCACCCCGATCAAACTGTTCAACGCCAACCCTTCTTACTTCCTCCTCGCCCTTAGATCATAACTCGGTCTCACACAAATTCATCAAAGTCTCATCAATTTACTGATGACACAGCTCCATACCCAACTCATCGTTGCCTCATCTCCACTACAATTGTTCCCAATGAACCCTTATCCTTCATTGTAGCTTCAAAATTCATTGAATGGCGCCAAGCCATGTCTCATGAGCTCGATGCTCTCATAAACACTAATATGTGGACAATGGTTCCACCTTCTTGTGCTTCTAACCTTGTTGGTTGTAGATGGGTCTTCATGACCAAATTACGTGCTGATGGCTCTATCGAAAAGAGGAAAGCACAGCTCGTTGCAAAGGAATTTCACCAACAACCTAGAGTTGATTACACGGAAATGTCCAGTCCTGTAGCCAAGCCATCTACAATTCGATTGGTTCTTTCAATTGCAATTTCTCATAGTTGGCCACTGTGACAAATTTACATCCAGAAAGCCTTTCTCTATGGCGACCTCACTGAGACCGTGTTCATGCAATAGCCTCCAGGATTTGTTGACTCACATCGACCTGACTTTGTATGCAAGCTCAACAAAGCCATTTAAGGCCTCAAACAGTCACCTTGTGAGTGGTTCGCACAGTTGAGTTTGTGGCTCCTCAGCTATGGTTTTTCGGCTTCATAGGGAGATCCCTCATTATTTATCCTCCACAAAATGGCCTCTATGTCTTCATTTTCATCTATGTGGACGACATGGTAATCACTTTTTCCTCCTCAGCAGTTGTTGATACTCTGATAACTGCTCTTAGACAAGCCTTTCCAGTCATTGATTTAGGAAGTCTATCATATTTTCTTGGCTTAGAGCTTAATTATGTGGCTGATGGAATTCTCATGTTAAAAAAAAAATACATCACTGACATCCTATGAAAAACCAACATGCTTGAAGCTAATCCCATCTCCTCACCGATGTTAGCCTCCACCAAACTATCAAAATTTGATTCCCTCTCCTTTGATAATGTCACACTTTTTCGAAGTGTAGTCAGTAGTTTACAGTACCTCTCATTGACCAGACCGGACATCTCCTTCTTAGTGAACAAAGTCTGACAATTCATGCATGAACCCAAGCTCAGCCACTGGACAACAGTTAAACTTATCATCTGTTACCTTAAATAGTCCATAAACCATGGTCTTTTCTACCCATTCCAATCGAATTTCTCCCTTCATGCTTATTCGGATGTAGATTGGGCTGGCTGCCCAGATAATGGATGATTCCCATGAGGCTTTTGCATCTTTTTAGGACGTCATCATTTCGTGAAGCTTTCGTAAACAGCACACAGTGGCCCGATCAAGCATTGAGGCTGAGTACAAATCATTAGCAAATGCTACTGCTGAATTAACCTGGCTGCAAACTCTCATTAAAGAACTTGGTTTTTCACTGTCACATTCTCCTATTTTGTGGTGTGATGATCTGTGTGCAACGTATCTAACTGTTAACCCAGTGTATCACTATCGTACTAAGCATATGGATATTGACTTTTACTTTGTAAGAGATAGGGTAGCTGCAAAAACACTTCAGGTCTCTTTTTGCAGTAGCAAAGACCAATTGGCCGATATATTCACCAAACCTTTAGTTGCAGACAAATTTACCACACTAAGAACGAGTCTTACTGTGTGTGATACTCCAGTGGACTCGAAGGGGCATATTAACACAAGCTACACAGGTGCACCACACAAGCAATATGACTCAGCTGGTGGTCTAGACAAATCCATCTCAACAGCAGAAGCTTCAAGAATATTTCCTTGATCTTGTATTCGGTTATTTGGACAGCTGGTATAATTGAATTGTATTCCTTTATTTCATTTTTTGTATTACACACAATCTGTACTAAGGTTTATATAAAGCGACCTACATACTGTGTAAATTGTTGTAGTGGAAAGGCAAAGGATTCCAGAATACCTTTTTACCTTTTGCTCTGTTATGTTACTACGATTTCATGATAAGCAAGATTTTCATGTCTATTTAAAACGCCCAAAATTGACGTAGTTGCAGTCATAATTGCGGTACAAGGACAAATTTGACATTATTTTATTTTCGGTCATCTTAAAAGGCATGCTTAGTTATATTAATAAATAAAGAGGAATTAGACCCTATGTAAGGAATTAAGCATTCAAATTACCGTTGGTTATAGTGCCAACACCCTATGTAATATCTTTATTTATACTCTATTTTAGTTTGTCCAGAGAAATTAAAAAAAAAAAAAAGAGATAGAAAAGAAAATTACTACTTTCACATAGAAGGCTTATCGAAATTTTGTATTGAATTTTATTTTATTTTTTAATAATTAAATGAGTATTTTTTGATGAATTGTAATTTTTTTATTTTTAAAAAACGTTTAATAAATTTAAAAAAATGTTTAAGAAAAATTAAAATAAAAAAATTTGGCTGATCGGTGGGATTCTCGGTCTATGGATGTAGTGGCGTGACCCGAGAGAAAAATCAAAGTTTTAAATTTCGTTTCGTACCGGCCGGTACGGTCGAAATATGCCGTACCGGTCGGGTAGCCGGTACAGACAAGTATGGTGTTTCGTACCGACTAAAATTTCGGCTGTATCGGCCTGTTTCGGCCTATTTCGGCCGATATATCGACGGTATCGACCGATATATCGGATTTCGGCCTCTATATTAAATTTCGGCCTATATACATTTTTCGGCCTTTACATTTTTTTTTTTTAATTTTTTCAAACTGCAAGCTCATTTTTGGATCCCCTCAATTTAAACTAGACTATTTATAATTTATATATATATATAATTTATTTATATATATACTATTATTTTAAAATATAATTTATATATATATAATTTATTCATATATCAATTATTCTGAAATGGTACTGGTATCGAAATATTTCGTTTCAATACTTCGACCGAAACGATGATTGAAACGGTATTCAAAATATTGAAAAAAACACATTGGCCTTCACGAGAGTCCCAAAATTACTCCGCAAAGGCATGGCGGCAACCAACGGTGCCTCAAAGCTTCAAAGAACGACCGATTGACATCCAGTGCCGCCAGCTGCAATGAGCAAGAAAAATGAGTGATGAAGCTCACATTTGTCAAAGCCATAAACGCCATAGCTGAAAGCACCGCACAACGACGACAGCAACTCCTTGAGCTCAACCAATTGCTCGCCCAGCTCAATCGCTCAAACCTCTACTTCGATTCCCTTCGCCTGTTCACCCAAATTCACTCATTCCAATCCCCGAAACCAGACCACTACACCCTCTCAACCGCTCTCACCGCCTGCGCTATTCTTCGGGAAACCTTATTTGGGAACCAACTCCACGCTCATGCTATATTAACGGGCCTCAGAGCCTACCCTCATGTGGGAAACACTCTGCTTTCGCTTTATGTCAAAGCGGCGGATTTGGACTCGGTGAGACGGGTTTTTGCAGATATCGAGAGCCCGGATGTTTATTCGTGGACGACGCTCGTGTCGGCGTATGCTAAGCTGGGGCACATGGAGGATGCTTGGGAGGTGTTCGGTAGAATGCCGGGAAGTGATGTGGCAGTTTGGAATGCAATGATTACAGGGTGTGCTGAGAATGGGCACGTGGAGGTTGCTGTTGGCTTGTTTTGTGAAATGCAGAGGGTGGGTGTTAGGCATGACAATTACACTTTTGCTAGTGTTTTGAGTGTGTGTTCTACGGAGGAATTGGATTTAGGAAGGCAGGTGCATTCACTGGTGATAAAGACTGGGTATTTGGTTAGAACTTCTGCGGTCAATGCTCTGGTTACGATGTACTTTAATTGTGGACTTGTTGTCAATGCTTATGAGGTATTTGAAGAAACGGAAGCTGGGGTATATGATCAGATTACTTTTAATGTGATGATAGATGGTTTGGGAAGAGCGGGAAGAGACAAAGAGGCCTTGGAGGTGTTCAAAGAGATGCAAGAGGCTTGTCTCAGGCCTACTGAACTTACTTTTGTGAGTGTGATGAGCTCGTGTTCATCTGCAAGAGTTGGGCATCAAGTACATGGCCATACTGTTAAGATGGGTTTTGAAGCATTTACGTCTGTGAGCAATGCAACTATAACCATGTATTCCAGTTTTGGGGATTTGCATGCTGCTCACACGGTTTTTGAGAGACTAGAGGAAAAGGATCTTGTCTCATGGAACACCGTTATTTCGAGCTACGCTCAAGGGAATTTTGGTAGATCAGCAATCTTGAGCTACCAGCAAATGCGACAGGCAGGAACTGAGCCCGATGAGTTTACTTTTGGAAGTTTATTGGCAAGCTCAGAGTGCTTAGACATTGTGGAGGTGATCCATGCCCTTGCATCTAAAAATGGGCTCATGTTGCAAATCCAAGTCCCAAATGCATTAGTTTCTGGATACTTCAAGCATGGAAAGGTAAAGCAGGCTTATCAAGTTTTCCACGACACCTACCCCCGAAATTTAATCTCTTGGAATGGCATTATTGCAGGGTCCATGTTAAATGGATGCCCGATACAGGGTTTGGAGCAATTCTCTGAATTGGTGAAAACGGAACTTAGGCCAGATGTATATACCCTCAGTCTTATTTTGAGCATTTGTGCTAGCATTTCATCCTTGCAACATGGGAGACAGGTTCATGGTTACATTCTTAGATTCAGATTGTTTTCAGAGACATCTTTAGGTAATGCACTAGTGACAATGTATGCAAAATGTGGGGCTTTAGATTGGTCTCTGAGAGTGTTCAATGCAATGGTTGAAAAAGATACAGTTTCCTGGAATGCTCTAATATCTGCTTATGCACAGCATGGGCAAGGAAAAGACGCTGTGAACTGTTTTGAGGCAATGCAAGACTCATTTGGGGTCAAACCAGATCAGGCCACCTTCACTGCAGTTCTTTCTGCCTGCAGCCATGCAGGTTTAGTTGATGATGGCAGTCGGATTTTCAACTCCATGGTGAAAAATTATGGGTTGATTCCTGGAGTGGATCATTTTTCCTGCATTGTTGATCTTCTAGGTCGCGGTGGGTATCTCGATGATGTGCAAAGAATAATAAAGATTAAACATGTAGAAACTGAACATTCAAATATCTGGTGGACGTTGTTCAGTGCTTGTGCAGCTCATGGTAATATTAAGCTAGGAAGAATAGTCGCTGGATTTCTTCTTGATACGGATCGTAGTAATCCATCAATTTATGTGCTTTTGTCAAACATATATGCAGCCGTGGGTCAATGGGAGGAATCAGCTAGTATTAGGGAACTGATGAGGAGGAGTGGAGTTATGAAGCAGCCTGGCTACAGTTGGATTGGGTCATAAACTTTAGAAGTTGGAGAGATCCATGTTCAGCTAGAACATTTCTCCACAGTGAGGTGGCAATTTCTTGATTTGATTTGGTTAATGCATCTACCACCATTACACATACTAGTTCTCCACTTTTAGTTCAGCAAGGCGGTATAGGTTCTACCATTAACTTTATTGAAGGTCAGGGGCCACATTCCTTCAAGTCGAAGTCCTCCTGCAGGGTTGCTTTCTAGAAAGAGGAGGGATTCACAAATGGTCATTGATGGAAGTGTTATTCTTACATCCCCCTCCTGCTCATTTTGATATAACCGTGGTTAATCAAAGCCCTGATGATTTGTGAAGGAAGGAAGCTTAAGTATCTTGGAAAAGCTTCCAAGAAATGGATGTGATATCCCTTAGTAACAATCTTGAGAAGCGACCTGGAGTTAGGATTTTTCCCCTCCTATTTAGTTTTGAGCCTAGAGTGGAGGCTTCAGGTGCAATTAGAACCATATATAATATCTGCTGCCCCTCCCCTCATGCCCAAAAAAGCCTACGTCATGTGGAACCAGAAGGGAACAAAGACACTACAACAACTTGCTGCGGACCATGTGGGTTTTGAGCTGTACAGAGTAACAGAACAAGACATCACATGAATGGTCTCCCCAAACCAGAGACGGTATACATTGTTTGTGAGAAAATTAGCAAAACCGGTTGGTCTTGAAGTGAAAGGGTTTGAAACGAGCAAAGTTGAATTGATATCCATTTGAAGGTATTTTGAGCAAGCAAGAGTATGAAACATCAAACTAATATTATAGAGAAATGCTACAAGAAAGCTTTACATCACACACGCCCAGAGTAGTCCCCTCCACTTGACTGCTAGTTGTTTTCCAACTTTTTTTTTTCTTTTATCTATTCACGTTTTTTTAATAGATTTAAATATTTTTAAAAAAATAAAAAAATGCACCAATACACTTAAAATCACTCTCTTAATCACTAAATAAAAACCAAGCGGTACATTTGAGCGGTACACTTAGAGAGGCAAAATAGCTTTTCTCTTTAGACGCACTATTTAAGTATTAAGATAGAAGGAAAAAATAATAAATCACATATTGATTTGGTGGAAATGTGTGATGTAACACTTTCATTTAGAATTTCTCAAATTTCCAGCCAAAGTAATCGATCCTTGTTTGTTTGGACTTTGGAGGTTGTCCACTGTCCAGCCAAAGAAATTAAAAACAAATAGATCCCTACAAGTCAAGTATAATTACATAAGTTTGAGTTTTTCTCCAGAATGATTGTTCATCCACTTAAATACAGAGTACACTTTCTAGCGGTCTCAACAATGCAATAATTTTCAATGTCCTCTAGGGGAAACCGCAAACGTACAAACCTCTTGCCTCCCCCATTAGCTTGCTTCGGATTAATCTCCCCGTTTTCTTGACTACAACAAAGCCAAAGCTACTTGATCTTTATCATACCCTTTTAGATCTCACTAGACAGGAGGAGCTCTGTGATATGCCGGAATGGTTGCGGGGAAGAACATCTGCCTCACTCCCTCTGCCTTGATGATTGGGAATATTATACCAGATGCACTCTGGAAAAGAAAAAAGCTGTTCAATGGGCATTGGGATTTCAAGGGAATTTCATGCCTCAGAAACAAGGATAGAAATACAAACATATTTATATATATATCAGCGTAGCTCAACATTCTACAAGAATCAAGGAAAAAGGATAGGGAATACACACCGAGATCAACCTAGCTCCAATCCACAAGCGTTTAGGTGAAGGAAATGGAAGAAGCAGACGGCCAACACCATATATTGCGACAGCAAAGAAATGGAGAACTAAACTCATTGGACGTGGGTTTAGACCGGAGAGTAAAGCCACGGGTCCTGTGGAACACATTCCTCCGAGGCTTAAATAGTCAAAACATGCTTGACGCATCTCCTTCCTTGCTCGATCTGGTGAAGCTAAAAACACCTTATAGAGGGCACCAGCCAGAGTATTTATTGTAGATGCCACCGGCTACAACGACAACCACCATGTCACAGAATATGTTATATAAGAAAAATGTTGTTCTTCATTTTAAATCTTATCATTCCTAATCACATTTGCTATGTGGTGCATCTTAACCAGTTTCCATTTAAGTGTTTGACACATAAAGTCACTTAAAATATACCAACAGGTATGATTAAGGATGACAAGATTTTAGATTAAAAGTAGCATTGCTTGTTATCCAATGTTGGGAATAACATCCGTTGAAAGGTGCATCGAATTCCTAAGTATTTAGATTCAAACAACAGAAATAATACTTTCTTTTAGTGATGATCACTGCTACTTTTCTATCAAATTCTATTTGCACCACATACATTCAGCATTGCATGTGGAAAAGGATTCAAGACAGCTTACCTTGCGCAAGGTGTAAAAGGATTCAAGATATTTGGACAATGAAGTTGCGTCATTCAGGTCATGCAGTGGCTTAAGAAGATCTCGTAGCACAACAATATCAGAAAGCGCCACAGTCATCCCGCCACCGGTTAATGGATGGCGCATGTTGAAAGCATCGCCCATTAAAAGGGCTCCGGGAGTCGGATGTGGATCTGCTGGCATGCTTCTATTTGGCATGGTTCTTAGATTTCCTTTATCAATGGCAGATATGAAGGAATCATGAAGCTCAGATGGAATCTGTAACAGAAGTTTTCTTCATTAATCCAAAGTGCAAGACACAATGTTAAAGCTAAACTGAAGAGTATAATACCTGTGGAGCCACCACTGTTTTCAAATAGTTGGACATTTCACCATTTCGAAGGGAAGGTAATTTCTGACCAGGAACATCAACCAAACAGCGAACCTCAGTACTACTGATTGGATAAAACAAGATGGGTGAAGGGTCTGCTAAAACGACATGCCCATGATTTTCAAATGGAAGTTGACAATTCTCCAACACTAAACCCACAAAACAAGAGGGTACATCTACCTGTTAAATAAAAAATACCATCAATCATTTTCCAACTCAATTCCAACCACACCAAGCAAATTGTTAATATTATTGTCGCTTCACCTTGGGGTTGCAAAGAGAGCGGCGCAAATTTGAGAAGCAACCATCACACACAATTGTTAGAGGAGCACAAGCTTTATGTTCTTGACCATCTTTTGTTTTGTACTGAACTCCTCTAATCGTCCCATTTTCTTCGAGCAGTGATGTTACTGTACCTTGCTCCAATTGCACACTGCACAGAAGATTGGACATGAAAAACGACATAAAATGGAACTTCCGCCAAGATAGCAACGAACTTTATGATATTCGAAGTATGAAGGCAAGAAGGAATAGTACTTGGGAAGAGTAGCAGCTTTTTCTCTCATCCTTTGTATAAAACGCCCGTTGTGGAAGCTCCTTCCAGCCACATCGGATTGAAATTTTTCCAAAGGATAAGGCAGCCTGGTATTTTTCCCATCCATGAAGAGAGCATATCCGAGCACTCGTTGGGCGTCAATTTCCTCAACACAATCTGATATCAAATTCAGAGACAAAACCATGTTTTCAGCAATCAGCCTTCACATTTTCCTTGTAACTTGAAAAATACTGTAAAATTGTAATGTGTCGTGCAAACCTTCAAGGCCCAGTTCGACTAGTTTCAGGTAACCCCCAGGCTGGAGAAGTTCCCCTACAATCCGGTCCGGCTCTGTCAAGTCTCTCTCAATCACACGAACCTTTCTTCCTTCCTGCAATCAGAATATATATCGAAAAAAGCTGATCGTGATGCTGAATTGAAAAAGAATCCTACCGTGCCATGATACTAAATTGATGAATCTGGTCTTTGCCGAATATATATAGCAGAATCCAAGAGGTATCAGTAAAACCAGAGAAGAAAATGGTTAGCAATCCATCGGGAAAAAAGTTTGTACCAAAATTATGACAAAATAGCCCATCAGACCATCAGGATTCAGCACTCATTCCTTCACCAATTTTCATATTCAAGTTTAAAAGGGCCAAATTTAAGAAGTTCGTTTACTGTTCGGAAAAAAAGGAGGAAAAAGACCTTGCCGAGGGTGTAAGCAAGGGCGGCACCGGCGACACCGGCGCCGACGATGATGACGTCGGTGCCTGAGCCGTCAACAAGGGGGCATTCTCTGTCGGCTAACCTCTGTTTCGCGCAGTCTTCTGGGAAGTTTTTCTTCTTCAGCTTTATCTTGTTGGCATTGCTACTATTACGGCGACGAAGAGTGTAGAGTAGAACAAAGCAGAACAGAGAGGCAAAGAAGGTCCAGAGCAAGTGCTGGTCGACCTCAATCATTCTCTTCGGCGGAACGAAACACTGGGACCCAGAAGAAAAAGAAGAACAGAATGAATGGGATTAGGATGCGATGCAATGCAATGCAATGCAATGCAATGGTGGCTCTAGTTTTGGTTCTTCTTGGCGCTATGGAGGGTTGATGTTGAGGATGAACAATTAATGAGAGTTCTGAACAGCTCAGCGTTGGTAGTTGGTACCCTCTGATTGACAGCTCTTTAATGTTCAACCGACATGGTCAGATTTGGGTGATTGGTGAACTGAAGCCCACGTCCTCAATTAGGTACAGTCATGTCAGGCAGTTATTGAGGGACCGAGTTCCTTTCACTTGAGACGACAACGACACAATTGTTGTCTGTTCTACTCACATGTTCATGGATGGTTAGGCGGTAGGCCAGCAATGGCTACTTGTATCGTTTAATACTTTGTACTCTGCTGTTTTTTCCTATGCTTGGAGATTACAGACTACAGAGGAGATCATCCATCCCCTTTTGGCTTGGGGATAGACAGACTTTAGAATCTTGATCACAATAATGAAAAAACTTATACTTCTAGCACACACAACATATATCTTGAATTTTTACTCCTAAAATCCCATTATTTTCTCAATTTGTACCTCCAATAATCAAAATTGGTAATTTATACCATAAATTATCTAATTTTAACAATTTGCACTAGTAGTGAAAGATCCAATCAATTGAATTATTGCAAGTGTCTTATTCTCATTGATCCAACTGGTTAAATCTCTGTTTGTTTTTAAAAACTAGTTGAATGGTTAAATCTTAATTTGGCTACAAATGAATTATATTTGGTAGTTTATTATGTAAACACTGCAAATTGAAAAACATGATGATAAGTTTTTTTTAAGGAAAACTGTTATCATTCATTCATCCGAAAAATTTACATTCATGATTGAATACATTCTGGGATATCTTCATATCAAACATGACATCATAAACCAAACTAACATATTTGGAGCTCCACCAGTACACTATTTTCTTTTGTGATTGGTCTAGTATTCACTTTTGTTGATAATCTTTACATACAAATGTTCAAGAGACAACACTCTCTACATAAACAGAGACTCAACCTCACCCTTCACAAAAAGAGAGTACTCAACCTCTACAAACAAATGTCCGAGAGACAAATTTTTTGTTATTATTATTATTTTAATTAACAATAAGGAAACTAAAAAAAAACAGTAAAATAAATGTGAAAAATGATGGATTACAATTTGAACAAACTTTAGTAGACTTCGGAATCTGTAACGGCCCGTGAAGACAATACACTTGACACTTGTCTCTTTTTAGCCACAAAGGTTAGATCCAAAATGTTCTAGTGGTGGCGAGTCTGGTGATCTGGCGCGTGTGTCGAGAAGAAGTGTTGGAAGGGGTGACGTGTGAGGACCACGAGCAAATGTGGACGGTGCGTGAGAACCATGCGCGGTGATTTTCGCAAAACCACCACTTTCCTCATAACAATTTTCGACCTGTGAACTTGCTTGTATCGCATGTGTCTTTTGAGAGTTGTTGAAAACTTGTAGATCTGTCTTTTTCAACCTTGAATAAAGTAAAATAAAATTAAGAAAAAAAATCTTGATAAACAAGATGGAATGGAAGAAAGAGGGAAGGAGATGGAGGAGGAGGCAACTCTTCTCCTTCCGATGAAAATCAGATCTGTAAATCTTATTTGTTTAGGAGAGGGAGAGAGAGAAGGGGAAGGAGCAACGTGATGATAAGTTAAAAGTGTACAATGTATTTTTTTTTTCTTCTTTTTTTATTTTTTATTTTTTAAAAAGAACATATCGAAGTGCTATATACTTATTTTTGCATAAAGCTACATATTCTCTGACTTTAGTATTAGGTAATTAATACATTTACAAAGTAAAAATAGGGGCCTAAAAGTTCAGGCAATTCAACTTGTCCGAGCTTAATTTGAAAATTTCAAAACTCGACTCTACTCGATTTTCAAAAAATTCAGTTGTGCTCGATTTATAAGCAATGAACCCTTAACTAGTATTTTGCACTTCAAAGAAGAATAAGAGCTCGTTTGGATAATGAAATGAGATGAAATAATTTTAGATGAATTGAATAAAATATTATTAAAATATTATTTCTTAATATTATTATTATTTTAAAATTTAAAAAAATTAAATTGTTTATTTCATTTTATATGAGAATTTGAAAAAATTATAATGATAAAATGAGATAAGAAAATTAAAATAGATTGAAAGTATATCGGTATCAAAATGGGTTTAAAAAGAAAATGGAGGTAGACATATTGATCTATTCTTAAATATAATTCGGAGTGGCAGACTGGTAGAGCGGAGGACTGTAGTGGGTATTGCCTGTCAGAAAATCCTTAGGTCGCCGGTTCCAATCCGGCAGGTCGGATCTCTCTTCCAATCTTCGCTTTTGTTTGGGCTTGCAAAATTATGTCTTGTTTTGTAAAAAAAACCATGTATTTATTTGTGGGGTCCAACAAAACAACTTTACTTCAGTTTTGGGCCTTTGGCATGGCCTGGTTAATCTAATCAAATTAGTAAACAATACACTCAATACCTTGTAATTATCTGTATATATGGTTGAAAATACAAAACCTTTTACACAACCCAAAATTCATAACAATTACTTCACACCATTATGGCTCACAAAAAAAGTTTGCGAACCTGAAGAAAAAAATATGAAGGGGGCGGACAATGTAGCTTTTCCTTCTGATCGTGACCATAAGGATTTTCACTCGTTGTGGCCAGGCCTTCACTTTGTAGCGGGTTAAAGTCAGATAGTTTGGCTTTCTTCCGTGGCTTTCTTGATAAGGCTTGCACGAAATCCTTCGATGAATTTTTTAGCTTCAATGTCAATGTTGGGGTCTGCAACCATGCCATGTTTCATGTCATAATCGCTGTGATATACCCAGCTTGGTGCATTAATCCGGCCTGCTTGATCATTCTCATAATTATAGCTTGGAAATACGTCCTTCGGTGCACTCCCTGTTTCGTCCACCATTGAATCCTCCCCTCCCCGAGCCCTCCTAGTTTTGAAGACGCTGAGAATTAGAGAGCAGAAACATGTAGATTTTTTCTGCTTGTAGTTGCTCATTTGAGTACTATTTGAATGCCAATGCAGCTTTCAAGTTAAATGTTTTTTACTTGGGTTTTCCGAGGGAAGCAGCTTCTCTATTTATAGTAGTCAGTCATCCAGGATTGGAAAATCTGCAGTCTCCAATATGTATGGCTGAGACCAAATTAATGTTACTGTTTCGTCTCCAATATGTATGGCTGAGACCAAATTAATGTTACTGTTTCGACTTTCGAGGAATCAGTACGGAATATTACGTTTTGATTGACTTAACTTGAAATAATTGGAGGAGAGGTCGAATCTAAAAACAATTGGAGGAGATGTTTTTAGATTAATTAGTGCGGAATTGTTGGACGAGAGGCAAGCAATCGGAACGGTGGGAATTTAACAAACCATAAATGATATTCAAGGTTGGATATAGGAATGATTTGATTTCATCTTATTATTATAAATTTTTTAAATTTTTATATAAAATATAATAAATAATTTAATTTTTTTAAAATTTAAAATAATAATAATATTAAAAAATAATTTTTTATTTAATTTTTTATTCATATAATTTTATCCTGATTATCAAAAAATAATTGTATTATTTTTCAATAAAAATTCTACTCAACCTCCTACTATTCACACAACCTCCACACACCACATTTTTTTTTTATCAAATATTTAATATATAAATAATGAATAGAAAAATTAAATTAATTTAAAAAGAATAAATTCAAAAAAAGATTTAAAAAATATATTAAAAAATTTAAAAATTTAAAAAAATGTGGTATGTAGAGGTTGGGAAGGTTGTGTAGCATTTCTCATTTTTCAACACACAATATTACTTTTTGATTGACTTAAATCGTACGTACCATCAATCCGTACGTTGTGTGTACGTAGAGGTGACAAATAAAGGACGGAAATATTTAGCATTCAATCATGGTAAGGCATATGTACTGTAGACACAGAATATTACCAGTTCAAACTTCAAACCTAGCTGGAGAACAGGCTAAGAGTCGTACGGTTTAGGATTGATACTGGTCTGGGGAAGGATCTTTGAACCGTTTTTTTTTTTTCGAATTTTGGGATTCTCCTTTTGATGGCCTGAATTCAAAGGAAGAACTCTACGCTCAAACACTGCATTGTTGATTGTCCAACTCATTTTTATATTTTAAAGTAATAAAAAGTAGCAAATTGCAGTTTAGCACTTGGTAGACAGAATAATTTGCAAATTTTCAAAGCAATACCAAAATGACTGCCCGTAGTTTAAAGTTTATCTGTGAATGGAGGAGGTTCATCCAAGATTATCTGTAAGTGGGTCTTAGTGGGAAGCCATTGAATTATAGTGTGGTATGTGGTGTGTGGGATGATGAGTATTAATTTAACATTTCTCAAGTAATCATTGAGGAGTAGATCCATGGTTGTTTTAGATTTTTCTATTAACTTTAGCTAGCAAAGCTTCCTTGGTTCTTATAACAATATACTTGATGGGAAAAATGATCTGGGGCCCTAGGCCATGGTAGTTTATATCCCAAGGTTGCTGATGATGATCCTGTTTTCCAGGGAAACAAACACCATAAGACAGTACTCAATACTCTGTACATATAGTGGAAAATACTGATCATCCAAGCGCTTTCTCCAGGTGTGGCTGAGGCAATATTGTCTGTGCCATATCACAAATGCAGTTTTAAAGCCATTGTCGGGCGTATTGAAGATAGAATCTCTTTACAACTGTTTGTGCTTCCCCAGCTCTCTTGTTGCTGCAGTGCATGCAGTGACAAGGAATTAAACAACATGATTTGAGTTAAACATGTTTAGACATTGAATCAATTCTGCATATACCAATTCAAAGATGCAGAGCAATAGAGCATGCTAAGAGTCGTACGGTGTAGCATACATTCAAAGATATTGCAGAAGAATAGAGCAATAGGGGAAGGATCTTAATTTGACCCCATTTTTTTTGAAAGTTTTTGTTTTTTTTTGGAAGTCTGTCTCCTTTTGGTGTGGCCTGAATTCAAATGAAGAATTTCAAATTCAAAACAGTGCATTCAACACGATTCTCATTCTTATATTTTGAAATAATGAAAAGTAAGGAATAAAACTTTATTACTTGGAGTTGCAGCTTCCTAGTGGCTAGCTGCTATGATCGAGATATTTACCTAAAGCTTTGAATCTTATAGACAGAATACCTTTCTTGGAGTTGGAAGTAGGAAGGAAGATTTCATTCCACCAGAGCAAAGCTCTCATTCGGCCTGATTCCAAAGCAATACTATAATATTGACTGTTCCTAGTTAGAAGTTTATCTCTGAGTGGAGGAGGTTAGTCTAAAAGATCGTAATTGTTTTTGGAAGCTCCATGCAGAGTGCTATGCAGTTTTCAATATTTTCTACAGTTCTTTCTCAATTTGTCTTTTGCATCAGGAATGAAGCATTCACACGGCCTATGCAATGACATGTTTAATATAAGTGTGGATCTTGACAACTCAGGAACATGTAAAACGAAACAGAAAACATATTTCTAATTTTATTTAAGAGACTAGGGAAGTATATAGGGGTTGTCGAATATTAAACTACAGAGCTAGGCACCCTTTACAAAAGGCATCATCATGACAAAGTGTAATCTTTCTATTAATCAAGGGCCATTAATTCATGTGGTGGTTCATGTATTTAACCTAAACAACTTTCTTAATAGAACTCATTGTCCATGCATGCATGTTTATAACACATTTAATTAAAACTGGGTTTTCCCATTTTAAATTATATTTATATATAATGAGAAAAGAAGGGCCTCACAAAATGGTACTTTCTCTAGTTTGCAAACAAATATTCTTAAGCTTTCAGAAATATCTGTGACAGGTTTATTTTGATCAGTAACATCAGCAAAGACATATGGGATTCCTTTGTCATTATTGATGAAAAAGCTATGAGAGCAATTCTTTTAGTGGAGTACAAAAGCAAAAGGACGGACGGATTTGAAGGGTTTAAAACAATCAGCACTTGTTCGAGGCAGCATATAATAAATACAAGAAAACCTGAAAAAAGAAAGCTGTAACAAGGGATCTGAGGAAAAGTAGGATTTTTGCCAATTTAGATGGTTACCATTGCATACAGCTAGACAAGTACAACAAATGTGCGTGCATGCATGCAATAAGTAGTACTTTGTCATCATGTAAAAAGAGATCGATGCAACCATGCATGTTTTCATGTTGTTGGAGGAACCGTTCAAAGTGGAAGGAGATGAAAGACAAAAGGAATAAATTATAATTCCCCAAATGTTGCTGAAATTCGTATATGGAGGTTTTTACTATATATATTTGTTTACTGAGGCAACTATATTTTATCTGCGCTCATTCCAATCGAGTTCCAAATTTTCTAGTTTGGTTATACAAACCATCTCATTTCATCTCCGTTAATCATTACAACCTTATCAAACTCTTATATAAAATATAATAAATAATCTAATTTTTTCAAGTCTTAAGATAAAAATTATATTAAAAAATTATATTCTAACAATATTTTATTGAACTGTTAACTTTCATCTTGCCAGAAGCTGTGGCTAGCAATATCCCAAATTTCATACGATCAATTCTTTATCCAAAAAATTCATTCAACAGACTCAAATAGTTCAGGAAGAGCGTAGGCCATGCAATTGAATGAGGCTCAAGTAAATTAGCATTTTGTAGTTTCATTAATTAGACACTAAATATTCAGCTTTTCAAAATTTCAAATAATAATGACAGAACATGCATACCATGATTCGTTGAGTACTTTCAAAGAATAATGTCGAAAAAAAAGTAGAATAATCACAAATATAGGATGATATCGATTCTTTTAAAAGGGTTCCATGGAAAGTTCTTAAAAATCATTTCAAATAATAGCTAGCTAGGATATTATGTGCATGCTGACTGCGAATGCATATTCTCTTGCAGGATTTTTACTCGAGAATTCGATTCAGGAGATTTCAAACAACCCGCGCCAATCATTTTTTTTTTTTTTTGGATTGGCCGATTGGCCACCAATGGTTTCGATATGACATGAACAGCTTTCTCTTTTTCCGGCTGATATTAAGGCCTTGTTTGTTTTTAAAACCAAAATTTAAAACTTTGAAAATTTTGAAAAGCTCTCATCCCATCATTACAATTTTCCTAAATCTCCATATAAAATAAAATAAACAATTCAACTTTTTCAAGTCTCAAAACAACTATAATATTAAAAAATATATTCTAATAATATTTTATTCAACTTTTTAATTTTAATCTCATCTTATCTTTGAAAACAAATGAGGCGAAGTCGATTTTAGTCACTCGGGAAGTCATTGAATTATGGTTCTCAACCTTTATTCTCTTTTGTTTCAGAAACAAATCATTCAGCTAGAAGCCAGTACCATTACTCCATGTGTGCATTAAATAGCACAGAATACTGCGACTGTAATTGTCAAGGAGAGAGAGAGAGAGATGCAAAGGAATAGACTCCAAAACGAAAGGAGAAAGGATTTCAGGAAGTCAAGGTCCAGAAGTGAAAGGAGGAGAACAAAATAATAACATATTCTTTGAAAGTAATAATAAAATATTTTTAATGGGGTCCAGAAACCTAGACCCCTCTTAATGGGATTGTTAAAGATCCTAAGTGTTATGTACTCGGCTCCTAACTGGTGTCTTTCTGTACCAGAAAAGCTGCTGCAACATAAGTACTTCATTCAAATCAGCAGTTAACTCAGGTAGCTCAAATGATCTATCTTAGATCTTAGCCAAGACAAACCAAATTAATTAGAGAATGTAATTTAGATGATTAATCCTTTTTCTATTAATTTAAACTTTTCGTGTAAGTGTTGATTTAACATGCGTGGTATCTGTGCAATGGTTTCGGAGAACTCTAATACGAGGCTTTGGATGCTATTTGAGCCCCCATGCCAACGATGAATTTTTCATCTCCTAAGAGTTTAAATTTTTTGGAGTTTAAATTTTTTAGATAAGTATGATATTTTAACTCAAAGAATGAAATATCATGAGATTTTTCGGAATTAATTCCAAATCATGCTTGCTCTCTACTGGGGTTTCCCCTTTGAAGTGATCCTTAAGCCAGTGCATTGCGTTCGTGCTTGCTCTCATTTATTTTCTAGCCGATCTGCATTGGTTATTTTAAATGTTTCATATGATGCCATTTGTACCAACTGTAGATAGCAAAGCTCCGATCCTCCGTTGTTATAACAATAAACTTAGTGAAAAGAATGATCTAGGTCATGATAGTTTATATATATCTCAAGGTTGCTGATGGAAATACTGTTTTCCCGGCAAACAAACACCATCAATATATAGCACCCACCAAGAATGAAGATCACAGCTTGGAGAGACTACAAGTCAGTCAATACTCTATATACATAGTGGAAAATACAAAAGCTTGTACACAAACAAAATTTATTACTTCACGCTATTTTATTTCACAAACCAGAAGCGAAGCAACACTGAAGAACATATTACATTTTATATAAAAACAAATAAATGTAGACCTGGTTCATCCTCATAATAGCTTGGATAAACCGTTTGTGCACTCCCTGGTTCTTCCACCACTACTGAATCGTCCCCTTCCAGAGACCTCCTAGGTTTGAAGGTGCTGAGAAGACAGTTTCCCATTTGAGTACTAATGAATACAAACACAGCTTTGTTTGGTGAGAAGAGACTTTGAATGTGTTCACTTGGGTTTTTCGAGAAGGGAATCTTCTGTATTTATAACGATCAAGTGGTGGAGAATCTGCAGTTGGTAATAGTGCCAGACCAATATGTATGGTTGGGATCAAATGGAGACCAATATGTATGGTTGGATCAAATGGTCATGTTATTGTTGGTCGTAGAAGTGGGGGAAAGCATATCTCGCGGTGTCCGTTGCTTTCATGATTCTGAATGAACAGTACGGGGGGTATTTCAATTTGCCACTGTTTTGGGATCTTTCCTAGCACTTGCATACTTCTTCTGCTTTGACTGCATTGATCTCCTGCATGATTTTTACTTGAGAATTCTATTGATCAGGAGATTTCAAAACAACCTACTCCAATCTTTATTGAAAAATCATAGACACACAAATCCTTTTGAGACTTCTTTTACATTCCCTATCACAATTATGTTTCAAATAAAGGTAAATAATTTATAAAGTGGGGATAAAAGCATCATCATTTTGTAAAAATAATTTTATTACTATTCACTAGTTGTTTTGTTATTATTTATAGATATTCTAGGATATTTAAGTGTCGAAACTGTTAGATTAATGGTGGCTTGATTTATTGTTGAAAATGTCATTGCAGAGACTTGGCTTGACTGTGGCTAGATCCTAACTCAAGTGAATTTCAAACAGATTGTTTGCTTGACATCCGCCTAGCAAACCTCAGACTGATTGTTCGCTCGACACTCGCTCGAATGAATGTTTGTCAATTTTGGTTTCTGTGCCGTTAAGTATATAAAATACATGCATTTTTTTCACAATATTGCCCAGTGTAGTAGCTAGAACAAAGAGAAAAGAGAGTGAACTCCTTTTGTGAGATTTTGAGAGCTCATTAGACTTATTGAGGCTTTTGGGATTGAGGAGCGATTTGTGATTTCTCTCTTGTACTCTATTTTTTGTGATAGTGAATTCCTTAAAACCAACTCCGCTAGTGGATGTAGGCTTCTTCAAGCCGAATCATGTAAATCTTAGTGTTTTTTGTATGATTGTTGATTTTTTTTTTTTTTTTTTTTTTGCTTTTGCTATTATACTTCAAATTAGCTGCTAATAACCAATTAATCCCAACAGACTAGTATCAGAGAGTCAAGCTCTGTGCAAGATCTTGAGGGATGGCTGTGAAAAAGTTTGAAGTAAAGAAGTTCGAGTGTCAAAATAGTTTCAATCTATTGTGCATCAAGATAAAGGCTCTGTTACGACAACAAGGCTTGGCAAAGGTCTTAGATGAGAAGGTGTCGGATGAATCTTCTACATTGAAAAAGAAGATGAAGAGAAAGCACATAGTATTTTTCTGTTGTCTTTCTCTGATGGAGTATTACAAGAGGTCGCTGATGAAGAAATTGTCGTTAGTTTTTGGAAGAAACTTGAGAGTTTGTACATGAAGAAGTCGCTCACCAACCATTTGTATAATTTGAAGCAAAGATTATACACTCTCAAGATGTGGAAAGATATTTCTATTTCTGATCATCTAGATGAATTTAATAAAAATATTATGGATCTGAGGAATATTGATATTAAGCTTGATGATGAAGATCAAGCTTTAATTGTTTGTGTTCAATGCCAATTTCATTTGATAATTTAGTGAACTCGACGCTATAGGGTAGAGATACTATCTCATTGGCAAATGTAAAATCTTCTTTGAATTCTAAGGAGTTGAGAATAAAATTGGGTGTACAAGGCATGGATAATTCAGCCGATGGCTTGTTTGTGAAATATTCTTTTGGTGATAGATCCAGGGAAAGAAGTTCAAAAAAGAGTAGGAGTAATTCTAGTGGCAGTTTAAAATTTAATAAGAAAAATGTTAAATATCACTACTGTTATATATTTGGTCATTACAAAAATGAGTGTCCCAGATTAAAGTATAAGGAGGAAGGTAAAATTTCCTCCAATGTAGTTAGTATTGAAGAACAGTCTGACAACTCTGATATTATCCTAGCAGTCAGCGGCTCTAGTGGCCGTTTTGGTAACAAGTGGGTCATGGATTCTACTTTTATGTTCTATATGTGTCCCAGGAAAGATTGATTCACTACCTATAAATCAGTAAACGATGATTCCATTTTGGTTGGGAATGATATGGTTTATGATATTGTTGGGAATAGTTTAGTCACGATTAAGATGTATGATGGAACTATTAGAACTTGCCTAACGTTCGGCATATTCTATCTTTGAAGAAAAATCTTATATCTATGGGCATTCTTAACTCTTTTGGTTATTAGTATTCAGCTGAAGGTGGAGTCATTCGAATCTACAAGGGCCTTTCGGTGGGAATGACAAGGAAGAAGACTGATGGTCTATATTTTCTTCAAGATAGTACAATACTTGGTGATATCTGCAGTATCTACTACAGAAGATCTAGATTCTAACATCGCTCGAATGTGAGTGAGAAGGGTATGGTTATCTTGAGTATGCAGGTTTACTGAAATGGGGTCCATCTTTTTATTATCCATACAAAGGTGGCATTTAGTATTTACTTATATTTGTTGATGACCATTTGAGAAAAAGTTTGGGTTTATTTACTTATAATTTTTGTTTTATGATGTGTTTGATAATCTTCAAACTTTGGAAGGTTTTGATTGAGAATTTGACACGCAAGAATGTAAAGCTACTTTGTATTGACATTTAGGATGGAATTTTGATATTATCAAGTACCGTACAGTTGGGTTCACTTCACAGAAATGTGGTAGCTGAACAGAATGAATCGGACTCCTGTGTGAGAGCTCGTTGTATACTTTTGGTATGCCACGCTTGTCTACACATTTGGGTGAAGCGGTTAACATAGCTTGCTATTGGGTGAACCATTTTTCTTTCACAGTGTTTGTTGTCTTCCACAATGAAGGAGAGTAGGGTTATAGCAAGAAGTTAGAGTTGCTAGGAGAGCTTCAAAATAGAGTGCAAGTTGTACTCTAGATCACGCTATTAGAAATGAGCATGATTCTGATTTTCGCATTGGCACACAATGAGAGCAAGTTTACAGTTTCATCTAGTAGATAGAGGAGGCAGTTTGGCCACCTTCAGGATATGCTCATGTAGATTTTGTGGTGTATTTACTTTGGCAAAGAATGTTGGTTATTAGCCTTCCTCGTGAGTGTATTCAGAAGCCATTGTTCAAGTGAGCAGTCTGTATAGTGGTGCATTGCTTTTGTGTGAAGAGGTTAAATCTCTTCATTAGGATCAAGTTGTGATAGTCAAGTTGTCTATGGAGATGAAGACTTTTGGGTGGAAATGAGATTTCAAGAGATGGGCGTTGTGTGTCCCATTTGGGAGTTGTGGAGGAGTTGTTTTTCGATCTTTGGTGGGCATCTTTGATTTTTTGTTGTCGAATGGTGAAATTCGATTTGGTGATATTTTTTTCAAGCTTGACGAAATTCAAGTCGAGGTGGAGATTTGTTAGAATTGTGGCTTGATTTCTGATTGAAAATGTCATTCCAGAGACTTGGTTGACTGTGACTTGACCCTGGCTCGACCTTGGCTTGAACGAACTTTAGAAAGATTATTCACTCGACATTCGGTCGGTAGTTCGCTCAAACAAACACTAAGTAGATTGTTTGCTCGACACTTCGCTCGAGTGAATGTTCGTAAATTAGGATTCTTGTGCTATTAAGTATAAATACATGCATTTTTGCACAGTATTACACATTGTTGCGGCCTAAACAGAGAGAAAAGAGATAGAACTCCTATAAGATTTTGAGAGCTCATTGGGTGTATTAGGGCTTTTGAAATTGATGAGTGCTTTGTGAATTCTCTTTTGTACTCCATTTTTTGTGATAATGAATTTCCTGAGATTGACTCCACCAGTAGGCTTGTTTAAGCCGAACCACATAAATCTTGGTATTTTTTGTGTGATTGTCAAATTTTCTTTTGTTTGCTTCTGCTATTATACTTCAAATTAGTTGCTGATAACCGGTCAATCCCAATAGAATCGACCCTTTAATCTGCATTAATATGTGATATTATGGTTGGAAATAATACGAGAGAAAATGTAGATAAGGAATAGACAAGTTACGGAGTACCGTATAATCATGAAGGAATAAAAAGACGAAAGAAAATGTTAACAAGGGAATACACTCCTAAAAGAAAGGAGAAAGGGTTGCTGGGAATGAAGGCCAAGAAGTGAAAGGTTGAGAAAAACATGTACCATGTACAACAATTGTCCGCAAGAAACCTAGACCCCTCTTGATGGGGTTGTATAAGATTCTAAGTTCTACATGTTCGATCGGCTCCTAACTGGTATTTTTCTATACGGGAAAAGTTGTAGCACAAGTTAATTCATATCAGCAACATCTCGGGTAGCTCAAATGCTCTATCATAGTCATAGATCTTAGCCAAGCCAAGCCAAGATTAGAGAACGTAACTTAGATTATTAAAATCATCTCTGTTAGTTTAAGCTTCTGAGATTAGTGCTAATTTAACATGGTATATGGCTGCGGTTTGAGTTAAGTTAAAATATTAACTTCATTTTCTAGTACAATGGTCCACGTGTTTTGATTGATCCTGCATGTAAACAACTGGATTCATCATTTCTTATTAGTTTAAACTTTTGACATAAGTAATAATGTCATATCAAGAGCTTGCTGTGAATTAATCCCAAATCATGCTTGCTCTGCTGGTTTTTCCCCTCTGAAATGCTCAAGTCAGTGAACGGAGCATATGCTTGCTCTCAATTCCTCTTCGAGTATTCTTGTATATCCTCGAGTAATCATTGAGGAGTCGATCCATGGTTGTTTTAAATTTTGTATATTCCTCCATTTGTAGTAACTGCAGCTAGCAAAGCCTAATCGGTTCATACAACAATTTACTTGATGGGAAGAATGATCTAGGCCATGGTAGTTTATATCCCAAGGTTGCTGATGGAGATCCTGTTTTCCAGGGAAACAAACACCATCCATAGCACCCACCAAGAATAAAAGTCGCTCAATATTCTGTATATATAATGGAAAATACAAAAGCAGAAACAGAATTTCGTATTATTACTTCACACTATCTCGATTCACAAACTAGTAGCAACACTGAAGAATAGATTAGACTACATATAGAAACAAATAAATGTAGAAGTGATTTAATGATTGATGATATATCTCACGCCTTAGTTTTTAGCGGGATAAACTGTGACAGTTTGGAGCTCTCCCACGATTTGGGATTCAGATGCCGTGATATGGTTTTTACGGACCCTTTTGATGAAATCGTCAGCCATACCGTCAACTCTGTGGTCTCCGACCATGCCGTGTTTCTTGTCATAATCGCTTGGATAAACCTTTCGTGCACTCCCTGGTTCATTCTCATAATAGCTTGGAAATACCTTTCGTGCACTCCCTGGTTCTTCCACCACTGAGTCTTCCCCTTCCTGAGCCCTCCTAGGTTTGAAGGCACTGAGAACAGAGAAAAAACCTGAAGATTTTTTCTGCCTGTAGTTGCCCATTTGAGTGCTTTTGAAAACAAACGTAGCTTTCAAGTTCAAAGAGCGTTTGGTGATGAGAAGAAACTATGAATGTGTTCACTTGGGTTTTCCGAGAAGGGAAGCTTCTGTATTTATAGCTGAGAAGGTACCCTGGTTCTCTGATATAATGACCCAAGGGTGGAGAATCTGGAGCATTCAAGACTGTTAAAACCACTATGTATGGATGGGATCAAATGGCCATGTTACTGTTGGGTAAAGAAAGCATATCTCAGCTTGTGGTCCGTTGCTTTGAAAATTGATCGAACACTGTTTTGGGATCTTTCCCTGAAGTTGCAGGCTTGCTTCTGCATTGACTGCATCTTTTAATGCCAAACCTTTTCTTTGTTCACTTAACTCTTAAGTTCATTTGGTGAACCTGCCTGATTCTAATTCGTTTCATTCTTGTAAATCTTGGCCTTCTTTCTTCTCCTTTCTTTCTGTTTTCCAAATCATATTATTTTGCCGAATAGTCGATTCTGGGAAGTTTTGTGACTCTGATATTGCATACACAGTGTTACCATATGAAACAATGAAAGATAGAAATTAAGTAGACAGAACTGCCGTTCGTATATTTTACAAAAGAAAGCAATGGATGCTGGGCTGGCGTTTATTTCACGAGGTGTTTGATTTTACTAGATACTGCCAATGATTTTGACATTAAGAAAATTTGATGGTGGATTTATAAGCAATAAATTAAGTCAGAGGACAATAGAAAAAGCTAAGAGATATCGTTTTTTTTATTTTCGATTTTATGGTCTCAATTCATTGTCAGAAACTGAAACCATTGGACACAGAGTTCGTAACAAAAATTGATTTTTGAAAT
Organism: Cyclocarya paliurus; assembly: GCA_029856935.1. Taxonomy (NCBI): domain Eukaryota; kingdom Viridiplantae; phylum Streptophyta; class Magnoliopsida; order Fagales; family Juglandaceae; genus Cyclocarya; species Cyclocarya paliurus. Next base: position 32,797,471 of record CM056949.1, read on the forward strand.
ATTATCCCGAGTATCGGAAATTTATTTGACTATTGGAAATTAGTTTTCCCATTTTAAATTATATTCATAAATAATGAGAAAAAAAGGGCCTCATAGAATGGTTTTACAGTTTGCAGAAAAAAGAAAACAAAAGTAAACAAATATTCTTAAGCTTTCAGAAATATCTCCGACAGATTTATAATTTAATCAGTAACATCATGGCAAAGACATGAGATTCCTTTGTCATTATTGATGAAAAGGCTAGGAGAGTAATTCTTTTAGAGTTTTGCTATTCATCCTCTCTACATTTTATATTTTTTAATATTTTTAAAAAAAAATTTTTGAATTTATTTTTTTTTAACTATTTATAATTTTTTATTCACTATTTATATAAAAATATATTTGATAAAAAAAATTAAAAAAAAAATTAAAAAAAAAGTAGAGTATGGAGTGTGGTATGAATAATAGAGGTTGAATAGATTTTTTCATTCTTTTAAGTGGAGTACAAAAGCAAAAGGACGGACGGACTTGAAGGGTTTAAAACAAGGGTTTTGCTATTCATCCTCCCCACACTCCACACTCCACACTTTTTAATATTTTTTAATATTTTTTTAAAATTTTTTTTGAATTTATTTTTTTAAAACTATTTATAATTTTTTATTCACTATTCATATAAAAATATATTTGATAAAAAAAATTAAAAAAAAAATTAAAAAAAAAAGATGGAGTGTGGAGTGTAGTGTGAATAGTAGGAGGTTGAATAGAATTTTTGTTAAAACAATCAGCACTTGTTCGAGGCAGCATATAATAAATACAAGAAAACCCGAAAAAAGAAGCTGTGACAAAGGTTATGAGGAAAAGTAGGATTTTTGCTAATTTGTTTAAATTAAGAGATGAGTTGAGATGATTTGTGAATAGTAAAATAAAATATTTTATAAATATTATTTTTTAATATTATTAAAATTTTAAAAAATTAAATTATTTAAATAGGATTTTTGCTAATTTATGGTTACCATTGCATACAGCTAGACAAGTACAACAAATGTGCACGCAATAATAAGTATGGCAGCCCTCGTGAGTGGTTTCAGTACTTTGTCATGTAAAAAGATATGCAACCGCGCGCGCATGTTTTTATGTTGCTCAAGGAACCGTTCAAAGTGGAAGGAGATCATGAAAGTCAGAAGGAATCAATTATAATTCCCCAAATGTTGCTGAAATTCGTATATGGAGGTTTTCATTATATATATATATATATAAATATATAAATATTACTTTACAGAAGCAATTATATTTTATCTGCACTTGTTCGAGTCAAGTTTCCTGTATTGTTTGGTTATATAAATTATCTCATTTCATCCTATTTAATTTTATAATTTTTTTAAAATTTTTACATAAAATATAATAAATAATCTAATTTTTTCAAATTTTAAAATAAAAATATATTAAAAAATAATATTTTATTAATATTTTATTTAACTTTCAACTTTCATCTCATCTCGTTTGTATAACCAAACGAGGTTAAGACAACAATATAGAAGGTGTAATTATTCCTCGTGTGAATCCCACTTTCTTTAAGTTGAATGATAATTTATTGACTAGTAATGATAGGTACAAATTTCGAATAAATAAGTCTCACGTAGACCCTTTGTAAAAAAATAGATACCACTAAAAATGAATGCTTTTTTTATTTTTATTTTTTACACTTTTTCAAAATGGAGTTAACATTTTAACAAAAGCTTGCGCGAGACTTATCTATTTAAGGTTTGTACAAATAACTTTTCTTTATTGACAGATAAATCTATTAACAAACACGAATGCTCATTCACACGCCTAATACATCAATAATTAAAAGCCTTCCACGTACATCAGACGATCATGCCTTTGGCGAGAATCTGAGGCTAGCAATATAAGAGCATTGGCAATGGCCTAGCCATTTGCCAATGCAAGTTCAAATTAAAAGGAAATGTGAGAAAAAAACACTCACATTGGCCTAGCTAAACTAGATAACTTTAACATTTTAGCTATAGTAAATATTAGAAACTCTCCATATCTAGCGAGTAACTTAGATAGGCCAAATAATTTTTTTATCATTTCTCTTTCTCCCGCTATTTTTTCCCTTGTTTTTTTTTTGTTTTCATCCCCAAAACCCTCCATTTCATCTATCTTTTCTTTCTTTCTCCCGAAACTCTCTTCTCTTCTTTTGCCCCTTTCTTCTTCAACCCATAACTTCTTCGCCCCTTTCTTCTTCAACCCAAGCCATATTCTTTTTCTTCAGCCTCATTCTTCCCAAGCCCGCAGGCGTCCCCTTCTCTAGCTCCATTCTTCCCCAACCCCATTCCAGCTCTTCTCTCCCTTTTCTCTGTGTATTCTCTATGCCGTCTCTTCTCTCCCTCTTCTCCAATTCTCACTTTACCTTCTCCGTAAATCACCTGCAAAGTTGCAACCTAGGACAAATAATTATCGAATCGGCTTGGAGAAGGGAATCGTCTAGAAGGTTTTTCAATTTCCTCCACGAATCGGTTTGGCTCTACCCTATACAACAAATCTGGTTGTGCGATTTGGATAAATGCACTGCTATTTTTTAATTTTTTGTTCTTTTGAGGATGAAATGGTATGGTTTATTTATGGTGTATAATATTTGCCACATATTTGCTTGGTGTGTAATATTTGCCACAAAATTGGTTGGCATTTTATTGCATTTGATATTGGGTAGAAGATTCTCTACCATCTCTGCTTTGGCATATTGTTTGTCTATTGTTATATGATTTGGGCATATTGTTTGTCTGTGAGGGTACAAAATTACTTCCAGCTTGATGGTTGCCTTTTTTTTTTATTTGTTTATATAAGTTTATTAACTGATTGTTGAGGTTTTTTTTTTTTTTTATTTTATTTTCTACCCTTCTGCCGATTTGCATCATAAGTTAAGGTTTCAAAGTATATTCCCATTAATGACTTCAAATGGTCCTGATCATGCTGCTATTGATAGTCTAAAAACTTCATGGCATAAATTTAAAGGAGCATTAATCAGAATAGCATCCTACCAGAAAGTCAATCTTGGAACTATTAATCTACCACCTCGACCTGTTTGGTCTCAACAAACTCTCTATGTCATAATAGTTGCGCCCTACATATCATACATTGTCTTGGGGGATCAAACTTCAAAGCCTTCTAATCACCTATTGGTTTTCAATTACTAACATTGCCAACTTTGCACTTTCTGAAGTTTCTTTTTCTTTCAAATCCTCAAAGGAACAAGGGGAGGTGTTTGTTGTTCTTTAATACTTTCAGTTTTGGAATAAGGAGTTTGCATATTCACATATCAAATTGAGATGAAAGTTTTTTTAAGTTGCCAATAATCCACGCAGGGGTATTGTGTGGCTTACTCAATAGGCATGGCAATATTACCATGATTTCCCACTAATTTATATATTCAAGCTACATGTATATATGATTATATGATTTTCCACTTATTTATACATTCAAGCCACAAGTTAAATACCCTAGATATGTAGGTTAGCAATGTTGCATTTAGCTGTTTTCAGAACAACATCATTTGTTTGTGGTAGTAAGCTTAACTTTAACGATCAAATAACAATTGGCGCACACTTCTCATGTATTTCTTTTTTCTTTTTTCTTTTTTATTCATTTAGTGCATTGATCCATATTTAGTATTTGTGCTTATTTTTTCAGATGGATGTTTGCTGTTTTCAGATTACAAAATAACCCTTATACTTCTTATTCCAAAAGGTTTTAATTATTCAATTTTCTTTTGTTTGGATTGTTTTGATGATGAGATACTGTAATATCATAGACAATATGAGAGACAATATGATGCTGAAATATTATATAATACAACAATATCATGGACAATATGATGCTAAAATACAATATCATTTGTCCAACAATGATGATATTGTATCATACTATATAATACAACAATAGCTTGCTGAAACTGAAATTGGACTTGAATATTGGCCAATTTCGCTGACTCCTTGAAAATTTAATATTTTTCAATGATGGACAGACATTTTGATAATGTCTCATTCTTCACTACTCTATTGCAAAGTGGAGGAAGAGGTTGTAATAGCGCCTCAACGCAACATGGTAATGTTATTGTCCAAGCAACCCCTAATGACGGTGAACCGAGACATCCTTCAAAAAAGTTTAAAGATGTGCATATTTCACTGTTGAAGAGGATGACTTCCTCGTCTCAGCTTGGCTTAACATTAGCATCGATGCGATAAGGGGTACTGATCAAAAGTCCACTCAAATGTGGAAAAAAATTATCACATTTTATCATGAATATAAAAAATCTAGAATTGCCAACCGTTCTGAGGGTTCTTTGATAAATTGGTAGTCTATGATTTAAAAATGGACATATAAGTTTTGTGCATTTCTAGCACAAGTAGAGTCATTGCACCCTAGTAGTGCAACGGAGCAAGACAATGTATGTATCATTACGGAGCAAGATAAGGTATGTAGCATCTTCCACCATTCATGCAATTTGTGATGGACTTACTTATGAACTAACAAATATTTTTTCACCTTTGTAGATTGAGAAGGTAAATGTGTTGTACAAAGAGATTTTAGGCTGTAATTTCACAATGGAGCACTGTTGGTGTCTTTTGAGACACCAACCAAAATGGTAGTAACACATCTCCACCATTGGTAAGAAGAGAATGTCAATAGAAAAAGTGTGTGGTGAAGTTGCTGTTGACATAGCCGAGGAGGATGTGGAGGTTCTTGCTGAGAGATCTCCAGGAAAAAAAGTTAAAAAAGAAAGGGAGAGGACGTGCAAGTTGATGGAAGGCAAAGATGGTGAGATCAATATTGCCTTAGCTAAAATGACCGAGAATAGACCAACATCCATGCAAGAGCGTAGGAATTCTGTGTTGAAGGCAGACATAGAAAAATCAGCAATATATGAACTAAAGAATAAGAAGTTCGAGGCAAAAATGATAATGTTAGATCTAAATAGCATGAATACCATGTAGCAACAATATTTCGGCCATATTCAACTCAAAATTTTTGAGGAATGGATGTCCCATTCTAGAGGTACATCTACATTTCCTTCGACACCTTAAGGAAGTGTCTAACAAATAATATCTCATTGTGAAGAACTTTTTAGAAATTTTAGTGGCTGCCCAGCCACATGTGGGCTGGATAAATATGTGGCTGTGTAACAACTAATTTAATGGACTATTGCAATATGTTTTGGTAATTAGTGGACTATGTTTTGGATTGTTTTGGTAATTAATTGACCTGTTTTGTATGATGGACTGTTTTGGTAATTAGTGGACTGTTTTGGGGTAATTAGTGGACTGTTTTGACTATTTGTGGATTGTATAATGGACTGTTTGGTAATTAGTGGACTGTTTTGGCTATTTGCAAACTGTTTTGGCTATTGTGAACTGGATGTTATGGATTTATTGCAAAAATGAATAAACTAGATGTTATGGTGTTATGAACTGAATGTATTGTTCCAGTTCTTCTATTACCCAAGTGCGAAAATTATATGCACTTGCTCAACTCAAGAATGTAATAGTTCAAAGTTCTTCACTATATTTGTTAGTGCTATTTCTGGGCTATTTGTAGCTATCAAAAGTTTGGTAAAGTTTGAGATATTTTATGGAAGAATATGATGATAAAGAATATGAAAACAAAATATTATGGATGTTAGTGCTATTTCGAAATAGAGCAGGGATTTCAAATGCTTTGTAATATTGCAATATGTTTTTCTAAGTTTTTGTACAAATTTCTGACATAGCAGTAATTTCTTACTTTTGTGAAAATGTTCAATATTTTTTTCAATTTTATAAACTTAAATTTATGGTGACCATGTAAAAGAAAAGCACTTAAACGTGGATATTGAATAACATTCAATATCCACCTTTAATATTGAACTTAAATGTTATTCCATCTTTCTAGAAAAAAATGTTATTCCATTTTTCAATATCCACCTTTCTAGAAATTTAAGAAAAGCACTTAAACTTAAATGATTTTTCATTCAGAATAACATATAATATTGAACTAGAAAGTTTGGTAAATTTCTATATCAAATTTCGTATACACCTGCAAAAGAAAAGCACTTAGAATAACATTTAATATTTCAACTAGAAAGAAATGTCCACATCAACCTGGATATTCCATGAACTACTCTGAAATTCATATGTCATAGTTTTGCTTCAGGTTGAATAAAGAATTACAAATTACATGAATTTCAAATTCGAAATTACAAATTAGAAACATAAATCCAAATTAGGTACGACCATGAATCTTCCATAAATGATTGATAAGGTCAACTTGGAGTTGACTATGAGTGTCTCTATCTCTAATTCGATGATGTTGTGCGATGAACTCCATGAATTCAGGTATATTATTGAGTTAAATTGGCTCATTTGGAGTCTCTTCCGTTTGTTCATAAATAAATTGCTCAGCCTCGAGATATAGATACCACTCATTTTCAACGATCATATTATGTAAGATAATGCATGCGTACATAATGTCTTTTAGTACTTTAGGACGAAAAAACCTCGCAAGTTCACGCACAATTGCAAATCTACCTTGGAATACTACGAATGCATGCTCCACATCTTTCCTTGTAGACTCTTGACAAGTAGCAAAATGTTTTTTCTTATTTCCCTAAGGATATATAATTGTTTTCACTAATGTTGCCTACGAAGGATATATACCATCTGCAAGATAATATCCCATTGTATATTCGTGACCATTGATTGTGTAATTGCACGGAGGAGCACGACCTTCAACCAACGCAACAAAAACAGAAGATCGATCAAGTACGTTGATATCGTTATGCGACCCAGGCAAACAAAAAAAAACATGTTATATCCAAAGATCATAAGATGCAACTGCTTCTAAAATAATAGTTGGTTCATTCACGTGACCAGAATACATACATTTCTATGCAGTAGGACAATTCTTTCATTTCCAGTGCATACAATCAATGCTACCCAACATACCCAGGAAACCACGTCTTTGTCCGGCATCTAGTAACCTCACTATACCACTGTTGTTTGGATCTCAAATACTCACCCCCAAAAATTGAGACAATTGCCTTAACAAATTTCTTCATGTTTTGCCGTGCGATGCTTTCTCCGATTCTGATGTACTCGTCCATTAGATCTGCGGTGACCCCTTATGCTAGCATCCTAATCGCCGCAGTCATCTTCTAAAAGGAAGACAACCCAAGCCTCCCACTGGCATCTCTCTTTTGGATAAAATAATCATTGTGAGAGACTACTGCAGTATGTATGCTAAAAAAAGATCACAACTCATTCGAAACCTCCTCCTAAAAAGATAGGGCGGATATACTGGTGTTTTAGCAAAGTAATCATTCCAAAGGCGTTGATGACCTTCGAATGAATCACGTCTGATGAACCTACGACGCTGAGGAGTACGACGAGGTGTAGAAGATGTTCCCTCGGATATCATTACAATTGCTTGCATCATATCCAACTCATGATTATAATAATCATTATCAAAATTTGAAGAGGGATCCATAGCAAATTGAGGGAAGAAAAATAGAAGAATTGGAGGAAGAAAGTTTGGTTTTTGATGAGTGTAGTTAGAGGATGGGTCTGTTTATAGGGTTTGATCCTCATCTATTAGTTACAACTAAAAAAATTGGTAAAAGAAGAATGATTGAAAAAAATTAGTTCATTCAAGAATTGTAGATGGTGATTGGTTGGTATAATAACTTGTTGGCATGTTTGTTGCCTTCAACCGCAATTCTAAATGTAAATGTTGGGTAGAAGAAATGTTGATATGTTTGTATATGTGATTGTTGGGTGAATGGTTGGTAAAATATATTTATTGAATAATTAGGATGAGGGAAAAAATAGTTGATTTTTTTTAATAAAGTTATTAATTAATATATGAAGTGTATTTGTAAAATATTAAAAATAATTAATATTATTAAAAATAATAATAATTTATTATTATTGAGATTTTAAGATAGCTAGTCCAATGTGAACTAACATTTTAACCAGTCCATGTTATGGCCAAAAGATAACATTCTAGCTAAATTTTAGACTTGGCAATGACTAATGCTCTAATGAATGAGTTTTTCTAGGGATCTGCAACTATTTAGATGCACACAACACACACTCTTCATTTTTTATTTCTTTTAAATATCATATGCTTCTCTCTCATCAACTCTCTCTCATCTACGTCTCTCTCTCCTCAAGCTCTCTCTCTCATCAAACAGCTCTCTCTCTCTCTCCGACCTCTCTCTCTCTCATCAAGCTTAGATCTCATTCTTTGCCTCCTCAATGTCTCACTTCTCTCTCTTGATCAAGTGTTCTCTCTCACATCAAACTCGATTGCAAAGAAAGGAAAAAAATCAAACGATAAAACCGGTGGACACTTATGATGTTTGTTGGTTGATGCACACAGTAGGCTGATGCGCGTATTTTTTTCATATCGCAAATTTCATACGATCCTTAATCCAAAGAATTCATTCAATAGACTCAAATAGTTCACGAAGACCGTAGGCCAATTTAATGAGGCTCAAGTAAAGTATTTTGTATTTTCATTAATTAGACATTAATAAATATTCAGCTTTTCAAAATTTCAGATAATAATGGCAGAACATACTATGATTCGTTTAGTACTTTCAAAGAATAATGTCGAAAAAAAAGTAGAATAATCACAAATATAGCATGATATCGCCTCTTTTAAAAGGGTTGCATGGAACGTTCTTAAAAATCATTTCAAATAAAAGCTAGTTAGGATATTATGTGCATGCCAACTGCATGCATATTCTCTTGCATGATTTTTACTTAAGAATTCGATTCAGGAGATTTCAAAACAACCTGCGCCAATCGTTTTTTTTTTTTTGGGTTGGCCACCAATGGTATCGATATGACAATAACAGCTTTATCTCTTTTTTCGGCTGATATTAAGTCGATTTTAGTCACTCGGGAAGTCATTGAATTATGGTTCTCAATTCTCTTTTGTTTCAGAAACAAATCATTCATAGCATTGGTAATGACTTATGCATCTTCATATATGCATAATCTATCTAAAAATATTGGTCTACACCGAGCTACGCTCAAGGGAATTTTGGTAGATCAGCAATCTTGGCCTACCAGCAAATGCGACAGGCAGGAACTGAGCCCGACGAGTTTACTTTTGGAAGTTTATTGGCCAGCTCAGACTGCTTAGACATTGTGGAGATGATCCATGCCCTTGCTTCTAAAATGGGCTCATGTTGCAAGTCCAAGTCCCAAATGCATTAGTTTCTGGATGCTTCAAGCATGGAAAGGTAAAGCAGGCTTATCAAATTTTCCACGACACCTACCCCCAAAATTTGATCTCTTGGAATGGCATTATTGCAGGGTTAAATGGATGCCCGATACAAGGGTTTGGAACAATTCTCTGAATTGGTGAAAACGGAACTCAGGCCAGATGTATATACCCTCAGTCTTATTTTGAGCATTTGTGCTAGCATTTCATCCTTGCAACATGGGAGACAGGTTCATGGTTACATTCTTAGATTCAGATTGTTGTCAGAGACATCTTTAGGTAATGCACTAGTGACAATGTATGCAAAATGTGGGGCTTTAGATCGGTCTCTGAGAGTGTTCAATGCAATGGTTGAAAAAGATACGGTTTCCTGGAATGCCCGAATATCTGCTTATGCACAGCATGGGCAAGGAAAAGACGCTGTGAACTGTTTTGAGGCAATGCAAGACTCATTTGGGGTCAAACCAGATCAGGCCACCTTCACTGCAGTTCTTTCTGCCTGCAGCCATGCAGGTTTTAGTTGATGACGGCACTCGGATTTTCAAGTACTCCATGGTGAAAAATTATGGGTTGATTCCTGGAGTGGATCATTTTTCCTGCTAGGTCGCGGTGGGTATCTCGATGATGTGCAAAGAATAATAAAGATTAAACATGTAGAAACTGAACATTCCAATATCTGGTGGACGCTGTTCAGTGCTTGTGCAGCTCATGGTAAAATAAAGCTAGGAAGAATAGTCGCTGGATTTCTTCTTGATATGGATCGTAGTAATCCATCAATTTATGTGCTTTTGTCAAACATATATGCAGCCGCGGGTCAATGGGAGAATGGGAGGAATCAGCTAATATTAGGGAACTGATGAGGAGGAGTGGAGTTATGAAGCAACCTGGCTACAGTTGGATTGGGTCATAAACCTTAGAAAAGTTGGAGAGATCCATGCTCAGCTATAACATTTCTCCACAGTGAGGTGGCAATTTCTTGATTTGATTTGGTTAATGCATCTACCACCATTACACATACTAATTCTCCACTTTTAGTTCAGCAAGACTGTATAGGTTCTACTATTAACTTTATTGAAGGTCAGGGGCCACATTCCTTCAAGTTGAAGTCCTGCTGCAGAGTTGCTTTCTAGAAAGAGGGATTCACCAATGGTCATTGATGGAAGTGTTATTCTTACATCCCCCTACTGCCCATTTTGATATAATCGTGGTTAATCAAAGCCCCGATGATTTGTTGAGGAAGGAAGCTTAAGTATCTTGGAAAAGCTTCCATGAAATGGATGTGATATCCCTTGGTAACAAACTTGAGAAGCGACCTGGAGTTAGGATTTTTCGCCTCCTATTTAGTTTTGAGCCTGGAGCGGAGGCTTCATGTGCAATTAGAACTATATAAAATATCTGCTGCCCTCCCCTCATGCCCAAAAAAGCCTACGTCATGTGGAACCAGAAGGGAACAAAGACACTTCAACAACTTGCTGCGGACAATGTGGGTTTTGAGCTGTACAGAGTAACTGAACAAGACATCACATGAATGGTCTGCCAAAACCAGAGACGGTATACATTGTTTGTGAGAAAATTAGCCTATTTGGTCTTGAAGTGAAAGGGATTGAAACGAACAAAGTTGAATTGATATTCATTTGAAGGTATTTTGAGCAAGCAAGAGTATGAAACATCATACTAAAATTTATAGAGAAATGATACAAGGAAGCCTTACACCACACACTTCCACCTAACCAATATGTGATTTGTCATTATATTTAAACATACTATTTAAGCATTAAGATAAAAGTAAAAAATGAAAAATCACATATTGATTAGATGGAGGTGTGTGGTGTAACGCTTTCATTTATAATTTCTCATATTTCTAGATGAAGTAATGAACCCTTGTTTGTTTGGACTTTGGAGGTTGTCCACTCTCCAGCCAAGGAAATTAAAAACAAATAGATCCCTATAAGTTAAGAATAATTACATAATTTCGAGTTTTTCTAACAGAATGATTGTTCATCCAGTTAAATACAGAGTACACTTTCTAGCAGTCTCAACAATATAATAATTTTACAATGTCCTCTAGGGGAAACCGCAAACATACAAACCTCCCCCATTTGCTTGCTTCTTATCAATCTCCCCGTTTTCTTGACTACAACAAAGACAACGCTACTTGATCTTTATCATACCCTTTTAGATATCTCACTAGACAGGAGGAGCTCTGTGATATGCCGGAATAGTTGCGGGGAAGAACATCTGCCTCACTCCCTCTGCCTTGATGATTGGAAATATTATACCAGATGCACTCTGGAAAAGATAAAAGCTGTTAAATGGGCATTGGGATTTCAAGGGAATTTCATGCCTCAGAAACAAGGATAGAAATACAAACATACATACATACGTGTGTATATATATATATATATATATCAGCATAGCTCAACATTCTACAAGAATCAAGGAAAAAGGATAGGGAATACACACCGAGATCAACCTAGCTCCAATTCGCATGCGTTCAGGTGAAGGAAATGGAAGAAGCAGACGGCCAACACCATATATTGCAACAGCAAAGAAATGGAGAACTAAACTCATTGGGCGTGGGTTTAGACCGGAGAGTAAAGCCACGGGTCCTGTGGAACACATTCCTCCGAGGCTTAAATAGTCAAAACATGCTTGACGCATCTCCTTCCTTGCTTGATCTGGTGAAGCTAAAAACACCTTATAGAGGGCACCAGCCAGAGTATTTATTGTAGATGCCACCGGCTACAACGACAACCACCATGTCATAGAATATGTTATATAAGGAAAACGTTCTTCTTCATTTTAAATCTTATCATTCCTAATCACATTTGCTATGTGGTGCATCTTAACCAGTTGCCATTTTAAGTGTATGACACATAAAGTCACTTAAAATATACCAACAGGTATGATTAACGATTACAAGATTTTAGATTTCTTGTTATCCAATGTTGGAATAACATCCCTTGAAAGGTGCATCGAATTCCCAAGTATTTAGATTCAAACAACAGAAATAATACTTTCTTCTAGTGATAATCACTGCTACTTTTCTATTGAATTCTATTTTTACCACATACAATCAGCATTGCATGTGGAAAAGGATTCAAGACAGCTTACCTTGCGCAAGGTGTAAAAGGATTCAAGATATTTGGACAATGAAGTTGCGTCATTCAGGTCATGCAGTGGCTTAAGAAGATCTCGTAGCACAACAATATCAGAAAGCGCCACAGTCATCCCGCCACCGGTTAATGGATGGCGCATGTTGAAAGCATCGCCCATTAAAAGGGCTCCAGGAGTCGGATGTGGATCTGCTGGCATGCTTCTATTTGGCATGGTTCTTAGATTTCCTTTATCAATGGCAGATATGAAGGAATCATGAAGCTCAGGTGGAATCTGTAACAGAAGTTTTCTTCATTAATCCAAAGTGCAAGACACAAAGTTAAAGCTAAACTGAAGAGTATAATACCTGTGGAGCCACCACTGTTTTCAAATAGTTGGACATTTCACCATTTCCAAGGGAAGGTAATTTCTGACCAGGTACATCAACCAAACAGCGAACCTCAGTACTACTGATTGGATAAAACAAGATGGGTGAAGGGTCTGCTAAAACGACATGCCCATGATTTTCAAATGGAAGTTGGCAGTTCTCCAACACTAAACCCACAAAACAAGAGGGTACATCTACCTGTTAAATAAAAAATATCATCAATCATTTTCCAACTCAATTCCAACCACACCAAGGAAATTGTTAATATTATTGTCGCTTCACCTTGGGGTTGCAAAGAGAGCGGCGCAAATTTGAGAAGCAACCATCACACACAATTGTTAGAGGAGCACAAGCTTTATGTTCTTGACCATCTTTTGTTTTGTACTGAACTCCTCTAATGGTCCCATTTTCTTCGAGCAGTGATGTTACTGTACCTTGCTCCAATTGCACACTACACAGAAGATTGGACAAGAAAAAGGACATAACATGGAACTTCCACCAGTATAGCAACGAACTTTATGATATTCAAAGTATGAAGGCAAGAAGGAATAGTACTTGGGAAGAGTAGCAGCTTTTTCTCTCATCCTTTGTATAAAACGCCCGTTGTGGAAGCTCCTTCCAGCCACATCCGATTGAAATTTTTCCAAAGGATAAGATAGCCTGGTATTTTTCCCATCCATGAAGAGAGCATATCCGAGCACTCGTTGAGCGTCAATTTTCTCAACACAATCTGATATCAAATTCAGAGACAAAACCATGTTTTCAGCAATCACTCCACATTTTCATTGTAACTTGAAAAATACTGTAAAATTTTAATGTGTCGTGCATACCTTCAAGGCCCAGTTCGACTAGTTTCAGGTAACCCCCAGGCTGGAGAAGTTCCCCTACAATCCGGTCCGGCTCTGTCAAGTCTCTCTCAATCACACGAACCTGTCTTCCTTCCTGCATTCAGAATATGTCGAGAAAAGCTGATCATGATGCTGAATTGAAAAAGAATCCTACCGTGCCATGATGCTAAATTGATGAATCTGGTCTTTGCCTATATATAGCAGAATCCAAGAGGTATCAGTAAAACCAGAGAAGAAAATGGTTAGCAATCCATCGGGAAAAAAGTTTGTATCAAAATTATGACAAAATAGCCCAGCAGACCATCAGGATTAAGCACTCATTCCTTCACCAATTTTCATATTCAAGTTTAAAAAAGGCCAAATTTAAGAAGTTCGTTTACTGTTCGGAAAAAAAGAAGGAAAAAGACCTTGCCGAGGGTGTAAGCGAGGGCGGCACCGGCGACACCGGCGCCGACGATGATGACGTCGGTGCCTGAGCCGTCAACAAGGGGGCATTCTCTGTCGGCTAACCTCTGTTTCGCGCAGTCTTCTGGGAAGTTTTTCTTCTTCAGCTTTATCTTATTGGCATTGTTACTATTACCGCGACGGAGAGTGTAGAGAAGAACAAAGCAGAACAGAGAGGCAAAGAAGGTCCAGAGCAAGTGCTGGTCGACCACAATCATTCTCTTCGGCGGAACGAAACACTGGGACCCAGAAGAAAAAGAAGAACAAAATGAATGGGATTAGGATGCGATGCAATGCTGGCTCTAGTTTTGGTTCTTCTTGGCGCTATGGAGGGTTGATGTTGAGAATGGACAATTACTGAGAGTTCTGAACAGCTCAGCGTTGGCAGTTGGTACGCTCTGATTGACAGCTCTTTGGTATGAGGGGTCTACTCTGCCGCTAGTTCAAGTTCAAAATTCTCTTTTTATTTTTTTTATTTTATTTTATTTTATTTTATCATTTTAAAATATTTTAAAAAAATATAAAAAAATATCGACAATTTCTTAATTATTAAATAAAGATAAAATATTAAAAAAATTAAAAAATATAAATGATCAAGATAAATAAATAAATAAAGTGAACAAAATAACATCTTTAATATTCAACCGACACGGCTATAAACGGACACATCATAATAAATGGAGTGCTCAACGCCGGGTCAATAGAAGGCAACAAGACACCTAGTCAAATGCCTTTTTATCTTTAAATTTAGCCAATATCATCCTTATTTGCTTCGCATTGAATTAGCTAAATTATTTTCATTTAAGCTATAAGCTACAATAAATCTCTTCTTCTTTTCAAATTTGAAAAGAACTATAGAAAGTTTAAAAGTACTTTTTGAGATTATTATATTATAGATATGATATTTTTATTCATATGAGATTTTATCATCTATATTCATATGAGATTATTATATTATAGATTATTGGATTGTGAAAATGAAAATGAATATGATTGTTGGAGGTTATTGAAGATTATGAAAATAAAATAAAAATTAATTAAAAAAATATAATTAATAAAAAATAATAATATTTTATTATTATAGAGAGTAGAATATCTAATTCAATGTAAACTTCAAGTTTTGAATGATTAGCTAAAAGTGAAAAAGCTACATATTAGTCAAAATTTGAAGAATAAGATAGCCAATCTAATGCTAATGCTCTAAAAGGCTATCGTCTCCCCTCTTTTGATGTTGCGGTTAGCCAACATGAAGCATCCTGGCAACTATATGCTGGAAAGATAATGGTGAAATTTTATTTGTAAAAACAAATTTTATTCGAAGTGTTAACTCAAATCTTGGAGAAGCCTCAGTTGCTTTAACAGGAATCAAGGAAGCTGAATGCATTGGAAAAAATTATCATTAAATGAGACTCTGGTGACCATCCATACCATCAGCCATTCCTCTCCAATCTAAGATTGGATCATGAGCCCCATCACTAGTGATATAAAATATCACTTGATTTCATTTAAAGATTGGAGTGCAAGGAAAATTTATCGATCACAAAATCGATGCACATAGTCTGGCGCAATTGGCAACTGTAAGTTGGTAACACAAGCCTTTAGAAACATCTCCCTTATTAATATCTCTCCAGCCTTTTGTAATTTCAAAGTAGAAAAGATCCAACTCCATTATCTGTATAATTATCTTTTATCTCTTCGGCATTTTGTAATTCTGGATTATGGTTGAATATAACATTGTAACTTCCTAAAAAAAAAGAAAGAACAGAGTTCTCAGTGCAAAGATATACAGATTTGGGTGATTGGTGAACTGAAGCCTGCGTCCACAATTAGGCACAGTCATGTCAGGTAGTTATTGAGGGATCGAGTTCCTTTCAGTACTTGAGACGACAACGACACTGGTTTGTCTGTCCTACACACACGTTCATGAAGGGTCAGGCGGTAGGCCAGCAACAGCTACTTGTATCGTTTAATACTTTGTACTCTGTTGTTTTTTCTTATGCTTGGAGATTACAGATGAGATCATCCATCCCCTTTGGCTTGGGGATAGACAGACTTTAGAATCTTGATCACAATAATGAAGAAAACTTATACTTCTACCACGCACACAACACCCACTTTGTTTTGGCTCCGATCACATATTTTATTTTTCTTTTGTGTTGTAATGTGTGTTGACTTTAGGAAGACTATAAGAGACTCCCACCCCACTGAACTTGTGTCTTGTATCCGATAGTTTAACTATAAATGTTTTATTCGCTGAGAAAAAAAAAACATATATCTTGAATTTTTACTCCTAAACTACCATTATTTTCTCAATTTGCACCTCCTATAATCAAAATTAGTAATTTATACCATAAATTATCTAATTTTAACAATTTACACTAGTAGTGAAAGATCCAATCAATTAAATTATTGCACGTGTCTTATACTCATTGATCCAACTGGTTAAATCTCTCACTCTCTCTCTTAAGCTAGTTGAATGGTTAAATCTTAATTGGGCTACAAATGAATTATATTTGGTAGTTTATTGTGTAAACACTACAATTTGAAAAACATGATGATAAGTTTTTGTTTGAGGAAAACTGCTATCATTCATTCATTAGATAAACTTACATCTATGATTGGATACAGTTTAAAATATCCTCATATCAAACATGACATCATAAACCAAAATAATACATTTGAAACTCTACCAATACACTATTTTCTTTTGTAATTGGTTTGGTTTTCACTATTATTGATAATCTCTACATACAAATGTTCAAGAGACAACATTGTTTACCTAAATAGAGATTCAACCTCACAAAAATTGAGGACTCAACCTCTACAGAAAAATGTCCGACAGACGAACTTTTTTTTTTTAATTTTAATTAACAATAAGGAAACTAAAAAGGAAAACAGTAATATAGATGCGAAAAAGAATGAATTACAATTTGAACCAATTCCAGTAGATTTCGAAATATGTGACGGCCCGTGAAGGCAACACATTTGACATTTGTCTCTTTTCAGCCACAAAAGTTAGATCTGAAAGGTTTGGTGGTGGTGAGTCCGGTGATTTAGTGTATGTGTTGAGAAGAGTTGCTAGAAGGGGTGGCAAGTGAGAACCACGCGCGGTGATTTTCGCAAACCCACCACTTTTCTCTGAACGATTTTTGACCGGTAAATCTACTTGTGTCACACGTGTCTTTCAGGAGTTGCCGAAAAACTGTAAATCTATTTTTTTCGACCTTAAAAAAAGTAAAATAAAATTAAACAAAAAAAATCTTGATGACAAGGTAGGTGAATGGAGGAAGGAAGGAAGGAGATGGAGGAGGAGACGCCACCTCGCCCTTGGAAGAAAATCAGATTTGGAACCCTTGATTTTTTTTAAAAGAGGGAGAGAAAGAGGGGAAAGGAGCAATATAATGATAAGTTAAATGAGTACAATGTATTTTTTTTCTTTTTCTTTTTTTTTAAAAAAAGAACATATCTAAGTGCTATATACTTATTTTGCATAAAGCTACATATTCTCTGACTTCAGTATTAGGTAATTAATACATTTACAAAGTAAAAATAAGGGCCTAAAAGTTTAGGCAATTCAAGTTGTCTGAGTTTGATTTGAAAATTTCAAAACTCAACTCTACTCGATTTTCAGAAAATCCAGTTGAGCTTGATTTATAAGCAATGAACCCTTAACTATTATTTGCACTTCAAAGAAGAATAAGAGTTCGTTTGGATAGTGAGATGAGATGAAATAGTTTTAAATAAATTGAATAAAATATTGTTAGAATATTATTTTTTAATATTATTATTATTTTGAAATTTGAAAAAGTTAAATTATTTATTATAAAAAAATTTGAGAAAATTATAATGATAAGATGAAATAAGATAAATTAAAATGGATTAAAAGTATTTCTTATTCAAACGGGCTTAAAAAGAAAACGGAAGCAGTCATGTCTTTTAGACATATTGACATATTCTTAACGGAGTAGCAGTACCGTAACCGACATTAGCTCAGTTGGTAGAGCGGAGGACTGTAGTGAGTATTGCCTGTCAGATAATCCTTAGGTCGCTGGTTCGAATCCGGCAGATCGGATCTCTCCTCAATCTTCACGTTTGTTTGGGCTTGCAAAATTATTTCTTGTTTTGTTAAAAAAACCATGTATTTATTTGTGGGCTCCAACAAAACAACTTTACTTCAGTTTTGGGCCTTTGGCATGGCCTGGTTCATCTAATCAAATTAGTAAACAATACACTCAATACCTTGTAATTATCTGTATATACAGTGGAAAATACAAAACCTTTTACACAACCCAAAATTCATAACAATTACTTCACGCCATTTTGGCCCACAAAAAACTTGTAAACCTGACGAATAGATTATATTATTGAATAATGGTAGATAGAGTTATAATATATGTAAATTTCGTGTACTTTTATTAAAAAAATAGAGGTTTATTATTAAAACATAATTTTTTTATGTGAATTTCAAATTTATTTATTTTTTTTAAAGGAATTGTGCGAAACTTGCTCACTTTAAAACTGTATAAATCATTTTTCTTATATTATATATATGTATATATGTAGGTAAGAACAAATAAACTTAGAGCTGATTTGATAATTGATGATATCTCAAGTATTCACTGTTTTTGTCATTTTGAAAAAATGGGGGAGGGGCAGAAAATGTAGCTTCTCCTTCTGAACGTGACCATAAGGATCTCCACTCCTTCACTTTGAATCCTCCTCGAGCCCTCCTAGTTTTGAAGATGCTGAGAATTAGAGAGAAAAAACATGTAGATTTTTTCGGCCTGTATGTAGTTGCTCATTTGAGTACTATTTTTGCATGCTAATGCAGCTTTCAAGTTAAATGTTTTTTATTTGGGTTTTCCGAGCAGGGAGGCAGCTTCTCTATTTATGGTCATCCAAGATTAGAAAATCTGCAGTCTCCAATATGTTTGGTTGGTTGAGACCAAATTGTTACTGTTTCGACTTTCGAGGAACATCCAAAGCATTCATAACATAATATAATTCATACTATGTTGGATGCCGCATTCAGAGGTGTTAGAAGTTTGCAATAAAGCAGCCTGTGGGAAGGATTAGCTTTGTGCATTAATCAAACCAGACAAATCCTACTTCTTCACCAACTTACAGTAATTAACAGAAATTCTAATGAATCGTCACATGAGTTAAATTTCTAAAGCCATGGTCGCAATTGAAGATAGAATCTGTCACAACGTACAGTTTGTTCTTCCTCATCTCTCTTGTTTCTGCAGTGCATTGACAAGGAATTAGCCAGATGATTTGAGTTCATGAAGATGTTTCTTCTTTTGGCCGTATTTCTGGGACAGATTTATTAATTCCTTCCCAACTATTAGAAAAAGGAAAAAAACAAATAATTGTAGGAGAGGTCGAATCTGAGTTTTTAGATTAAATAGTTCGGAATTCTTGGACCAGAAGCAAGGCAAGCAATCGGAACGGTGGAAATTTATCAGATCATAAATGATATTTAAGGCCCCGTTTCAAAATAAAAATAATTTTACCTTCCCATTATATTTTTTTTAAATTTTCACATAAAATATGATAAACAGTTTAATTTTTTTAGATTTCAAAATAATAATAATATTTTATTTAATTTTTATTTAAAATCATTTCATTTCATCTTACTTTTCAAACGAGGTCTTTGTCTTATAACGCGTAAAGTTACACTTATTCTTTTAAATTTAAAATTTATGTTAAAACAAATTATTTTTTTAATAATAAACTCGATTTTTTTTTAAAAAATGCCTAAAACTTATCCACCTAACATTTAAGAGTACAATACTTTCACAATATATATTTTTAAAAATATATTTTTATAAAGTGATGTTATTTTTATAAATTATTTTATAAAAACATCCATTATTTTAAAATATAATTGTGTTGTTTGTATAATATTTTGTAAAGAATATCGCGTGTTTATAATTTTTCAACATGCAATACTACTTTTTGATTGACTTAAATCGTACGTACAATCAATTCGTTGTGTTTATGTAACGGTGACAAATAAAGGACGGAAATATTATAGATTTATAGGGATCAAAATTCGAAACACTTCCACACCTTCAGATATGGAAATGCTGTTGGAAAAAATACCTGGTGATTTATCTTTGACAAGACTTACCGTTCAATCATGGCAAAGGGATAGAGTTCTTCTACAGTTACCGAAGATTTATCCTAAGACTTGTCTCGAATGACGTTTCATGTCACATGGCATGCCACGTAATTTATTTAATATTTAAAAATTAAAAAAAAAAAAAAGGTGATTTGAAATCAGATGTTCTCGAAACCTATATTGCAGATGACCCCAAACTCAGACTACGGAATCCCTCTCCCTCTCCCTCCATTCGGCACCGACCTCCACTCTGCGCGATAGCAGGCCTCAATTTCTGGCGTTATCTTGCAGCTCCCCTCCAAACTTCCAAATGTTTTTGAAAGATTAAGAGTGAATGAAAATGGCCATAAGCATATAATCGCATGAACTTGAATCAACTTGTTTGAACAAAAACCAATGTATGAAAGCGGATTTATCTTTGAAGTGCTGCTCAATGAATTTATTGAACCAAACCAAATAAGAAAAAAAAATAAACAAGAGCTCAAAAGTAAACTAGTGAAAGGGTGCATTTCATTGGATGAAAGAATCATAACGAATTACATCTGAATTTCTTGCAAAAAGGGGAAAAAATCTATTTACATATTTGGAAGTCAATGGTATTTTTTCCATACAAACTGCGTCTACTAATAATTATAAGAAGAGTGAGATGGATCAACATGCAGTTTCCTTAAGCTATTGCATTCATATTTTCCAAGCCATGGCTGTTCTCTCAAAATGCTTCAAGAGGACCATATATGTTTTCGTCTCAGCTGCCAATCCAACCTGGATTTCGCCACTATTAACATGTTTTCTCACCATACACGTGCCCTCTGTTTTACTGCCATAAGTTATGCTTGCTTTTCTCCCCACGTTGGTAGTCCTCTTGGGGATGCCACTGGCAGAAAATACTGCAAGGTCGGATACCAAAGTATCTCTAAACCATGTAGTTGCATTTTTCTTTCCGTCCAAAGCAAGTTTAAGACATTCTCTGATGGAACCAGGGCCTTTGGGTTTACTTTCCTTTCCTCTCAGTAGATTATTGTTTGCATATAACTCAATAATTTGTTTATTGTGCGTGCCCAAGTCATCTTGAAGACTAAAAAAGTTATTAATTAATGGCTGCTGATTAGCCCCCTTGGCTGCCGATCAGCCCCCTTGGCTGCCTGAAGCTCTAAATATGTATAGGAAAGACGAAGAAAAGTTAGGAATAGTAGGTTCGTGGAGTCAAGACGTTTCTAATTTGGAAGGGAGGGTGGAGTCGTGGCCTTCAGTGAGGGAGGGATGGATGAAACGGGATGTACAGAAGAAATCTGAGAGGATGACATTTCCGGGAAGAGGTCTGAACAGAATGAGATTTCATTCTACAAAAGAGATTTGATTTGGGAGGGACGGGAGGGAGGGAGTACGACAGAGGACGTTCTTTGTCTGTAAATTTAAATTGGTTTTTTCGTAATTAAAAGAGCCACGTGGGTCACTCCACGTCATTCGGGATGCAAACTTCGGAACATTCTTTCGGGAGCTCTAGCATTTCTCAAAGGGATATGTGTAGACAGAATATTACCAATTCAAACTTCAAAGCTGGAGAACATGCTAAGAGTCGTACGGTTTAGGACTGATACTGGTCTGGGGAAGGATCTTTGAATTTTGAACCCTTTTCTTTTTCTTTTTTTGGAATTTTGGGATTCTCCTTTTGGTGGCCTGGATTCAAAGGAAGAACTCCACACTCAAACACTGCAATCATCCATTGTCCAACTCATTTTTATATTTTAAAGTAATAAAAAGTAGCAAATTGCAGTTTAGCACTTGGAGTTACCTCCCAAGTTCCTATCCAGTGGCCGTGGGATGTTTACTAGAAGCATTGAATCTTATAGACAGAATAATTTGCAAATTTTCAAAGCAATACCAAGGAATAAAGAGAGAGAGAGCAAAGAAGGAGTAGACTCCTAAAAGAAAGGAGAAAGGGTTGCTGGAAATCAAGGCCCAGAAGTGAACGATGGAGAACAAAAACATGTACAATAATTGTGCAGAAGAAACCTAGACCTCTCTTAATGGGGTTGTGTAAGATTCTAAGCTCTATATGTTCGGCTCCTAACGGGTAATTACTGTGGTTTGTGATGTGTAAGATGATGAGTATTAATTTAACATTTCTCAAATAATTATTGAGGAGTAGATCCATGGTTGTTTTAGATTTTTCTATAAACTTTAGCTAGCAAAGCTTCCTTAGTTCTTATAACAATAGACTTGATGGGAAAAATGATCTTGGGCCCTAGACCATGGTAGTTTATATCCCAAGGTTGCTGATGGAGATCTTGTTTTCCTGGGAAACAAACATCATAAGACAATACTCAATACTCCAAGCGCTTTCTCCAGGTGTGGCTGAGGCAATGTCTGTGCCATATCACAAATGCAGTTTTAAAGCCATTCATGCGTATTGAAGATAGAATCTCTTTACAACTGTTTGTGCTTCCTCAGCTCTCTTGTTGCTGCAATGCATGCAGTGACAAGGAATTAAACAACATGATTTGAGTTAAACATGTCTATTCGTTTGATCGTGTTTCTGGGACAGATTTTATGCCTTTCCCATCTATTAGAAACCGAAAAAGCAAAAAAAAAAAGTATGGAGAGGTTGAATCAAATATATATGCTTAAGTTTTTAGATTAACTAAAAGACCAAAAATTAAAAGGCATTATCTTCTTGAAAATTTTAGACATTGAATCAATTCTGCATATACCAATTCAAAGATGCAGAGCAATTGAGGTTGCATGCTGAGAGCCGTACGGTGTAGCATGCATTCAAAGATGCAGAGGAATAGAGCAATAAGGGAAGGATCTTTGACCCCATTTTTTTTTGAAGTGTGTCTCCTTTTGGTGGCCTGAATTCAAATGATGAATTTCACATTCAAAACAGTGCATTCAACACGATTCTCATTCTTATATTTTGAAATAATGAAAAGTAAGGAATAAAACTTTATTACTTGGAGTTGCAGCTTCCTAGTGGCTAGCTGCTATGTAATAGATGAACATATCAATCCCCACCAATCACTCAATCATAATCTCAGATATGCAAACGTTATGGAATGAAATCTGCTCATCTCCTAAACTTCAGCTAGTGTCATCGTGTACAGCAGAGCACCTAAACTTTAGCTTAGTGTAATCTTGTACAGCAGAGCAAATTAATTACTGCCTTTTGTGTAAACATTAGATTTATATAAATAGGCTTTCTCTTGTAATACAATGTGTGACTTTTCAATTAAAATAAAAACGTGTTCAGTTTTTCTTATATGGTATCACGAGGCCTCTATCTCAAACGAGTTTGATCCTCTTGCTTCCGCTATGTCTGAGTCACCTGCCTTTGTCACCAACTCCAACACTTCTACTCCTCCACCAGCAAACACTATCATTGCCATCAACGCCCATAATCAGCTGCCCTACAAGCTGACATCCTCCAACTTTCCTACATGACGTGCCCAATTTGACTCCCTTATAATTGGGTACGACCTTCAGGGCTTTATTAATGGATCCCATCCATATCCTACTCTTGGGACTAATCCAACTGCTGATGCCATTGCTGCTCGCAGTCGCTGGATCTGTTAAGATAAACTCTTGCTCAATGGCATTTTTGCCTCCATGTCAGAAAGTATTATGCCCTTGATTGCTGCCTTTGGCACTTCAAGAGAGGCTTGGCTTAAACTGACCCGTCTTTATGCAAATCGCTCTCGCACGAGAGTCATGCAACTCAAGGATCAACTTACTTCCTTGAATCGTGGTTCCAAGACCGTCACTGAATACCTCCAGCAAGTCAAATGCACTGCTGATGAACTGGCACTGGTGGATTCTCCCCTCACAAATGATGATGTCACGCTCTACATCCTTAATGGCTTGGGATCTGAATTTCATGACATCGCTGCTCCAATTCGAACCAGAGAGACTCCCCTCACGTTCGAAGAACTTCATGATTTGCTAGTCAGTCATGAAACTTATCTCAAACGCCTTGAGACATTGTAGCAGACCACTATTGCAATAGCCAACTATCACCAAAAAAAGGTCTCTCCAACCTCATCTCATCGAGGCAAAACTCACAGGAGCAACACCTCTCGGCCAAATCAACGCTCTTCCCAGTCTCAAAACTATTCTCAGTCTTCCACCAAACCCTCTGTGATTTGTCAGTTTTGTGCTATACCTGGTCACATGGCTCGCCAATGTAAGAAATTCTGGAACCTAACCTTTCCCAATGCTAACTGTGTTGCTACTTCCACAGAAAACCATGGGTAGTTGACTTTGGTGCCTCTCATCATATCACCTCTGATATGTCCAAACTTTCCATCCACTCTGAGTACGATGGTACTGACGAGGTCATTATTGGGGACGGATCAGGTTTGGAAATTTCTCATGTTGGTACTGTCAACTTTCGGCTTCCTACTCGCACCATTGCTCTAACCAACACTCTGTGTACCTACCATTCACAAGAATTTAATCTCAGTCCATGAATTCACCAAGACTAATAATCTTGTTATTGAATTTCACCCCTTTCATTTTTTTGTGAAGGATCCGACATCGGGGGTGACACTAATGCAAGGCAAATGTGATAATGGCATCTACACAATTCCAGTCTCATCCTGCAATGTTGGTGCTACGAAGGAAGCCTTCACCACTAAACGTGTGTCTTCAGATATTTGGCATAACCGATTGGGTCATCCCTCTCGGAAACTAGTTCATCATTTGATAAAAATGTTTCAATTACCAGCAAATAAACGTATTGCTCATTCACTATGTTCCTCATGTTCTATCAATAAAAGTCATAAACTTCCTTTCAATTTATCTAGCATTTCCAGTTCCTCGCCTCTTGAGTATATGTTCACAGATGTCTGGGGTCCATCACCACATACATCTCTTGAAGGCTACCGCTACTATATTTTATTTGTTGATCAATTTACAAAATACTGCTGGTACTTTCCTATGAAACAAAAATCTGAAATCTCAACTATTTTTCCTCAACTCAAGGCTATCCTTGAGAAACAGTTTTCTTTACCCCTCAAAAATCTGTACTTAGATAACGGTGGTGAGTTTATTGCACTTAAAGGCTATCTTAGCCAACATGGTATTTGTCACCTCATAACTGCCCCACACACTCTGAAACAAAATGGCGTAGTTGAACGCCGTCACCGGCATATAGTGGAGACAAGAATGACATTACTCCATCGTGCTCAGCTCCCTCCGTCATATTGGAATTTGGCTTTTCAAACTGCGGTCTATTTAATCAACCACATGCCAACTCCATTGCATTCTCTTCAATCCCCTTTTGCTGTCCTTTTTCGATCCAATCCAAATTATCTCAAGCTTCGGGTGTTTGGCTGTCAATGTTTCCTATGGCTCAAACCGTATTCACAACATAAGTTGGATCCAAAATCTCATTCATGCATCTTCATTGGATACTTGACCTCTCAAAGTGCGTATAAATTCCTTGATCCAGTCACTAATCGAATTTTCCTATCTCGCCATGTTCGCTTTGACGAAAATATTTTTCCTCATACTTTCAAACTTGCTCCTTCCCTCTCATCTCAGCCAGTGTCCCCCTCACCTCAGCTCCTAACTCTTGATCGTCTTATGCCCGATATGTCAAAGCAGTCCTTCGGTGGTCAGGCTTCCTCGGGTCCTCTGTTGGATGAAGCTACTCAACAGGTGCTGTCACAACCTTGTGTTCCTGTTTCCCCTGATTCGAATCTGTCTGAGCATGCTCCCACATCCCAAGTTCCTGTTATATCTGCCCCTGAACAGGTTGCTGAACCCAGGCCTCCTCAGCCTTTGCGCATGGTCACAAGGTCCATGAATAATATTCACAAACCCAAACGCCTATTTCTGACCACAAAGCATGCATTACCAACATCCTTAGAGCCCACCAGTGTTCATCAAGCTCTTCAAGACCCGCACTGGCGTAACGCTATGAGTGAGGAATTTACAGCACTTGTTCGCCATGGAACATGGAAGCTGGTTCCTGCTGCATCTCATTAGAACTTGATTGGCTCCAAATGGGTGTTTCGTATCAAACGTAAACCTGACGGGTCTATTGATCGCTACAAAGCCCGTCTCGTCGCCAAAGGATTTCATCAATGACCCGGGCTAGATTTTGCAAAAACTTTCTCCCCCGTCGTGAAGCCTGCTACCATTCGGATCATTCTATCTCTTATTGTGATGAAAGGTTGGTCTCTTCGACAACTTGACGTTAACAACGCCTTCCTTCACGGCACCCTCACTGAGGATGTGTTCATGGCCCAACCAACAGGATTTATTGACACCTGCCACCCTCAACATGTTTGTCATCTTCAGAAGTCCATCTACGGACTGAAACAAGCCCCAAGGGCTTGGTATCGTGCTCTTCATGACTGTCTCTGCCACATTGGTTTTGTGAAATCTGCCTCGGATCACTCCTTGTTTATCTACACTAATCACGGAACTATTGCATACTTTCTTATTTATGTTGATGATTTAATCCTCACTGGCAATGATTCTATGTTCATCTCTACAGTCATTCAGCAGCTTGGTCTCAGTTCTCTTTGAAAGACCTTGGGCCTCTGCATTTTTTTCCGGGCATTGAGGTTATCCCCACTTTGCATGGGCTTTTTCTTTCACAGCACAAATACGTGCGGGATCTTCTACTCAAAACTCGGATGGATGGTGCTAAAGATGTTACTACACCCCTAGCCACTTCAGGACATCTTCATCTTCATGATGGTTCAGGTCCCGTTGATAGCACTACCTACAGGCGTATTATCGGTTCTCTTCAGTACTTAGCACTCACTCGTCCTGATATTGCATTCTCGGTGAATAAACTTGCTTAGTTCATGCACTGCCCATCTCAAACTCACTGGGTTGCTGTCAAAGGGTTACTCTGTTATCTCAAGAACACGATCTATCATGGGATTCATTTTAAACGATCAACAGCTCCTCAACTCCTCGCCTACTCTGATGCGGACTAGTCAGGGAACGCTGATGATCACACGTCTACCTCTGCGTACATCATCTTCCTTGGTTCTAATCCTATATCTTGGTGCACTTGGAAACAACGAGCTGTGGCTCGCTCCTCAACTGAAATAGAATATCGGGCTCTCGCCAGTGCCATGTCAGAACTTGCATGGCTTCAATCACTCTTCCATGAACTTGGTGTCAAAATCTCGCTTCCACCAAAACTTCTATGTGATAATATCGGCGCAACGCAGCTAAGTTTAAATCCGGTGCTTCACTCTCGGATGAAACATATTGCCATAGATTTACATTTTGTGCGGGATTATGTGAACAAAGGATTGCTTCAGGTAGCTCATGTTTCAACTCATGATCAACTGGCTGACTTAATGACAAAAGCCTTGTCACACCAGTGATTTCAGCTTCTGTGCTCCAAGATTGGTGTCGCCGATGGGAGCACCATCTTGCCGGGGCGTAATAGATGAACAAATCAATCCCACCAATCACTTGATCATAATCTCAGATATGCAAACGTTATGGAATGAAATCTTCTCATCTCCTAAACTTCAGCTAGTGTCATCGTGTACAGCAGAGCACCTAAACTTTAGCTTAGTGTAATCTTGTACAGCAGAGCAAATCAATTACTGCCTTTTGTGTAAACATTAGATTTATATAAATAGGCTTTCCCTTGTAATACAATGTGTGACTTTTCAATTAAAATAAAAACGTGTTCAGTTTTTCTTATACTATGATCGAGATATTTACCTAAAGCTTTGAATCTTATAGACAGAATACCTTTCTTGGAGTTGAAGTAGGAAGATTTCATTGCACCGTAGCAAATTTGCTCTCATTCTTTATTAAGGAATAATCCCACATTACCTATGGACAAAGTCTTGTATATTTTATAAGGAATGATTAATCATCTCTTATAGAACCAGTTTTATGATATAAGTTAGGTCCATGAATTTATTCATAGTATCAGAACTTGCCACAGGACAAATGAGGGCCCACACTATTTATCCCGTGACAAGGATTAAGAAAAATACTGGCCTGCACGTAAGAGAAGATGTTGAGGAATAATATCACATTGTCTGTAGACAAGATCTTGGGCATATTTATAAAGAATAAGTAATCATCTCTTATAGAACCGATTTTATGAAATGAGTTAGACTCATGAATTTCATAGAACTCATTCTACCGTTTCAACTCACTATTATTTATAGAGAACTCAACTCAGCTCAACATATTCAAATGCAGCCTAAACTTTCAAAAATATCTCTGACAGGTTTAATTTAGTAAGTAACATCATGGCAAAGACATATGGGATTCCTTTGTTATTATTGATGAAAAAGCTAAGAGAACAATTATTTAGTGGAGTACAGAAGCAAAAGGACGGATTTGGAGGGTTTAAAACTATCAGTACTTGTTCGGGGCAGCATATGCCATATTCATACAAGAAAACCCAAAAAAAGAAGTGACATGACAGGGGATCCTAGGAAAAGTTGGTTTTTTGCTAATTTAGATGGTTACCATTCCATAAAGCTAGACAAGTACAACAAATTAATGTGCATGCATGCATGCAATAAGTATGGCATCACTACAACATAATTTGCCTTTTGTGATAGAGAAAACCGTTACCAAAATCCAAAGAAATGTCACTAAAGACATTTGGTGATAGTTTCAATGCATGACCGAATATATTTAGTGACACTTTACTGTTGAACCGTAACTAAAAGTATTTTTAGTGATGGTTGGAGTTGTTCCGTTCGAAGTAACGTTCAAACGTTATATTTTTTTGTGACGGTTGAAAACTGTCATAGAAAGTAACGGTCGGATGTAAATTTTTACGTCTGAACGCCAACCCGAGCAATTTACGTTCGAATGTCATAAGTTGACGTTCGTTGATTGATTATAGTTCGAACGTATAATATTTACGTTCGGACATTTATACGTTCGAACTCATTAAACGTTCAAATTTTTGTTCGAACGTTATGGGAACACCATCCGAACGTAACGAGGATAACGTTCGGACGTATGTTTGAATGTTTAAGAAAAAGTGTTCGAATGAACATGGTACGTTCGGAGGTTTCATCGAACGTTAATTGTCAAATCTTGTATTTACGTTCGAACGTTTGTTCGAACGTGAGATCTTGTTGGAACGTTTTTTTTTTTACATTTGAACGTACATATCAGAAATACACTAATTTCATAAAATTAAGAAATTAAGAAACATACTAATTGTATCATATTACACACCATAAATATTCTACAATTAACAATGTCTTAAAAAATTCTAAAATTAGATAGTAAAAGTACACGAATTAAAGTGAGAGAATTCATTTCTTCTTTCCTCGCCCACCCCGCTTATATTGCAATGACATAACACACTCCATTTGCACCATCATCTCCCGCTGCACTTGCTGTTGGACTTCATTGCGCATTCTTTCTTCCTGGTCTCTCTGTTGGTCCTGCAAACGCGTCTCTAAATGAGATTGTCGCTCTAAGAGGGACTCCAACTCTTACTGCCTTGACCTGATATACTCATTCTCGTGTCGTGCGGCTTCCAAATTTTTGGTAAAATTATTAATTTGTGAAGTCGAAGAGGATGAGGTGGATGAACCAAAATGCTTGAAAGATCGTCCCAAACCTCTTGTCATACTAGAGTTGGGCCCGAGCACTTGCGTGAATATGTCTATGTCACTTGGAGAGGATTCCCCAGAAACTGACTGTATTTCCATCATTTTTTCCTGCCATGTCAAAGAAAACACACAATAAGTAACGTATTAAAAGAAATAAAAAATAAAATTTTCACATGTTACATAATTTATTTAACAAAAATAACAACACTTACATAATTATCTGCATCGACAGGATACATCCACTCACTACTCTCATTAGTGTGAGCAGCAGCATAAACATGAATGAGGGAAAAGTTTTCTAGATCATCACGTTTCTAACAAAGCCACATTAGCAATTTTAAAAAGATAATATTAGTACTTAAATAAAAATAGTTAAATAAATAAATATATTCTATAATATTATTAATTACCATTTTCTCAGCAAGATGGTGGAATGATCTTGAACCAGCATGATGGTAGACAGTCAAAACGGATCTATTATTAGCATTCGTAGAACTGAAATGCTACAAAATTAATTAAGAATGTTAATTGATATATATATATATATACATAAAATATATAGCCCAAATATATATGTAAATAATCATTAGATATTATTAATCTAGAATACCTGATAATCTGAAGTTGCGAAAATATCACAACACTTTCTCCAATCGTCTAACTTCATCTGCTGGAAAGGAGATTGTGCAGCCTCTTCAACCGTCTCAAACTTCTTGAAGTGATCATGACATCGTCCCCTGTGACGTCGGAATTCTGTAGCCATCAACCCATTCACAGTTCTCAAATCCTCGCTACGGCCAAAGTCGAGGTCGAATTCATCCTAATAAGCGAATTATGTCAAAAATATAATATATTAATCTAATATACAACAAATGTACTCTCAACGTAAACTCACCAGCACACGGCTCCGAATGTGCTCCTTAATCTCGAGCGAAACATCTCGCTATGATCGCACATAAAATGGAGCATAAGCTCGAACAACTGTACCAATATATGAGGAAAGCGCTGCTGCACTATCATCCATGCCTCTAGTGGAATTATCAGGAATGTTGACCTTGAGTTTTTCATGCTTTCGGCATTTCTCAAGAGAAATGCCACGGGTATAACCACGACCGCGATGAGCGGATGCATAAACTATTAGATATAATATAATTATATATATAGTTATTGAGATAAAAGTATTGAAATATAATTAACTATGTTGTTATTTTCTTACTGGTAGGTGTCGACTGATTGTCGTTCTCTTGCGTCTGCACTTGATCTTCAGGAGAGAAACACTCGGATAGGGAATCCTCAATAGGTTCGGGACTTGGACTAGGCGGAGGGGGAAAATTTCTTCGTTGTCATTTTGGCGGCATCCTTGAGGCATGATTAATATGATAAAGAAAATTAATTAGAAAAAATTATTGAAAAGTTAAATATTTTATAGTCACCTATATGAATAAAATATTTAATACTTTTATTCTTCATTTTCGGATGTATTTTCCATGCTTGTTTTAGAATCTCTCTCAATAGCATCTTCGTCGTCGTCATCAACCTCTTCTTCGTTCTCCTTATCCACTTCCTCCCCGGATTCTGCTTCATCTTCTTCTTCTGACTCTTCTCCTTCTTCTTCTTCACTAACTTGAATTGAATGATCATTTAATACGGACGGGTCGAGAAGGATGGGTGGGACGTCATCTCTACACAAGGGGAGCAACTCGAGTGCACCGAAGTCAACAAACAAGTTAATACCCTCTCCATCTTCTTGGTAGGCCTCTACTATCGGAGTGTCATCTTCATCTCCACTATTCTCGTAATCCACACTCATTCCTGCTTCATAGATATTTCGAGGAACAAATTTATGTACTACTCGCCAAGTTATCTCTCCACTATCTTCATCAACACTTTTCATTGGATCAATCAAGTAATAGATTTGGGTAGCTTGACAAGCCAATACAAATGGATCATCTTCGTATCATTTAGATGCCGTATTGACACTCGTAAAGTTATTATCCCTATGTATCGACACCCGACCACCGCCTAAGTCCCACCAATCACACTTAAAGACATATGTTACAGACCCACCCAGATATTTCAATCATATAATATCACGTATGACACCATAATAGTCAATATCGTCTGTTCCATGACTTCTCTCGACCAACACACCACAGTTTTGAGTCTTTCTATTACGTTCACGGTCCAGAGTATGGAATCTATAACCTCAAACCGTGCAGTGTATCGAAGTGCTCTATTAGAGGGACCACAGGCCAATGCATACAATTAAGAAGAAACTGATCAGGGATCATGAGCACGTTGTTCCAAAATCTATCAATTTCAATAATATATACGTATTAAAAGTAACCCAGAATCAAAACATTATAAATCAAATAATCACAATGTAGTTTTAGTTCATACACGTTGTTCAAACCATCTGAAAAATTCTTCCTCGTGTCTTGCCTCTATATTCTCTACGCATTTCATCCTAAGTTTATCCATGTGATCACTGTATTAATGTGCAAAAGAAAATAATATTTTGAGCACAAAAGTTATAATTAAACGACATTTGACTATAATTTCTCAAAGCATGCAACAACATACCTGAGATAGCAATCAATCTCTCGGCAATTATTTAACACGTACCAACGAACTACCCAACTCTCTATCAATTAAATCGTAACCCGTTTGTGCACCCAAGGGTCGGACATTCTGGGAAAACACTGATAGTTCACGAGGAGGCGGAGCCTCAAGATCAACATTTCGCTCTTGACGATTAAATCATGTCTCAACACCACGAAGATATAGAGAGCAAAACGTTAACCATTCATCGTGTATATAGGCCTCTGCTATTGAACCCTCAGCTCGGGCTTTATTCCCAACAGTGCGCTTTAAACGACCCAAAAATCTTTCAACTGGATACATCCAATGGAACTGCACCGGACCACCCAATAATGCCTCCCGAGGTAAGTGTATTGCTATATGGACCATGACATCAAAAAATGATGGTGGAAAAATCTGCTCAAATTTACACACTATGGTAGCAATATCTTCTTCCATCTTCTGCAACATATCTCGATTTACTACTCGAGTGCACAAATCTTTAAAAAACATACATAGTTCAGTAATGACGAGACGTACATTAGATGTCAGCTTCCCACGAATTCCCACCGGTAATAACTTCTGCAAAAGAACGTGGCTGTCATGACTTTTTAATCCACTAATTTTTCAGTCAACATGACTCACGCATCTACCGATATTTGAGGCATAACCATCTGGCAACTTCACACCTTGCAACCATTTGCAGAAATCCATCCTCTCCTCCCTCGTCATCGTAAAACATGCATGCGGCATGATCACCCTATTGCCGTCCACTCGCAAATGTAGATTATGTTTAATTTCTATTCTCTCAAGATCTTTCCTTGTCTTGATCGTGTCCTTTGTCTTTTTTTTATTAATGCTCATCAATGTACCCAGTATATTATCACATATATTCTTCTCTATGTGCATTACATCCAAACTATGTCGCAACATGCAGGACGACCAATATGGCAAGTCAAAAAAAATATTACGCTTTGTCCAATTCAATTCTGCTTCGCCTCTTTTTCTCTTATTCTTACCCCGACCTTTGCCAAAATTGTTTGCTCTAATATGTACCAGTTGTTCCACTATCTCTTCTCCAAACAACTCATTTGGTGCAATTTTGTCCTCTACTCTCCCATCAAACTTAGCACATTCGCTTCTCCATGCATGATTTGGTGGTAGATAATGTCGATGACCCATGAAGCACAACTTCTGAGAATATGTTAACCACTCACTAGTAATTTCTTTATTACACGTCGGACACGCTAACTTCCCTTTAGTACTCCAACCGGAAAGATTTTCATATACCGGAAAGTCATTTATGGTCCACAATACTGTAGCATGCATCTGAAAAGTTGTCGACGTGGATGCATCATACGTTCTGACGCTTGTTTCCCATAACTCTTTCAACTCTTCAATCAACGGCTGCATGAATACATCAATGTCATTCTCAGGTGATCTCGGACCGAGAATAAGTAACGTTAACAAAAAGTTCGGTGCCTTCATGCATCTCCATTGCAGAAGATTGTACGGAATCAACACTACGGGCCAAGTGCTATAACTTGTACTCATATTCCCAAAAAGGTTGAATCCATCGGTAGTGAGTCCCAAACGCATGTTCCGAGCTTTTATCCCAACTCTGGGTATTGATCATCGAAAGATTTCCATGAGAGCAATTAAATATAGGCGGTATAACCAGCCATATGCATGAGAGCAATTAAATCAGGCGGTATAACCGACCATATGCATGATAAAATAAAATAAATAAAAGAGATATACATAATCAAATTTATTGAAGACATAATACTTACAAGGAGACTAATTCTCAGAAGAGGTGAAGACAGAAGACATGAAGAGGAAGAAGAAAAGAGTTGGTTTGAAGGTTTTAGATGAGAAATTTCTGAATGCCTTTCCTTCCTTACCAACTCTTATTTATAGACACTAAAACAGTGCAA
Organism: Cyclocarya paliurus; assembly: GCA_029856935.1. NCBI lineage: Eukaryota > Viridiplantae > Streptophyta > Magnoliopsida > Fagales > Juglandaceae > Cyclocarya > Cyclocarya paliurus. The sequence goes on from CM056949.1 coordinate 32,831,712, forward strand.
CACAGTAACTCTAATAATACATGAACAGTACCATCACGTGAAAATCAATTACAAACAGTAGCTTAAATAGTAACTCTAATAATTCATGAACAGTACCAACTCGTGAATAATATGTACACAGTCTTTTATCGTTTTCTTGGATAATAATCTTGAGCAGCGACAATAATCAGACTTGAGCAGAGGAATCTTGAATAGCAACAATAATTTGACCTGAAAGTAGTAATCTTTTGGAATAACATAATCTGAGGGTCATAATTTGCCAATTCCAGTTCAAGCGGATCTTGGGAATCCATCAGAGGTACTGGATGATAAGGCGAATAATCTTGAGAATGAGAGGCGCCTGAATGAGAGGCATGTTGAGAAAGAGAGGCCTGGAGGGCTGCATGTTGTTGTCATGAAGATAATCTGGCTAGATGTTGTGCATCTTTTTCATCATCACTATCTGAAACTTGTGACATTGATTCGACTAATTTTTTCAAATCTTTCTTGCTGGTAATGGATGCTAATTGTCCTTGAAATCTACTCCGTTGGACAAGTACTTCTGGAGCTTTAGTAACTTTTGAAAACATTTTCAAGACATGATCATAATTGTACTTTTCCCACAATTTGACAGAGACTTGGCGGGTCAGGAACATAATGGTTTTGAGAGAGGGATGAGGTTTAATAACATATTCCCATTTCACAATCCAATTTAATTTTGTTTTAAGAAAGAAGAGAAGAAGTGGTGAACAATGGTTTAATGCTGGTGGACTGTCATCCTGTGAAGTAAAAATTCGAAAACTTTCCTAGAGGGGGAGAGGAAGGAGAAGAGGTTCGGGTCCATAATGGTCCCACCAAAGTGAAAACCATTTAAGAAGTGTCTTGATTTCTTGTAATTTGTCAAAATGAAGGAACCACGAATGACGCAAATTTTTGTTTTCTTTTAAAAATATTTTTGTCCATCTTTGCTAATAATCATAATAAGGCGGATCATAAGGCTGAGAAAATTTTCTTGTCAAATAGGAATTTTTTTTCCTATTGTTCCAAAGTGAGAACCTGTTTAATGGTGACTTTTTGAAAAGCAATAATTGGAGATGCAGGTGGAGATGGTTGAGTTTGAAGGGAACAAGAGATTTCAGAGAGAATAATTGAGTCGGAGTCTACTAATATGAATTCATAAAAATTTTGGATTTTCTTAATGTTTTGTGGGATATAATGCCAATCTGGTAAAAGAAAGGTATCAAGTAATTTTTGGGGGTCAGATAGGTGTTGAATTTCAGGCTTGATGGGGAAGATAGGATGCCAGCGAGATTTAATGATAATATGAGATGTAGATGGTTGAGATAGTAATGGAGGGCTAATAATTTGAGAGGGAGAAGAAGAAGGAGAAACAACTTTGAAGTATGTGGGTAATTTTTGAGAAGATAATGGTGAGAATGGATTATATGATGGTCTAATATTTTGTGGTAATGACCCTAGAACCGTATATGGTCTTGGGGTTGCAGAAGGACAAGGTGAAGGATAGGGAGGAGATGGTGGTAATGCATAAGAAGATTTAGTCTTTACTTTGGACTTTGAGGAAGACATGATTTTCCCTATAAAAATTCTCGGGATAGAAAATCAGGAAGAGAATTAGAGTTTCCTTTAATACGTTCAATATCAAAATAAAAAATACTTAATATAGCTTGCGATCTGGCAAATATATGCTTAGCAGCTAGGTTTTTCACATTTTTAATCAAAACTTCCTTGGCTGACTTACAATCCATCCTAAGTAAAAACTTTTGATTTAACAAATCATCTTGAAATTTAGAAATATATAATACAATAGCTAAAATTTCTTTTTTAATGGTGCTATAATTCTTTTGGGCAGGATTCCAACATCCTGAATGAAATCGAACAATCTGTTCAAAATTATCTGATAATCTTTGTTTTATAATTCCTCCATAACCAAGATCAGAGGCATCTGTTTCAACAATTTTAAAAGTATGAGGGGATGGTAATCCTAAACATGGTAATTTTTTAACATGTGTTTTAATTTGTTTTATAATATTTGTATGCTTTTCTGTCCATGGTGGTGGATTCCTTTTTAATCTCTTAAATAATGGTTTGCATAATAGTCTAAGAGATTGGTAAAAATCTGCAACATAATTGAGACTTCCCAGAAATCTTTGTAATTGTTGCTTATCTTTTATTTCGTCTGGAAATTTATCAGCAAACTCTATTGCTCTACTAATTGGAGTAATAGTTCCTTGATAAATGTCATGTCCAAGGAACCTAATTTTGTTTTGAAATAATTTTATTTTTGGTGATGAAACAACTAATCCATTTTGTTTAATAATTTGGACAAAAGTATTTAAGTGTTTCCAGTGTTGTTCAATAGATGAGGAGAATATTAATACATCATCTATATAGACTATTGAAAAATGAGTAAAAGGAGTAAATATTTCACTCATAATATTTTGAAATTCACTAGGAGCGTTTTCTAATCCAAATGGCATACCATTCCATTCATAATGTCCAAATGGAACTGTAAAAGCTGTTTTATATCAATCTTTTTCAGCAATTTGAATTTGCTAGAATCCACTTTTCATATCAAATTTTGAAAATACTGTAGCGTCATATAGTTTAGATAATAAATCTTTTTTATTAGGGATTGGATACCTAATCCATTGTAATACTTTATTCAAAGGTTTATAATTAATAACTAACCGAGGAACTGCTCTTTCTAATTCTGCCTGTTTTTTAACATAAAAGGCAGCACAACTCCAATGTGATTTACTTTTCCTAATTAATCCTTTTGTTAATAAATTATTAATTTCCTTTTTGTAAAATTCTAATAATTCATTATTCATTTGAATTGGTCTGGTTTTGGTTGGAATATTTCTCTCAAAAAAGTCTTTCTCATAAGGTAATTCAACTATATGTTGTTTTCTATTCCAAAAAGCATTAGATAGGTTAGAGCATACTTCTTTTTCAATCATAATTTTAAAATTATCAATTTTTTGAGTTAATAATGGATCCTTTAATTGTTCTTCAATTCTTTTATATTTTAATTCTTGTTTTAAAAAACTTATCTGTTTTTCTTTTCTTTTAATTCTGTTTTTTGTTAGAAAAATTAATTTCTTTAGTTAATGAAACTTCTTTTAATTTCTTGTTTTATCTCATTAATTTCTTGTTGTAGGTCTTGTAATGTGATTTTTTGTTTTAAATCTTCCTACTATTTTTGAGAAATTATAAGGGGTTGAAGAAGTTACTGAAGTGGTTTGATTATTAAAAGTATCTTTTAACTTTTCTAAATAATCTTTTCTTTCCTGTGGATCATTGATTTTATCTATTAATTCTAGTATAATATCCTCTTGTCTTGAAAGTACATTAATAGTTTTATTACAAAAGCAACTATTTTTATCTAAACAATTACAAACTTGTATCTCATCTTCTTCGGATTCACTTTCAGAAGATTGTTCCGAAAGACTTGATTCTTTTAATTGATAGATTTCTTTATCAGAAGAGCTTTCCTCTTCTTCACTTGAATGTATTATAAAAATATTTAATAATCTTTCTTTTAATGTTTCAGTTACATCTAATTCATTAATCTGTTGTTTAACCTTGCAATTTGATTTATAATGCCCAACTTTTCCACATTTATAACAAACAATCTGTTTTTTTCTTTCTATTAGTCTTTTTTGGAGATTTTATTGGTTTATTATATATCTATTTGTCTTTAATTTTTTTATAAGGTTTTTTATATTTTCGTTTTTTGTTAGTATAATTCTTATAAATTCTTTTTCCCTTTTTGTGTCTTCTTGAAGGGGCTAATAATGGAGTGTAACCAAACTGCTCACAAAAGGTACCTAATTCTTTTCTAACAAATTTCTTTTCTTTCTCCATTTACTTTTTTAATCTTAAATCATTACACATAGTTAAACCAGTTCTATTAATAGTAGTTATTATATCACCATATGTAAGATTATGAAAATCAATAGTACCATCTGATCTTACTAATGATTCTTGTACCTTTTGGGCGAAGTAATATGGAAGTCCGGTTATGAACTTTTCCTTCCAGTATCGTTGTTGGCAGTCATTTCTGATAATAACTTTAGTTAGAAATACATCTTTATACTAACGGAAATCAGATAATTGAGGACATTTTAAATTAATCAATAAATCACTAGTTCTTTCTTTGAATTGAACAGGATCACCAACAAAGTGTTTGGTTAATACATATATTAATGTATTTACAACATCTTCTAATGGTAATCCATTTTCTGTTTTAATAAGTTGCATATTTTCATCATGTTTTAATATTTGTGACTTTTATTCATTTGAAAGATAATGATCCCATCAGCCTTTTAGTTGGCCAGTAAATCCTGTGACAATAATATGTGCTACTTGGTTGTCAGTTTTTCTATTACTTTTATAGACATTAGCTACCATAATCATTTCTTGAAAATGGTTTAATATTTCATACTCAGATAATCCATCTATATTCCATTCATACAAAACGTCTGATGCAAAAGCAGATCTTACTATATGTTCTCGTTCCTCGAATTGCATATCTGGAGGAGTAGGCCTCGAATACCAATTACGAGTAATAGAGACATATTTTTTAGAATCTCTGGCTGAATAATCAATAGTATGATCTCCTCTAATCTTATTTATTTGTAAGTCTAAATTTTTAAATTGATTTTCAATATTGTTTATTTCATAATCAGATATTTCGAGAGAATCTGTTTTACTTAATACATTAATATGAAGTTGTTTTGAAGTGGATGCAGTATTATTAATGGTTAATTTTTCTAATTTATTAGAAATTTGTTCTAATAGATCATTTTTGTTTTTAGAAAAAATGATTTTTAAATGAGATGGGATTTCATGGGGAATAAATAAAAGGGTTTCTTTTGCTTCTTTAATAGTAGGATTGACAAGAGATATTTGGGTTTCAATTCTTTCTAATTGTTTGCTCATAGTTTTTAAATATAAATTGGTGTAATTATTTTGTTGAATTATGTTATCAGTGTTTTTAGCTTCTATTGAACTATTATGTTTTTTTATTGGTGAGACAAGTATTTGGGTATTTCTTTGATTGAATTTAATAGCTTCAAATGGAGGGTATTCTTCATAAACAATTTGATTGTTTTCTTCTTTAATCCATTGGTTAGTAGTTCTGTTTATGGTTGATAATTGGTTTGATTTATAAATTTCGAACCATGTAAAGAAGGGTATATTAATTTGTATTTCTTCTAAATACCGGTAATATTTTTCTTGAATATAATCTCTTTCTATTTTTGTAAAAGTTGAGAAAAATATTAATCTTCTATGACTATTTTCTTCTTTCATATAATCTTATTTGAGATATTTCTTATTTATTTTAAATTCTTCCTTATTCAGGGTGTATATTTGGGCATCATTTCCAATCACTTGGGAATATGTTGGAGAAGAAGGTTCATTTTCAGGATTATGAGAGGTGGATGCTCTATCTGGATGACTAGCAGGATGACTAACAGTATAAACTGGTGTATCGATAATATTTCCGAGAATAACTCTCCTAACTTGTGTATCTATACTCTGGGATCTGTTGTCAAAATTTTGAGATCTTGATGTAAGAACAGATCAGGGTGTACGATAACTAGAAGGTGTTGAGAAAGAATAATGAGAAAAAGATCTTCTAAAATGTTGAAAAGCTATTTGGACTATTCCGTCTGTTCTTTGATATATATACTCAAGATCATCCTTAGAATTATTTTCTACTCTAGGTAATAGAGTAATGTTCTCTAATTGCCATTCATTATGAAGAGTAATTTGGTTCCAGTTAATTTGTCTTGGAATTTGTATGCTAGAATTTTGTGTAATGGATTGTAATAATAATGTATACCCTTTTGGACTGGTAATAAGAGCTTGTGGTTCTAATGTTGTTTTATTTAATTTATAATGAATCCTATATACTACTGTTAAAGGATGTGACCCTTCCATCATTCTATAACCATTCGTTTTAATATTTAATACTAAAGCATGTAGTATATTAGGATCAAATAATAAAACAGAGTAATTTGGATAACAATTAAAATAAACTGGACCTTGGAATAGGCTTGATTCTACCATCCCAAGTAATGAATCATGAAAATTTAAGTGTCTTCCATCTCTTAGACAGAGTAATACTGAGGTGTTTAATCCATTTCTAATGAGTGGTTTTATAGCAACTTGTACTAACCCAATATGCATGAAAGAATATTTCTGTTCTTTGTGATGTCTGATAGCTTCTCTTGTTAGTAATTGTAATGATTCATACTCATTATTTAAACTAATAGTTTTTTCTACTGTTTTAATTGTATAATTAGTAAGGAATGATAATTTAGAAGAGAAAGTAGAATACTTATATATCTGATTTTTAGGAACATTAGAAATTGTCCAATCTTGTAAATTTCTTTCTATATCTATTATATTGTAATCTTCTTGATTAATATTATCAGTTTCTATAGGGATCCTAGTAGTAGATTCATTGGGTTTTAATAAAGAGTTCAAATTCATTGAGACAGAATAAAGATTTCCTATATCCAAAGAGAAATAAGTAGATTAAGAGCTTGAGGGAACATCACCGGGACCACCCTTAAAAGTTTTTCAGCATAAATGGGCTGACCAACGGATTTCCTGGCTTACCAACACAAATCTCCCAATATACTTCATTTTCTTTGTTACGGGTTATCTTTTTCTGTATCAGTGATTTTTACTTTTTTTTTTTTTTATACAATGCAAGGATACTTAGATGATACTTTATGCTTTTAATTTCATTTATAAGCCATTTACGATGTTCTTCCCAGTGTTCTAATAATTGTATTCTTCTTTTAAATAATTGGTAGTTAGTAATCATGAATTCTTTATCTTGTTTCATTAATGAAATTTTTTCTTTAAGACCTTTTATGTGATCCGTATGTATTTTTAATTCAAGTCTCAGATTATAATCCATACACTTTAAATCATACATATCTCGATAACCAGCACCAGGAGCAAAATAATATTCCATAAAATTAAATGTAAAATAAAATGACAGTAAAATAACAATACCAATAACAATATATAAAATAACAATAACAATATAATATAATCGCCAATGGCTTTGATACCAAAGACGTAAATCCCAGGTAATATAAATATGATAATATAATTAGTATAATATATAGAAAGTTAGTGATATAAGCAGTAAATACCAAATTCATTGAGACAGAATAAAGATTTCCTATATCCAAAGAGAAATAAGTAGATTAAGAGCTTGAGGGAACACCACCGGGACCACCCTTAAAAGCTTTTCAGTATAAATGGGCTGATCAACGGATTTCCTGGATAGTTACTATATACTATATTATTTAGAACATATAAATAGTTACTATTATAGTTACTATTATAGTCTATTTAGAACATATAAATAGTTACTATTATATATATAGTTATATAATATATTATAGTTACTATATAGTCTAAAACATTCATATAATTACTATTGTCCAATTATAGTTATAGAATATATTATAGTTATATTAATGTTATATAATATATTATACTTACAATATAGTTATATCATTAAACAAAAAACATTAATAAAAGTTTAAAATTATATTTATACTAAAATAGAACGTTACTAGAAAATATATATGGAACATTATATTTATTAACATTCCAACGTTTCATTCCACGTTGGAACGTTAATACAGATAACGTCCGAACGTTATATTTATTAACGTTCCAACGTATTTGAAACGTTGGAACGTTATTTATTATAACGTTCGAATGTTATCTGTAAATAAATCCAAAATCGAACGCCCGAAACTCATTTCTCCTTTTTCCTCTGTTTCGAAGCCGCCACTCCTTCATCGCCACCGCAGTCAAACTCCGCCACAACCGTCACTAAAAGGTATGCATCTCTATTTCATCTAAAAGTATATATTTTATTGATCGATTTCGATCGATTTGTATTAAAACTGAAACCCATGGTGGCCGAATTTTCAACTCGATTTTTCGGCCACCACGGGTTACCATTAGCCAAAAGGTCACCGTAGAAATGTTTCTTGAAGTGTATACTTCATTTCTACGGTGACCTTTTGGCATTTAGCCCAGTAGAAATAGGATTTGGAGCTTTCGAGAATGGCTGAGTTGACTCAGCCATCCCGTCTCGTAACGTTCGAACGTAACAACAATACGTTCGAATGTATGCCCTTTCAATTTCGTGGCCTTCCACGTCCGGACCTATATTTTATACATCCGGACGTTACTACATTTACGTTGATAGTATAATTGAACGTTCGTAAGTTTTTTTAATTTTTTAAATATTTTTAACAATTTTGTGTCCGAACGTAAATTTATAACGTTCGAACGTATAACAATTAAATTTATGATGCGTTCTATGTTCGGACATTTAGTTAAACGTCTGAACGTTATATCTTTACGTTTTGAATGTTATATAATAAACGTCCAACCGTTTCATCGTAATGTTCGGACGTATATTTTATATGTTCGAACGTTAATGCAAATCAATTTAATTTTAAGACAAATATGCATCAATAGTACAATTAATTTTGTTTCATTTTCTATTTTTAGGAGATGGCTCATCCTTTGCATTTCAGGAAACGAGGGAGGGAAGGAGCCCCTCAAGACACTGCTCGGATCGGGTCTTGTACTGTTATGGTCGAGCGAGAGGCCCTGATCAACGAGTTTGACGAGCTAAGCTGGGATCATACCAACCTGAGAAATGTCTTCCCCAGTAGAGGCTGGGGAAATATCTATACATTGAGGGGTAAGGCATATCCCTCTATGGTTCAGGAGTTATACATGGAGATGTGCTCCATGCCTCAGGACACATCCTTTCACACCGTGACTATACACGGTGTGACATTTGAGTTTTCAGCCGATGTCATCGCCGACCACCTCGGGATTCGTCGAGGAGTTCAGACATCGACTGAGGCAGATGTAGGCACTTCTGCATCATCTATTGGCCCACTTGATGCATCATCAGCCAGAGATGCAGACCGGTCAGAGGCCGAGGGTGCTAACCCTTCGGCTACGGATGACGACCGAGACGAGGATTTCTACATCCTCACCGGGAGAGACCGCATGCAGCTTGAGAGGTCGAACTCCTTCCACCAAAATCATTTGCTACCATTCTTCCGCATGTTGCATCTTATAGTTGCAACAAACGTGGATCCTGTGGCACATAAGACCACATTTAGTTGGACTCGGGCACAATTTTTGATACGGGTGGCACGTGGAGATGCCATAGATTTGCCCCTGCTCATCTTTGACAGGATCCGTAACGAGGCGAGCATCGTCTCCACGGACAACCTCCCATACGGTGTCTTACTCAGCCGGCTACTACTTGCTCGGGGAGTGCCAACCCAGCCTTTAGAGCTGGCCAAAGATCAGATGAGCGCCCTTGACATGACCACTCAACGACGTAGCATTGGACAGGCGAGGGGACGTTGGCCACCCCTGTAGCGGATCTAGTTCTTCCGACGCAGCCCCAACCCAGTGTGGGGAGTAGTGGTCAACAGCCGACCAGTACATCTGTGGGAGATGTGCGGCCTGCTTGGGTTGATGCAATGATCTCGCAGCTGACTGCGCATATCGATTGTAAGATCGATGAGCGGCTCGGGCCTTTAGAGACGTCTATCGCCGAGATGTCACACTGTGTACATATCCTCAACGACAAGGTTGATACCTTAACTGAGGAGGTACGGGCCGCTACCACTTTCCCGGACGGCGATATTATCTGAGTGTTGTTTACGTACTTTTATCATATTTTATGTATTTTGTTTTTAATATTTGTAAGGAACAATATTATTTAATATATCTATGGTTTTTAATTACAATTTTCAATCTTTTTTAATGTTATATTTTTCAACTTCAATACTAAATCACTGCACTTCAAATATACATAAACATATGTATATATACATATTATATATATATATATATAAACATAAGTTTATATATATATAAACATAAATATTTAAAATATATAATTATATTTTACAAATTCTGTATATATAAATGTATACAAGTCAATTTTTTAGACTTGTATCCAAATTATGCAATATAAAAACCACATAAATTTAAAATTAGAACATATTTAATTTAAATTTATAAGTAACGTTAGGACATTACTTACTAAGGTTCGAACGTTTGCGCCAAAAAATTTCACGTTCAAATGTACGTAGCCACATGTCTGAACGTATGTGTGACGTTCGAACGTAATTTTCTCATTTGTTGGAACGTAAAAAAAATCTCATCTGTCTTTAGTGACGGTTTTAAAGACAAAATACACACTGTACCAGTACTTTTAAGTTTGGCATCCCTTGTGGCTAGTTTCACTCTGTGATCATTTAAAAACAGATGCAACCATGTTTTCATGTTGTTGGTGGAACCGTTCAAAGTGGAAGGAGATGAAAGATAGAAGGAATAAATTATAATTCCCAAATGTTGCTGAAATTTGTATATGGAGGTTTTCACAACATATATTTCTTTACTGAGACAACTATATTTTATCTGTACTCGTTCGAGTCGATCGAGTTCCAACTGTCATGTTTGGTTATATAAATCATCTCATCTCAAGTAAATTAGCATTTATATTTTCATTAATTAGACATTAATAAATATTCAGCTTTTCAAAATTTCAAATAATAATGACAGAACATACCATGATTCGTTTAGTACTTTCAAAGAATAATGTCGAAAAAAAAGTAGAATAATCACAAATATAGCATGTTTCTAATTTTAAAAGGGTTGCATGGAAAGTTCTTAAAAATCATTTCAAATAATAGCAAGCTAGGATATTATGTGCATGCCAACTGCATGCATATTCTCTTGCATGATTTTTACACGAGAATTCGATTCAGGAGATTTCAAAACAACCCGCGCCAATCGTTTTTTTTAGGGTTGGCCACCAATGGTATTGATATGACATGAACAACTTTATCTTTTTTCCGGCTGATATTAAGTCGATTTTAGTCACTCGGGAAGTCATTGAATTACGGTTGATCTCAACCTTTATTCTCTTTTGTTTCAAAAACAAATCATTCAGAAGCCACCACTACTCCATGTCTGCATTAAACAGTACGGAATACTGCGACTAATTACCAAGGAGTAAAAAGAGAGATAAATGCAAAGGAATAGACTCCAAAAACAAAGGAGAATTAGGGGTGTAAAAATTAATCGAAAAAACTGGCTGGTACTGGTCCGGTTTCGGTTCTATACTTTTTAAGATTGGATCGGACCAGACCAATTCACTATATTATATATTTTAAATTAACTTTTTAGTATTATATATAATATTTTTATATTATATAAGATTTATATATATAATATAATAATATAATGTTATTATAATTTATAACATAAATTTTAATCTTCAACATGAATTTTTTTTTGATCAAATGCTTTAAATATAAAATATATATATTAACAACATTTTATGACAGACTTTTTTTTTTAAAGCAAATTTCTGTTTTCAGTTTTTTTATAGCAGTTTTTTATAGCAGATTTTTTTTTACATAATAGATTTTTTTTTTAATAAAGCAGGTTTTTGTAAATAGTAACATATTTTTAATAAAGCAGATTTTTTTTACATAACATATTTTTTTTTTATAAAGCAAGTTTTTGTAAATAGTAGCAGATTTTTAATAAAATAGAGTTTTTTAAAGTAATTTTCTTTTTATAAACATATTTTTTATGAAAAATTTGCATTTTGTTAAAACCGAAAAATCGAACTAGAATCGGTAAAACCGAAAGTACCGATTTAGGAGGGTAACCAGTGCGTAATCGATTTTAAAAAATACAAAACTGGTGCATACCATTTCGGTCTTAAATTTTGTTCAAAATTGGACCGGACCGGACTGATTGCACCCCTTAGAGAAAGGATTTCAGGAAGTCAATCAGGTCCAAAAGTGAAAGGAGGAGAACAAAAATTACTTGTATTATGTACAATGACTATGCGGAAGAAACCTAGACCCCTCTTAATGAGGTTGTTAAAGATTCTAGGCCCTATTTGGATACAGAGATGATTTCATTTTATCTCATTATTACAACTTTTTTAAATTTTCACACTAAATATAATAAACGATTCAGCTTTTTCAAATTTTAAAATAATAATAATATTAAAAAATAACTTTCTAACAATATTTTATTCAACTTATCTAAAACCATCTCATCTCATCTCACTATACAAACGAGTGTTATGTACTCAGCTCCTAACTGGTGTCTTTCTATACCAGAAAAGCTGATGCACCATAAGTTCATTCAAATTAGCAGCTAACTCAGGTAGCTCAAATGATCTATCATAGATCTTGCCAAGACAAACCAAAGTTAGAGAATGTAATTTAGATGATTAAATCATCATTTTCTATTTATTTAAACTTTTCGTGTAAGTGTTGATTTAACATGGTATATGTGCAATGGTTTTGGAGAACTCTAAGGCCCCATCCGTTTGAATACAGAAACGGTTTCATCTCATTTATCTTATCATTACAATTTTTTCAAATTCTCATACAAAATATAATAAACAATTCAACTTTTTTAAATTCTAAAACAATAATCATATTAAAAAATAATATTATAATAATATTTTATTCAACTTTCATCTAAAACTATTTTATTTCATCTTACTATCCAAACGGGGCCTAATTAAAACTCATTTACCTCCCATTTAAAATATCAAATTCATTTTCTAGCTAATACGAGGCTTTGGATGCATTTGACCCCACATGCCAACGATGAATTTATCATCTCCTAAGAGTTTAAATTTTTTAAATAAGTATGATTTAACTCAAAGAATGAAATATCATGAGATTTTTCGGAATTAATTCCAAATCATGCTTGCTCTCTAGTACTGGTTTTTCCCCTTTGAAGTCCTTTAAGCCAGTGCATTGCGTAAGTTCGTGCTTGCTCCTATTTATTTTCTAGCCGATCCGCACTGGTTATTAAATGTTTCATATGATGCGCCATTTGTACTAACTGTAGATAGCGAAGCTCCTGATCTGTTGTTATAACAATATACTTAATGAAAAGAACGATCTAGGTCATGATAGTTTATATCTCAATGTTGCTGATGGAAATATTGCTTTCCAGGCAAACAAACACCATCAATAGCACCCACCAAGAATGAAGATCACAGCTTGGAGAGACTACAAGTCAGTCAATAGTACTCTGTATACATAGTGGAAAATACAAAAGCTTGTACACAAACAAAATTTATTACTTCACACTATGTTTTTTTCCACAAACTAGAAGCGAAGCAACACTGAAGAACATATTACACTTCATATAAAAACAAAAAAAGGTAGACCTGATATGGTAATTGATGATATCTCTCACGCCTAATTAGTTTTTAGCAGGATAAACTGTGACAGTTTGGACTTCACGCATGGTTTGGGATTCAGATGCCGTGATATGGTTTTTGCGGATTCTTTTGATGAAATCTTCAGCTCTACTGTCAACTTTGGGGTCTCCCACCATGACGCATCTCTTGTCAGAATCGATGGGTGGATAAACCCTTCGTGCACTCCCTGGTTCTTCCACCACTGAATCGTCCCCTCCCCTAGACCTCCTTGGTTTGAAGGCGCTGAGAAGAGAGAAAAAACCTGAAGATTTTTTCTGCCTGTAGTTGCCCATTTGAGTGCTTTTGAAAACAAACGTAGCTTTCAAGTTCAAAGAGCGTTTGGTGATGAGAAGAAACTATGAATGTGTTCACTTGGGTTTTCCGAGAAGGGAAGCTTCTGTATTTATAGCTGAGAAGGTACCCTGGTTCTCTGATATAATGACCCAAGGGTGGAGAATCTGGAGCATTCAAGACTGTTAAAACCACTATGTATGGATGGGATCAAATGGCCATGTTACTGTTGGGTAAAGAAAGCATATCTCAGCTTGTGGTCCGTTGCTTTGAAAATTGATCGAACACTGTTTTGGGATCTTTCCCTGAAGTTGCAGGCTTGCTTCTGCATTGACTGCATCTTTTAATGCCAAACCTTTTCTTTGTTCACTTAACTCTTAAGTTAATTTGGTGAACCTGCCTGATTCTAATTCGTTTCATTCTTGTAAATCTTGGCCTTCTTTCTTCTCCTTTCTTTCTGTTTTCCAAATCATATTATTTTGCCGAATAGTCGATTCTGGGAAGTTTTGTGACTCTGATATTGCATACACAGTGTTACCATATGAAACAATGAAAGATAGAAATTAAGTAGACAGAACTGCCGTTCGTATATTTTACAAAAGAAAGCAATGGATGCTGGGCTGGCGTTTATTTCACGAGGTGTTTGATTTTACTAGATACTGCCAATGATTTTGACATTAAGAAAATTTGATGGTGGATTTATAAGCAATAAATTAAGTCAGAGGACAATAGAAAAAGCTAAGAGATATCGTTTTTTTTATTTTCGATTTTATGGTCTCAATTCATTGTCAGAAACTGAAACCATTGGACACAGAGTTCGTAACAAAAATTGATTTTTGAAATATTATCCCGAGTATCGGAAATTTATTTGACTATTGGAAATTAGTTTTCCCATTTTAAATTATATTCATAAATAATGAGAAAAAAAAAGGGCCTCACAGAATGGTTTTACAGATTGCAGAAAAAAGAAAACAAAAGTAAACAAATATTCTTAAGCTTTCAGAAATATCTCCGACAGATTTAATATAATCAGTAACATCATGGCAAAGACATGGGATTCCTTTGTAATTATTGATGAAAAGGCTATGAGAGCAATTCTTTTTAGTGGGGTACAAAAGCAAAAGGACGGACGGATTTGAAGGGTTTAAAACAATCAGCACTTGTTCTAGGCAGCATATAATAAATACAAGAAAACCTGAAAAAAGAAGCTGTGACAAGGGATCGATCTGAGGAAAAGTAGGATTTTTGCCAATTTAGATGGTTACCATTAGCTAGCAAGTACAACAAATGTGCATGCATGCATGCATGCAATAAGTATATATGGCATCCCTCGTGACTGGTTTCAGTAGTACTTTGTCATCGTGTAAAAAGAGATGAATGCAACAGCATGGTCCGGGACTGGTCGCCTGAATTTCAAAATCAGCGGATACGGTCCGGTTTCGATTCTATGTTTTTTAACATCGGATCAGATCAGTTCTTAGTTATAATTAATTTATATATTTTAAATTAATTTTTTTATATTACATAAGATTTATATATATAATATATAATAATATAAATTATAATTATATATAAGATAATATTATTATAATTTATAACATAAAAATTTATTTGATCATATGCTTTAAATATAAAATATATATATTAACAACATTTTATGGTAGTTTTTATTTATTTATTACAACAGATTTCTGTTTTCAGTTTTTGTTTTATAGCAGTTCTTTTATAGCAATTTTTTTTTTTACATAACATATTTTTTTTATAAAGCAGATTTTTATAAATAGTAACAAAATTTTAATAAAATGTATTTTTTTAAAACATTTTTTTTTTAAACAGATTTTCTATGATAAATTTGTATTTTATTAAAACCAAAAAATCAGACCTGAACGGGTAAAACCGGAACAAATGATTTAGGAGGGTAACCGATATGTAATTGATTTTCGAAAATGTAAAATCGGTGCATACCAGTTCAAACCTAAAGTTTGTCCAAAATCAGATCAGACTAGACCAGACCAATTACATCCTAGGAGAAAGGATCTTCGAGGTCAAGAAGTGAAAGGAGGAGAACAAAAATTACATGTTTATGTACAATGATTATGCGGTAGAAATCTAGACCCCTCTTAATGGGGTTGTTAAATATTCTACCCTGTTTGGATATAGAGATAGTTTTATCTTATCTTATTTCATCATTACAATTTTTTTTTTAAATTTCTACTCATAATATAATAAACAATTCAACTTTTTCAAATCCTAAAATAATAATAAATATTAAAAAATAATATTCTAACAATATTTTATTCAACTCATCTAAAATCATCTCATCTCATCTCACTATCCAGATGAGTGTTATGTACTCGGCTCCTAAATGGTGTCTTTCTATACTAAAAAAGCTGTTACACCATAAGTTCATTCAAATTAGCAGTTAACTCAAGTAGCTTAAATGATCTATCATAGGTATTGGCCAAGACAAACCAAAGCTAGAGAATGTAATTTAGATGATTAAATCATCATTTTCTATTAATTTAAACTTTTCACGTAAGTGTTGATTTAGCATGGTATCCATGCAATGGTTTTGGAGAACTCTAGACCTTGTTGGATATATAAACGGTTTCATCTCATCCAATCATTATAACTTTTCAAATTCTCGCACAAAATATAATAAGCAAATCAACTTTTTCAAATTTTAAAACAATACTAATATTAAAAAATAATATTATAATAATATTTTATTCAACTTTTATCTAAAACTATCTCATCTTATCTCACTATCCAAACGGGGCCAAAACTCATTTACCTCCCATTTCAAATATCAAATTCATTTTCTAGCTAATATGAGGCTCTGGTTGATGCTATTTGACCCCACTTACCAACGATGAATTTATCATCTCCTAAGAGTTTAAATTTTTTGGAGTTTAATTTTTTAGATAAGTATTGTAAGGGAAGGTCCTTCCTAGAAGGACCCGGGCCCAGGCCTAGAAAGGGTAGGCTGTGAACCCTATAAGGAAAAGCCTCAGCCTAGGAAGGATAAACCGGGGACCCTGGCCCTTAGACTAGGGGACTAGAGATTAGTGTCTCCAACTCGGAAGGCCTTTCAACACAAACTCGGGGGAACCAAGTAGAACGTCCCGGAATCGACAACCAGTCGAGCCCTTTCACAACGCACCAAGCAGGACGTTCAATTATATGTGGACGGTAGCATGTGCCCGACCATGTGTTCAACAAACTTGAAGCATGCCACAATCAATGCCTATATCAGGGACATGGCGCGCAGCAGCACATCCCTCGTACAGAGAACGACTCGCCCACGACCTGACACCCTATGCTGGCAGGAGGGTGGCTGAAGGACAGACCTAGTACGGCACACGATCTCCCTCAAAACGCCTAGACCCCAGATTGACAAAGTGGCCGACAAGGAAATGAGTGGTAGCAGGTCTGACACCTGACACACCACGAACTTCCTCGGTAGTAGAATCCAGATCAGGTATAAATCGGAGCTACCCCTTCTGCAGGGGCAATCTCTCTCTCTCTCTCTCTCTCCGATAAATAATTTCCTTTGCATTTTTGAACTTTATCCTTAGAGCTATCACTAACTTTGGCATCGGACTGACCCAGGAAATCACGAAAGTCTCTTCCTCTTTTAGTTGCAGGCGACATGAAGTTTGGACCCTCGTGGTGTTGCTCGAGCTGCGAAACACGACATCAACAAGTATGATTTAACTCAAAGAATGAAATATCATGAGATTTTTCAGAATTAATTCCAAATCATGCTCGCTCTCTACTGGGTTTTCCCCCTTTGAACTTTGGAGTCCTTAAGCCAGTGCATTGCGTTCGTGCTAATTGCTCTCATTTATTTTCTAGCCAATCCGCACTGGTTATTTTAAATGTTTCATATGAAGTCATTTGTACTAACTGTAGATACCAAAGATCCTTCGTTGTTATAACAATATACTTAATGAAAAGAATGATCTAGGTCATGATAGTTTATATCTCAAGGTTGCTGATGGAAATACTATTTTCTAGGCAAGCAAACACCATGAATAGCACCCACCAAGAATGAAGATCACAGCTTGGAGAGACTATAGTCTACAAGTCAGTCATCAATACTCTGTATACATAGTGGAAAATACAAAAGCTTGTACACAAACAAAACTTATTACTTGACACTATTTTTTTTCACAAACCAGAAGCGAAGCAACACTGAAGAACATATTACACTTCATATAAAAACCAAAAAATGTAGACCTGATATGGTAATTGATGAAATCTCTCACACCTAATTAGTTTTTAGCAGGATAAACTGTGATAGTTTGGAGTTCTTGCATGGTTTGGGATTCAGATGCTGTCATATGGTTTTTACAGACTCTTTTGATGAAATCTTCAGCTCTGCTGTCAACTTTGTGGTCTCCAACCATGCCGTGTCTCTTGTCATAATCACTGGGATATACCTTACGTCCACTCCCTGGTTCATCCTCATAATAGCTAGGATAAACCCTTCGTGCACTTCCTGGTTCTTCCACCATTGAATGGTCCCCTCCCCGAGACCTCCCAGGTTTGAAGGCGCTGAGAAGAGTGAAGATTTTTTCTGCCTGTAGTTTCCCATTTGAGTTCTAATGAATACAAACGTAGCTTTGTTTGGTGAGAAGAAACTTTGAATGTGTTCACTTGGGTTTTCCTAGAAGGAAAGCTTCTGTATTTATAATGATCCAGTAGTGGAGAATTTGCAGTTTCGAAGTAATAGTGCCAGACCAATATGTATGGTTGGGATTAAATAGCCGCCATGTTATTGTTAATTTGGTCGTAGAAGTTGGTGAATGCAACTTCTTTGACCAAATTGGTAGAGAGGAGGACTGTAGTGGGTATTGCCTGTTAGACAATCCTTAGGTCGCTGGTTCGAATCGGGCAGGTTGGATCTCTCTTCAATCTTCACTTTTATTTGAGCTTGCAAAATTATGTCTTGTTTTTGTAAAAAAAAACACCATGTATTTATTTGTGGGCTCAAACAAAACAACTTTACTTCAGTTTTGGGCCTTTGGCATGGCCTGGTTAATCTGATCAAATTAGAAACCAATACACTCAATACCTTGTAATTATCTGTATATATATTGGAAAATACAAAACCTTTTACACAACCCAAAATTCATAACAATTACTTCACACCATTTTGGCTCACAAAAAAAGTGTGCGAACCTGAAGAATACATTATATTGTAATGTTAGATATAGTTATAATATATGTAAGTTTCGCGCAGTCTTGGCCTAACATAGGAGTGAAGCCCATGAATATGAGAGTATGGGGGATTTTGCCACAAAAATTTGAATTGAGGCCTAATGGAAGACCACGTGCAGCACGCCCCATATGAGTCATATCTGATGCCTCAAATCTCACTCCTCACGAGTCAAGTTTAATGAGTTCCCACTCCTCATGCTTATGTGCAACGTTTTGGGAGTGGAAGGAATGAAAAGGGCAGCAGCTGCTGCGCACATTTTGGGAGCTGCAGTTGGGACGTACAAGCGTGAAGTTGGAGGTAGGGGTGAAAAACTGACCATTCAGTTCGATTTTGTGCACAAACCGAAATCGACCAAAACTGATGTTTTGGGGAAGAAAACCGGCTGTGTAAGGGGTAAAACCGGCCGGTACGGTCGTCGGTTGGTTCACGGTCAGTTTGGCGGTTTGTTGGAAATCAGTTGCGTCTCTTAACAAAAAAAATAAATTGCCCAAAGTAGCCATTCAATCCAACTAAGGAACCACCAAATTTAAAAATCCTGAAATAAAGATTGTAAACAACAGAATCATCTAAGAATCCAAGAAAATAGTAAACAACAGAATCATCAATGAAGAAAATAGAAATAACACTAGACAAAAAAAAAAAAATTATCTGGAGAGTGGAGAGGATGAAATGAGGGCCAGGGGGACGGCCGATGCCGATGTCGATGCCACTGGAGAGGATGTTAGGGTTACATAACAACTAACACATACAGATGAAATGCTTGAAATAGAGGGACATGGAAGGCTGCGCTACCGCGGACGCTGGAAAGGATGAGTAGGTGCGCCACTAGAGACTGAAAGGACTGAGTGCTAAGAGTGAGGGCGAAACGACGAAATGAGAAGAGACTGAGAGCAGGGTTGTTTAAACCCTAGCCAGAAACGGTGTCGTTCCTTTTTTTCTTTTTAAACTGCATAAGAAAAACGACGCTGTTTCACCTATTTAAGGGAAACAGAATAGTTTTAGAATGGATTATATGTATAAAAAATGGTTTAAGATGTCGGCCGGTTCAGCTGTTTTCCATTGGTTTGAACCGGCCGACATCAGTTTTGATAAAATTCCACTGTCTGCCGGCCGATTCCGAGCTCGGCCGGACGGTCTGAGTTGGTTCCGGGCGGTCCTTTGAATTCTTGTATTGCCCTAGTTGGAGGCACGGATGTTTTGCGAGAGAGATTCGCACAAGTAGAGGGGCAATTCTTCATATATATATATATATATTCAAGCTAGTTTTTATTTTAATATACATTCTAGATTTTTATTTTTCCTGCTTTTGTTTAGAGAGGCGATTTTGGTATTTTAGGGTTTATTTTCTTTTGAACTTTCTATTGTTTTAAGATGATAATCAGTTAAGTTTTACAACTTGGGTTACGGCAAACACATTCTTTTATTTGCATTTTTGCTAGATTTCTATAGATTTCAAATTTCTTATCTTGCTTTGTTTGAGACCAAGTTTGGGGAAAAGGATGTTGGATAGATTCTCTTGCTCTTATTCTTTTTCTGTTGTTGACATGAGGCACAACAGACTCTTGAATTTATCAAGATTTCTATTAGCCAAATGTTATAGTGAGATTGGTTGATGCTTTAGTGAGGATATTTTGTGTTAAGAACCGGCACATATACTTTGAGTGTATACTGTTTTTAATCTGTGATCTGTTAATACCTTGATTGGGTTAATAGAAGATAAGTAGTGCTCAGAATTCTTGTGGAGTGTAGAAACAAAGGAGGCTTAAAATTGGGACCCAAGTGTTTGTTAAATCAGTTTTTTGGAACTGTTATTTTCAACTTTATATTTAAAAATTCTGTTTGTTACTTGTATGAATTGGAATTACAGTTTTTTTATCGTTTAGAATTTAATTTTCAGCAGCTATTCCTTTTATGATTTAATCCATCTTTTTAAGATTTACAAAACCGAGATCCTCAAAGCACAATCATATATTCCATTTTCATGAAATCTTTCTTTGTGAATATATTAAAATCCATTTTGTTCATTATTTATACATACATAAAAAAATACAAAAAGAAAGAATTTTATACTTCATTTTACTTCTTCACACTTCTCATACATCATCATATTTTTCAATTAAATTTTACAAATGCTTTGATAATCTTTTGTTCCTGTGGAATACGATCTTGGACTTATCCTTGATACAACTTGACACTTCTATACTTAGAAGTACATTTTAGACCGAGTCATCCACTGTTAAAAAATAAATTTTTTTATATGAGTCTCAAATTTATTCATTTTTTTAAAGGGATTAAGCGAAACTTGCTCACCTTAAAACTGTATAAATCATTTTTCTTATATTATATAAATATATAGGTAAGAACAAATAAACTTAGATCAGCTGATTTGATAATTGAGGATATCTCAAGCATTCACCTTTTTTGTCTTTTTGAAAAGAATGGGGAGGGGCGGACAATGTAGCTTTCCCTTCTGAATGTGACCATAAGGATCTCCACTCCTTCACTTTGTAGCGTGATGAGAAACAGAAAAGAAATGAAAAGTAACAGAATTCTGTTTGTATTTGCTTAATTGTAATGTGCAGTACACAGTGCCTATTTATACACAAATGATAGGAATATCCTTTCTAACAGAATGGGACACGTATACAAGGGTAAAAAGTATTCTAGACTATTCCATCTGCTTATTTGTTGAGGACGCTGTGCTGGTCTCTTCAGTTGTGGCGTTATTGCTAATATGCCCCTGCGAGCCAAGCAGTCCTGGAAGTACTGTGAGGCTCGACCGAAGTAAACAAAATCGAGCAGTGGACAGTGGTTTGGTAAGAACATCTGCTATTTGATCTTTACTTGAGAGAAAGGAGACTTGCAAAGTCTTGTTATAAATGTGATCCCTTACAAAGTGGTAATCAGTATCAACATC
This sequence comes from Cyclocarya paliurus, assembly GCA_029856935.1. Classification (NCBI taxonomy): domain Eukaryota; kingdom Viridiplantae; phylum Streptophyta; class Magnoliopsida; order Fagales; family Juglandaceae; genus Cyclocarya; species Cyclocarya paliurus. The sequence continues at coordinate 32,853,483 of CM056949.1, forward strand.
CTTCGTTCGGGAATGCATTACTGGATTAACTGAGAGGTAGGTAGCTCCCAAGTTATCACAATAGATAATAGGAGGCTCGGATAGAAAAATGCCCAATTCTGAAAGTAGAGACTGTACGCAAATGAGTTCACAGATTGCATTAGCTAAGGCCTTATATTCAGCCTCTGTGCTGGATCGAGCAATGGTTGACTACTTCTTGGAGCTCCAACAAATCAAATTTTTACCATAGAACACACAATAGCCTCCTATGGATTTTCTTTCATCCGAGCATCCTGCCCAATCGACATCCGAAAAGGCAGACAAAGCAGGGGAAGAGGATGGTGTGATGAGTAAGCCATGATCCATAGTTTGCTTCAAGTAGTGTAATATGCGTTTTACCGATTGCCAGTGAGATACAAATGGTGCATGCATGAACTGACAAACTCTATTTACTAAGAAGGCTAAATCTGGTCTTGTAAATAGCAAGTATTGCAAGCTACCTACCACACTCCTGTAAAGTGATGGGTCTTCCATAGAGGTAGAGTCAAAAGCAGAAAGTTTAGTCGAAGGGGACATGGGGCTACCGACAGGCTTGCAATTAGCCATATTGGTTTTCTTGAGTAAATCAAGGATATATTTTCTTTGAGAGAGAACAAGTCCTGTTGAGGTTCGGTGACACTCAATACCCAAAAAATAATTCAGAGGACCTAGATCTTTCAAAGGAAAATCAATACCGAGTTTATGAATAAGCTGTGCAAGAGCATTTGAATCAGATCCAGTTAAAATCACATCATCAACATAAACCAGGAAATAAATGAGCACTGATTGATGACGATAAATGAACAATGAAGTGTCGGATTTTGAAACAACAAAACCCAGCTCAAGCAACCTCCTACTCAGTCATGCATACCATGCACGAGGGGCCTGTTTGAGGCCGTATAAAGCTCGGTTGAGCTTGCATACATAATGAGGAAACTGAGGATGAACAAACCCAGTGGGCTGAGACATAAAAACAGTTTCATCGAGAGAACCGTGCAAAAAAGCATTTTGCACATCTAATTGATGAATCGGCCATTGAGTAGAAATTGCAATAGAAAGCACCAACTTGATAGTCGTAGGCTTCACTACTGGACTAAAGGTTTCTGAATAATCCAGTCCCTCGAGTTGACTGTAGCCTTTGGCTACTAGTCATGTTTTGCGTCGCTCGATCGAGCCATCAGAGAGGTATTTGGTTTTGAAAATCCATCTACATCCAACAAGGTTCTGAGAGGAAGTGGGAGGAACTAAACTCCAAGTGTTATTGGAGAGAAGGGCATCAAACTCAACTTGCATGGCTTTCCTCCATTCGGGAAACTTGGACGCCTCAGTTACAGAGGAGGGTTAGTCAGGGATAGTTACCGCGGTGACATGAGCGTGAGGTAGTGGCCAAGCTATGGTTCCGTCAGTTCGAATTTTAGGGAAGTGAAGGTGAGACTTGGATCAAGTTTGAATGTGATGAGTAGGGAAGGATCACGATGGAGAAGAAGATGGTTTTGGAGATGTCGAGTGAACCCTTGACGAAGTGTTGGATGGATTGAGGGAGGTGGAAGATTCTGGAGAAATATGGAACGGGCTGAGGGTTGAGGGACTAGACCGTGAGTGAATTGGAGTTGGATTGGGAGAAGTGGGCCGTGGGCTTTGATCATTAGAAGTAGATGAAATAACAGGCGTTGAAGTGTTGGGCCGTGAGTAGCGGGAGATGGATGATATGAAGGAACTTCAGTGGGCCGTATAAGAGTAACGGGCAGACTTGATGGGGTAGATGAATTTGGATTGGAAATGGACTGTTGAAAAGGAAACACACATTCATCAAATAAGACGCCCCGAGACACATACATTCTGGAAGTGGGAATATGAAAACAAAAATATTCATGGTGATTAGGACTATATCCAAGGAAGACACAAGGAAGGGATCGATAGTTTATTTTATGTTTAGTGTATGGTCTAAGATTAGGCCAGCAGAGACATCCGAAAGTTTTTAAAAAATGGTAGTCTGGGCATTTATTCCACAACATTTGAAAAGGTGATTTATTATTGAGCACATGTGTGGGAAGTCGGTTAATCAAATAAACAGCAGTGGTAAAGGCATCGGACTAGTATTTTTGAGGTGAAAATGAATGAGCAAGAAGTGCTAAGCCGGTCTCTACAATATGCCTGTGTTTCCTTTCAATGGATCCATTTTGAGAATTAGCATATGGACAAGATAAACGGTGTGAAATGCCAAAGGATTGTAAACACTATTAAGAGATCAAAATTCGCCTCCCCAATTAGATTGTAAGGCACGTATTTTTGTATTAAGAAGTGTTTCAACATTTCGTTTGAAAGATAAAAAGACTTCAACTACATCAGATTTACATTTTAAGGGAAACATCCATGTAAATCTACTGTAGTCATCAACAAAAGACAAGTAATAACGAAAACCACCCCTTGACAACATGGGAGCAGGACCCCAGACATCAGCAAACAAAAGTTGTAAAGGAGCTGTGGTCTGACACTCAGAGGAGGCATATGAAAGTTGGTGAAGTTTGGCTTGACAACAAGATGAGCATAACCCAGTTTTTGGAGAAGCCTTCACAGGTAGAGATAGTTGTGAAATTATGCGCTGGACAAGTTGCATAGAGGGATGTCCTAAACGTACGTGCCACTGGAAAGAAGAGACTCGGGAAGTAGTGAGAGCCTGATGAGAAACTGGAGCAGCAGAGGGTAAGATGTACATGCCATTACTAGTAGGTCCTTGGAGGAGTATTTTCTTGGTGCAAGAATCCTTCACATAGAAACAAGAGGAATGAAACTCAAAGAAAACAAAATTATTCTCACAAAATTTTTTGACAGAGATTAAATTTTTTGAAAGAGATGGAACATGATAAAGTTGAGAGAGAAGAAGATTGCCAGATGATGAAGGAACCGTGGTGCTGCCAACATGATGAATGGGTAGGGAGTTGCCATCGCCTTTACGTACTTGCTCATTTCCCTTGTACTCAGATGGATTCAAAGACAGATTAGAAAAATTGTGAGTAAAATGATGAGCATTGATAGCTGTGATCAAATCTATAGTAGCATTGAAGAGCAGTGTGTCCGTGTCGGCCATACACTTGACAAGAGGGATGATTTGGAGTGAAGTGGGAGGGAGTGAATCGACCACCATTATGACCATGACCACGATCCCTGTAACCTCCTCTACCTCAAGATGAACCTCTGCCTCCATTATTGAAGTTTGTGGTATTTGTGCTGGTGGAATTAGCCGAGAACTCAGGGGAAGAGGTAAGTATGGTTTGCTGGTGGGAAAGTATGGTTTCATGGGTGAGAAGGTGGCTATAGACTTGAGATGGGGTGAGGGGATCAACACGGGTAGTGATTGAAGTAACCATAGAGTCGAAATCGGTGCCGAGGCCAGCCAACACATAAGTAATGAAATCAGTGGAGGTTAAGGTTTTAGCAGATGCTGCAAGTGTATCTCGAATCAGTTTTGCTTTCTGATAGTAATCAACAACAGAGTCTGAACCTTTCTTGAGTGTGGTGAGTTGATACTGGAGTTGCATAGTACGTGCTTGAGATTTGGATGCAAAGAGATGTTCCAGAATGGTCCAGATTTCTTGTGAGGTGGTAGCTTCGATGACATGTGCTATTAAATTTTCAGATAGTGAGGAAATAAGAATGGTCATGATATCCTGATCTTGCTGTTTCCAGGCCAAATATTTAGAACTTGGCTTTGCGGGATCAAGCAGAGTTGGGGCAGTATTGGTGCCATCGATGAACCCATAGACATTCTGACTATTGAGATAAGGCATAAGTTGTGCCTTCCACAAAAGATAATTGTCATTGGTTAACTTGATAGTGATGAAATGGGAGGGAGAAGGGAGAGAAAATTTGGAAGAGGTCTGTTCCGCAGCCATGGGTGAGCTTGGACGTGAGTCCTTACACGGCTCTTGATACCATGATGAAAAACAGAAAAGAAATGAAAAGTAACAGAATTCTGTTTGTATTTGCTTAATTGTAATGTGCAGTACACAGTGCCTATTTATACACAAATGATAGGAATATCCTTTCTAACAGAATGAGACACGTATACAAGGGTAAAAAGTATTCTAGACTATTCCATCTGCTTATTTGTTGAGGACGCTGTGCTGGTCTCTTCAGCTGTGGCGTTATTGCTAATATAGCAGGATCAAGTCAGACAGTTTGGCTTTCTTCCATGGTTTGGAATTCGGATGCCGTGATACGGCTTTTACAAACTCTTTGGATGAATTTTTCAGCTTTACTGTCAACTTTGTGGTCTGCAACCATGCCATGTTTCATGTCATAATCGCTGTGATATACCCTACTTGGTGCATTAATCCGGCCTGCTTGTTCATTCTCCCTGTTTCGTCCACCTACCATTGAATCCTCACCTCCCCGAGCCCTCCTAGTTTTGAAGACGCTGAGAATTAGAGGGCAAAAACATGTAGATTTTTTCTGCCTGTACGTAGTTGCTCATTTGAGTACTATTTTTGAATGCTAATGCAGCTTTCAAGTTAAATGTTTTTTTACTTGGGTTTTCCGAGCAGGGAAGCAGCTTCTCTATTTATAGTCATTCAGGATTGGAAAATCTGCAGTCTCCAATATGTATGGTTGTTTGAGACCAAATTGTTACTGTTTCGACTTTCGAGGAACATCCAAAGCATTCATAACATATTAATATAATTCATACTATCTTGGATGCCGCATTCAGAGGTGTTAAAAGTTTGCAATAAAGCAGACTGTGGGAAGGATTAGCTTTGAGCATTAATTAAACCACACAAATCCTACTACTCCACCAACTTACAGTAATAAACAGAAATTCTAATGAATCGTCACATGAGTTTAATTTCTAAAGCCATGGTCGTAATTGAAGATAGAATCTGTCACAACGTACAGTTTGTTCTTCCTTATCTCTCTTGTTTCTGCAGTGCATTGACAAGGAATTAACCAGATGATTTGAGTTCATGAAGATGTTTCTTCTTTTGGCCGTATTTCTGGGACAGATTTATTAATTCCTTTCCCAACTATTAGAAAAAGGAAAAAAAATATTTATGTGTTTGTCCCTGAGATTCTCGGTTCAGTGGTCTGAAGGTGTATGGGAGGTGCGACGTAGCAGGGGAGACGTTTGGTGCTTGTCGGCAGTTTATGTAGAGGACTCTAGCTTCTCGGCACTTGGTATGCAGCGCAAGTGGTTCTGTCGGGAGGGAGCAGTCTATCGGCAATGACTGTGGATTTTTTTTTTTTTTTGGGTCTCTCAGCAAAGTGATCTCTGAGTGTTCTCTTTGGTTAGTATATTCTTCCTCTATCGGCAATATCTATATGCACATTAGTGTATTTTGTTGAGGTTCATCCAAGTGTTTTCAGTGGTCCAAGACCCATCGGTTTGGTCTTTTTTTAGATCAGTGTTTTCTGGGTTCATCTGAGTGTTTGGTCTATTCTTGGACCAAATCTTTAAAGTTCTCGACACTCTGGGTTAATTTTTTCGGTCTAATATTTGTTTTGGTTATTTCGGGATTTTAATTAATCTTGAAATCAGTTATTTCAGAAATTTTTTTGGTACTCTTGGTAAAATATATTTATTGAATAATTAGGATGAGGAAAAAAATAATTGAATTTAACTTTTTTTAATAAAGTTATTAATTAATATATGAAGTGTATTTATAAAATATTAAAAATAATTAATATTATTAAAAATAATAATATTTTATTATTATTTAGACTTTAATATGACTAGTCTAATGTGGACTAACATTTTAGCTAGTACATGTTATGGCTAAAAGATAACATTCTAACTAAATTTTAGACTTGTCAATGACTAAACTATTGCCAATACTCTAACATGTAAGAGTACAATACATTTCACAACATATATTTTTAAAAAGATATATTTATAAAATGATGTTACTTTTATAAGGTATTTAATGAAAATATCATTTATTTTAAAATATAATTGTGTTATTTGTATAATATATTGTAAAAAGTATCGCGTGTTTATAATTTTTCAACATGCAATATTACTTTTTGATCGACTTAAATCGTACGTACTATCATAAAGGATGGAAATATTACAGGGATCAAAATTGGAAACACTTCCACACCTTCAGATATGGAAATGCTGTTGGAAAAATTCCTTGGTGATTTATCTTTGACAAGACTTACCGTTCAATCATGGTAAGGCATATGTGTAGACAGAATATTACCAATTCAAACTTCAAAGCTGGAGAACATGCTAAGAGTCGTACGGTTTAGGATTGATACTGGTCTGCGGAAGGATCTTTGAATTTTGAACCCTTTTCTTTTTCTCTTCTTTTTTTTTTTTTCTTTTTTTGGAATTTTGGGATTCTCCTTTTGGTGGCCTGAATTCAAAGGAAGAACTCCACACTCAAACACTGCAATCATCCATTGTCCAACTCATTTTTATATTTTAAAGCAATAAAAAGTAGCAAATTGCAGTTTAGCACTTGGGAGTTACTTCCCAAGTTCCTATCCAGTGGCCGTGGGATGTTTACTAGAAGCAATGAATCTTATAGACAGAATAATTTGCAAATTTTCAAAGCAATACCAAGGAATAGAGAGAGAGAGAGAATGCAGAGAAGGAGTAGACTCCTAAAAGAAAGGAGAAAGGGTTGTTGGAAATCAAGGCCCAGAAGTGAACGATGGAGAACAAAAACATGTACAATAATTGTGCAGAAGAAACCTAGACCTCTCTTAATGGGGTTGTGTAAGATTCTAAGTTCTATATGTTCGGCTCCTAACGGATAATCACTATGGTGTGTGGTGTGTGGGATGATGAGTATTAATTTAACATTCCTCAAATAATCATTGAGGAGTAGATCCATGGTTGTTTTAGATTTTTCTATAAACTTTAGCTAGCAAAAGCTTCCTTAGTTCTTATAACAATAGACTTGATGGGAAAAATGATCTTGGGCCCTAGACCATGGTAGTTTATATCCCAAGGTTGCTGATGGAGATCCTGTTTTCCAGGGAAACAAACACCATAAGACAGTACTCAATACTCCAAGCGCTTTCTCCAGGTGTGGCTGAGGCAATTTCTGTGCCATATCACAAATGCAGTTTTAAAGCCATTGTCGCGCGTATTGAAGATAGAATCTCTTTACAACTGTTTGTGCTTCCTCAGCTCTCTTGTTGCTGCAGTGCATGCAGTGACAAGGAATTAAAAACATGATTTGAGTTAAACATGTCTATTCGTTTGACCGTGTTTCTGGGACAGATTTTATGCCTTTCCCATCTATTAGAAACAGAAAAAGGAAAAAAAAAAAAAGTACGGCGAGGTTGAATCAAATATATATGCTTAAGTTTTTAGATTAACTAAAAGACCAAAAATTAAAAGACATATTATCTTCTTGAAAACTTTATACATTGAATCAATTCTGCATATACCAATTCAAAGATGCAGAGCAATAGCGCATGCTAAGAGTCGTACGGTGTAGCATACATTCAAAGATGCAGAGGAATAGAGCAATAGGGGAAGGATCTTTGACCCCATTTTTTTTGGAAGTGTCTCCTTTTGGTGGCCTGAATTCAAATGAAGAATTTCACATTCAAAATAGTGCATTCAACACGATTCTCATTCTTATATTTTGAAATAATGAAAAGTAAGGAATAAAACTTTATTACTTGGAGTTGCAGCTTCCTAGTGGCTAGCTGCTATGATCGAGATATTTACCTCAAGCTTTGAATCTTATAGACAGAATACCTTTCTTGGAGTTGAAGTAGGAAGATTTCATTGCACCGTAGCAAATTTGCTCTCATTCCTTATCGAGGAATAATCTCATATTACTTATGGACAATATCTTGTATATTTTATAAAGAATGAGCAATCATCTCTTATAGAACCGATTTTATGATATGAGTTAAGTCCATGAATTTCTTCATAGTATCAAAATCTGCCACAGGACAAATGAGAGCCTCCACTATTTATCCCGTGACAAGAATTAAGAAAAATACTGGTCTGCAAGTAAGAGAAGATGTTGAGGAATAATTTCAAATTGTCTGTAGATAAGGTCTTGGGCATATTTATAACGAAAAATCAATCATCTCTTATAGAATCGATTTTATGAGATGAGTTAGACTCATAAATTTCTTTATTCATAATTCCAAAGCAATACTATATTGACTGTTTGTAGTTTGAAGTTCATCTCTGAGTGGAGGAGGTTAGTCTAAAAGATCGTATTTGTTTTTGGAAGCTCCATGAGTGCTATGCAGTTTTCAATATTTTCTGTAGTTTATCTTTCTTATTTTGTCTTTTGCATCAGGAATGAAGCATTCACACCTATGCAATGACATGTTTAATATAAAAATGGATCTTGACAGCTCATGAACACATAAACGAAGCTAAAAACATATTTCTAATTTTATTCAAGAGACTTGGGAAGTAGGGGTTGTCGATTAAACTACAGAGCTAGGCACCCTTTACAAAAGGCATCACAAAGTCATGTAATCTTTCTTTAAATCAAGGACCGTTAATTCACGTGGTGGTTGATGTATGTAACCTAAAGAAACTTCTTAATAGCTGGAGAACAATATGTTTTCATCACAAAGTGTAATCTTTCTTTTAATCAAGGACCATTAATTGTGGTGGTTGTATTTAACCTAAAGAACTTTCTCAATAGCTGCTGGATAATAATATGTTTTCCAACTCGTTGTCCATGCATGTTTATAACACATTTAATTAAAACTGGGTTTTCCCATTTTAAATTATATTTATAAATAATGAAAAAAGAAGGGCCTCACATACAGAATGGTTTCTTTAGTTTGCAGGAAAAAAAACCAAAGTAAATAAATATTGTTTAAGGAATTAAGGCAGAGTTCGGTTCAGATTTATATTTCTTCTAACATCTAAATATCAAACTCTCAAATCATTAAACTTATCTCAATTCAAAATTTCTTTATATGTGAGACCCACAACTTTTTTTAACTTAACACATTTTTACACGTGGGATCCACAACCTTTTTTAACTTTCCATAAATAAATCTAAACTTATCTTAACATTTAAATACATCTAAACTCATTTTAGGTGGATTCCATAGAATTCATTTTACCATCTCAACTCATTATTATTCATAAAAAATTTAATTCAGCTCAACACGATCCAAATGCAGCCTAAACTTTCAAAAATATCTCTGACAGGTTTAATCTATTCAGTAACATCATGGCAAAGACATATAGGATTCCTTTGTCATTATTGATGAAAAAGCTAAGAGGACAATTATTTAGTGGAGTACAAAAGCAAAAGGACGGATTTGGAGGGTTTAAAACTATCAGTACTTGTTCGAGGCAGCATATGCCATATACAAACAAGAAAACCAGAAAAAGAAGTGACAGGACAGGGGATCCTAGGAAAAGTTGGTTTTTTGCTAATTTAGATGGTTACCATTGCATACAGCTAGACAAGTACAACAAATTAATGTGCATGCATGCATGCAATAAGTATGGCATCCCTCGTGATTGGTTTCACTTTGTCATGTAAAAAGATAGATGCAACCATGTTTTTATGTTGCTGAAGGAACCGTTCAAAGTGGAAGGAGATGAAAGACAAAATACACACTGTACCAGTACTTTTAAGTCTGGCATCCCTCGTGGCTGGTTTCACTCTGTGATCATGTAAAAACAGATGCAACCATGTTTTCATGTTGTTGGTGGAACCGTTCAAAGTGGAAGGAGATGAAAGACAGAAGGAATAAATTATAATTCCCAAATGTTACTGAAATTTGTATATGGAGGTTTTCACAAAATATATTTCTTTACTGAGGCAACTATATTTTATCTACACTCATTCAAGTCGATCGAGTTTCAACTGTCTTGTTTGGTTATATAAATCATCTCATCTCATCTTATCTCATCTCAAGTAAATTAGTATTTTATATTTTCATTAACTAGACATTAATAAATATTCAGCTTTTCAAAATTTCAAATAATAATGACAGAATATACCATGCTTCGTTTAGTACTTTCAAAGAATAATGTTGAAAAAAAAGTAGAATAATCACAAATATAGCATGTTTCTAATTTTAAAAGGGTTGCATGGAAAGTTCTTAAAAATCATTTCAAATAATAGCAAGCTAGGATATTATGTGCATGCCAACTGCATGCATATTCTCTTGCATGATTTTTACTTGAGAATTTGATTAAGGAGATTTCAAAACAACCCGCGCCAATCGTTTTATTTAGGGTTGGCCACCAATGGTATCGATATGACATAAACAGCTTTCTCTTTTTTTCCGGCTGATATTAAGTCTATTTTAGATACTCGGGAAGTCATTGAATTACGGTTCTCAACCTTTATTCTCTTTTGTTTCAGAAACAAATCATTCAGAAGCCACCACTACTCCATGTCTGCATTAAACTGTACGGAATACTACGACGAATTACCAAGGAATAGAGAGAGATGCAAAGGAATAGACTCCAAAAAGAATGGAGAATTAGGAGTGTAGGGGTGTAAAAATTAATCGAAAAATTGGACCATAATGGCCCGAACCAGTGGAACTGGTCTGGTCTAGGAACGGTTCCCTTAGTTCCAAAATCGGCCGGTACTAATCCGGTTCCGGTTTTATACTTTTTAATATTGGATCAGACTGGACCAGTTTATTAAATTATATATTTTAAATGAAATTTTTTAGTATTATATATAATATTTTTTATATTCTATAAGATTTATATATAATGTATATAATAATATAAATTATAATTATATATAAGATAATGTTATTATAATTTATAACATAAATTTTAATCTTAAACATGAAAATTTCTTTGATCATATGTTTTAAACATAAAAAATATATATTAAATACATTTTATGGCAGACTTCTTTTTTTTATTTTTTTTATTTTTACAGTAGATTTTTGTTTTCAGTTTTTGTTTTATAACAAATTTTACATAACAGATTTTTTTTTTTATAAAGCAGGCTTTTGTAAATAATAACATATTTTTAATAAAGCAGATTTTTTTTACATAACAGATTTTTTTTTAAAGCTTGTTTTTGTAAATAGTAACAGATTTTTAATAAAATATATTTTTTTAAAGCTTTTTTCTTTTTCTTTTTTTATAAACAGATTTTGTTATGACAAATTTGCATTTTATTAAAACCAAAAAATTAGACCATAACGGGTAAAACCGGAAGTAAAGATTTAAGAGGGTAACTATTGCCTAATCGATTTTTAAAAATGCAAAACCGGTACATACCGGTTCGGTCCTAAATTTTGTTTAAAATAGGACTGACCGGACTGGTTACACCCCTAGACAAAAGGATTTCAAGAATTCAATCAGGTCCACAAGTGAAAGGAGGAGAACAAAAATTACATGTATTATGTACAATGATTATGTGGAAGAAACCTAGACCCCTCTTAATCGGGTTGTTAAAGATTCCTGTTTGGATACAAAGATAATTTCATCTCATCTCATCATTACAATTTTTCTAAATTTTCACACAAAATATAATAAACAATTCAACTTTTTCAAATCCCAAAATAATAATAATATTAAAAAATAATTTTCTAACAATATTTTATTTAACTCATATAAAACCATCTCATCTCATCTTACTATCCAAACGAGTGTATATGTACTCAGCTCCTAACTAGTGTCTTTCTATACTAGAAAAGCTGATGCGCCATAAGTTGATTCAAATTAGCAGTTAACTCAAGCAGCTCAAATGATCTATCATAGATCTTGGCCAAGACAAACCAAAGTTAGAGAATGTAATTTAGATGATTAAATCATCATTTTCTATTAATTTAAACTTTTCAAGTAAGTGTTGGTTTAACATGGTATCTGTGCAATGGTTTCGGAGAACTCTAAGGCCTCGTTCGTTTAAATACAGAAACAGTTTCATCTAATCTCATCTCATCATTACAATTTTTTCAAATTCTCACACAAAATATAATAAATAATTAAATGTTTTCAAATCTCAAAACAATAATCATATTAAAAAATAATATTATAATAATATTTTATTCAATTTTCATCTAAAACCATCTCATCTCATCTCACTATTCAAACAGGGCCTAATTAAAACTCATTTACCTCCCATTTAAAATATCAAATTCATTTTCTAGTTAATACGAGGCTTTGGATGCTATTTGACCCCACATGCCAACGATGAATTTATCATCTCCTAAGAGTTTAAATTTTTTAGAGTTTAACTTTTTTAGATAAGTATGATTTATCTCAAAGAATGAAATATCATGAGATTTTTCGGAATTAATTGCAAATCATGCTTGCTCTCTAGTATTGGTTTTTCCCCTTTGAAGTCCTTTAAGCTAGTGCATTGCGTACGCCCGTGCTTGCTCTCATGATTTATTTTCTAGCCGATCTGCACTGCTTATTAAATTTTCATATGATGCGCCATTTGTACTAACTGTAGATAGCAAAGCTCCTGATCTGTTGTTATAACAATATACTTAATGAAAAGAACGATCTCGGTCATGATAGTTTATATCTCAATGTTGCTGGTGGAAATATTGTTTTCCAGGCAAACAAACACCATCAATAGCACCCACCAAGAATGAAGATCACAGCTTGGAGAGACTACAAGTCAGTCAATAGTACTCTGTATACATAGTGGAAAATACAAAAGCTTGTACACAAACAAAATTTATTACTTCACACTATATTTTTTTTCACAAACCAGAAGCGAAGCAACACTAAAGAACATATTACACTTTATATAAAAAGAAAAAAATGTAGACCTGATATGGTAATTGATGATATCTCTCACGCCTAATTAGTGTTTAGCAGGATAAACTGTGACAGTTTGGAGTTCACGCATGGTTTGGGATTCAGATGCCGTGATATGGTTTTTACGGATTCTTTTGAGGACATCTTCAGCTCTACTGTCAACTTTTGTAAAACCCAAGCCCTGACCAGTTCTCACCAAAGGAACATTACGGCGTCGTTTTCAGGTAAGGCTTCGTTTTTCCTTTTTTTTTTCTTTTCCTCCGACGGTTTCTTCCACTCTCCCTCTCTGATTTTCAGTTTTTGCTTGTTCCGAATCTCACTCCCACTATTTCATCAACTTCTCTACCGCATCTCTGTTTTCTCCGCTTTCAAAAAGAAATTCACTCTCATCAGACTCTCTCCCTGATCACCCTCACATCAGTTTCTCACCATCGCCCCCAAAGCCCACGGACCCAGACCATAAGACAACGCACCTCGACAAGCAAGCCGAATGTAAAAACTGCACCCACGCGTAGCAAACCACCACCGTCTTCGGCCATGCACGTTCCATACTCAGTCGCCTTAACCACGAAGCAAACCACCGTACTTGCACCACACTCACGACACCAACCACCGAGAACCACGTTGAAGTCAGCCCCTGTTTTGCTTCTCAAAAACAGAGCAAGTTCTTGCTCAAATCCTCCACCGAGCCACCCCTCCGTCGGCCTCTCATGCGTTTCTGCACCTCGTTACCACCTCTGTGCTCCACCGTCTACCTTGGCCAGCCACTACCATCACCTTTCCTGCACGGGCCAAGCCCCGCACGTTTGTTGCATGGTGCGTTCTCAACCCCTCCCCATCTCTCGGACTCTATCTTTTTCTTTCACGCTCTCACTCTCTCGCTTGCTCTCTCTCTCTCTCAGTGCGTAGATGCCCGGCCCGCCGGAGTTTGCACCTCAGCCGCCGAGTCCCGTCGCGGCTCATTTCTCTCCTGGTGAGCTTAATGCTGTCATGGTTATGTTTTGTATTTTCAGAAGTTTAATTTTTTTTTGTAACGTACTCACCAAAGCATCCATGCATTATGTGCATTTTTTTCCCAAAATGCCCCTAGTTATACGTTGGGCTTGTTTCTTTTAATTTATCATGTGAATGCTTCGTTTTAAGTATAAAATATTATTACAGAAGATAATTAGGGTTTTAAAGTATAATACTTTTATTATATTTTATAGTATTAAATTTCATAGTTTGATTTTAATAGTAAATAAGTTAGAATTTAATATCTTAGTCGAAGATATTACGTGGATATTGAGGAATTTGGAAAGTGATAGTATTTTTGGAGTTATGAGAATTTTAGGTTACGAGGTATTGTATTCCAAGTGTTATTACGAAGTAACTGTTCAAATTGGAGATTTATTCAAGTTGCATGAATTTTCTATAGGTGACAATTGATATTCGTTTGGCAGTATTGCATGTGAAGATTTTCTAAAAAGCTAAAACGTCCAGGTAAGCGGGGTTCCTATGCTAGACTTTACACGAATTATTGAGACTAAGGTTGACTTTCTGAAAACTTTGCATATTTTGTGATGAAATTAGAACTTGAGAAAAACCAACCTCGGTCGCTTATTTGCATTACTCATGAAATCTGTACGAAAAAGAAAAAATGTTTCTGACATACATTGTGTAGACATGAGCTAAATTTTGTCATTCTGTCTCTGAAATCTGAAAAGAGCAATATTGAGAATCTAAAAAATTGTGCATTGATTTAGAGAGATGCTCTGACTTTTGTTTTCAATATGTGAAAATGCTCTTATTATGTTTCGGTACTCTGTTTTGTTTTGATATGGCATCTAAAAACCTTTGGCATGGTGTACTGATTTTGTATCTGACTCTGTCTCTGCTCTGCTCTGTTATGCTCTGCTCTGCTCTGTTTGGGTTGGTACTAACTTCTCTGTCTCTGAGTGCACCCACTTTGGAAACAAAGTGGTTTTATTGTGGTATTTCCTGTGTGCACACTCGGGGCTCCGAGAGTAATAAGGGAAAGATTTCACCTCTGTCTCTGTCTGGTTTGGCCACTGGGGTTAGCACAACCCTACCACGGGGGTGAAACATGGTCTCTACTCTGTGAGATGCTCTGTTTTGATGTGATGATGATACTCAGGTTATGTTATGCCAAAGTACTCTGGATTTTTTTTGACTTAAAACCATCGATCGGTTACGTTTGAAAACATGTTTTGTTCTGCATGATAACTCTTGAAAATATTTTGTTCTGCATACTGTACTTTGTAAGTGTTCATGTTTGCAAGCTAGCATATGTCCCCTGTTTACTGAGTTGTTGATAATTCACCCCTTATCTCCACAATATTTTTCAGATACCTTGGATACTTCAGCGGAAGTTCAAGAATAGGAAGCATGGGTAAGCTATGTGAGCATAGTGTACAAAGAGCGTACTTGTTGTTGGAAAATTTTATTGAATAGTTTCGTTTTGCTTTGTTGACTTAGTACTTTGCAAAGTTGGCATTTTTTTTTTAGACTTTGTCGTATTCGTAGTTAATTATTTTTGGAGTAGATGGTTTAAAATAATGAGGTCTATGAGTGATTAAGGAATTGGAGTTTATATTTGAACAACAAGATATGATTTTATGTGTTAGGGGTAACTCTCCAACCCGTCTAGGACCGGAGCGTTACAACTTTGGGGTCTCCCACCATGTCGTATCTCTTGTCATAATCGCTGGGTGGATAAACCCTTCGTGCACTCCCTAGTTCTTCCACCACTGAATCGTCCCCTCCCTGAGACCTCCTAGGTTTGAAGGCACTGAGAAGAGAGAAAAAACCTGAAGATTTTTTCTGCCTGTAGTTTCCCATTTGAGTTCTAATGAATACAAACACAGCTTTGTTTGGTGAGAAGAAACTTTGAATGTGTTCACTTGGGTTTTCCGAGAAGGGAAGCTTCTGTATTTATAATGATCCAGTAGTGGAGAATCTGCAGTTTCGAAGTAATAGTGGCAGACCGATATGTATGGTTGGGATCAAATGGCCGCCATGTTATTGTTAATTTGGTCGTAGAAGTTGGGAAAAACGTATCTCGCGGTGTCCGTTGTTTTCACGATTTTGAATGAACAGTGGGGGTAGTTCAATTTGCCAATGTTTTGGGATCTTTCCCAGCACTTGCATACTTGCTTCTGCTTTGATTGCATTGATCTCTTCCATGATTTTTACTGGAGAATTCTATTCAGGAGATTTCAAAACAACCTACGCCAATCTTTATTGAAAAATCATAAACGCGCAAACCTTTTGAGACTTCTTTTACATTCCCTTTCACAATTATGTTTTAAATAAAGGTAAAATAATTTATAAAGTGATGATAAAAGCATCACCATTTTATAAAAATAATTTTATTACTATTCACTAGTTATTTTGTTATTATTTATAGATATTCTAAGATATTTAAGTCTCGAAACTGTTAGAATGGTGGCTTGATTTCTTGTTGAAAACGTTATTCTAGAGATTTGGCTTGATTGTGGCTAGACCCTAGCTTGAGCGAACTTTAGACAGACTATTCGCTCGACAGTCCACTCTAGTAAATCCCAGATAGATTGTTTACTCGACACTTGCTCAAGCGAATGTTCGTCAATTAGGGTTCTTGCATCGTTAAGTATAAATACATGCATTTTTTCACAATATTGCTTGGTGTTGTAGCCAAAACAAAGATAAAAGCGAGTGAACTCCTTCTGTGAGATTTTGAGAGCTCATTGGGCATACTAAGACTTTTGGGATTAAGGAGTGATTTGTGATTTCTTTCTTGTACTCCATTTTTTGTGATAGTGAATTCCTTGGGACCAAATCCGCCAGTGGACGTAGGCTTCTTCAAGCCAAATAACGTTAATCTTGGTGTTTTTTGAATGATTGTCAAATTTATTTTTGTTTGCTTATGCTATTATATATACTTCAAATTAGCTGCTGATAACCAGTTAATCCAAACAAACTGGTATCAAAGCGTCATGCTCTGTGGAAGATCTTAAGGGATGGCTATGTCAAAGTTTGAAGTAGAGAAATTCGATGGTCAAAATACTTTCAGTCTATGGCGCATCAAGATGAAGGTTTTGTTACGACAACAAGGCTTGACAAGAAAAATTTAACAAAAAAAATGTTAAATGTCACTACTGTCATATGTTTGATCATTACGATCATTACAAGAATGAGTGTCCTAGATTGAAGAACAAGGAGGAAGGTAAAAGGCCCTCCAATGTAGTTAGCATTGAAGAACAATTTAACAACTCTGATATTGTCCTAGTAGTCAGCGGCTCTAGCGGCCTTTTTGGTGACAAGTGGGTCATTGATTAGTACGTTCCATATGTGTCACGGGAGATATTGGTTCAGTACCTATAAATCAGTTAACAATGATTCCATTTTGGTTGGGAATGATATAGCTTGTGATATTGTTGGGATCAGTTCAGTCAAGATTAAGATGTTAATGGAACTATTAGAACTTTCCTAACATTAGGCATATTTCCATCTTTAAAGAAAAATCTTATATCTATGGGCATTCTTGACTTTTTTGATTATCAGTATTCAGCTAAAGGTAGAGTCATTCGAGTCTACAATGGCTCTTTGGTGCTAATGACAGGGAATAAGACTAATGGTTTGTATTTTCTTCAGGGCAGTATAGTGATTTGTATAGTTGTAGTATCATAAACGATCCAGATTCCAACATCACTTGAATGTGAATGAGAAGGGTATGGTTATCTTGAGTAAACGGGTTTACTGAAATGAGGTCCATCTTTTTGTTATTCATCCAAAGGTGGTGTTCGGTATTTACTCATATCTTTTGATGACCATTTGAGAAAAAGTTTGGGTTTATTTAGTTTTAATTTTTGTTTTGTAATTTTTTGATAATCCTCAAACATTGGAAGGTTTTGATTGAGAATATGACAAGCAATAAGGTAAAGCTACTTTGCACTGACATTTAAGATGGAATTTTGATATTGTCAAGTACCATACATTTGAGTCCACTTCACAGAAATAGGGTAGCTGAACCGGAATGAATTGGACTCCTGTGTGAGAGCCTGTAATATACTTTTGGTATGCCAGGCTTGTCTACAAATTTGAGTAAAGCGGTCAACACAGTTTGCTATTGGGTGAATCATTCTTCTTTCACAGTGTTTGCTGTCTTCCACAACAAAGGTGAGCAGGGTTATAACAAGAAGATGGAGTTGCTGGGAGAGCTTCAAAATAGAGTGCATGTGGTAATCTAGATCATGCTATTGGAAATAAGCATGATTCTGATATTCATATTGGCGCACAATGAGAGTAAGTCTACAGTTTCGTTTGGTAGATAGAGGAGACAGTTTGGCCACCTTCAGGACATGCTCATGTAGACTTTGTGGTGTACTTACTTTGGCAGAGAGTACTGGCTATTAGCCTTCCGTGTGCATGTATTCAGAAGTCGTTGTTCAAGTAAGCAGTCTGTATAGTGGTATGTTACTTTTGTGTGAAGAGGTTGAATCTCTTCGTCAGGACCAAACTTGTGATTTGGTCAAATTGTCTATGGAGATGAAGACTTTTGGGTAGAAATGGGTTTTCAAGAGATCGGCGTTGTGTGTCCCGTTTGGGAGTTGTGGAAGAGTTTTGTTTTTCAATCTTTGGTGGGCATCTTTGTTGTCAAATGGTGAAATTCAAGTTGGTGAAATTTATTTTTGTTCAAGCTTGATGGAGTTCAAACCAAGGTGGAGATTTGTTAGAATGGTGGCTTGATTTTCTGTTGAAAATGTCATTCCAGAGACTTGGCTTGACTGTGACTCGACCCTAGCTCAAGTGAACTTTAGACAGATTGTTCACTTAACATCCGCTCAAGTGAACTCCAGATAAATTGTTTACTTGACATCCGCTCGAGCAAACACTAGGCAGATTGTTCGCTAAACACCTCACTCGATGAATGTTGGTAAATTAGGATTCTTGCACTGTTAAGTATAAATACATGCATTTTTTAACAGTATTGCATAGTGTTGCGGCCTGAACAAAGAGAAGACAGAGAGAGAGAGAGAGAAAACTCCTTTTATGAGATTTTGAGAACTCATTGGGTGTATTGGGACTTTTGGGATTAATGAGTAATTTGTGATTTCTCTCTTGTACTCAATTTTTTTTTTATAATGAATTCCCAATTGAGACTGACTCCACCAGTAGGCTTGTTCAAGCTGAACTACAAAAATCTTGGTGGTGTTTTTTGTGTGATTGTCGACTTTTTTTTTGTTTTTGCTCGCTTCTGCTATTATACTTCAAATTAGTCGCTGATAACCAACTAATCCCAGTAAAGTGACCCTTAAATCTGTATTAATATGTGATGTTATAGTTGGAAACAGTACGAGAGAAAATGTAGACAAGGAATAAACAAGTTACGGAGTACCGTGAATCATGAAGGAATAAAAAGAAAAAAAGAAAATGTTAACAAGGAATACGTGACTCCTACGAGAAAGGAGAAAGGGTTACTGGGAATGAAGGCCAAGGAGTACTGAAAGGTTGAGAACAACATGTACCGTGTACAATAATTGTCCGCAAGAAATTACCTAGACCCCTCTTGATGGCCGCCGGGTTGTATAAGATTCTAAGTTCTACATGTTCGGCTCCTAATTGGTATTTTTCTATATGGGAAAAGCTGTAGCACAAGTTAATTCAAATCACCAACTCAAGATAGTGTCCACTTGTCTTAAGTTGTAGGTTTGGTTTGGCTGTGTTTTTCCGCTTGTGTTTTTATTCGAGGATAGTGTTCTTGTATTCAAGGTTTTCTTTTGCCATAAGTGATGGTTTTAATAAACTCCGGAGTTTCCGTTAAATAAAAATTAAAAAAATAGCAACTCGGATAGCTCAAATGCTCTATCATAGATCTTAGCCAAGCCAAACCAAAATTAGAGAACGTAACTTAGATTATTAAAATCATCTCTGTTAGTTTAAGCTTCTGAGATTAGTGCTAATTTAACATGGTATATGTGCTGCGGTTTTGAGTTCAAGTGAAAATATTAAATTCATTTTCTAGTACAAGGGTCCACGTGTTTTGATTGATCCTGCATGTAAACAATTGGATTCATCATTTCTTATTAGTTTAAACTTTTGACATAAGTAATAATGTCATATCAAGGGATTGCTGTGAATTAATCCCAAATCATGCTTGCTCTGCAGGTTTTTTTCCCCTCTGAAGTGCTCAAGTCAGTGAACTGAGCACATGCTTGCTCTCAATTCCTCTTCGAGTATTCTTGTATATGCTCAAGTAATCATTGAGGAGTCGATCAATGGTTGTTTTAAAATTTGTATATTCCTCCATTTGTAGTAACTGCAGCTAGCAAAGCCTGCTCGGTTCATACAACAATATACTTGCTGGGAAGAATGATCTAGGCCATGGTAGTTTATATCCCAAGGTTGCCGATGGAGATCCTGTTTTCCAGGGAAACAAACACCATCCATAGCACCCACCAAGAATAAAAGTCGCTCAATATTCTGTATATATAGTGGAAAATACAAAAGCTTGTACAGAAACAGAATTTCGTATTATTACTTCACAATATCTCGATTCACAAACTAGTAGCAACACTGAAGAATAGATTAGACTACATATAGAAACAAATAAATGTAGAAGTGATTTAATGATTGATGATATATATCACGCCTTAGCTTTTAGCGGGATAAACTGTGACAGTTTGGAGTTCTCCCATGACTTGGGATTCAGATGCCGTGATATGGTTTTTACGGACTCTTTTGATGAAATCGTCAGCCATACTGTCAACTCTGTGGTCTCCAATCATGCCGTGTTTCTTGTCATAATCGCTTGGATAAACCTTTGGTGCACTCCATGGTTCATTCGCATCATAGCGTGGAAATACCTTTCGTGCACTCCCTGGTTCTTCCACCACTGAGTCTTCCCCTCCCCGAGCCCTCCTAGGTTTGAAGGCACTGAGAACAGAGAAAAAACCTGAAGAGTTTTTCTGCCTGTAGTTGCCCATTTGAGTGCTTTTGAAAACAAACGTAGCTTTCAAGTTCAAAGAGCGTTTGGTGATGAGAAGAAACTATGAATGTGCTCACTTGGGTTTTCCGAGAAGGGAAGCTTCTGTATTTATAGCAGAGAAGATACCCTTCTGATATAATGATCCACCCTGATGTTCGAAACAATATGTATGGTTGGGATCAAAGGGCCATGTTACTTTTGTTTGTCAAAGTTGGTAAAGAAAGCATCTTTCTGGTGGTCCGTTGCTTTGAAAATTGACCGAATACTGTTTTGGGATTTTTCCCTGCAGTTGCAGGCTTGCTTCTGCATTGACTGCATCTTTTCATGCCAAACCTTTTCTTTGTTCACTTAACTCTTAAGTTAATTTGGTGAACCTGCCTGATTCCAATTCGTTTCATTCTTGTACATCTTGGTCTTCTTTCTTCTCCTTTCTTTCTCTCTTTTACAAACCAAATTATTTTGCCGAATGGTCGATTCTGGGAAGTATTTGAGACTCTGATATTGCATACACAGTGTTACCATATGAAACAATGAAAGATAGAAATTAAGTAGAGAGAACTGCCGTTTGTATATTTTACAAAAGAAAGCAATGGATGCTTGGCTGGCGTTTATTTCACGATGTGTTTCATGATTTTACTAAATACTGCCAATGATTTTGATATTAGAAAATTTGATGGTGGATTTATAAGCTATAAATTAAGTGAGAGGACAATAGAAAAATCTAAGAGATATCGTTTTTTACCTTAAAGTGTATTCTTTCTACGCTCACATTGCATGCAAGCTGTCTGCCTTAAAGTAGGGATGATCAAACTCGGGATAAAGAACATTATTTCTCATATCTTGATACTAACCATACGAGGAGGGTGTAGACTTTCCTCCAACAGGTGGAGGGCCTAACACAGTAAAATGTATTTCAGAAATAATGTGAAATCAAGATAACTGTTCGGCGATTCGGATCAAGCAGCTGGAGGGGCTAAATGTGTTAGTTCTTCACCAATTTCGTGAAGGAAATCAAGACTTTCTCGTTCGTCAGGGTGAGCAGGAGCATAATTTTTGTTACGAGGATTCTAGGGAGTTGCCACGTTTTTTGAAGGGTATTATTCGGCTTGACAAACTGGTTATTTCGTTTTGTTGGGTTTTGGTGATGTATTTATTTTGTGAATGTTGGGTATTTTTTGTGTCATGTATTGGTTTGATTTTCTTCCGTCTTAAGTGACGGTTTTTAATAATATCTAGGGGTGCCATCCTCTTAAAAAAAAAAAAAAACTGTTGCTGACATTCAAAGAAATGCATGATAACAAAAGGCATCACAAAGTCATGTAATCTTTCTTTTAAGGACAATGCTACATGTCCCGTTTTATTTTCCCGTTTTCATTTCCCGCTTGAGGTGGATACCCCACCTGGCACAAGTCACTTTTGCTTTTCTTACCTTTTTACTTTCTGAAACAAGGTCAGCCCATTTTACCCATTCATCCCTTGACCTCGCATGCAAAAACATCTCCTCCAGTTCGCATTTCGCACGTCTCAATTCTGACTTGTTTTTTCTTATCGCAAAGCCCTCCAATATGTATTAAACTTCATTGTAACATCCAACCACAAGGGCCTGATATTCTTTAGGACTTCACACCAAATCACTTTGAGAATGGAGAGTGGTCTAGTGGAGGGATTTGCCCCAAAACGCACCAGAAAGAAGGTGAGATTGAATTGAAGGACTTGAACAGGTTTTTGCGAAAAAATAGAACTTGAGGAGTTTGAGAAGGTAGCACTCGAAGCTTCCAGAAATTACGTGAACCTTAAACTCTTGACCTCACCTTGCTTTTGTTATTGCGGCCTGATGGGCATCCAGGCGTACAGAGAGTTCCATCCATTTGCAGGAGACAAAAACGCAAAAGTTCAGACCGACTGTTTGCATTGGTGCTTACCTGGGCCAATAGACTCTTGGAATGACGTGATAATGGAGATGGTTGTAAATGGTTAAGAATTCATCCATAGTTTTGATGCATGAAATCCATATTCAACCATTTCAGGCTATGAGAAAATGGAGGGCCGATGCAGGGGAGATGAGGGAGGAGAACTTAGTGAATGAGATCGGTCAGAGATGGAGGTGGAGCAAGTCGGAGATTGAGACATGCGAAATGCGAACTGAAGGAGATTTTTTTTTTTGCATGCGAGGTGGAGGGATGAATGGGTAAAATGGTAAAATGGGCTGACTTTGTTTCAGAAAATAAAAAGATGAGAAAAGCAAAAGTGACTTGTGTGACAGGTGGGGTATCCACCTCAAGCGGGAAATGAAAACAGGAAAATAAAACGGGACATTTAGCATTTTCCTTCTTTTAATCAAGGACCATTAATTCATGTGGTGGCTCATGTATTTAACCTAAAGAACTTTCTTAACAGCTGGATAACAATATGCTTTCCAACTCATTGCCCAACGTTTATAACACATTTAAATTTTTTAATTAAAACTGGATTTTCCCCTTTTAAATTATATTTATAAATAATGAGAAAAAAAGGGCCTCACAGAATGGTTTTACAGTTTGCAGAAAAAAGAAAATAAAAGTAAACAAATATTCTTAAGCTTTCAGAAATATCTCCGACAGATTTATAATTTAATCAGTAACATCATGGCAAAGACATGGGATTCCTTTGTCATTATTGATGAAAAGGCTATGAGAGCAATTCTTTTTAGTGGAGTACAAAAGCAAAAGGACGGACGGACGGATTTGAAGGGTTTAAAACAATCAGCACTTGTTCGAGGCAGCATATAATAAATACAAGAAAACCTGAAAAAAGAAAGCTGTGACAAGGGATCTGAGGAAAATTAGGATTTTTGCCAATTTAGATGGTTACCATTGCATACAGCTAGACAAGTACAACAAATGTGCATGCATGCATGCAATAAGTAGTACTTTGTCATCATGTAAAAAGAGATCAATGCAACAGCATGGTCCAGGACTGGTTGCCTTAATTTCAAAATCAGCGGAAACGGTCTGGTTTCGATTCTATACTTTTTAAAATCGAATCAGATCAGTTCTTAGTTATAATTAATTTATATATTTAAAATTAATTTTTTTCTATTATATAAGATTTATATATATAATATATATAATAATATAAATTATAATTATATATAAGATAATATTATTATAATTTATAACATAAAATTTTAATCTTAAACATAAAAATTTACTTGATCATATGCTTTAAATATAAAATATATATATATATTAACAACATTTTATGGTATTTATTTATTTTTTACAACAGATTTCTATTTTCAGTTTTTGTTTTATAGTAGTTCTTTTATAGCATTTTTTTTTTATATAACAGATTTTTTTTATAAAGCAGATTTTTATAAATAGTAGCAAATTTTTTAATAAAATGGATTTTTTTAAAACATTTTTTTTATAAACAGATTTTCTATGATAAATTTGTATTTTATTAAAACTAAAAAATAGACCTGAACCGGTAAAACCGGAACAAACGATTTAGGAGGTTAACCGATATGTAATTGATTTTCGAAAATGTAAAATCGGTGCATACCAGTTCAAACCTAAATTTTGTACAAAATCAGATCAAACCAGACCAGTTACACCCTAGGAGAAAGGATCTTCAAGGTCAAGAAGTGAAAGGAGGAGAACAAAAATTACATGTTTATGTGCAATGATTATGCGGTAGAAATCTAGACCCCTCTTAATGGGGTTGTTAAAGATTCTATCATGTTTGGATATAGAGATGGTTTCATCTTATCTCATTTCATCATTACAATTTTTTTTTTTAAATTTCTACTCATAATATAATAAACAATTTAACTTTTTCAAAATTTCAAAATAATAATAATATTAAAAAATAATATTCTAACAATATTTTATTCAATTCATCTAAAATCATCTTATCTCTTCTCACTATCCAGACGAGTGTTATGTACTCGGCTCCTAAATGGTGTCTTTCTATACTAAAAAAGCTGCTACACCATAAGTTCATTCAAATTAGCAGTTAACTCAGGTAGCTTAAATGATATATCATAGGTCTTGGCCAAGACAAACCAAAGTTAGAGAATGTAATTTAGATGATTAAATCATCATTTTCTATTAATTTAAACTTTTCGCGTAAGTGTTGATTTAGCATGGTACCCATACAATGGTTTTGGAGAACTCTAGACCTTGTTGGATACAGAAACGGTTTCATCTCATCTCATCTCATCATTACAACTTTTTCAAATTTTCGCACAAAATATAATAAACAAATCAACTTTTTCAAATTTTAAAATAATAATAATATTAAAAAATAATATTATAATAATATTTTATTCAACTTTCATCTAAAACCATCTCATCTATCTCACTATCCAAATGGGGCCAAAACTCATTTTCCTCCCATTTCAAATATCAAATTCATTTTCTAGCTAATACGAGGCTCTGGTTGATGCTATTTGACCCCACTTGCCAACGATGAATTTATCATCTCCTAAGAGTTTAAATTTTTCAGATAAGTATTGTAAGGGAAGGTCCTTCCTAGAAGGACCCGGGCCCAGGCCCAGAAAGGGTAGGCTGTGAACCCGTATAAGGAAAAGACTAAGCCTAGGAAGGATAAACCGGGGACCTTGGCCCTTAGGCCAGGGGACTAGAGATTAGTGTCTCCAGCTCGGAAGGCCTTTCAACACGAACTCGGGGAACCAAGTAGAACATCCCGGAATCGACAACCAGTCGAGCCCTATCACAACGCACAAAGCAGGACGTTCAACTACATGTGGACGGTAGCACGTGCCCGACCATGTGTTCAACAAACCTGAAGCACGCCACAATCAATGCCCATATCAAGGACACGGCGCGCAGCGGCACATCCCCCGTACAAAGAACGACTCGCCCATGACCTAACACCCTATGCTGGCAAGAGGATGGCTGCAGGATAGACCTAGTACGGCGCACGATCTCCCTTAAAACGCCTAGACTACAGATTGACACAGTGGCCGAGAAGAAAATGAGTGGTAGCAGGTATGAAACTTGATACACCATGATCTTCCTCGGTAGTAGAATCCAGATCAGGTATAAATAGGAGCTACCCCTTCTGCAGGGGCAATCTCTCTCTCTCTCTCCAATAACTAATTTCCTTTGCATTTTTGAACTTTATCCTTAGAGCTATCACTGAATTTGGCATCGGAGTGACCCTGGAAATCACCGAAGTCTCTTCCTCTCTTAGTTGCAGGCGACGTGAAGTTTGGACCCTCATGGTGTTGCTTCGGCTGCGAAACACTACATCAACAAGTATGATTTAACTCAAAGAATGAAATATCATGAGATTTTTTGGAATTAATTCCAAATCATGCTCGCTCTCTACTGGGTTTTCCCCCTTTGAACTTTGGAGTCCTTAAGCCAGTGCATTGCGTTCGTGCTAATTGCTCTCATTTATTTTCTAGCCGATTCACACTGGTTATTTTAAATGTTTCATATGAAGTCATTTGTACTAACTGTAGATACCAAAGATCCTCCATTGTTATAACAATATACTTAATGAAAAGAATGATCTAGGTCATGATAGTTTATATCTCAAGGTTGCTAATGGAAATACATTTTCTAGGCAAGCAAACACCATCAATAGCACCCACCAAGAATGAAGATCACAGCTTGGAGAGACTACAGTCTACAAGTCAGTCATCAATACTCTGTATATATAGTGGAAAATACAAAAGCTTGTACACAAACAAAATTTATTACTTGACACTATTTTTTTTCACAAACCAGAAGCGAAGCAACACTAAAGAACATATTACACTTCATATAAAGACAAAAAAATGTAGACCTGATATGGTAATTGATGAAATCTCTCACGCCTAATTAGTTTTTAGCGGGATAAATTGTGACAGTTTGGAGTTCGTGCATGGTTTGGGATTCAGATGTCGTGAAATGGTTTTTACAGACTCTTTTGATGAAATCTTCAGCTCTACTGTCAACTTTGTGGTCTCCAACCATGCTGTGTCTCTTGTCATAATCGCTGGGATATACCTTACGTCCACTCCCTGGTTCATCCTCATAATAGCTTGGATAAACCCTTCGTGCACTCCCTAGTTCTTCCACCACTGAATCGTCCTCTCCTCGAGACCTCCTAGGTTTGAAGGCGCTGTGAAGATTTTTTCTGCCTGTAGTTTCCCATTTGAGTTCTAATGAATACAAACGCAGCTTTGTTTGGTGAGAAGAAACTTTGAATGTGTTCACTTGGGTTTTCCTAGAACGAAAGCTTCTGTATTTATAATGATCCAATAGTGGAGAATCTGCAGTTTCAAAATAATAGTGCCAGACCAATATGTATGGTTGGGATTAAATAGCCGCCATGTTATTGTTAATTTGGTCTTAGAAGTTGGCGAATGCAACTTCTTCGACCAAATTGGTAGAGCGGAGGACTGTAGTGGGTATTGCCTGTCAGACAATCCTTAGGTCACTGGTTCGAATCGGGCAGGTCGGATCTCTCTTCAATCTTCACTTTTGTTTGAGCTTGCAAAAATATGTCTTGTTTTTGTAAAAAAAAAAAAAAAAACATGTATTTATTTGTGGGCTCAAACAAAACAACTTTACTTCAGTTTTGGGCCTTTGCATTGGCTTGGTTAATCTAATCAAATTAGTAAACAATACACTCAATACCTTGTAATTATTTGTATATATAGTGGAAAATACAAAACCTTTTACACAACCCAAAATTCATAACAATTACTTCACACCATTTTGGCTCACAAAAAAAGTGTGCGAACCTGAAGAATACATTATATTGTAATGTTAAAATAGTTATAATATATGTAAGTTTCGCGCAGTCTTATTAAAAAAATAGAGTCCGCTGATTAATGATTAATTATGTGGTATTAATACTCTTAAGTATTTTAGGTTAAAAGAGTTTTATATGTTAAAATAAGAGTATCAATTAGATAATATGATTTAATTTTGTTTGACAAGTGAAATAATATTTTACATCTAATTAAATATAGATGCATTATGTTGTGAGGTTGACTTTTAAGTGGACTTACAATTGAGTCTTGGCCTAACACAGGAGTGAAGCCCATGAATATGAGAGTATGGGGCATTTTGCCACAAAAATTTGAATTGAGGCCTAATGGAAGACCACGTGCAGCACGCCTCATATGAGTCATATCTGATGCCTGACATCTCATTCCTCACGAGTCAAGTTTAATGAGTTCCCACTCCTCATGCTTATGTGCAACGTTTTGGGAGTGGAAGGAACGAAAAGGGCAGCAACTACTGCGCACATTTTGGGAGCTGCAGCTGGGACGTACAAGCGTGAAGTTGGAGGTAGGGGTGAAAAACTGACCATTCAGTTCGGTTTTGTACACAAATCGAAACCGACCGAAACCGATGTTTTAGGGAAGAAAACCAACTTTGTAAGGGGTAAAACCGGCCGGTACGGTTGCCGGCTGGTTCACAGTCAATTTGGCGGTTCATTGGAAATCAGTTGCGTCTCTTAAAAAAAAAATTGCCCAAAGTAGCCATTCAATCCAACTAAGGAACCACCAAATTTAAAAATCCAGAAATAAAGATCGTAAACAACAGAATCATCAATGAAGAAAATAAAAATAACACTAGACAAAAAAAAAATTATCTGGAGAGTGGAGAGGATGAAATGAGGGCCAGGGGGACGGCCGATGCCGATGTCGATGCCACTAGAGAGGATGTTAGGGTTACATAACAACTAACACATACAGATGAAATACTTGAAACAAAGGGAAGTGGAAGGCTGCGCTGCCGCGGACGCTTGAAAGGATGAGTCGGTGCGCCACTAGAGACTGAAAGGACTGAGTGCTAAGAGTGAGGGCGAAACAACGAAATGAGAAGAGACTGATATTAGGGTTGTTTAAACCCTAGGCAGAAACGGCGTCGTTCCCTTTTTTTTTTAAACTGCATAAGAAAAACGATGTCGTTTCACCTATTTAAGGGAAACATAATAGTTTTAGAATGGATTATATGTATAAAAAAATGGTTTAAGACGTCGGCCGGTTCAACGGTTTTCCATTGGTTTGAACCGGCTGACATCAGTTTTGATAAAATTCCACTGTCTGCCGACTGATTCTGAACTCGGCCGGACGGTCTGAGTCGGTTCCGGGCGGTCCTTTGATTTCTTGTATTGCCCTAGTTGGAGGCACGAATGTTTTGCGAGAGAGATTCGCACAAGTAGAGGGGCAATTCTTCATATATGTATATATATATATATGTATATATATATATATATATATATATATATATATATTCAAGCTAGTTTTTATTTTAATATACATTCTAGATTTTTATTTTTCCTGCTTTTGTTTAGAGAGGCGATTTTGGTATTTTAGGGTTTATTTTCTTTTGAACTTTTTATTGTTTTAAGATGATAATCAGCTAAGTTTTACAACTTGGATTACGGCAAACACTTTCTTTTATTTGCATTTTTGCCAGATTTCTATAGATTTCAAATTTCTTATCTTGCTTTGTTTTAGACCAAGTTTGGGGAAAAGGATGTTGGATAGATTCTCTTGCTCTTATTCTTTTTCTGTTGTTGACATGAGGCACAACAGACCCTTGAATTAATCAAGATTTCTATTAGCCAAATGTTATAGTGAGATTGGTTGATGCTTTAGTGAGGATATTTTGTGTTAAGAACCGGCACATATACTTTGAGTGTATACTGTTTTTAATCTGTGATCTGTTAACACCTTGATTGGGTTAATAGAAGATAAGTAGTACCCATAATTCTTGTGGAGTGTAGAAACAAAGGAAGCTTAAAACCGGGACCCAAGTGTTTGTTAAATCATTTTTTTGGAACTGTTATTTTCAACTTTATATTTAAAAATTCTGTTTGTTACTTGTATGAATTGGAATTACAGTTTTTTTTATCGTTTAGAATTTAATTTTCTGCAGCTATTCCTTTTATGATTTAATCCATTTTTTTAAGATTTAGAAAACCAAGATCCTCAAAGCACAATCATATATTCCATTTTCATAAAATCTTTCTTTGTGAATATATTAAAATCCATTTTGCTCATTATTTATACATACATAAAAAAAAAATACAAAAACAAAGAATTTTATACTTCATTTTACTTCTTCACACTTCTCATACATCATCATACTTTCCAATTAAATTTTACAAATGCTTTGATAATTCTTTATCCCTGTGGAATACGATCTTGGACTTATCCTTGATACACCTTGACACTTCTATACTTAAAAGTACATTTTAGACCAAGTCATCCACTGTCAAAAAATAAATTTTTTTATGTGAGTCTCAAATTTATTCATTTTTTTAAAGGGATTAAGCGAAAATTGCTCACCTTAAAACTGTATAAATAATTTTTCTTATATTATATACATATATACGTAAGAACAAATAAACTTAGATCAGCTGATTTGATAATTGAGGATATCTCAAGCATTCACTTTTTTTGTCTTTTTGAAAAGAATGGGGAGGGGCGGACAATGTAGCTTCCCCTTCTGAATGTGACCATAAGGATCTCCACTCCTTCACTTTGTAGAGTGATGAGAAACAGAAAAGAAATGAAAAGTAACGGAATTCTGTTTGTATTTGCTTAATTGTAATGTGCAATACACAGTGCCTATTTATACACAAATGATAGGAATATCCTTTCTAATAGAATGGGACACGTATACAAGGGTAAAAAGTATTCTAGACTATTCCATCTACTTATTTGTTGAGGACGTTGTGTTGGTCTCTTCAACTGTGGCGTTATTGCTAATATGCCCTTGCGAGCCAAGCAGTCCTGGAAGTACTGTGAGGCTCGACCGAAGTAAACAAAATCGAGCAGTGGACAGTGGTTTGGTAAGAACATCTGCTATTTGATCTTTACTTGAGAGAAAGGAGACTTGCAAAGTCTTGTTATAAATGCGATCCCTTAAAAAGTGGAAATCAATATCAACATGCTTCGTTCGGGAATGCATCACTGGATTAACTGAGAGGTAGGTAGCTCCCAAGTTATCACAATAGAGAATAGGAGGCTTGGACAGAAAAATGCCCAACTCTGAAAGTAGAGACTTTACCCAAATGAGTTCACAGGTTGCATTAGCTAAGGCCTTGTATTCAGCCTCTGTGCTGGATCGAGCAATGGTTGACTGCTTCTTGGAGCTCCAACAAATCAAATTTTTACCATAGAACACACATAACCTCCCGTGGATTTTCTTTCATCCGGGCATCCTGCCCAATCGGCATCCGAAAAGGTAGACAGAGCAGGGGAAGAGGATGGTGTGATGAGTAAGCCATGATTCATAGTTTGCTTCAAGTAGCGTAATATGCGTTTTACCGATTGCCAGTGAGAGACAGAGGGTGCATGCATGAACTGACAAACTCTATTTACTAAGAAGGCTAAATCTGGTCTTGTAAATAGCAAGTATTGCAAGCTACCTACCACACTCCTGTAAAGTGATGGGTCTTCCATAGAGGTAGAGTCAAAAGCAGAAAGTTTAGTCGAAGGAGACATGGGGCTACTGACAGGCTTGCAATTAGCCATATTGGTTTTCTTCAGTAAATCAAGGATGTATTTTCTTTGAGAGAGAACAAGTCCTGTTTAGGTTCGGTGACACTCAATACCCAAAAAATAATTCAGAGGACCTAGATCTTTCCAAGGAAAATCAATACATAATGAGGAAACTGAGGATGAACAAACCCAGTGGGCTGAGACATAAAAACAGTTTCATCGAGAGAACCGTGCAAAAAAGCATTTTGCACATCTAATTGATGAATCGGCCATTGAGCAGAAATTGTAATAGAAAGTACCAACCTGATAGTTGTAGGCTTCACTACTGGACTAAAGCTTTTTGAATAATCCAGTCCCTCGAGTTGACTGTAGCCTTTGGTTACTAGTCGTGCTTTGCGTCGCTCGATCAAGCCATTAGAGAGGTATGTGGTTTTGAAAATCCATCTGCTTCCAACAAGGTTCTGAGAGGAAGTAGGACGAACTAAACTCCAAGTGTTATTGGAGAGAAGGGCATCAAACTCAACTTGCATGGCTTTCCTCCATTCGGGGAACTTGGACGCCTCAGTTACAGGAGGGTTAATCAGGGGTAGTTACCGCGGTGACATGAGCGTGAGGTAGTGGCCAAGCTATGGTTCCATCGGTTCGAATTTTAGGGAAGTGAAGGTGAGACTTGGATCGAGTTTGAATGTGATGAGCAGGGAAGGATCGTGATGGAGAAGAAGATGGTTCTGGAGATGTCGAGTGAACCCTTGACGAAGTGTTGGATGGATTGAGGGAGGTGGAAGATTCTGGAGAAATATGGAATGGGCTGAGGGTTGAGGGACTAGACCGTGAGTGAACTGGAGTTGGATTGGGAGAAGTGGGCCGTGGGCTTTGATCATTATAAGTAGATGAAATAACAGGCGTTGAAGTGCTGGGCCGTGAGTGAGCGGGAGATGGATGATATGAAGGAAGTTCAGTGGGCCGTATAAGAGTGACGGGCAGACTTGATGGGGTAGATGAAGTTGGATTGGAAATGGACTGTTGAAAAGGAAACACACATTCATCAAATAAGACGTCCCGAGACACATACATTCTGGAAATAGGAATATGAAAACAAAAATATCCATGGTGATTAGGACTATATCCAAGGAAGACAAAGGGAAGGGATCGATAGTTTATTTTATGTTTATTGTATGGTCTAAGATTAGGCCAGCAGAGACATCTGAAAGTTTTTAAAAAATGGTAGTCTGGGCATTTATTCCACAACATTTGAAAAGGTGATTTATTATTGAGCACAAGTGTGGGAAGTCGGTTAATCAAATAAATAGCAGTGGTAAAGGCATCGGACTAGTATTTTTGAGGTGAAAATGAATGAGCAAGAAGTGCTAAGCCGATCTCTACAATATGCCTGTGTTTCCTTTCAACGGATCCATTTTGAGAATGAGCATATGGACAAGATAAACGGTGTGAAATGCCAAAGGATTGTAAAACACTATTAAGAGATCGAAATTCGCCTCCCCAATCAGATTGTAAGGCACGTATTTTTGTATTAAGAAGTGTTTCAACATTTCGTTTGAAAGATAAAAAGACTTGAACTACATTAGATTTACATTTTAAGGGAAACATCCATGTAAATCTACTGTAGTCATCAACAAAAGAAAAGTAATAATGAAAACCACCCCTTGACAACATGGGAGCAGGACCCCAGACATCAGCAAACAAAAGTTGTAAAGGAGCTGGGGTCCGAGACTCAGAGGAGGCATATGGAGGTTGGTGAAGTTTGACTTGACAACAAGATAAGCATAACCCAGTTTTTGGAGAAGCCTTCACAGGTAGAGATAGTTGTGAAATTATGCATTGGACAAGTTGCATAGAGGGATGTCCTAAACGTACGTGCCACTGGAAAGAAGAGACTCGGGAAGTAGTGAGAGCCTGATGAGAAACTGGAGCAGCAGAGGGTAAGACGTACATGCCATTGCTAGTAGGTCCTTGGAGGAGTATTTTCTTGGTGCGAGAATCCTTCACATAGAAACAAGAGGAATGAAACTCAAAGAAAACAAAATTATCCTCATAAAATTTTTTGACAGAGATTAAATTTTTTGAAAGAGATGGAACATGATAAAGTTGAGAGAGAAGAAGATTTCCAAATGATGAAGGAACCGTGGTGCTGCCAACATGATGAATGGGTAGGGAGTTTCCATCGCCTATACGTACTTGCTCATTTCCCTTGTACTTAGATGGATTCAAAGACAGATTAGAAAAATTGTGAGTAAAATGATGAGTTGCAGCAGAATCGAGGTACCAATAATTATCAACAGACGATGCAGTGTCATTGAGAGAGGATGGGGTGGAAGTAAAATGGGCTGATTGAGAAGGAGGAGGTGGGGATTGATAGCTGTGATCAAATCTATAGTAGCATTGAAGAGCAGTGTGTCCGTGTCGGCCACACACTGGACAAGAGGGACGATTTGGAGTGAAGTGGGAGGGAGTGAACCGACCACCATTATGACCATGACCACGACCCCTGTAACCTCCTCTACCTCGAGATGAACCCCTGCCTCTATTACTGAAGTTTGTGGTATTTGTGCTAGTGGAATTAGCCGAGAACTCAGGGGAAGAGGTAAGTATGGTTTGCTGGTGGGTAAGTATGGTTTGCTGGTGGGAAAGTATGGTTTCATGGGTGAGAAGGTGGCTATAGACTTGAGATGGGGTGAGGGGATCAACACGGGTAGTGATTGAAGTAACCATAGAGTCGAAATCAGTGCCGAGGCCAGCCAACACATAAGTAATGAAATCAGTGGAGGTTAAGGTTTTACCAGATGCTGCAAGTGTATCTCGAATCAGTTTCACTTTTTGATAGTAATCAGCAACAGAGTGCGAACCTTTCTTGAGTGTTGTGAGTTGATACTGGAGTTGCATAATACGTGCTTGAGATTTGGACGCAAAGAGATCTTCCAAAATGGTCCAGATTTCTCGTGAGGTGGTAGCTTCGATGACATGTGCTATTAAATTTTCAGATAGTGAGGAAATAAGAATGGTCATGATGCCCTGATCTTG
Source organism: Cyclocarya paliurus (assembly GCA_029856935.1). NCBI lineage: Eukaryota > Viridiplantae > Streptophyta > Magnoliopsida > Fagales > Juglandaceae > Cyclocarya > Cyclocarya paliurus. The sequence continues at coordinate 32,887,671 of CM056949.1, forward strand.
CTGTTTCCAGGCCAAATATTTAGAACTTGGCTTTGCGGGATCAAGCAGAGTTGGGGTAGTAATGGTGCCATCGACGAACCCATAGGTGAGGTAAGGCATAAGTTGTGCCTTCCACAAAAGATAATTGTCATTGGTTAACTTGATAGTGATGAAATGGGAGGGAGAAGGGAGAGAAAATTTGGAAGAGGTCTGTTCCGCAGCCATAGGTGAGGTTGGACGTGAGTCCTTACACGGCTCTTGATACCATGATGAAAAACAGAAAAGAAATGAAAAGTAACAGAATTCTGTTTGTATTTGCTTAATTGTAATGTGCAGTACACAGTGCCTATTTATACACAAATGATAGGAATATCCTTTCTAACAGAATGGGACACGTATACAAGGGTAAAAAGTATTCTAGACTATTCCATCTGCTTATTTGTTGAGGACGCTGTGCTGGTCTCTTCAGCTGTGGCGTTATTGCTAATATAGCGGGATAAAGTCAGACAGTTTGGCTTTCTTCCATGGTTTGGAATTCGGATGCCGTGATACGGCTTTTACAAACTCTTTGGATGAATTTTTCAGCTTTACTGTCAACTTTGTGGTCTGCAAGCATGCCATGTTTCATGTCATAAACGTTGTGATATACCCTGCTTGGTGCATTAATCCGGCCTGCTTGTTCATTCTCCCTGTTTCGTCCACCTACCATTGAATCCTCACCTCCCCGAGCCCTCCTAGTTTTGAAGACGCTGAGAATTAGAGAGCAAAAACATGTAGATTTTTTCTGCCTGTACGTAGTTGCTCATTTGAGTACTATTTTTTAATGCTAATGCAGCTTTCAAGTTAAATGTTTTTTTACTTGGGTTTTCCGAGCAGGGAAGCAGCTTCTCTATTTATAGTCATCCAGGATTGGAAAATCTGCAGTCTCCAATATGTATGGTTGTTTGAGACCAAATTGTTACTGTTTCGACTTTCGAGGAACATCCAAAGCATTCATAACATATTAATATAATTCATACTATCTTGGATGCCGCATTCAGAGGTGTTAAAAGTTTGCAATAAAGCAGCCTGTGGGAAGGATTAGCTCTGAGCATTAATTAAACCACACAAATCCTACTACTTCACCAACTTACAGTAATAAACAGAAATTCTAATGAATCGTCACATGAGTTTAATTTCTAAAGCCATGGTCGTAATTGAAGATAGAATCTGTCACAACGTACAGTTTGTTCTTCCTCGATCATCTCTCTTGTTTCTGCAGTGCATTGACAAGGAATTAGCCAGATGATTTGAGTTCATGAAGATGTTTCTTCTTTTGGCCGTATTTCTGGGACAGATTTATTAATTCCTTTCCCAACTATTAGAAAAAGGAAAAAAAAAATATTTGTAGGAGAGGTCGAATCTGAGTTTTTAGATTAAATAGTACGGAATTGTTGGACTAGAAGCTAGGCAAGCAATCGGAACGGTGGAAATTTATCGGACCATAAATGATATTTAAGGCCCCGTTTCGATATAAAAATAATTTCACCTTTTCATTATAATTTTTTTAAATTTTTATACAAAATATGATAAACAGTTCAATTTTTTTAAATTTCAAAATAATAATAATATTTTATTTAACTTTCATCTAAAACTATTTCATTTCATCTCACAATTCAAACGAGGTCTTGTCTTATAATGCGTAAAGTTATGCTTATTCTTTTTTTTTTAAATGGATAAATTTAAAATTTATGTAAAAAAATAATTATTTTTTTAATAATAAACTCAATTTTTTTTAAGAAATGCCTAAAACTTATCCACCCTAACATGTAAGAGTACAATACATTTCACAATATATATTTTTAAAAAGATATTTTTATAAAGTGATGTTATTTTTATAAGTTATTTTATAAAAACATCCGTTATTTTAAAATATAATTGTGTTGTTTTTATAATATTTTGTAAAAAATATCGCGTGTTTATAATTTTTCAACATGCAATATTACTTTTTGATTGACTTAAATCGTACGTACTATCAATTCGTTGTGTTTATGTAACGGTGACAAATAAAGGACGGAAATATTATAGGGATCAAAATTCGAAACACTTCCACACCTTCAGATATGGAAATGCTGTTGGAAAAATTCCTTGGTGATTAATCTTTGACAAGACTTACCGTTCAATCATGGTAAGGGATATGTGTAGACAGAATATTACCAATTCAAACTTCAAAGCTGGAGAACATGCTAAGAGTCGTACGGTTTAGGACTGATACTGGTCTGGGGAAGGATCTTTGAATTTTGAACCCTTTTCTTTTTCTTTTTCTTTTTCTTTTTTTGGAATTTTGGGATTCTTCTTTTGGTGGCCTGAATTCAAAAGAAGAACTCCACACTCAAACACTGCAAGCATCCATTGTCCAACTCATTTTTATATTTTAAAGAAATAAAAAGTAGCAAATTGCAGTTTGGCACTTGGAGTTAATTCCCAAGTTCCTATCCAGTGGCCGTGGGATGTTTACTAGAAGCATTGAATCTTATAGACAGAATAATTTGCAAATTTTCAAAGCAATACCAAGGAATAGAGAGAGAGAGAGAGAGAGAGAGAATGCAAAGGAGTAGCCTCCTAAAAGAAAGGAGAAAGGGTTGCTGGAAATCAAGGCCCAGAAGTGAAAGATGGAGAACAAAAACATGTACAATAATTGTGCAGAAGAAACCTAGACCTCTCTTAATGGGGTTGTGTAAGATTCTAAGTTCTATATGTTCAGCTCCTAGCGGGTTAATTGTGGTGTGTGGGATGATGAGTATTAATTTAACATTCCTCAAATAATCATTGAGGAGAAGATCCATGGTTGTTTTAGATTTTTCTATAAGCTTTCTCTAGCAAAGCTTCCTTAGTTCTTATAACAATATACTTGATGGGGAAAAATGATCTAGGGCCCTAGGTCATGGTCGTTTATATCCCAAGGTTGCCGATGGAGATCCTGTTTTCCAGGGAAACAAACACCTTAAGACAGTACTCAATACTCTGAGTCTGTACATATAGTGGAAAATACTGATCAGTGATCACCCCAAGCGCTTTCTCCAGGTGTGGCTCAGGCAATGACTGTGCCATATCACAAATGCAGTTTTAAAGCCATTTTAGCCCGTATTGAAGATAGAATCTCTTTACAACTGTTTGTGCTTCCTCAGCTCTCTTGTTGCTGCAGTGCATGCAGTGACAAGGAATTAAACAACATGATTTGAGTTATACATGTCTATTCGTTTGACCGTGTTTCTGGGACAGATTTTATGCCTTTCCCATCTATTAGAAACAGAAAAAGGAAAAAAAAAAGCATGGAGAGGTTGATCAAATATATATGCTTAAGTTTTTAGATTAACTAATTCCAAAAATTAAAAGACATTATCTTCTTGAAAACTTTAGACATTGAATCAATGCTGCATAAACCAATTCAAAGATGCAGAGCAACAGAGCATGCTAAGAGTCGTACGGTGTAGCATACATTCAAAGATGCAGAGGAATAGAGCAATAGGAGAAGGATCTTTGACCCCATTTTTTTTGGAAGTGTGTCTCCTTTTGGTGGCCTGAATTCAAATGAAGAATTTCAAAACAGTGCATTCAACACGATTCTCATTCTTATATTTTGAAATAATGAAAAGTAAGGAATAAAACTTTATTACTTGGAGTTGCAGCTTCCTAGTGGCTGCTATGATCGAGATATTTACCTAAAGCTTTGAATCTTACAGAAAGAATACCTTTCTTGTAGTTGAAGTAGGAAGATTTCATTGCACCATAGCAAATTTGCTCTCATTCCTTATCGAGAAAAATTCTCACATTGCCTATGGACAAGATCTTGTATATTTGATAAAGAATGAGCAATCATCTCTTATAGAACCGGTTTTATGATATGAGTTAGGTCTATGAATTTTTTCGTAATATCAGAACCTGCCACAGGACGAATAAGGGCATATACTATTTATCTCGTGACAAGGATTAAAAAAAATACTGGCCTGCACGTAAGAGAAGATGTTAAGGAATAATCTTACATTGTCTGTAAACAAAATCTTGGGCATATTTATAAGAAATAAGCAATCATTTCTTATAGAACCAATTTTATGAGATAAGTTAGACTCACAAATTTCTTTATTCTTGATTCCAAAGCAATACTATATTGACTGTTCGTAGTTTGAAGTTTATCTCTGAGTGGAGGAGGTTAGTCTAAAAGATCGTATTTGTTTTTGGAAACTCCATGAGTGTTATGCAGTTTTCAATATTTTCTGCAGTTCTTTCTCATTTTGTCTTTTGCATCAGGAATGAAGCATTCACACCTATGCAATGACATGTTTAATATAAAAATGGATCTTGACAACTCATGAACATATAAACGAAGCTAAAATCATATTTCTAATTTTGTTCAAGAGACTAGGGAAGTAGGGGTTGTCGATTAAACTACAGAGCTAGGCACCCTTTACAAAAGGCATCACAAAGTCATGTAATCTTTCTTTAAATCAAGGACCGTTAATTCACGTGGTGGTTGATGTATGTAACCTAAAGAAACTTCTTAATAGCTGGAGAACAATATGTTTTCATCACAAAGTGTAATCTTTCTTTTAATCAAGGACCATTAATTGTGGTGGTTGTATTTAACCTAAAGAACTTTCTTAATAGCTGCTGGATAACCATATGTTTTCCAACTCATTGTCCATGCATGTTTATAACACATTTAATTAAAACTGGGTTTTCCCATTTTAAATTATATTTATAAATAATGAGAAAAGAAGGGCCTCAGAGAATGGTTTCTCTAGTTTGCAGAAAAAAAAAAATCAAAGTAAACAAATATTCTTTAAGGAATTAAGGCCGAGTTCGGTTCAGATTTAGACTTCTTCTAATATCTAAATACCCAACTTTTAAATCACTAAATTTATCTCAACTTAAAACTTCTTTACACGTGAGACTCATAATTTTTTTCAACTCAACATCTTTTTACACACGAGACCTACAATCTTTTTCAACTTTTTATAAATACATCTAAACTTATTTTAACATTCACATATATCTAACCCCATCTTAAGTGAGTTTTACAGAACTTATTTTATCATCTCAACTCACTATTATTTATAAAGAATTCAACTCAGCTCAACATAATCCAAACGCAGCTAAACTTTAAAAAATATCTCTGAAAGGTTTAATTTAGTCAGTAACATCATGGCAAAGACATGGGATTCCTTTGTCATTATTGATGAAAAAGCTAAGAGAACAATTATTTAGTGGAGTACAAAAGCAAAAGGACGGATTTGGAGGGTTTAAAACTATCAGTACTTGTTCGAGGCAGCATATGCCATATTCATACAAGAAAACCAGAAAAAAGAAGTGACATGACAGGGGATCCTAGGAAAAGTTGGTTTTTTGCTAATTTAGATGGTTGGTTACCATTGCATACAGCTAGACAAGTACAACAAATTAATGTGCAAGCATGCATGCAATAAGTATGGCATCCCTCGTGATTGGTTTCACTTTGTCATGTAAAAAGATAGATGCAACCATGTTTTTATGTTGCTGAAGGAACCGTTCAAAGTGGAAGGAGATCATGAAAGACAAAATACACTGTACCAGTACTTTTTATAAGTCTGGCATCCCTCGTGGCTGGTTTCACTCTGTGATCATGTAAAAACATATGCAACCACGTTTTCATGTTGTTGGTGGAACCGTTCAAAGTGGAAGGAGATGAAAGACAAAAGGAATAAATTATAATTCCCCAAATGTTGCTGAAATTCGTTTATGGAGGTTTTCACAATATATATTTCTTTACTGAGGCAACTATATCTTATCTGCACTCATTCAAGTCGATCGAGTTTCAACTGCATTGTTTAGTTATATAAATCATCTTATTTCATCTCAAGTAAATTAGCATTTTATATTTTCATTAATTAGACATTAATAAATATTCAGCTTTTCAAATTTTCAAATAATAATGACAGAACATACCATGATTCGTTTAGTACTCTCAAAGAATAATGTCGAAAAAAAAGTAGAATAATCACAAATATAGCATGTTTCTAATTTTAAAAGGGTTGCATGGAAAGTTCTTAAAAATCATTTCAAATAATAGCAAGCTAGGATATTATGTGGATGCCAACTGCATGCATATTCTCTTGCATGATTTTTACACGAGAATTCGATTCAGGAGATTTCAAAACAACCCGCGCCAATCGTTTTTTTTAGGGTTGGCCACCAATGGTACTATTGATATGACATGAACAGCTTTCTCTTTTTTCCGGCTGATATTAAGTCGATTTTAGTCACTTGGGAAGTCATTGAATTACGGTTCTCAACCTTTATTCTCCTTGTTTCATAAACAAATAATTCAGAAGCCACCACTACTCCATGTCTGCATTAAACAGTACGGAATACTGCGACTAATTACCAAGGAGTAAAAAGAGAGAGATAAATGCAAAGGAATCTACTCCAAAAACAAAGGAGAATTAGGGGTGTAAAAATTAACCAAAAAATAAAACTAAACCGGATTGAACCGGCTTGAACCGACCGGACCAGTCCAGTTGTTTTGGACTGGTCCGGTCCAGGATCGATTCCCTTAATTCCAAAACCGGCCTGTACTGGTCCGGTTCCAGTTCTATACTTTTTAAGATTGGACCGGATCAGATCAATTCACTATATTATATATTTCAAATTAACTTTTTTAGTATAATATTTTTTATATTATATAAGATTTATATATATAATATATATAATAATATAATGTTATTATAATTTATAACATAAATTTTAATCTTAAACAAGGAAATGTTTTTGATCATATGCTTTAAACATAAAATATATATATTAACAACATTTTATGGCAGAATTTTTTTTTTTAAAGCAAATTTTTGTTCTCAGTTTTTTTTATAGCAGATTTTTTTTACATAATAGATCTTTTTTAATAAAGTAGGTTTTTGTAAATAATAACATATTTTTGATAAAGCAGATTTTTTTTACATAACAGATTTTTTTTTATAAAGTAAGTTTTTGTAAATAGTAACAGATTTTTAATAAAATAGATTTTTTAAAGCATTTTTTATTTTTTTATTTTTTTATAAACAGATTTTTTTATGACAATTTTACATTTTATTAAAACCAAAAAATCGAACCAGAACCGGTAAAATCGGAAGTAACCGTTTACGAGGGTAATCAGTGCGTAATCGATTTTAAAAAATGAAAAACTGGTACATATTGGTTTGGTCCTAAATTTTGTTCAAAATCGGACCGGATCGAACTGGTTACACCCATAAGAGAAAGGATTTTAGGAGGTCGATCAGGCCCAAAAGTGAAATGAGGAGAACAAAAATTACATGTATTATGTACAATGACTATGCGGAAGAAACCTAGACCCCTCTTAATGGTGTTGTTAATGATTCTAGGCCCTGTTTGGATACAGAGATGATTTCATCTTATCTTATCTCATCATTACAATTTATTTAATTTTTCACACAAAATATAATAAAAAATTCAACATTTTCAAATCCTAAAATAATAATAATATTAAAAAATAATTTTCTAACAATATTTTATTCAACTCAACTAAAACCATCTCATCTCATCTCATCTCATCTCACTATCCAAACGAATGTTAGTATTCAGCTCCTAACTGGTGTCTTTCTATACCAGAAAAAGCTTCTGCACCATAAGTTCATTCAAATTAGCAGTTAACTCAGGTAGCGCAAATGATCTATCATAGATCTTGGCCAAGACAAACCGAAGTTAGAGAAAGTAATTTAGATGATTAAATCATCATTTTCTATTAACTTAAACTTTTTGTGTAAGTGTTGATTTAACATGGTATCTGTGCAATGGTTTCGGAGAACTCTAAGGCCCCGTCCATTTGAATACAAAAACGGTTTCATCTCATCTCATTATTATAATTTTTTTAAATTTTCACACAAAATATAATAAATAATTCAACTTTTTCAAATCTTAAAATAATAATAATATTAAAAAATAATATTATAATAATATTTTATTCAACTTTCATCTAAAACTATACTATTTCATCTCATCTCACTATCCAAATGGGGCCTTAAAACTCATTTACCTCCCATTTAAAATATCAAATTCATTTTCTAGCTAATACGAGGCTTTGGATGCTATTTGACCCCACATGCCAACGATGAATATATCATCTCCTAAGAGTTTAAGATGAGTATGATTTAACTCAAAGAATGAAATACCATGAGATTTTTCGGAATTAATTCCAAATCATGCTTGCTCTCTTGTACTGGTTTTCCCCCTTTGAAGTCCTTTAAGCCAATACATTGCGTTCGTGATTGCTCTCATTTATTTTCTAGCCGATCCACACTGGTTATTAAATGTTTCATATGATGCGCCATTTGTACTAACTGTAGATAGCAAAGCTCCTGATCTGTTGTTATAACAATATACTTAATGAAAAGAATGATCTAGGTCGTGATAGTTTATATCTCAAGGTTGCTGATGGAAATATTGTTTTCCAGGCAAACAAACACCATCAAGTGCACCCACCAAGAATTAAGATCACAGCTTGGAGAGACTACAAGTCAGTCAATACTCTATATACATAGTGGAAAATACAAAAACTTGTACACAAACAAAATTTATTACTTCACACTATTTTTTTTCACAAACCAGAAGCGCCGAACCAACACTGAAGAACATATTACACTTTATATAAAAACAAAAAAATGTAGACTTGATATGGTATGTAATTAATGATATCTCACGCCTAATTAGTTTTTAGCGGGATAAACTATGACAGTTTGGAGTTCATGCATGGTTTGGGATTCAGATGCCGTGATATGGTTTTTACGGACTCTTTTGATGAAATCTTCAGCTCTACTGTCAACTTTGGGGTCTCCCACCATGCTGAATCTCTTGTCATAGTCGCTGGGTCGATATACCTTACGTGCACTCCCTGGTTCATCGTCATAATAGCTTGGATTAACCCTCCGTGCAGTCCCTGGTTCTTCCACCACTGAATCGTCCCCTGCCCGAGACCTCCTAGGTTTGAAGGTGCTGAGAAGAGAGAAAAAACCTGAAGATTTTTTCTGCCTGTAGTTTCCCATTTGAGTGCTAATGAATACAAACGCAGCTTAATTTGTTTGGTGAGAAGAAACTTTGAATGTGTTCACTTGGGCTTTTCGAGAAGGGAAGCTTCTGTATTTATAATGATCCAGTGGTGGAGAATCTGTAGTTTCGAAGTAATAGTGCCAGACCAATATGTATGGCTGGGATCAAATGGCCGCCATGTTATTGTTAATTTGGTCATAGAAGTTGGGAAAAGCATATCTCGCGGTGTCCATTGCTTTCACAATTTTGAATGAACAGTGGGGAAAGTTCAATTTTCCACTGTTTTGGGATCTTTACCAGCACTTGCATACTTGCTTCTGCTTTGACTGCATTGATCTCTTCCATGATTTTTACTGGAGAATTCTATTCAGGAAATTTCAAAACAACCTACGCCAATCTTTATTGAAAAATCATAAACACGCAAACCTTTTGAGACTTCTTTTACATTCCCTTTCATAATTATGTTTTAAATAAAGGTAAACTAATTTATAAAGTGATGATAAAAGCATCATCATTTTATAAAAATAATTTTATTACTATTCACTAGTTATTTTGTTATTATTTATAGATATTCTAAGATATTTAAGTGTCGAAACTGTTAAAATGGTGGCTCGATTTCTTGTTGAACACGTCATTCCAGAGACTTGGCTTGATTGTGGCTAGACCCTAGTTCGAGCGAACTTCAGACAGACTGTTCGCTTGACATCCGTTCGAGAGAACCCCAGACAGATTTTTTGCTCGACACTCGCTCGAGGGAATGTTTGTCAATTAGGGTTCCTGCGTCGTTAAGTATAAATACATGCATTTTTTCACAATATTGCATAGTGTTGCATACTGAGACTTTTGGGATTGAAAAGTGATTTGTGATTTCTTTCTTGTACTCTATTTTTTGTGATAGTGAATTCCTTGGAACCAAATCTGCCAATGGACGTAGGCTTCTTCAAGCCGAATCACGTAAATTTTGGTGTTTTTTGAATAATTGTCGAATTTCTTTTTGTTTGCTTCCGCTGTTATACTTCAAATTAGTCGCTGATAGCCAGTTAATCCCAACAAACTGGTATTAGAGCATCAGGCTCTGTGGAAGATCTTAAGGGATGGCTATGTCAAAGTTTGAAGTAGAAAAATTCGATGGTCAAAATAGTTTCAGTCTATGGCGCATCAAGATGAAGGTTTTGTTACGACAACAAGGCTTGGCAAGAAAAATTTAATAAGAAAAATGTTAAATGTCACTACTGTCATATGTTTGATCATTACGATCATTACAAGAATGAGTGTCCTAAATTGAAGAATAAGGAGGAAGGTAAAATGCCCTCTAATGTAGTTAGCATTGAAGAACAATTTAACAACTCTGATATTGTCCTAGCAATCAGTGGCTCTAGCGGCCGTTTTGGTGACAAGTAGGTCATGGATTCTGCTTGTACGTTCCATATGTGTCCTAGGAGAGATTGGTTCACTACCTATAAATCAGTCAACGATGATTCCGTTTTGGTTGAGAATGATATGGCTTATGATATTGTTGGGATCAGTTCAGTCAAGATTAAGATGTATGATGGAACTGTTAGAATTTTCCTAACGCTCGGCTTATTCCATCTTTAAAGAAAAATCTTATATCTATGGGCATTCTTGACTTTTTTTATTATCAGTATTCAACTAAAGGTGGAATCATTCTAGTCTACAAGGGCTCTTTGGTGCTAATGACAGGGAATAAGACTGATGATCTGTATTTTCTAGGGCAATATAGTGATTTGTATAGCTGTAGTATCGACTATAGATGATCCAGATTCCAACATCACTCGAATGTGAGTGAGAAGGGTATGGTTATCTTGAGTAAACGGGTTTACTGAAATGGGGTCCATCTTTTTGTTATTCATCCAACAGTGGCGTTCAGTATTTACTCATGTCTTTTGATGACCATTTGAGAAAAATTATGGGTTTATTTACTTTTAATTTTTGTTTTGTAATGTGTTTGTTAATCTTCAAACATTGTAAGGTTTTGATTGAAAATCTGACAAGCAATTAGGTAAAACTACTTTGTACTGACATTTGGGATGGAATTTTGATATTACCAAGTACCGTACATTTGAGTCCACTTCACAGAAATGGAGTAGTTAAATGGAATGAATTGGACTCTTGTGTAAGAGCTTGTAGTATACTTTTGGTATGCCAGACTTGTCTACAAATTTGAGTGAAGCGGTCAACACAACTTGCTATTGGGTGAACCATTCTTCTTTCATAGCATTTGTTGTCTTCCACAGCGAAAGTGAGCAAGGTTATAACAAGAAGGTGGAGTTGCTGTGAGAGCTTCAAAATATAGTGCATGTGATAATCTAGATCATGCTATTGGAAATGAGCATGATTCTGATATTCACATTGGTGCACAATGAGAGCAAGTCTACAATTTCGTCTGGTAGATAAAGGAGACAGTTTGGCCACCTTTAGGACATGCTCATGCAGACTTTGTGGTGTACTTAATTTGGCAGAGTGTATTGGCTATTAGCCTTCCGTGTGCATGTATTCAGAAGTCGTTATTCAAGTAAGCAATCTGTATAGTGGTATGTTACTTTGGTGTGAAGAAGTTGAATCTCTTCATTAGGACCAAGCTTGTGATTTGGTCAAGTTGTCTTTGGAGATGAAGACTTTTGAGTAGAAATGGGTTTTCAAGAGATCAGCGTTGTGTGTCCCTTTTGGGAGTTGTGGAAGAGTTTTTTTTTTCGATTTTTGGTGGGCATCTTTGTTATCGAATGGTGAAATTCGAGTTGGTGAAATTTATTTTTGTTCAGGCTTGACGGAGTTTAAGCCAAGGTGGAGATTGGTTAGAATGGTTGCTTTATTTTCTGTTGAAAATGGCATTCCAGAGACTTTGCTTGACTATGACTCAACCCTAGCTCAAGCGAACTTCAGATAGATTGTTCGCTCGACACCTCTCTGGAGCGAATGTTCGTAAATTAGGATTCTTGCGCTGTTAAGTATAAATACATGCATTTTTTAACAGTATTGCATAGTGTTGCGGCCTGAACAAAGAGAAGAGAGAGAGAGAGAGAGAAAACTTCTTTTATGAGATTTTGAGAACTCATTGGGTGTATTGGGACTTTTGGGATTAATGAGTAATTTGTGATTTCTCTCTTGTACTCCATTTTTTTTTATAATGAATTCCCAATTGAGACTGACTCCACCAGTAGGCTTGTTCAAGCTGAACTACGAAAATCTTGGTGGTGTTTTTTGTGTGATTATCGACTTTTTTTTTTGTTTTTGCTCGCTACTGCTATTATACTTCAAATTAGTCGCTGATAACCAGCTAATCCCAGTAAAACGACCCTTAAATCTGTATTAATATGTGATGTTATAGTTGGAAACAGTATGAGAGAAAATGTAGACAAGGAATAGACAAGTTACGGAGTACCGTGAATCATGAAGGAATAAAAAGAAAGAAAGAAAATGTTAACAAGGAATACGTGACTCCTACGAGAAAGGAGAAAGGGTTGCTGGGAATGAAGGCCAAGGAGTACTGAAAGGTTGAGAACAACATGTACCATGAACAACAATTGTCCGCAAGAAATTACCTAGACCACTCTTGATGGCCGCCGGGTTGTATAAGATTCTAAGTTCTACATGTTCGGCTCCTAACTGGTATTTTCTATACAGGAAAAGCTGTAGCACAAGTTAATTCAAATCACCAACTCGAGATAGTGTCCATTTGTCTTAAGTTGTAGGTTTGGTTTGGTTGTGTTTTTCCGCTTGTGTTTTTATTCGAGGATAGTGTTCTTGTATTCAAGGTTTTCTTTTGCAATAAGTGATGGTTTTAATAAACTCTGGAGTTTCCGTTAAAAAAAAATTAAAAAAATCAGCAACTCGGATAGCTCAAATGCTCTATCATACACTACAAGAAATATTGGTTTTTTCCACAAGTGATTTTTGTGGCAAAAAGTAGTCATTTTGTGGGAAAAACTCTTTTCCCACAAAATTTATTCGTGGGAAGCTCGTGGGATAAAATTTGCCGGAAAAAGTACTATCTCCCACGATAGGTTTAAGTCATGGCCAATAAACCCATTTTCCCACGACTTTTCTCGTGGCAAATTCTTAGTGGCTCGTCACAATTACGACGTTCAACTTAATCGATGATCGTGAAAAATGTTCAATTCTCACGAGTTTTGATCGTGGGTGTTAGTATTTCCCACGAGTTTTTGTCGCGGGTGTTAGTATTTCCCACGATTTACTGTCGTGGGTATTAATACTATGCACACGATTATGTGGTGAGAAAGCTATATTTCCCACAAGTTATTCTTGTTGGTATAAGTACTCCCCACGAGATTATGTCACAGGGAAAACTCTTTCTCCACCGGTTTGTTTCATGAAATGTATGACCAAACTTGTCTCCACCGAGGCTTCCATAGCAAATATCGTATTCTCCATGATAACATCCCGTAGGTAATAGTTTTTCACATATCTTTATATGATTTTTTCCCACGAACTGGTTGATCCGTGGGTAATAATTAATTACCATGAGTTTATCTTGTAGGAAATAATTTGTAGTGTTCCTACCTATTTATATTTTTCCACTTCCGTGGGTATGACACTTTAATATCCACGAATAAATCTTGTAGCAAACAGAATATTCTAGACAACAATAATCTATGCAAACACTCAAATTATGACAACTTCTAAGTATCCAACTCAATCTGCTATGTAACATACTGCAATAAACATTTCACAAGGGACTATAACATAATTATATATCATCAATATATTATAAAAATTTCCAAGCAGGACCATTATTCAATTAAGACCATGGAAATACATGATTAATGTATGTTGAGTGGGAATGACAGGAGGGTCATTGTATGCATATATGATACTACAACTTGACTCCACATTAAACACAGCTTCATTGAATTTTGCTTCAGCTACCTTTGATCTGCCCAGATGACCACCGTAAGCTTCCTCTTCATCCACACATGAGATCTGAAAATAAAGCACAAAGATGTTAGTTCATGAAAGCAAGGTGTGCCTCAGTAGTAATAGGCTTTCATACTATTATTGTTGCATGAAATATCTGTGTCCACATATTTCATGGCATAAATCTCTAAGTTATAGTACTGAGCATTTTCAGCCACAGACAACTCATGATGAGGAGGTCAATATCCAACCAGCAAATTGGTTTTTCAAATAACAAGTATATGGCTCAATATTCTGGTCATTTAATATACAGTTAATATCTTAATTCATGACATTGTTTCAATTCCTGTTACAGTAAATAGAGTCATTCAGCTCATACTCCAAATTATTACCATATAAAACATGAACCGAACTTCTAAAGAGCTTACAAAATGCTATAATGAAAATGACCCAGACCCAATATTTTCAACCAAACTTTAATATTAGAGAAACTATAATTTTACTGGATTGCACAAGCATTATAAAGTATTGATAAGTCACCAGCCAAAAGTAGAATCTTAAAAAAAACATATCATGCAGATTGCATTAATTAGTATAGGTACATATAAGTTGTCAAATTCCCAATTTCATATATATAATGGCAAGTACATCAAACTATGGTAGGGCCATTCCAGTTCCTGTTGCAGAGTCCACTGGGATGGTTAAAGATAACAGGATATTCGATATATTGGACGACAATACAATGACTTTAAGCCATAAAAGATATGGAAACTAGTGGACTACAAATTACTATTAGGGATGTAAGATATTTTATTTTTTGTTTCCTCTCGTTTCTAGCGTCTTCTAGCAAGGAGGAAGAACTCACTACAAGTTATACTACTGGTCTATTGCTTCAATATTCTCATTGGGGGCTTTCTCAAACCATGTGTTTAATATTACATAAGTATACTATCAAGTCAAAGCTCCCATAAGTCCAACCATCACTTTATTAGTATTTTGAATAGACATAAATAATACTGGAGTGAAATCTGCACAGCAGCTTGCAAAAGATTTGATGCAAAACCAATGGGGGCAAGTATACTTGGCTGTTAACACTTCAAATATAATATGTGGCAACAGAGTTTAATTCATGAAATGCCAATTACATAACCAACATCAATCAGTTTTATTAATTTGCAAAAGGTGTAGTTATACATCAGCCATTACCAACCTATTTATACTGCAAAACAATCCATTTTTAAAATCACCTAGATGAGCTTCTTATAGTATGGTGGTGGAGGTGGCGGGGATTTATTTCCCCATCAGTCAACACAAGCTTTCCAACACAAAAGAAGGCACCAAAATAAAACCACATCAGTCAACACTTAAAAAGAAAAATTCAAAAACCTTAAAGGCTAACACATCAGTCAACACAAGCTTCCCAACACATCAGTCAACACAAGCTTTCCAACACAAAAGAATTGGGTTGACAGTAAAACTAGAAAGGAACTCTCAAGACAGCAGAGGATGTAGCCAGCCAGATTTAATACAAGATATTACAACAAATAAAGTTCCACAAAATGGAATTTTAATTAGAGTTAATTATGACCTTCACAGCTTCTACCATCCTTTTCAAAGCAGAAAGAGTAGCAGCATCCCCTGTAATATGTAAACAGTATTTATTTATTCTCCAAGAAAGAGCAAAGTGTTATAAGACAGAATAATTCCATCCAATTAGAAAATTTTAGTTTTTTCATTAAGATGAAAAAGTATATACCGTCAATCTTTTCTCGGCATAGAGCAAGCTCTAATGCAAAGAAGGGATCCTTACATTGGGATGATTCCTCAAGAGCTGTATGGAACACTAATATAGAGTAAATTAGTTCCATAGAAATTGTTAATCCAATAAAAACATTTCGACTTCTTTCTCACTATGGTGAATTCTAGCTATACCAAAAAGAAGGGTTTGCTACCACAATTTCATAAAGGGGCCACAACCCTGACCATCAAACAAAAATAAATTCATACATACCAGTTCTATAGTTTGACCATTCACTTCGAAATGTATCTGGAATACATCAAAGGAAACAGAGGACAACAGCTCCAAGTCATACCATAAGCACTTGATTGTCAATAAAAGATCAAGTTGATTGCCAATATTGGGAATGAGTTTAGTCTACACGTGAGAGAGAGTACTGTTAAGACAAATATAAACCATTTAATCTATATCTTTTTATTAACTTAAAAGTTTGATTAACTTAAAGGACGTATACTACTACTTTCTATATCTTAAATCTATATCTTTCTATACCTACTACTTTCTAATACCAAAAGGACGTATACTATTTTCATTACATTACAAAATGATACAGATCTAACCATTTCACAAGCTGTCCTGCACAGTTATACTATGATAAATTTCACAAGCTGTCCTGCACAGTTATACTATCATCATAAGGAAATGACTTAAGTTCCAGATGTTAATTACTACTCATATCATATCACATATGAAATCAAGATTAAAATTTGCTCGTTACAATCAATGGTTAAAAGAGATTTAGAATCTAGGCCATAAACTTATCAAGTAGCAGTTAATAACTCCATACCCAAGTCACCAAATCTCAACTCTACAAAAATACAAACACCCAGAATAGGAGCAAATTGAAAATGAATGTACTAGTAAATACCTGACAAAATGGGTGGTGGAGGCCGTGACACACGATGAGAGGGAGAGAGAGGTATACACAGATCTAAGAGGAGAGGTTATTATGGCTAGCCATGGGGGAGCAGGGGGTGCCGGTGGATGGCTGGTAGCCTCGAGGAGGTGGTGCGGCAGCTGCTGGCGGCATATCTGGGCCGTGCGATTGCATAGAACATGTGTAGGGACGGGGCTCGATTCGATGAGGAGGAGAGGGAGGGAGGCGTGCGGGAAGCCATATCGGAGGTGGGGGTGGTCCGGCAAGGTGGTGGTCTGCGACGGTGGGAGGCTGCGGCAGCGCTGGGCTGAAGACGAAAGCAGATCGGGTGAGGGAGGGGCTGTTTCGCGATGGAGGGAGGAGGCCGACGATGTGAGGGCTGGGGGAGGTTGGCGCCGGCGAGGGGAGGGGAGGCTGACGCCAGTGACTGCGTGCCTGCACTGCTGCGGCGCCTCCGTGGCCGAAGGAGAAGAGAGGAAACAGGAGAGGGGGCTGTCAGCTGAAAGAGAGGGAGGGAGGGAGGGGAGAGAGAGAGATAGAGAGAAATGAGAAATGAGAGGGAAAATAGAGAAGGGGTTTCTAAGCAAGATTTTAAAGTTTTTTGCGGCAAGTAATAATCGCCGTAACAAAAGACAATATCGCCGCTAAAACCAAATAATCCATAAGTTTATTTGCGGCGACAAATATCGCCGCAAAAAGTCAAAAATTTCATCGCAACAAGTTTATAACCCACGAAACCGTGGAATTTCTGGCCAAATTATTTGCGGCGATAAAAATTCGCCGCAATATTTCATTTTTCGCCACAAAAAAATCTTTTCCCCACAAAGTTTCACTTGCCGGAAAAATTTCGCGGGAATAGGCTTGTTTTATTTCCCACGAATGGTTTTCGTGCCATTTGGTACTTATTTTCCACGAGCACGTGTCTTGGAAAAAGAATTCATGGCAAAAGACCATAATTCTTTGTAGTGATAGATCTTAGCCAAGCCAAACCAAAATTAGAGAACGTAACTTAGATTATTAAAATCATCTCTATTAGTTTAAGCTTCTGAGATTAGTGCTAATTTAACATGGTATATGTGCTGCGATTTTGAGTTCAAGTGAAAATATTAAATTCATTTTCTAGTACAAGGGTCCACGTGTTTTGATTGATCCTGCATGTAAACAATTGGATTCATCATTTCTTATTAGTTTAAATTTTTGACATAAGTAATAATGTCATATCAAGGGATTGCTGTGAATTAATCCCAAATCATGCTTGCCCTGCAGGTTTTTTTCCCCTCTGAAGTGCTCAAGTCAGTGAACTGAGCACATGCTTGCTCTCAATTCCTCTTCGAGTATTCTTGTATATGCTCAAGTAATCATTGAGGAGTCGATCAATGGTTGTTTTAAATTTTGTATATTCCTCCATTTGTAGTAACTGCAGCTAGCAAAGCCTGCTCGGTTCATACAACAATATACTTGCTGGGAAGAATGATCTAGGCCATGGTAGTTTATATCCCAAGGTTGCCGATGGAGATCCTGTTTTCCAGGGAAACAAACAACATCCATAGCACCCACCAAGAATAAAAGTCGCTCAATATTCTGTATATATAGTGGAAAATACAAAAGCTTGTACAGAAACAGAATGTCGTATAATTACTTCACACTATCTCGATTCACAAACTAGTAGCAACACTGAAGAATAGATTAGACTACATATAGAAACAAATAAATGTAGAGGTGATTTAATGATTGATGATATATCTCACGCCTTAGCTTTTAGCGGGATAAACTGTGACAGTTTGGAGTTCTCCCATGACTTGGTATTCAGATGCCGTGATATGGTTTTTACGGACTCTTTTGATGAAATCGTCAGCCATACTGTCAACTCTGTGGTCTCCAATCATGCCGTGTTTCTTGTCATAATCGCTTGGATAAACCTTTGGTACACTCCATGGTTCATTCGCATCATAGCGTGGAAATACCTTTCGTGCACTCCCTGGTTCTTCCACCACTGAGTCTTCCCCTCCCCGAGCCCTCCTAGGTTTGAAGGCACTGAGAACAGAGAAAAAACCTGAAGATTTTTTCTGCCTGTAGTTGCCCATTTGAGTGCTTTTGAAAACAAATGTAGCGTTCAAGTTCAAAGAGCGTTTGGTGATGAGTGTTAAAACATGAATAAGAACTCGAAATACATAACCAGTTAAGAGAAAGATCTCCTTCTCATTTATCTGATGCTTGATTATACAGAAACTACTACTACTTATACATTATAAAAATAGAAGGAAAAAATTCTAAAAATTAATTTTAATCTTCTACTTAGTTACAAGTAATCTACTGCAACAGCATGGTTTAAGCAGTCATATTGATTTCCTGACATTTTTGTGTGCTGCCATGTATTTCAAACATGATCTCTTGCTTTTCTGTGACAACACTTTCCTCCTTTTTCTGTATGCTTTTCTTCTTCCTTTTGTTGTTGCTTTTCACTTCTCTTTTCTGTAATGTGCTTCATTTCAGCTTTTACTGCAGCATGCATTTCTTGGTCATTGCAGAGTACTTCATGTTTGCTTTTGTTGTTGCACATGTCCTCTTGTCTTTCTTGCTTGCATTCATCATTTTCTTCATGTTTTATTTCGTGAGACTCCCCCCCTCAAGATGGGCATAGATGTTTAGGATTCCCATCTTGGACAATAAGAAATGGAAAACAGAAGATGATAAAGCCTTAGTGAATATGTCTGCCAATTGGAACTTTGAGGCAATATGGACAGGAGTGATTATTCCAGCTAGAACCTTTTCTCGAACAAAGTGACAATCCAACTCTATGTGTTTAGTTCTTTCATGGAAGATAGGATTCTTTGTGATGTGAATGGCTGCTTGGTTATCACAGAACAAGAGAGCAGATTGTTCATGGTTGATGTTGAATTCTTTTAGCAAACCAAGAAGCCATACAATCTCACAACTTGTTGTAGCCAATGCTCTATATTCTGCCTCAGCTGAAGACCTAGAGACAGTCACTTGCTTCTTTGATTTCCAACTTACCAATGAGTCTCCAATGAACACACAAAAACCTGTGACAGATCTCCTAGTTTCGGGGCAAGCAGCCCAATCAGAGTCACTATAAGCTTTTAAGTGTAGAGGTGATTTTGAGGATAAGAATATGCCCTGACCTATGGACCCTTTGAGATATTTGAGAACTCTATAGGCTGAATGCATATGAGTTTGTGAAGGCTTGTCCATAAACTGACTTAGAACATTCACAGCATAAGTGATGTCTAGCCTGGTAATTGTTAAATAAATGAGTCTTCCAATGAGCCTTCTGTAGGCTGTGGGGTCTTGCAGAATCTCATTAGTGTTGTGGCTCAACTTGTGGTTCAATTCAATAGGTGTGGAGAAGGTTTTAGTGCCAAGTAAACCTGCATCTTCCAATATTTCGAGAGTGTATTTCCTTTGGCAAATATTGATTCCAGAAGATGACTTTGCAACCTCCAAACCTAAGAAATATTTGAGGGGTCCAAGGTCTTTGAGCTTGAACTTGCTGTGAAGGTAAGTTTTGAGTGAATTAATTTCCTCTTGAGAATCACCTCCCACTATGATATCATCCACATACACTAGTAGGGCTGTGAACCCTTTTTGACTAACTTTAGTAAATAAAGAATAGTCAGACTTGGATTGCTGAAATCCAATAGAGGTAAGTGAGTTGGAAAACTTTGAGAACCATTGCCTTGATGCTTGTTTAAGTCCATAGAGGGACTTGTTCAGTTTGCATACTAATGTCTCCCCCTCAATCTGCTCTCGGTGAAGGTTATAACCTGGTGGGATGTCCATATAAATTTCCTCATTGAGATCTCCATGTAAGAAGGCATTATGAACATCCATTTGAGATAAGTACCAGTTGTGAATAGATGCTAATGCAAGGAAGACACGAACTGTTGTGAGTTTTGCCACTGGACTGAATGTTTCCTGGAAATCAAAACCTTCTCTTTGAGTATACCCCTTGGCCACAAGTCTAGCTTTGTGTCTTTCAAAAGAACCATCAGATTTAAGTTTTACTTTGTAGACATATTTACAGCCAATGGCAGTTTTGTTGGGAGGGAGGCAGGTAATAGTCCAAGTGTTGTTTTCCTCCAAGGCACTAAGTTCAGCTTGCATTGCATCTTGCCAATGTTTAAATTTCACAGCTTCACTATAGGAGTGAGATTCAGAAAATAAAGAGAGGGAAACAGAGAAGGATTGGTGAGATGGGGAGAGGTGTTTGTAGGTGAGGTGATGATTGAGTGGATGAGATGTGAAGGATGGAGAGGATGGAGTGAGAGGTAGGGATTCTGCTATCTGACAATGATATTGCTGGAGATAGGCAGGTTGATGCCTATCTCATGTGGATCTTCGAGGAGGTGGGTCAGGAGTTGAGGTGACATGGGGCTCATCAAATGAAGGAGGAGATGGATCAAAGGAGGTAGAAGGTAAAGGTGGCTCAAGAGGAGGTGTTTCAAGATGAGATTGGATAGGAGAATTTAATGTGGTAGTTTGTAGATCATCAAGAGGAGGTGAAAAGTAGCTATCTGGTGGTGGAGGGGGCAAAACCAGATTATTGGGGAAGGAAGAGTGAATGTCTGAAGAGGAATGAGAGAAGGGAGTGGAGGTTGAAGAGTGGAATGGGAAAACAGTTTCATGAAAGATCACATTCCTAGAAATAAAGGTGGAATGAGTCTCTATGTCATAGAGCTTGTAACCCTTGATGTTTGCAGGATATCCTAGGAAAATGCAAGGTTTGGCTCGAGGTTCAAATTTGGTCCTATGGTGCTTAGGAGTGCTAGCATAACTTAAGCAGCCAAAAACTCTAAGATGAGCATATGAGGGTGGTGAGGAAAAGAGCCTTTCATAGGGAGATTGATTCGAAAGGAGGGGTGTAGGAATTCTATTGATGATATATGCTGCAGTCAAGATGGCATCCCCCCAAAAAGCAATAGGTAAACCAGCTTGAAAAAGAAGTGCTCTAGCAACATTCAAGAGGTGTTGGTGTTTCCTCTCAACAACACCATTCTGTTGAGGGGTATACACACAGGTTTTTTGGTGAATGATGCCATGACTTTTATAAAAATCAGTCATCTCGAATTCAAGGCCATTATCAGTTCTGATTTTCTTAACTTTGCTATTGAATTGGGTGTTTATGAGCTGAAAGAAAGATTGTAGGATAGGTCTTGTATCTGACTTTAGTTTCATTAAAAACACCCAAGTGATTCTTGAATAATCATCCACAATAGTTAAGAAATAATGAAAGCCTTGAATTGATGCTTGAGAATAAGGGCCCCATATATCACAATGAATTAAGTCAAAAGGAGATGAACTAGTGGACACACTTGGAAGAAAAGAAACATGTTTCTCTGCTTAGCCAAAGGGCAGATTTTACAGTGAGATAGATCCTTGATCTTTACATTAGGAACAAGAGAATGAATTAAATTCATTCTTTGTGGAGATAAATGTCCTAATCTAAAGTGCCATAGATCAAAATCTTTTTGTATAGCTGCTTGGTTGACTCGAGCTTGATTGGGAAAAGTTAAAGGGGGGTTGATGTTGCTGTCATGAGAAGGAGGCAGCAGATAGTAGAGGCCAGCATGAACCTTAGCAAGTCCAATCGTCATCCATGAAGAGAGGACCTGAATGAAGCAAAGATCCTTTAAGAAAAACAGACATGTGTTTGGTTTTTGAGTGAGTTTGCTAACTGAAATGAGGTTGAAAGTGAATGAGGGCACACATAAGACATTTTTTAGTGACAGTGAATCTGATAATTTAACAGTGCCAATATGTGTGACTTGAGCCCTTGTACCATTTGGGAGTTGCACAAAGGCTTGTATACATGAAGGGGAACTGTCAAAGAAGGAGGTGGAGCACACCATGTGATCTGTGGCTCCTGTGTCCATGATCCATGGTGTATTGTAGATATCAGAGTGCATATGCTGGGAGTATGAAGTGTGTTTGCATTGATTCAGAGTATTGGCACGAGAGTGATCAGCAGGTATGGAAAAAATGGAGAGGCAGTGATGATTACCTGCTAAATTTGAATATGGTGTGGTCGAGGAGCTGGTTTCAGTAGGGTCAGATTTGGCAGGAACTGGTGTAGGCAGAATTGGTTTTTGTCCCAAGCTTATCTGAGGAAATTGAGCATTGACAAGGTCCATGAGATGCTGTGCTTGTGCTTGAGAGAGGTTCAATTGAGAGGAACTTGGAGCAGGTGCTTCATGTCTTGAGGTAGTAATCTGAGCAGCAACCTGATTTACAGAATAAGGTGTAGCAGAAGTGTTCCCAACTCTTGGTTTGGTGAACTTGAAGTTTGGTGGGAATCCCACTAACTTGTAGCATTTTTCTTTGGTATGCCCAACCTTACCACAATGATGGCAAACCAAGTTTGACCTGTCCTTTTTCTTTGGAAAATTTTGGTAGGCAACTAAAGCAGAGGGTTCCGAGGTAGGCAGGGTAGTGTTCCTTGCCTGCCTTTGTCTTTCTTCTTGCAAGATTAGTGAAAAGGTTTTATCCAATGAAGGCAAAGGGCTTAACAAGATGATCTGTCCCCTTACAGCATCATAACTGTCATTTAAGCCCATTAAAAATTTAAACACATAATCTCTTTGTTGGACATCACCAACATTTTTCAAGGCATCACAGGTACACTTTCCACATGAACAGCATGGGAGAGGTCTATAGCTATGCAATTCTTCCCAAATAGCATTAAGTTGTGTGAAGTAATCACTTACAGAGAGATGTCCTTGTACAATGGTACTTAGCTTATGTTGGAGGTGATAGATCCGAGCCTCATCAGGTTGTGCAAAACGTTCCTTCAGCTTGTCCCATACTTGCTTGGCTGAAGTCATGAAGAAGACATTGGATGCAATATCTTTTGAGACAGAATTCAGAATCCATGCTAGGAGGATATTGTTGCATCTCAGCCACGAAACATAGGAAGAATCTGATAAGTCAGGGGTGGTGATTGTGCCATCTAGGAAGCCTGATTTGTTTTTGATAGAAATAGAAAGCAGAAATGATCTGCTCCAAGAAATGTAGTTTGAACCAGTTAATGGAGGTGAGACAATGACAGTGTTAGCATTGTCACTGTGATGTAGAAAGAATGGACTATTTGGATCCTCAAGGGAAGAAGGAGATGAAGAAGAGGAAGAGGTTGTCATGATTTTCGAGATGAGGTTGTTTGCAGGTTAATGAAACACAGCAGAAAAAAAAGTCCCGCTCTGATACCATGTTAAAACATGAATAAGAACTCGAAATACATAACCAGTTAAGAGAAAGATCTCCTTCTCATTTATCTGATGCTTGATTATACAGAAACTACTACTACTTATACATTATAAAAACAGAAGGAAAAAATTCTAAAAATTAATTTTAATCTTCTACTTAGTTACAAGTAATCTACTGCAACAGCATGGTTTAAGCAGTCCTATTGATTTCCTGACATTTGTGTGTGCTGCCATGTATTTCAGACATGATCTCTTGCTTTTCTGTGACAACACTTTCCTCCTTTTTCTGTATGCTTTTCTTCTTCCTTTTGTTGTTGATTTTCACTTCTCTTTTCTGCAATGTGCTTCATTTCAGCTTTTACTGCAGCATGCATTTCTTGGTCATTGCAGAGTACTTCATGTTTGCTTTTGTTGCTGCACATGTCCTCTTGTCTTTCTTGCTTGCATTCATCATTTTCTTCATGTTTTATTTCGTGAGAATGAGAAGAAACTATGAATGCGTTCACTTGGGTTTTCCGAGAAGGGAAGCTTCTGTATTTATAGCAGAGAAGATACCCTTCTGATATAATGATCCACCCTGATGTTCGAAACAATATGTATGGTTGGGATCAGATGGCCATGTTACTTTTGTCTGTCAAGTTGGCAAAGAAAGCATCTCTCTTGAGGTCCGTTGCTTTGAGAATTGACCGAACACTGTTTTAGGATTTTTCCCTGCAGTTGCATGCTTGCTTCTGCATTGACTGCATCTTTTCATGCCAAACCTTTTCTTTGCTCACTTAACTCTTAAGTTAATTTGCTGAACCTGCCTGATTCTAATTCGTTTCATTCTTGTACATGATCTTTGCCTTCTTTCTTCTCCTTTCTTTCTCTCTTTTCCAAATCATATTATTTAGCCGAATGGTCGATTCTGGGAACTTTTTGTGACTCTGATATTGCATACACAGTGTTACCATATGAAACGATGAAAGATAGAAAGTAGAGAACTGCCGTTTGTATATTTTACAAAAGAAAGCAATGGATGCTTGGCTGGCGTTTATTTCACGATGTGTTTGATTTTACTAGATACTGCCAATGATTTTGATATTAGAAAATTTGATGGTCGATTTATAAGCTATAAATTAAGTGAGAGGACAATAGAAAAAGCTAAGAGATATCGTTTTTTACCTTAAAGTGTCTGCCTTAAAGTGTATTCTTTCTACGCTCACATTGCATGCAAGCTGTCTGCCTTAAAGTAGGGATGATCAAACTCGGGATAAAGAACATTATTTCTCATATCTTGATACTAACCATACGAGGAGGGTATAGACTTTCCTCCAACGGGTGGAGGGCCTAAAACAGTAAAATGTTTTTCAGAAATAAAATGTGAAATCAAGATAACTGTTCGGTGATTCTGATCAAGCAACTGGAGGGGCTAAATGTGTTGGTTCTTCACCAATTTCGTGAAGGAAATCAAGCTGCGGACTTTCTCACTCGTCAGGGTGAGCAGGGGCATAATTTTTGTTATGAGGATTCTAGGTAGTTGCCACATTTTTTGAAGGGTATTATTTGGCTTGACGAACTGGGTTTACCACATTTTCATCCTTAGTTATTTTGTTTTGTTGGGTTTTGGTCTTGTATTTATTTTGTGATTGCATGTTGGGTATTTTGTGATTCCATGCAGAGTGCTATGCAGTTTTCAATATTTTCTGCAGTTCTTTCTCAATTTGTCTTTTGCATCAGGAATGAAGCATTCACACGGCCTATGCAATGACATGTTTAATATAAGTTTGGATCTTGACAACTCATGAACATGTAAACGAAACTGAAAACATATTTCTAATTTTATTCAAGAGACTAGGGAAGTATATAGGGATTGTCGAATATTAAACTACAGAGCTAGGCACCCTTTACAAAAGGCATCATGACAAAGTGTAATCTTTCTTTTAATCAAGGACCATTAATTCATGTGGTGGCTCATGTATTTAACCTAAAGAACTTTTTTAACAGCTGGATATATAACAATATGTTTTCCAACTCATTGCCCAACGTTTATAACACATTTAAAGTTTTTAATTAAACTGGGTTTTCCCCTTTTAAATTATATTTATAAATAATGAGAAAAAAAGGGCCTCACAGAATGGTTTTCCAGTTTGCAGAAAAAAGAAAATAAAAGTAAACAAATATTCTTAAGCTTTCAGAAATATCTCCGACAGATTTATAATTTAATCAGTAACATCATGGCAAAGACATGGGATTCCTTTGTCATTATTGATGAAAAGGCTATGAGAGCAATTCTTTTTGTGGAGTACAAAAGCAAAAGGACGGACGGACGGATTTGAAGGGTTTAAAACAATCAGCACTTGTTCGAGGCAGCATATAATAAATACAAGAAAACCTGAAAAAAGAAAGCTGTGACAAGGGATCTGAGGAAAAGTAGGATTTTTGCCAATTTAGATGGTTACCATTGCATACAGCTAGCTAGACAAGTACAACAAATGTGCATGCATGCATGCATGCAATAAGTATATATGGCATCCCTCGTGACTGGTTTCAGTAGTACTTTGTCATCATGTAAAAAGAGATCGATGCAATCATGCATGCATGTTTTCATGTTGTTGGTGGAACCGTTCAAAGCGGAAGGAGATGAAAGACAAAAGGAATAATTCCCCAAATGTTTCTGAAATTTGTATTATATGGAGGTTTTCACTATATTTTATCAGCACTCGTTCGAGTGAGTTTAAACTTAAGACTACAATTCAGAAAGTGTAATTTTCTCTCGTGGGAATCCCACTTTCTTTAGGTTGAACGATAATTAATTATTGACTGGAAAATTTATTTACAATCACGCTTATTCAATAATGACAGAACATACATATATGGTAGTTTCAAAGAATAATGTGAAAGAAAAAACGTAGAATAATCACAAATATAGCATAATTCTTTTAAAGGGTTGCAAGGAAAGTTGAGCATTAGTAATAGCCAAGCTAAAGTTTGGCCAAAATTTGACTTGAAAATTAGCTTTTATAAATTTAGCTAATTACTTTTCAACAATATCAAATAATAAACTCTCCAAATCTATTACCATTCTATTAAAATATTGATTTTAAATTTTTTATTTATTTAAATTATAATTGTAATTGGAATATTTATTTGTTATTAAAAATTTCATATTAATTTTATAACATTCATATTATTCCAATGATATAATTTTTTAATGGTTTTTTTTTTTTACAACGGTCATATTCTTCTAACGGATATATTTTTCCAACGATCATATTCTTTGATCAACGGATATAATTTTTCCAATTACAGTTAGAATTTGACACTCGTATTAGAATTTCTTGGCTTAATATTGTGAAAATTCTTGATTGCATATATAATT
This sequence comes from Cyclocarya paliurus, assembly GCA_029856935.1. Taxonomy (NCBI): domain Eukaryota; kingdom Viridiplantae; phylum Streptophyta; class Magnoliopsida; order Fagales; family Juglandaceae; genus Cyclocarya; species Cyclocarya paliurus. The sequence goes on from CM056949.1 coordinate 32,914,871, forward strand.
TATATCTACTTTCTGTAGTTCTGTACCCTTTGTGAAGTGCATTGTTTTCAACTTTGAAAAATTCTTCTCATCAGTCACTATTAACCACCCACACCTTATACCCTATAATGAAAATTAACACTCTCACATCTTATGAAAAATACCCTCACACTCTATGAAAAAACTATAGGTGTAGGGTGTAAGAGTGAATAGTACTGATGTATAACATTCATCTTCTACTATACTCCCGTATAGCCACGTCTGAAGCACTACATCCTTGCTTAGACAATCGTCCAAATTATTTATGGCCAAAAATTAATTTGGCTAGGGATTTGGATTGGCTAGATTTGGCTAGTCAAAATTATGATGACAAAATTATTGTACATTTTACTAGTTTAATGTAGATATTTTTTAAACAAACTAGTTAAATTTTATCTAAATTTTGATTATGCCTAGTTTACTACTTGGAGGAGCCAATGTTGATTTGGCCTGAGTTAGGGGTCCAAGGCCCATCTCCCATAAAGGATAACTGCTAAAAGGAGTTGTGGATCATGCATGGACTCTAGCCGTCCTATTTATTAGGCAGATAGACCCTTGTATTGAGGATAGAATGGTGACCAGATACTTCCATGATATCAAGGTTAGACCTTTTTATTGCTAAATCTTATATGAAATTGATCGATTAATAGTACTCATCCAGTATTCTCTATGCCTATATATAGAGACAACATGTAACATTCTGATCATCTGATTAAGCATTATTAAAATATCATCTCTCATTTATTATTGACTTAAGCATCGAAAGCGTCTCAAGTACATCATGCCGCCAACATTACTAGTTGCAAGTGAATGGTCATAGCTGGTGGTAGGACACGTACTTTACACTACTAGTGCTTTTCAAATAATAGCTAGGATATGTGCATGTAGGGTTGTAAAATAAACAGGCTACTTGACAGACAGCTCGAATTTGATTGGATTAAACTTGAAATCAACTTGAATCGAAATAAAATGGGTCGTTCGTAAACACAGACTTAGGTTTGATTATTAAACGATACAAACTCGTATAAACCTCAACCTACTCAAATAATGTTCATAAACAAAAATCATATGAAACTTGACTCGACTCGTCAGCTCGACCCATATATATTTATACATATATAATACAATATATATTTATAATAACCAAAAGTTATATATGTATTATTAATCATGTATATAGAATTATAGTGACTTATAGTTATAGTCCAATACATATACTATAAATTTAATTTATAATATTAATATATCATATTGATATATTTATCTTATTCTTATCAAATATTGAATTGTCATATAAACTTTATGCTTACAGGCTATAGGCTATAGAATATAGTCATATATTAACTTATAACTCATCACTTATGATTCCATCATTCTATGAAATACTATTGAAGACTTGACAATATTGTTATTAATCTATCATAATATCATTATATCATCATTAAAGACTTATCACTTATGATTCTATCATTATATATTCTATGAAGTTACATCGTATTTATAATTCTATCATTCTATAAAATATTATTAATAACTTATCACTTGTTATTAATCTTATTACTTTCTATATGACTAATCACTAGACTCTAGTAATATTGTATTCATAAGATTCTAAAAACTATAGTAATATAAATATTTAGTGTTAATATATATTATTATTAATTAATATATTAGTAGACTGCTAGACTTGTGTCTATTGTGTAGTGAGTCTAGTGACAAGTAGTAGTAGTCTAGTATTAATTGTTACATAATACATATGCATTATAACTACAAGCACAAATAATATTATTATTTTATGCAAATATAAGACCGTAGGGTATCAATATTTAGTATCATATACTCATTTTCCTGTTAATATACGGTATTAGTATATATAATAGTATTATTATATTATACTAATTAATATAACTATAATATTATATTATGAGTACTAAATTATAATATTTGATAAAACATAATGTTGTACAATTTTATATAATTAAATACTATAAATAAATATAGTATTTTTTACAACACTACTTGCTAGTTTTATAAATTATAGTATATAACAATTAACATGTATTATAATTAATAGACTATAGTATTTTTTTTTTAAAATACAATATAGTAGTAATAGTATAGTATTTAATTTTGTAGTTATTTAACCTACTTTGGTGTTGTGGAGATATTGAGGGCCTGAGGCCGTTGGATCAAACAATATATATTGTGAGCCATTGATTCCATTCCCTAAAGCTAGGGTTACAAACTTACACCCCTATTTAGTCTTACGCTGTTTCACTCTCAACTCTCACTGTCTCACACTTCGACTCACTCCTTCAGACCTTCTCTTAGAGCCATTGAGAAACTCTAGCCTCCTATGCTTACACCGGTTAGCTCCTATTCAATTTTCATGGAATCAAGGAGCCTTGATTCTCTAAGGCTTGCAACTAGAGATTCTCAAGGGGCTGAGAGTGATACCGGCTTCAATTGCGAGAAACCCTAGCAGATGCAACTGGCGACCGTATTTTCAGGGAGCCGTGGCCGTAATCTCTGCCTCTAAGATCACAGTAGGGCCTCAACAAATGGGTCATTAAATGCATGCATTTATGACTCTCAACTAACTAAATCCCTGATTATGTGGTTCGTGGTTCTCTGGTTCGTTGTTCTCTAATTCGTTGATTCGTCTGTCTATGAGTCGATTACCCAAGTTCTTTTCCTGTTTTTAAGCATTTGGTTGGGAACTCTTTAGATTTGGTCCATTTGGAGCCACTTATCTAGTTATTTGAGTATTTTCGAAGATTTAATCTGGTTCTCTCCTAACTCTTTATACATTATAGTATTGTTACATTATAGATCTAGATCTAATCATCTAAATACATTGTTGACTATTCTGCCATACATCACCAGTCATCTATGCATGCTTCTGCGAGACTGTGATGGTCTATGACTTTGATTGATAAGCTTATGCTTTATTTATTTTTTATTTTGTAATGGCAGAATATGCCCTGTTAGGGCCTTAGGCTGTTTTGCTATTGTTTACAATTACAAATATATGTTTCAAGCTTTTATTTCATATCTGAAAATTATGGGAAAAAAAACCTTCTGAAGAGCTTGCCTACAGATCTATGCTTGAAGCAAAATTTACAACCCACTGTGAGTTTAACTTATTCCCCTATTATAGATTTTCTATTTTTCATTTGCTTCTCTGAGTTGTCTCGGGTTATTTGTGTATATTGTTGACTAGAGTGTGGAGATTTGATTCTGGTTTTATGTTCTTGCTCCCAATAGTTAAATATGCTTTCTTTTAAGTGTTTTGGTTGATTAATCTGACCATATCCAGTTCTTGTTTAATGCTTTATGTTGTTGCTTGAAGTATTTAATGATGCTTTATTGTTCATGTTTAGTTATTGTCTTAAGTATTGAAAGATGTTTTATTTAACATGTCTTGGTTGATTAATCTTATCTAATCTGTTCTATGTTTATTTTCTTGTTTCAAGTATTTAAATATGCTTTCTTAAACTTGTTTGGGTTGATTATAAATTATCCTATATGGTTCTTGTTTCAACTATTTAATTATGCTTTATTTAACATGTCTTGGTTGATTAATCTTATTCAATCTGTTCTATGTTTATATTCTTGCTTCAAGTATTTAAATATACTTTCTTGAACTTGTTTTGGTTAATTATAAATTATCCTATATGGTTCTTGCTTCATGTTCTTATTTCAACTATTTAATTATGCTTTATTTAACATGTCTTGGTTGATTAATCTTATCCAATCTGTTCTATGTTTATGTTCTTGCTTCAAGTATTTAAATAAGTTTTCTTAAACTTGTTTTGGTTGATTATAAATTATCATATCTGGTTCTTGTTTCATGTTCTTGTTTCAGCTATTTAATTTTGCTTTATTTAACATATCTTGGTTGATTAATCTTATCCAACCTGTTCTATGCTTATTCTTGCTTTAAGTATTTAAAGATACTCTATTTAACATGTCTTGGTTGATTATAAATTATCATTTCTTTTAAATCTTTATGTTCTTGTTGAACATATGAAATAGTACTTTCTTTAACATGTTTTGGTTGATAAATATGGTGCTTTATTTAACCTATTTTAGTTGATAAATCTTATCCAATTTGTTCTATATTTATGTTCTTACTTCAAGTATGAAATAGTGTTATGTTTAATATGTTTTAGTTCATAAACTTATCCAATCTGTTTTATGTTTATGTTCGTGCTTCAAGTATGAAATGGTGGGGTGTTTAACATGTTTTGGTTGATAAATTTTATCCAATGTGTTCTATATTTATGTTGTTGAGGTGCCTTGCTTCTAGAGGCACATCGAGCTACCAAGGCAAGACTGTATATTGAAACTGTTGGAGTCAAAATTGTTTGACTTTAACATCTTATAGTTGATTAATATCAACTGTATCAGCCTTACCTTCTGGAGGCACATTAAGCTATCAAGGCAAGGCTGTATAACAAAACTGTTGGAATCAACTTTTTTTGACTTTGACTTCTTTTAGTATCTAAATTTTTTTTATTTTAGTTGATTAATATAACCTATATGATCAATGTTTATATGCTTATTTTATGTTTCTAGTTTTATGTTTAAAAAAATTAGACCCAAACAAATGGATGATTCTATGAATGAACTTGATCCAGTAGAGGAGTATGAAAATGAAAACTCTACTGGGTTAGAGCATTATATGGGCTTAAAAGATCATCAACTAATTCTGTAAGTGTTATATTTATTTGAATTTGAATTTGTTATTTTACTATTTTATACTTAGTATTATTTACAGAAATACTAACTACTGTTTTTTCTTGTCAATAGAAGGATTTATATCAGAAACTCAAATTCTCTTGCCATAGTTGTAGGTTATCCTGACTCAGATTCATCATTCAAGTGAAACTAATATTTTCACATTTTATCATGTTTAATCTATGGAGCATATGGACAGTTTGGTTGTTTTATCTGGTCTGTATTGTTTAATTTATTTGATTTGCTATCTGATATTTGGACATTTTACTTTGTAATATTTGAACAGTCTGGTTGTTCTATCTGATTTTGTTTGAGATGATATGAGTTATGACAGTTTAGGTAATTTCTAAATTTTAACTCCTCACCATCCAAATTTCTTAAATTTTTTTAAATGGCAAATTAAATTTTGCATTGCAAACATTCCTTGACAAGATTACTAAGTTAAAAGTTCTTGAGTAGTGATGTAAGGGAATAAAAATGATATTAATATTTTTTACTATATCAGTGTGTGCAGGTTGTCATGGTGATTTTGTTCAAGTTTGAGAACTTGCTAACTTTTGTCATGGTGATTTCAGATTTTGTAGAACTTTGGTAACTTCATGTCATTGTAATTTTGTTGAAATTTGGTAACTGTAGTTGTCTGGCTAATTTTGTCTGACTGATTTTTTTGAATTTTGATAACTTCTTGTGAACTTGTTACTAAGCTAATTTGGTTTTGATAATTGTAGTTGTTAAGCTAATTTTGTTGTCTAGCTGTTTTAGTAACTTGTTTGGTAACTGCATATGGTATTAGTAATTTAGTGCATCTGTTTATAAAAAAAAAAAAAAAAAAGTAATTTAGTGTATCTGTGTATGCCTATTGCATACTGCTGCTTGCTGGTTTATCTTCGATTCTTATTGTGTCATGTTGATTTTGTTTTGGTAACTATAGTTGTCTGCCTCACAGTTTGTTATCTGGTTATTTTGGTAACTTCTTTGGTAACTGCATGTGATATTAGTGTATGCCTATTGCATACTGCTCCCTGCTGGTTGGCAAATTCAAATTTTCTTGTGTCATCCTGATTTTGTTTTAGTAACTGCAGTTGTCTGCCTCATTTTTTTGCCAACTTGTCTGGCTGTTTTGGTAACTTCTTTGGTAATTGCATATGGTATTAGTGTATGCCTATTGCCTACTGCTGCCTGCTGGTTTATCTTCGATTCTTCTTGTATCATCCTAAAACTATTTTAGTAACTGCAGTTGTCTCATGTCTAGCTAATTTTGTTGTCTGGCTATTTTGGTCACTTGTAACTTGTTTGGTAACCTATTTGGTAACTGCATTTGGTATTAGTGTATGCCTATTGCCTACTACTGGCTGCTGGTTTATCTTTTTCTACCAAGATAAGTAACTATGTTTTTATGAATCCTTGATGCATATATTTATTTCTCAGATTTCTTGTATAATTGTATTGTGTAACTGAGTTAGAGATATGACATTGATGTTTTAGGCAAATTAAGTTTTGCATTTCCTGTCAAACATCCATTGACAGTATTACTAAGTTAACAGTACTTGAGCAAGGGATTAAAAATAAGTTTAAATTTTTTAGTGTATTAGTGTATGCAAGGCAACAATGTCAAAATTTATGGCTCCTTTCATGAAGACTGAGGACTTCACATATTTTACAGCCCATGTTTTTGTTTTGAAGTTTAATGTATCTTATTTCATAATTTATTATTGTAAAGTATTTTTTGATCCACTTGTTCTATTAGGATGTAAAATGTCATTTAATGTACCATAGCCATAATACTTTTGAAGGTTTCATTATGTAAATTTGTATTTAATTTTTTATTTTACTAATGCATTTATTTTAATTTTCTATTATTTATTTTGTATATAAAATATTATGTTAATGAGTAGAGCTCGAGTCAAGCTTGGGCTCGGCTTGTTAGCAGAACCAACCTTAAGTTTGCATTACATGTAAACGAGCTGAGTTCAGCATTCTCATAAGCCTAACTGTAAACAAGCCAAGTCCAAGCTCAGCTCGAGTTGTGAACGAGCCGAGCTCATACACCCCATTCTCACTCGAACTCGGCTTGTTTACAGCCCTATTTGCACGCAGTTCCACACATAGAGTCGGGACTTCGAAATGATTTGTTTTTGAAACAAAAGAGAACAAAGTCGAGAACTACTAGAAATACTATATCAAAGTACACAACGGAAGCAATATTACCTCGTTGATAAATCGTAGATTTAGTACGGTTGTTCTACAGATTCTTCAGCATCATTATTCGTCCATGATCTTCACATCGATGGTGGAGTGTGCTACGCGGTAATACCAGAGCAATACTCACATGTTCCATAGCTTAGATGTCGGGACTAAAGAGAACTATTTGAGAGAGAGATTTTCTGTTTGTGATGCCACTTATTATCTAAAAGGGAGAGTGCTATGTAAATAGTCCCTACAGGTGTAACCCCCGACTGGCCATCAAAGGCCAGCCATCAAGGCTCATGAAGTGGTTTAAGAGTCATTTCATAACCTCCAAGGGAAGGCCAAGGGGTTCCCATTATGGGTGCCTCTCTCTTACATCTCTCACTCGCATATAGTGGGCAAGACCCCATGTCTGCATCAAAATATTCTTAATCTTGTTCATACTGACAAATAAGTCGTGTGACCATCAAACACAACTGTAAAAGAAAAAATGGAAGCACTATACCAAATCTCTCGGAGAGATGACCAGTATAACAACATCTCTAAAAGTGTCTCGTTATGCCCCAACTCATTTGGTCATATCAGACATAGCATCTTTAATCCATCACGAGTCCAAATGACTCAGAACAATACTCAATCTCCATAAAATATAATGTACTTATAGCTATGTTGCAATTTCCAATAAGCAACATAGCTTGCCGACAGTGAGTACACACCAATATCGATGTATTACCAAATAATCTTTCCTTCATCCTTATGTCATTTAGTTTTAGTCTAGTTGCTTTTCTAGCAATGCCTCTTTATATCGCATCCATTCATGGTCGTAGAAAATATGCCAAAGTAGCAGACAGTGAAACATTAGGCTCGTGACATAGTCAAAAGTCTCCTAAGGGTATAAATAAATTAAGGTCATCAATTATGACCTACAGGACTCATACAGCAAGAAAGTAAGAATTTATTCACTCACATCTACAATTTGTCGCAAAAGCACATGTAATATGAAATACATGTTACAATGGAGTTATCTTTTAAAATAAAGAGCGTATATCTAATCTTAATACACCGTACAAATCTTAATATAATTGTTATCTTAGCGCCTAACCCGAGTCCCTCCATTTTCTCGCTATTCGAAGCGCTAAAGAGGATTTTGCATCTGGCTAAACCGAATGCTACATGGATTGTGGATAACCATGCACAGTCCTTTTAAATATGATGGATCTCATCTTAGTTCCCGCTAAAGTGACATATCTTTTGTATATTACAACTTATCCCTCTTAAGAAAAATATTGAGTGACACATTATTTCATGTTCGCTTTCTACCACTTTGTAGCTTCAAAGGCGATCGCTCGTGTGAGTGAGCCGATCTAAGCCTGTCAAATATACCTTTTTTACCATTACTCTTAAATTTATGGTGAATGTGTGTGCTTACCAAAAATCCTTTCAATCATGCCACATGATCATAGAATACATCAATATCATAAGGTAGAGAGAAGTCACATGGTCAACTACAAATTATTAAATCACAACTCTCAAGTGATGTTTAATGACCATTTCTCTACATGCACATTCTAATGTGTAATAACTTACTAAAACATGCTCTTACCAAGAGACTCTACTTTTACATATAAAAATTCTTTGAACAACCATGAAGTCAACGACAACTCATCGCAAATCTCATTTAAGGTCAAACTCACAATATAAACCTTAGATTCTAGTCAACAAGTCTTACTACGACTTTTAAGAATCTATAAGGTGACCTCAACAACGTTCAAAGAACCTCATTTTATTCAATAGGTTGTTAATAAAAAAGGATTAGGTACATTGGGTATCTTTGAATAGATGGTTTATTTAGGTCGCATGTAAATAGCACCAACATCATTCATTCACTTTTTGTACCAAAATAGTACTAACAACAATCATGCGCTCAAGGCACTTCATGCCTAAACATCACAAAAGCTAACTATCTAATTCTCGTATAAGAATCAGCTATTTAACTCCTTCAAGAAATATTCCAATAAATATACGATCCATAGCTATCTAAAGGTAACTCAATTAGTGTCAATAGATGGATCTATACCTCCATCAACTTCAATTTTTCTATGTCAATCAAATCAACAACCTAGGTTGGATCATATAAGAGAAGTGAATCTAAGATTCTATGTTGAGATTCCTATTATGTGAATTCAATACTTTTAGCAGAGACATATTATCAATATTCTTTTATAGTATCTAAACGAAGAAATAATATTGATATATCGCTTCCACGCTATTTATGAGGATTTTTATATTCTATAACTTTTTGAGAGTTAGTATCACTAATGGTACACCATCACTCAAATATATACTCACACTAGTTAAATTACTCCCATTATTTTTGGCGAACTTTTCTAAAAAATAATTGAAAATATTAATATTAAGGTAATGTGGAATGAAACGTTATATCCAAAAACTATTACTCAAATCTCAAATTCACAATTCCCCACCATTGCAGAAAATACAAGTAATTTTCCTGACTCAACCAAAAAATGATCAAGGTTAGATCTCCTAGAATTCACATTTGTACAAAATAGTCACTCAGCATTTCTCAAAGGTGAATGAAAAGGACAAAAAATTAGAATTAAGGCTGCAACCTCATATTATCAACCCAAGTGTGATGTAACAACTGCTTTGCGCCATAATTCATTTACAACTCTATTCTCAACAAGTCATTAAACTGCAAGATAATTGTTCTCATCATATAACTTATACTACTGCAATTTTGAAAAAAAAATATTTTTACTTAAAAATATATTTTCATTAAAAAAATGTGAATCGCATTTATATAATGAAACAATATTTTTTATTATACAAGTCCTTAGTGTGCACGTATAGAAACTTTCACATAGAAAATGCTTACATTTGCTTATAAATTATAATATGAAATTATTTCATTTATGATATATACTTATATATAAAAATTTCACTTATAATTATACATTATATATAAAACTTATATATTAATATATATAAAATATTTTGTATAATTTTTAATTTTGTATAAAACTTATATATAAAATATTATTTTTTATATATTTTTTTTATCAATCAGTCCGATCCGGAAAATCCTAAAATAGGAACCGAACCGGTTCTGGCCGATTTACAAATTATAAGAAACAGTTTACCGGTTTTCCGGTTTAAATTTACACCCTTACTCATATGGTGCAGTGTAAAGATCTGGAGAGCACATGCACGAGTCCTTGTTGATTCGAGTGGGTGGTTGCAGCCATTCCATAGCAGCGCTACCACCATAACTGCCAACCTCAGCAGCCATGTTACATAACATAGTGTAGGGCTGTCCAAGAAATCAAAAAATCAACTTAGACCGACTCAGACTGGCCACCGGAACTTAGAACCAGCCGAAATCGGTGGAGAACGGGTCGGTGTGCGACAGAATATAGAGAAAATCGATATCAGCCGGTTCATCGTCGGTTCGAACCGGGTTCAAACTACTGAACCGGCCGATTAAAAAAATTATATATTTTTTATATATATATTATGTACTCAAAACGACGCCATTCCACTTAAGTTTAAGTGGAACAAGGTCGTTTTGAACTTGTAGTTGTGCTTTAAACACAACTGAAACAACATTGTTTGGTATTAAACCAAACAACATCTTTTTATTCATAACGTATTAAAAAAAATTAAGTAGGAAGACACCGTTTGGTTTAAACCAAATGACATCGTTTGGAAATTAGATCGTCTTCTTCCTCACTTCTTTCTCGATCTCAATTTTCATCCTCGCTCTCCTCTGCAATGCTCTCTCTCTACTCTCTCAGACAAAGGTCGCCAATGAACCGATCGTGAACTATTAGAGAATCACCGGTGTCTAGACGACCAGTATTTCTCCTCTCCATCAATCGATTTCGAGAGATTGTCTCTTCAACAAAATGAAGCATCGATTAGTGTTGATTTTGTTTAAACCGTCGAGTCGGTTTTCATCCCTAACAAAGTGCATGAAAATTTTTTCTCATAAATGAAATACAACATACACATCAAAAAACAAATCGGGGACAACTGATCTTTCTCTGATACCAATGTTAGAAATACTATATCAAAGTACACAGTGGAAGCAATATTATCTCATTGGTAAATCATAGATCTAGTACAGTTGTTCCACAGATTCTTCAGCGTCATTGTTCGTCCATGATCTTCACATCAATGGTGGAGTGTGCTATGTGGTAATACCAAAGCAACACTCACACGTTCCACAACCTAGATGCCAGGACTAGAGAGAACCATTTGAGAGATAAATTTTTCTGTTTGTGATGCCAGTTATTATCTAAAGGGGGGAGGGGCTATATAAATAGTCCCTGTGAGTGTAACTCCTGGCTAGTCATCAAGGGTCAATCATCAAAACTCATGAAATGATTTAAGAACCATTTCATAACCTTCAATAAAATGCTAGGGATTTCTAATATGAGTGCCTCTTTCTTAAGAGAACAATAATTCTATGGCTGGCAGAGAACTGTGACTAATTATCAAGGAATAAAAAGAAAGAAAGAGAGAGAAATGCAAAGAAGGAATAGAGTCCTGGAAAAAAGAAATGATTGCCGGAAGTCAAGGTACAGAATTTTAAAATATAAAAAATAAAAAAGAAGAAGTTCCAAGTGTTAAAGGCGGAGAACACAGATGATCCTATACATTAGTTATTATTTATTTTTATATTTTATGTTTATATTTTTTTTTTATAAAATATGAGGTATTTTTTTATAAAATGTGGTATATAAAATAATAGATAGTAATTGATAAGAAGAGTTTTCTTTTATATATAAAATGATGAAAAATTAAATCGGGCTTCCCTTTTTTTTGCCTGTTAGTTTTTTTTATTTTTTTTAGTTTTTTTTACTTAGTGATTAAGAAAATATTGTTTAATAATATTTTAAATTTTATTCTTTTTTAAAAAAATATTTAAAAGTATTAAAAAATGATGTGAAAAAAAAGTATTAAAATTATTTTTTTTCACATTATTTTTTTAACACTTTTAAATATTTTAAAAAAAGAAAACAATTCACAATATTATTAAATAATATTTTCTTAATTACTAAGTGTAAAAAAAAACCAAAAAAAAAAAATTAACGGGCAAAAAGAAGGCCAAATCAGGCTCCCTAACATTATTCTAAAATGATTATGCCGAAGAAACCTGGTCTCTCTTAATGGGGTTGTATAAGTTAAAATCTCGTTAGTTTTTACAGATGAAATGAGTTGAGATGAAAGTTAAAAATTGAATAAAATATTATTAGAATATATTTTTTAATATTATTTTTATTTAAAAATTTAAAAAATTGAATTGCTGATTTTATTTTACGTAAAAATTTAAAATAATTATAATAATTAAATCAAATCAGTTGAAAAGTTTACTAAAACAAAACTTTATCTTTCTATACCAGAAAAGCTGCTGCACCATAAGTTCATTCAAATCAGCTGTTAACTCAGGTAGCTCAAATTAATGATCTATCAGAGATCATAGCCAAAACAAGCCAAGATAAGTAATGATTTAACTCAAAGAATGTAATATCATGAGATATTCCAGAATTAATTCCAAATCAAGCTTGCTCTACTGGGTTTTTCCCTTTTGAAGTTGTTTAGTCAGTGAATTGATTTCGTGCTTGCTCTCATTTCTTTTCTAGTCGATCCATACCGCTTATTTTTAAATGTTTCATATTCTGCCATTTGTACTAACTGTGAAAAGCGAAGCTCCTCTGTTCAAATAACAATATACTTAATGAAAAGAATGATCTAGGACCTGATAGTTTATATCTCAAGGTCGCTGATGGAAATCCTGTTTTCCAGGGAAACAAACACCATCAATAACACCCACCAAGAATGAAGATTTCAGCTTTGAGAGACTACAGGTCAGTCATTAATACTCTGTATACATAGTGGAAAAATACAAAAGCTTGTACACAAACAAAATTTATTACTTCACACTATTTTGATTCACAAACCAGAAGCAACCCTGAAGAATATATTACACTTTTATATAACAACAAATAAATGCAGATCTGATTTGATAATTGATGATATCTCACGCCTTAGCTCTAGCGGGATTAACTGTGACAAGTTGGAGTTCTCCCATGGGTTAGGATTCATTTGCCGTGATATGGTTTTTACGGACTCTTTCGATGAACTTGTCAGCCCTACTGTCAACTCTGTGGTCTCCAACCATGCCGTGTTTCTTGTCATAATCGCTTGGATAAACCTTTCGTGCACTCCCTGGTTCATTCTCATAAGGACTTGGAAATACCTTTCGTGCACTCCCTGGTTTTTCCACCACCGATGAATCTTCCCCTCCCGGAGCTTTCCTCCTAGGTTTGATGGCGCTGAGAACAGAGAAAAAACCTGAAGACTTCTTCTGCCTGTAGTTGTCCATTTGAGTTCTAATGAATACAAACGCAGCTTTCAAGTTAAAAGAGCGTTTGGTGAGAAGAAACTATGAATGTGTTTGGATTTTCCGAGAAGGGAAGCTTCTGTATTTATAGCAGAGAAGGTACCCTTCTGATATTAATGACCCAAGGGTGGAGAATCTGGAGCACTCAAGACTGTTAAAACCAATATGTATAGATGGGATCAAATGGTCATGTTACTGTTGGTAAAGAAAGCATATCTCTTGTGGTCCATTGCTTTGAAAATTGACCAAACACTGGTTTGGGATCTTTCCCTGCATTTACTGCATCCTTTCATGCCAAACATTTTCTTTGTTCTCTTAGCTTTTAAGTTAATTTGATGAAATTGCCTGATTCTAATTCGTTTCATTCTTGTACATCTTTGACTTCTTTCTTCTCCTTTCTTCTTCTTTTTCCAAATCATATTATTTTGCCAAATGGTCTATTCTGGGAAGTTTTTGTGACTGATATTGCATATGCAGTGTTACCACATGAAACGATGAAAAATTGAAAGTGGAGAACTGCCGTTTGTATATTTTACAATACAGAGCAATGGATGCTGGGCTGGCGTTTATTTCACGAAGTGTTTGATTTTACTAGATATTGCCAATGAAATTGACAATAGGAAAATGTGATGGTTTATTATGAGCTATAAATTAATTCAGAGGCACAGAAGAAAAGCGAAGAGATATTGTTTTTTATTTTCGATTTTTTAGTCTCAAAAATTAATTGATTTTTGAGATAATATCACGAATATTGGAAATTTATTTGAGATTTGGTGGTAGGTTTTGGAGGATTTTGGGTGTTTTTTTTTTTTTTTTCAATTTCTAGATTTAAAAAAAAAAAAAAAGACTAGTTCCTAAACTAGAACGTTCTAAGATTTTTCTCAATAGGTGGTCATGCAGCACCTGTGGGCTGTTATACATCATAATTCTTTTTTCTTTTTCAATTGTTCATTGGTGTCAAGCACTGATTGTTGCATTCAAACGTGTTTGGTTTTGAGAAAAAGCAGAGCTTCCCTTATTGCATGCAAGCTGTCTGTCTACCTTTAAGTATCTTTAAAGTCCTGATATTTTTTAGGACTATACTTTGCATGCCAAACTTGTATTCCTTTGCAGGGGAACCTTGTTCCCTCTAACCTAACAGGTTTTTCTTGCTGTAATCCTACTTGTAAGTAAGCGTCGATAATTGACGTGACATAATTTGATTTACAAGATAAATTATATTATACATTCATATATTCTAAAAAGGATTAACGTGTGACAAGAAAAAAATGCATAGTTAATTAATTTAATTAGTTTACTTCTTCCACATGCATTGGTTAATTCTTAATTAAGCAATCTCCAATCTCCATAAGTTGGTATAAAGTAGTGAGTTTGGCACACATTTAACATTGATGAAAAGTTAGGTATATAGCATATTTATTTTATAAAAAGTGGTGCTTTTACGTATTGGTCTGATATATATACATATCTCTAATTTGAGTAGTACTGGATAAGAACCTCACGCCAGATTTTGGACAAATGATATGCATGCAACTAGAAGATTGATTTCTAAAGAGCTGGTCTCTTAAATATATTATCATATGATGAGAGAGAGACTTGTCAATAAAGAAATTAAAGGATATGCTATCTATAATATCACATGATTGCCATATCTTCTTCGACGTATTTATAACGTTATCTAGACTTTTAAGAATTATCTTAGCATGGATGATATTTATCTTATGTATTATATATATATATATATATATATATAAAAATTAATAAGCTTTTGGATAGACCATATCTAGCAACCAATTAGGTATGATATCGATCTTAGAAAGTTACAAGCAGCCAATGTGATAGTGTTACTCCTGAAAAATATTATGGTTTTTTTTTTTTCCTTTGAATTTTGAGTTTTTCATCTTATTTGAATGTTAAATTAAGTGATTATATATACACAATCATTTTTACAGTTCTTTTTGTATAATTCTGTTTTAAATTGAGGGTGTTTATTTAAAATCTAAAACCCAAATAAAATTCCAGACTGTCTAGTTAGAGTACTTCTCATAATACTTCACTACTATTAATTATTTTATTATTACTTTTCACCTACTTTTCATTATTATTCACTACTATTTAATATTCTATTATTATCTTTTTACTACTATTCACAGAATATTTGAGAATACTTTTATGGTTACGATTTTATGAGGTGGCACTGTTTTGTTGGATGATTGTAGAATAAATTATAAAATAATTATGTCACAACCATGATTGTTTCAAATTTTGTATAACCATCTTCCATCCTAAATATGGTTGCATGTACCAAAAGATTGATAATACACTTGCAACTCTTTTACAAACTTATTTTAAAATTAATCAATGTAACGAATACCACTTCGTTAATAATAATTTTAATTTTATATAATTACCTTCCATTTGAAATAGAATTGTAAATTAGTTATGTTTCCTACCAAAAACATCTTGTCTTTTGTCTTAACAAATTAACTTAAATTGCCACTATAACATAATTTTTTTAAAATTAATTTCCAACACTCACTGAATATGTCCCACAATCACTAAGGCTGGTTTGGAGCACAAGACACAACACAAAATTCTCATTTCATCTCATCTCATTATTACACATTTTTTAAATTTTCATACAAAATATAATAAACAATTCAACTTTTTCAAATCCCAAAACAATAATAATATTAAAACATAATATTTTAAACTTTCAAACAAAATACAAAATTCTCATCTCACCTCCAAACCTACCGTTGGGTGTTTAGTTTTTTTTTATTTTATTTATAATGATAGTAAGGTTGCAATGCATAAAATGAAGACAAAATGGAAATGAACCAAGTTTGGATCCCATATTTCCTTGAATTGTGATTGAGGAAAAGATCACCTTAGTGGCGGTTGTTTACATTCACTAAAGAAAAACCCAATAACATAAGGATAAAGTTCACTCAAAAACTAACATCCTACTTCACTCAAAAAGGATGGAACAAATGTGATGTAAGAGCATCCACATACGAATAAGAAATTTTTTTTCTTAAATTTTAGTAAAAAACCATATTTCCCTAAACTTTCTTCTAATTTTGACTCATTTTTCCAGCTTACATCTCACTCTATATTCTTTCTCTATTTTATTAAAATAATATTTCTCGATTCTTTATTTATTATTTCTTCTACTCATTTCTTTGTACATCTAAAACTTTTTTTTTTTTTTGTCTTTATGGGAAAGAGTGGAAGAAATTTTTTTATTTTTTCACATTTTCGTAATTTTCATACGTAACAAATTTATTTTAAACTACTTATATTTCTAAACAAGAATAATTTCAAAATTAGTGCTTTCATAACAATGATATTTAAAAAAAAAAAATCATATTTTCATAAATAGTCAGTTTTTTTTTATCATCTCAATGGTGACATTTTTTTCAATTTCAACTGTAATAAATATAAGAATGAGAGAAAGTGTAGATGATTAAAAAAATTATTTTATTGATTAGAATAAAATATTTATAAAAAATAATTTAGAGATCAATAATAACTTCTCATATTTAGCGAGCCATTGTTCAAATTTCAAAACTTTCCGCTAAAATATCCAGCCTGATGGAGAGATATTTTTGTCAAAAAGTTAAAATTTTTTACTGAAATTTAGGAAAGGATAAGAATGAAGACGAAATTTTGAAATAATTTTATTATTCATTATCCTCACACATAATATTTATTTTAAATTTTTTGTTTTATTCTTCTTAAATTAATTGAATTATTCTATTCATCATCCATACACCATATATTTGGTAAGAAAAAAAAAATAAGTGTAATATGTGATGTGTAGAGACAATGAATAAAATTTTTCTTTTTTGAAATCAATGAAAACCAAACATAACCAAAGCCTGATTTGGAGTTACAGAAATGTTAGTTCTACAAATAGAATAAAAATATATATATTTTAAAAATATAGCTCTTTTTCTTTTAAATTAAATTAATTTAACTTTATTGCACAAAGCTATCTTCATCTAAAGTTTTATTTTTATCATTTTCTATATAATGCAAACATTCCTCTTGGATTGAAACGTCCTCAATCAAAATAGAAACTTTGAGTTGAAATTTTAGAAAATAAAACGTAATATCTTTAATGCAAAATAAGAATTTAGATATAAAATGTGATTTAATAATATCATTAAATTTTAATAACAAAAATTCCTACATGGGAAACCTGTTAAATATCATTAAGCCCAAGACAAAGGTCAAATTTAGATAAAGCCCAAACTATTTCAGCCCGGCATTCAAAAAGTGGGCCAGCTGAGCCCAAATCTCCTTCAATCCCGTATATGAAATAGATCGTCCAATGCGCAGAAACAGCGCATCGTAGAGTTCCGAAGCAGAGTTGCTTTTCTCCTTCATCGCAACTAGTTCTCTCTCAATATTTAGGTAAATATTTTCGTATATTCCATATTCTCTGTTTACTCTCTAAGCATTGATAGCTCTCAATTAAAATCCTCTGCACCTGGTATGGAAGCCTCTGTGGACTTGTTGATCTAGGGTTTTTACTTCGATTCAGTTTATTATAACATATCTTCTTCCGGAACTCGATATTTCATCATATGCTTTGTTATGAGTCGTGACGGGTTTGATGGTTCTGAGTTTTATATGGTTTGGGCATAGTTTTTGTGGCATCTTTATCTACCTGAAGATCTTTCCCAGTTGGAGGAATCACGTTTTTCTGGGGGCCTATTTCTGTATTTGGACAAAAACCCTTGGAAATTGGCGGTGACTTTGTAATGAAAATTACTTTATTATCAGTTGTTTTTTGGTATAAACTGGGTTAATATATAGCAATAAATATCGCTGGGAAATCTGATCTCATTGAAAACCCAGTTCCTGAATTGGTCTCGAACTGTTCAGAGTTATAGTAAATATCGATCTTGTTGATGTTTTTGGAGCAATTTATGAATCTATATGCTAAGATATATAAAAGGTATTTCTTGGAGTTAAAATCTGAAAAAATCTTGTAATTCTTCATTATCTTTGGGGCTGATAAGAACAAGTAGCCTGGTGATTCCGTAGTTTCCTTTTTATATATTTTTAATATTATCATATATCATCAGCTTTTATCGCGACCAAAGAGAGAGTTCAGCAATTTCTTGTCATCCGATGAATTGATTCACTTCTGGAATATTAAATTTCTTGTATGCTCAGGGTTTAAGTGATTGAAGATGGACCATCAACGGTTCAATGGTAGACAGGAAATGAGTTCTCAAGATAAACAACATGAAAAGGAGCAGGTAGGCAATCAATTTGTGAAATGATTTGATTTGTTACCCAAGTCAGCTTTTTTTAAGTAAATGATTTCTACATATCTACTCTCTTTACTTATTTCTTATTTATAAAAATAAATATCTACTTTCCTTACTTTCTTGCATTGGAATAGTCTATTAAATATGATTTATGATTTTTTTATCTATATTAAATCTTGCTTGTGATGCATATATTTACTTCTTGGAACATTATGAGTGGAGAAGATTTTTTTTAATCCCCAATTTGTTGATGTGTGTTTTCTGCATTCTGTGCTACAGGCTTATCAGGACTCCCTTGTTGAGGATTTGGCAGAGGATTTCCGCCTGCCAATTAATCATAGGCCTACAGAAAATGTTGATCTGGATAATGTGGAACAAGCTTCATTGGACACACAGTTGACGTCATCTAATATTGGTTTTAGGCTTCTCCAAAAAATGGGATGGAAAGGAAAGGGTCTTGGGAAGAATGAGCAAGGTGTGCTATTAGTGGAATTGCAAATGATTATACTATATTTACATCCTGTACGATGTAGTATTTTTTTTCACTCTGAACCATTGGCAACCATATCATTGATCTAAATCTATTGCAATTCCTTAACTTAACACTCTTGTTCAAATTGAACCAAAGGAAAAAAGAAACTTTGGGAAGGGAAAACTCAAGATACTGACTGTGCAATTGACATATTGGAAAGAAGGGGGAAGAATATTGATGATCAAAATTAGTATTTTTAGCAAGTATTATCAAAATTAAAAATTGAACATTGATAAGAACTAGGTCAGACCTTACGACTGGTAAAGAAATATATGTGATGGTGCTACTTAGTTTTCTTTGTATCTTGCAGTTGGAGACTTATGGTTAAGGTTTTAGTAGTAAATGCTAATGTTAAACCGCTTTTCATATGTTTCTTGTCTCCTTTCGGTACTTCTAATGGCTTTATTTGTACTGATGATTTCAAATCTAGGATTCTCTCAATGCTGTTTTGTCACAATAAGACAGATATCCCTCATTAAGGCTAATCGTTTTCTCGGATGATATGTGAACACTGAATGCTAGCTATCGACAAGTCTTAATTTTTACTTATCATAGTTATGCTTTAGGTTTGAAGATTCTTTGGGGGGTTAATATGTCCCTCTTTTCAACAAATCCTTTTCTTCGATGCTATGTGAACACCGAATGCCAGTTATCCACAAGTCTTAATTTTTAGTTATCATAGTTATGCTCCAGGCTTGACAATTCTTTTGGGGGTTGGGGGTTAATATGCAGGAATAACTGAGCCAATAAAATCTGGTATCAGGGATCCAAAATTAGGGGTTGGAAAACAAGAAGAAGATGATTTTTTTACTGCAGAAGAAAATATCCAACGAAGAAAGCTTGATGTAGAGGTAGATGAGACCGAGGAACATGCAAAGAAGCGGGAGGTATACTTTTGAACTTGTAGTTGCAAAAGAATTTTCAGTAATTAGATAATGTTGAGGTTGATGCTTTACTTTTTCTGGAACCCACATCAAATAACAGAAGGCTGCATATAGCATATATGTATGTCTTTTGACGGGAATGGTATATCATAGGAGACCATCAAGTTTGGAAGGTCTTGAGAATTTCCTGCAGTTTTTATTACCTGGTGGCTTCTTCTGCCTGCTTCCTGCACATTATGAAAATCCAGGTGTTAGCAGAGCGTGAGCAGAAAATTCAAACTGAGGTGAAAGAAATTCGCAAAGTGTTCTATTGTGATCTGTGCAACAAGCAATACAAATTGGCTATGGAATTTGAAGCTCACCTGAGCTCATACGATCATAATCACAGAAAGGTAAAATTATTTATTTCTGCCTATCTTGTTACTGTTGACGCTTTTTGTTGTTTGTATGCCTTACTGATTTTGTTTAAATCTGAAATACCTTTGAATGAGATTTTCAGCGTTTTAAAGAAATGAGAGAAATGCATGGTACTAGCAGCCGGGATGATCGGCAAAAACGAGAACAGCAACGCCAGGAGAGGGAAATGGCAAAGTTTGCTCAGATGTATCAATATACTCTTTCCCTTAGTTATATATATTAGTTCACTTAAGCTATCCCTCAATTTTATTTTTTTTCTAATTTTGTTTTAGGGGCATATGTTTTCGGGGATTTAGATCCCCTAGAGTTAACTCTAGACACCAGGGTGAGAGAAAGATAGACACATAAAGTGGGTCCCACAACATTTATTGGGCATTTAATATTGCTCAAGAAATTCACACTCAGGCAGCCATAAATGTTGTGGGACCACTTTATGTGTGTCTCTCTCTCACACTGGGCCCTAGGGTGAATCCAAATCCTGTTTTCTGAACTCGGGGAGGAGGGATGTCTGATAGGGGAGTTGGGGATTGTTTGTTGTTATTGAGCCTAAATGCATTTTTCTTTTTTTCTTTTTTTCCCCTTTTGGTCAAGTAGGGCAGATGCTCATAAACAGCAGCAGCAGCTGCAACAGCAACAAGAAGATTCTGGGTCTGCCCCAATTGAACTGAAAGGTGCTACCGCAGTTGCAGTTCAAGATCAGCGGAAGGCATTAAAGTTTGGTTTTTCTTCTAAAGGTGGCACCTCCAAGGTATGCCTAATCTCTCTTGCCTCCAACCTTCTGCTAATTTTAGGATCTCCAATTTGTATTAATGTGACCTTGTAATTTTCTTAGTCGTTAGAAAAGAATGATTTCCAATGTGCATTTACACGCATAACATTGATACACACATACATTAAACTGTAGTTGTGCGCAAAATCCATTCAAACAGAGAACTTTTCTGGTTCCATATTGAATCACTTTCAAAGTATTTGGGAACATTTACTATTTTCTCATCCTCCTCGTGTTCATAACCTGTAGAAACTGTTCCAGGTTGTGAACATCCTAATGACTCTTGGGGTTTGTTTGGGAAAGAATTTCATCTTATTTTATCTCATCTCAAAAATTTTCATAATTTTCTTCCCAAACATCACTCAAATACAAACACTTTTTAATTTCAAATCTTCAACTTTTTTATCTAATCATTACCATTTTTCCAAACTCCCAAACAAAACACAATAATACTTTTTTTTCAAATTTAAAAACAAAAATTATGTTATAACAATATTTTAACTTTATAATATTTTTATTCAACTTTTCTCCCTCATTTCCAAAAACTCAATAAAACATCTTAACACAAACCATTTCATTAATTTTTTTTTTTTTTTAAGGAAGAGAACGGTACTCCAATTTTATTGATAACCCTCACTTATGGCAGAGAAATATTGTATACAAAAGGGAGCATGGGGTTACAATAATCCCAAAACCAAGCTTCTAAAGAAAATAAGATGAGAAAATTAATAAAAGAAGATTACAAAGGGTACGTAAAGGAATAAAGAACTAGAGTCAATGCCGAAAGCCAAGAGCACCTGCACGATCTAGAGCATGCAAATCAAGCATATGCTTAGACAATTGAACTAGAGAAGAGAAACTTACCGTGTTGCCCGGGGCTCCAAATGACTATACAGTAAAGCATTGCCGTCTCTATAAACATGTTTGAAACAAAGGAAAATGTTACTTAAACTGTAAAATATCATCCCAAATATCAAAATATTGTCAGGGGGTTGGGATTCAGTATTAAACCAATTTACAGCAGATTACAAAAAAAAAAAAGAACCAATTTACAGCAAGGAGAGAATCTGATTCAACAATGAGTTCAGAAATACTTAACTGTTAACACGTAGTAAGACCAAATTTCTGAGCTGATAACAAACCATTTCACTACTATTCACAGAATTCTCATCTCATCTCATTCCTCAAGCATTTCCTTAGTACTAAGTTCCCGTTTCGATAATGAAAGTGTTTCATCTCATCTCATCATTATAGTTTTCTCAAATTCTCACACAAAATATAATAAACAATTCAACTTTTTCAATTCCCAAAATAATATTCTAACAATATTTTATTCAACTTTCATCTCAATTCATCTCATCTCAACTCACTATCCAAACCGCATCTAAATATTTATTTAACTTTTGGTGTCATATAAACTAGATGTATTTTTTTTTTTTTTGCCTTCGTGTGTCTTCATTCAAGTGACAATACAGATTAAAAGAGAGAGAGAGAGGTGGCCCTGAGCAGGGGGTGTAGGGAAAGAGTTGAGTTGATTGGGCTCAATGACTGGGAGAGGCAAAATGGAATC
Source organism: Cyclocarya paliurus (assembly GCA_029856935.1). Taxonomy (NCBI): domain Eukaryota; kingdom Viridiplantae; phylum Streptophyta; class Magnoliopsida; order Fagales; family Juglandaceae; genus Cyclocarya; species Cyclocarya paliurus. Next base: position 32,937,706 of record CM056949.1, read on the forward strand.
AGGATTTGGCCATAAGAAGCAACTCTTTGGATATTATGGCCAATCAACATTTGGCGTGCTTGATATAACTGCTTTAACTGACTGCAACAACATTTCTACTGCCTTCTCGCCATTGTCATTGTCATGGCTGAAAGCACCAGAAAACTGACAGTGTAACCTTTTTCTGAAATTATAGTGCATGCTTAAAATTTGATTCACACATCAAGGACAGCCAAAACAACCTTTTTTGAGCGGTAACAGCCAATATAATTTATTCTCTTTCCTCGCTTTTTGGAGTATATTAGTACATATAACCAAATGGCACCTGGAGTCAGATCCCGTAATTTGATCTAGTTCTAAGATCTTTGTTTAACAAATAGTTTCTTCTGAATGGCTTGGCTTCTTGTTCTCTCTCATTGTACAGAATGCTTTTGGTAGTGCTGCAAAGAAGCCAAAAGTAGCTGTTGCCTCGGTTTTCAGCAATGATAGTGACGAAGAACAGTGAGATTTCGCAGCTCAGCATCAGCAGTTTGTACCCTATGTAATGCTTGCATTGCCATATTTATGCAGTTCGTGTGATTGTACTGTTGGCAATTTCTTCTGTCTTAACGTTTATGAGACACATGCCCACAAGTTTATGGACTTTTCTTGGATAGGGGTAAAATATCGTTCACATGTTTTTGTTTCCCGTCAAAATTGAAAAATATTGATATATGCAAATGATTAATTTGGTAAATTCTGTAGTGAATGTTTGACTATATTGAAGTTGTTGAACGAAAAGTTAAAGCCCAATATGTGTTAAGCTTTCATGTCATCCGGACCGCAAGCATACAACAAAGGCGTTTCTCACATTTGTATAGGTGCCATCTTATGTTAGTAGCCTTTGGAATGGTTGAAATTATTAGTATTATTTGGAACGATCTTTACGTGTCGAATCTAATTGTCAATAGTTTCATACTTAATTGGCCAGAGAATCAAAGTTTTAGGCGGTGAACCGGCCGGGGGGGGGGGGGGGGGGGGAGAGCTTACCATAGTCAAATCTGCAACTGAAATGGTTTAATCACTAGTTAAACATGGGAAGAAAACAGAGTTTGACCCTCTGTGATAGAGTTTTTCGTTATCCATGCTTCGCCCAAATGGGTATATTTTCCTCTGGCATTGCCTTAAGGTTGCTAGGATGATACTTGCGAGATAATCAGAAAGATTTCGAGCAAACAAGGACTGGAACAAATGTCATACAAGCCACCAAGATATTACCCAGGTTAGAAGAATCGTGTTTCTTCAAAAATAAATAAATAAGTTAGAAGAATCGTGTCTCTTCTATTCGTATATTGATTGTATCAAGGTATTGGGCCTGAATCGTGAGGCATATGCCTACCTTGTTCCCTTTGAACGTGTTGCAAATGCTCTTTGCAGGAATTAGCATCTGTGATTATCGAGATGTTGAAGGCAGTACTCTGCAAGGGTGAATACATTCCTTGCTACATATCCAAAAGAATTAAGCCCCATTTGGTTGTTGAACTCTACTAAGATTAATTCAGTTTAGTCTAATTTTAAGCTAAGTCTAACATCTCAAATACTCAACTCTCAAATCACTAAATTCATCTCAACTCAAAACATCTTTACACGTGAAAACTACAACATTTTTCAATTCAACACCTCTTTACATGCAGGATCTACAACATTTTTCAAATTTTCATAAATATATCTAAACTCATTTTAACATCCAAACACATTTAAACTCATCTTAAGTGAGCACTACAAAACTTATTCTTCTATCTCAACTTACTACTATTCATAAAGAGCTCAACATATCTCAACTTAACTCAACATTCAAACACAGCCTAATACTTCCTAGACTCTTGACTACTTGTTGAAACATCAACCTTTTTACTTTAAGCTTTTAGTGGTTGGTGTCATTTCCTAGAGTAGGGAACTACGTTAAATCAATTGTGATATTTAAAATGGTAATGTAATGATTTGAGATAAGATGTTTTTATTGAGTTTTGATAATAGAGAAAAAAAATATTAAAATATTATAAAATTAAAATATTGTTAAAATATGATTTTTTTAATATAATTTTTATTTTAAAATTTAAAAAGTTAAATTATTTTTTATGTTTTGTTTATAAGTTTAAAAAACCTATAATGATTAGATAAAAAAGTTAAAGATTTGAAATTGAAAAATATTTGTATATAAGTGATGTTTGGAAAGGAAATAAGATGAGATGAGTTGAGATAGTAATACATGTCAAATTACAAAGTCTATATCTCAAACTGGATCTTCTCTCCAAAGATTATTTGCTGCCCCAAGACTCGAAGAGGATGAGATGAGTCCTTTATGGGTTTTTCCAAAACTTACCGAGGGGCTAGGAGTATCCTTCATAGCTTTTTCCATCAAATAAGCGGATAAATGAACAATGCTCAGCACGTACAAGGTTTAGGACAATTTGCTTTGCAATACTGCAAGTACGCGTGCGTACGCACGCACTTCCCCATATCCAGAAATACTATCTACTAACCATAACGTAGTCCAACCAAAATACACTACTTAAACAACAAACCACGAAACCTGCGGGATTGCCAGAAATTACGATCACTGAATAAAAATAACTATACATTTTCCGGTCACTATTTAAGCAGCTTCAGCGAAACCCAATTGAAGATTACCATAGTCAAACACTGTGTGGTAAACACCCATAAACACATCTCCAAGAATCCTGCAAGCATGTAGTTTCAGAATAAGCAAATGCACATAAGCATGAATGTCAACATGCATTAACACTAGGAGTAGGGGTATCCATGTATGGGTATGTGGTATCTGACATGAGCATTAGTAGAAGTTAAAGATAAGATACCACAGAGGACCCCTTGGAGGAGGGATATCTATAGCCATAAATCCACTGATGCAGACAGAAGCAACGCCTTCTCCAGTTCTTAGAATATACTGAAAGTGAGGCAAGTAGTTACAAAACAATAACGATTACTTCTCCAGAATTATGGGAATAAGCAAGAGACATATATCTTTTTGTATAGCAGTTTACTTTTCTCTAATTTGAGGGTTGATAATTGATATACCCAATGTGAAAAACTCCGATGTCTTCGATGTCTTCTCAGGTAAATTACGATACCTAGATGATTTACTTTGCATTGTCACACATGAAGAGCAAAATCAAGATAAGATTGGTAAATTACAATGAGTTGCAAAAGAGAGTGGTGAAAGAAGTGTTTTTAACTTTATGCTTAATCAAGATTAAAAAGACGTCCGGAAATATTACCTAACTTTTCATCTACTTAATAACCTAAGATTTAGTCTCTAACTCAAAAACTTATTCTCGTACTCAATATGAGATATCAGGAATATTGCTGCAAGCCTCTGGATGATACTTCCCAAATATTTTCAAACTATAAGAGTGATCTGAAGCAAATAAGTTCCTGAGGATGCCTAACCCTCTTGATGTACTGTATTTTATTGCAGAAGTGACAAATCGATATAACAAGCACATTACAGCATCATGAACTAGAAGAAAGTAATGAGAAATTTGTTATGTCAAAATCTAACCTGTTCTGGAGTGAGGTTGAAAGTTTTGTTTGCGATCGTGAATGAAATATTTGGCATGCTTGAAATGCTATCGCATCCTATTAATGATTCTCCTGCTGGACTTGGCAGGCTCTCACACAGCTAAAGATCAAAACCAATGTTTAACAATGATTATCAATATATAGCTAACATTTGCTTCTTAATAGTGTCTATGGTTTTAGAGTAAGCCACCTCATTCACGTATTTGAGTACTTTGTCCTTGGTTCCTTTTTGTCTTAGCTGATTTTGGACCCAAATAACAGTCATCTCACAAGCAGTGCACAAAAGATCATCCTCAGGTAACTCTCCTTTCCTGTTTTCCTTCTCAACCACTGTCTCAATTCCATAGCTGCATAGAAATTGGTTTGATTGTCAATTAGATGAACTGTTTGAGAATCCCCACTGCATCATGAGATTACAACCCCCATGAGCCTTTCACTGGCACAAGAAAAATCTAACATATAGCGAACCTGATTGATAAAGGGATTCAGTGAGAAACCCTTCATCAAAGCCCAATTGACACGAAAATCAAGATAGATTTGCAAGACACAAACGTCTTTACTAGGAAGTATTCCCCAATGATGTAAACTGCCAATATGAGGTGTACAAAGGCAAATATTGAGAATAAATAAGTCATGAGGCAATAATAACTCCTGACCTTGCATACCTAGCCCCATTAAAAAGACATAAACCAATCTGTGAGCATATTTTGCCAGGTTGTACCTGCAAATCCATGAAAATTGTATGTTGAGATGTAAAACGGGATATGTATACAGAGTACAAAAAGAAGTAGATGTAAAAGCAACCCACCCCTGAGATTAAGAGATCCCAAATTAAGTCTCCATACTGAGCTACAACTTCCTTACATTCTGCACTTACAATTCCTTCGGCTCCGATGGCATGGTTTATTTCAGTCACAATAGGCTAGAAATCATTGTCATCAAATAATAATTTAATCCCAAAAAGTAACTAACAGAAAAAAAGATGCTGAAGAAAGGGAAAAGAAGAGAAAAATATGATTAATCAAGCCTGGAGTTCTTTTTGAAAATCGTGTGATTTTTCAAATGATGAAACAACATACAGTTGGACCAGCAAGTAAGGACGTTCCTGAATCCACAATAGCAGCACAGCCCTCCTTGCAGACACCTGAGGTAATTATTAACAAATTAATATACTTTCTTGTCTGAAATTAGAGGTGAAAAATTAATTGGGGTTTACACAAGTTCAACATTCTAGTAAGGGATTAAATGTAAGGTCATCAAAATTGCCAATCAAAGTGTTATTTTCCCTCTGCTAGTAGTAAGCATCAATTTCCAGCAAACTTTTAAGCAAAGCATATAGATAATTATTTGCAAATTAGGATGTTCTGCTGTTTCTACTCGTGCCATCCCCTCATGATAGCGATTTGGAAATGCTCTTTAAATATAACGTAAATTACCATGTATAAGGTACTACAAAATCACCTGTTGAATGGTTCCCAACAAGAATATCTCCCATTTCAAACTGAAATCAAAGAAAAGAAATTTGAATATACCATCTCCACAGAAGCAAGCACATGGAAAAGGACAACTTTTCCTATCATTACTTTTACAAAATTTTCATACCTGCCAGTAACCCTTTTCAGTGACTGGAGCATAAGTGTGGTTTCCTTTGAAGTGCTTCCGATCAACACCACCAAAGACAATCTCACCACCCTCTTTTGCATCTGGATCCCGATTAAGCCAGAATGAGAAAACCTCCTCCTTTACAAGACCTTGCTGCACCATATTGTACCTGTATTCTTGTAACAACTCAGTCTAACCAAAGCACCAGATAATTTGAAGAGAGAAAAATGTACCGTTCTTTATTCTGAGAAGAAACAATTTTGAGGACAAAATTTCATATCAAATTGCAAAGAACATACCACACTGGCACAGCATCCCCAACGGAAATCTCCTGAAACCCAAGTCCAAGTATTCCATCAAACTTCGCCAACACAAATGTCAGACTGCTTTCTCGTGTAGCCTCAATGAAAACCTGAATTTGAAGAAAGAAAAATAAAATATTACATGCAAACTGTTACTGTGGCCACAAGAAAGAGCAGTTTCAAGAAAAACTTCTAAAAAGGCAAAAAGAGTTGGGGGAGGCCCACTTGATCCTTGACAGTAAGATCCCCAACTTCAACATTATCTTGACTGAAGAAACCCGCAATAGATCCAGATCCATAATTTATTTCGCAAGATTTTCCTGGATCACAAATCGACAATTATAGATTCAATTTCATGTCAGGACCACCTTGTTACATCCAATAGCTTTTATCTGCACACAGTCATCAACACAATACTACAAAAGCATGAAAGCAATAAGTTACCGTTCTTTTTATATGTACTGGAACAGCTTGACCTGTACCTAGAATGGAAATAGCAAGCAATCTGGAAATTTATGGTCAATACATACTTCTGTATCTGTGGATACTGGAAGATGACAGGAACAAAATGGAGCAAAACTTACAGAAAAATAGCATTTTGATGATGGAACCCATAGATTGGAACTGCCGGAATCAAATATGACAGTGAAATTCTGAGGGGGCGTGCCAATTCCAATCTCTCCAAAATATTGAGCATCCAAATAGTTCTTCAGAGTTACTATATCTTCATCTGAATTATGCAGATAATGGGTCATACCCACTATGCCCTCTCTTGATTTCTCTTCTCTTGTCATTCTGGCAGCATTGATACTGTGAAGATCCAGGCGCCGCTTCTTCAAGCCAATCCTCAAAAGAGCATTTGAAGAAGCGGGAAGAAGTGAGCATATCAAAACCCATAAACAGAAAGCCAGAGAAAGATACTTAAGCCCCATGCTCACTGAGATCCCTGTCAATAAGATGCACAATTCTGGTGCTATCATAACATCAGAAAGTGCCATTTGAAGTTGCTTTTAAGTATCCATTAAACTGGATATACAGCAAGTAAAAAAGCATCACAAAAGGAATAAATCGCAATATAGGATTCAGATGCTTCCTTTTTTTTCTTTTTTGATAGGTAATCAAGAAGTTTTATTTGTGAGATATTAGGCATAACCCAAGTACACATGACGTATACATAAGTAAGACCTAACAAGGGATTCGGATGCTTCCTAACAAGTGGACATCACATCTTGCAATGGAGGACGTAATAGTATAACAAAACCTGATTCTAAAATATCCAAAGTTGCCTACTAGAAATCTATCAGTACACCAGGAAGTAAAAGAAGATGTATTTCAAGAAAACACCAAGGCATCAATGTTAAACCAAGGCAATCAAATCTCCAAGAGGACAGTAGGATATGTAATTCACCTTTTTTTTTGCTCAAACTAAGGACATCAATATCAGTGTTACACTCGTCCAAAAATTAAAGAAATTATAGAATACTTTTAAGCAAGCCATGAGATTTAGGATCGTCAAATTAGCTCCACTGCTTCCAGTTAAGGGTATATAGGGAAGAAAAAGCAGCTACGGGATCTTCACTAGCAAACTAATCAGCTAAAGCCACAATAGTATGCACCACAAATAGTGATCAAGGAGCCCCATCAAAATATTTTGGTGTTGAATACTTAGTTTCCAAAATTTTGGGGAACTCAATTGTATAAGAAAAGGGGAAATTGCTTTTGGCTAAAGTTGCAGGTAGAGAGATAGAGACTCGAGCAGTGGGTTACTGGGAAGATTACACAGTAATTCATCGCCCCTTATAACAAAATAAATTATAATCCCATCACTATGGCATATTAAGCTAATTGTACGAATAATTTGACTACAAAAACAACTAAATATAGACCCAACCAACGCCCCCGAAGATTCTATCGCAAGTAGAAAAGAAAAGGAAAAGGAAAAGGAAACTATGCCGAGAGAATTTCATCCAAAAGGTTTTAAAAAAAAAAGTTATGCTGAGAGAAACTAACATGCTGAAATTCGACATACGGTTTAGAGTGTCACAGCACAAAGAAAGAAAGAAAGAAAGAGAAAGATTTATAACGAAAATATAGAAAAGATCACTTGGTGTTGGGAATCAGCATGTACTATGATCACTTCGCCCGTGTGATGCTGCTCTTGTTGATGAATAGAATACAAAGAGTAGAGGTCAAACCTTGCTAAGCTTGAAGCAAGTAGAGAAGCCGCTGAAACCGAGATGATGAGTCTGAGTAGTTTCTAGATAATCAATCCGCATGCACAGGAGGGCACATAAAAGGAGGAAGATAGATAGCTGAAAAGCCTGAACTTTGTCTTCAACGGTTCAACCACATAAATATCTCAGTTAAAAAGAAAATTCTATACACCGCACTATCGTTATACTTTCATTTATTAAGTATAGTGTGACATATTTATTATTATTAAATAATTATTTATTACATATTTTTTTATCATTTAATAATAATAAATGTGCTATATACTAAAATATAATGAGAATATAATATATAATATTACTATCACATGACAGTTAAAACAAAAACATTTTTTTTTTTCGTTTTTAAGAAAGACGGATAAGGTGGTGATACTAAAATTGATTGGTAGAGATAATATAGACATGATTCTCGCCTCTTTAACATCGTATCTACAAACCAAGTTTTCATCAATCAAATTAGTTTTTGTAAATTCTCAAATGAATTCTAATACTAAATGTAGGAATATTAAATTAAAATTTCACCGATTCCTGTTCTTTTCTCACCGAAGAAACTAATCCAATTTCGAATTTGAGTGTACTTTCAAGAGATTCCCACTTGGCTATAATTCCACCAAAATTTCAAACTTTATTAAGATGAACGGCGCTAAGCTTAGCAGTATGTTATCACCTTAAGTTCTGTCCTGAGAAATCAGGATAAAACCAGAAAATTAAAATTTTAGTCATAAAAAAATTTTATAAAAATAAATTCACAAACTGATATTATTTGATATACGACATCAGATTGTAAACTTACTTTTATCATAAAGTAAATTTAAAATATCATATAAAAAATATTATCAATATGTAAATTTATTTTTATAAAATTTATCTGTGATTGTAGCACTTCTCTATCATAAGTGTTATGAAAGCATGCATATGCTGTAACATTTGTCATTGTCCTTTTCTTCCGGATTGACAGCCACTCTCAGACTATGTGGTATATAAAAGAAACTGTGCATATGTTAATCAACATTTTGTCATTTCTTTTGACTTTCATGGTGTATACGTCTTTAGTAGGTTTGACAGAAAGAAGATTATTTTGCAGCAAAACAATGAAAGCACTAGCCGGTAACCTTGCTTACCTTTTGTGGGTTTGGCCTGGCGTGGCAATAACCAAGAAGTTTCCCCAGGATGTGAAGGTTTGCAGGGTGGCATCCAAATTTAAGCTCCTCTGCCAATTTTTGAAATTTGAAAGCCAAACAAAAAAAAAGTTTCTGAATCATGATGTCATGTACTTTCTGAATTCCGGACATAAAATTATAAAGGTAAGGTATGTGTTCCACAATGAGATAAGAAATAAATTTAAATAAAAGTTAAAAGTTAAATAAAATATTATTAGAATATTATTTTTTAATATTAATATTATTTTGAGATTTAAAAAAATTAAATTATTTTTTATATTTTATATGAAAATTTAAAAAAATTATAATAATGAAAAAAGAGGAGATAAAATTATTTCTATATTAAAACGAGACGTTAAATCATTATAAATAGCTCGCAAAAATTAAAACGGAGATGAGATGAGTTAAATCCGAAGCCGTTGCATTGTTTCCACAACATTTAGGGAGGGATATAAATAATAGAATCATCAAAAAATCTTCACAAACTCCTACTATTCATACACACTCCACACACTATTTTTTTTAATTTTTTAATTTTTTTCTTTTATCAAATATTTATTATATGAATAGTGAATAGAAAATTTGAAATAATTTTAAAAAATAAACTAAAAAAAATTTTTAAAAAAATATTAAAAAATTTAAATTTTTTTAAAAATATAGAATATGGAGTGTGGTGAAAGTTGTGTAGTAAAACTCAAGCATGAAAATTTTACAATTGATCGGTATATATGGACCAAACTATTGAAATCAGGCCCAGCCCATTATTACACTTCTATTTATTTTCGTTGGAACTTGGGCCTTGGCTATAGAGAGCATCGGGGTATACGGATCCTACGGCACGTATCCTGCCATTGTTACTGAGAATACGATATAGAACTCATAACTCTCAAGTCAAGCTGCCAATCAAAGCTCCGGCCAGGTACGAAATTTTCTGTCTACATTGGTTTGTTTCTGCTCCAATTTTAAATATGCTATTAGTTGGTTTGTTTGTGGAAATTCATCACTTAAGTCAAGCTGCCAAACTGAGGCCGCCTTCCAAATGTTTGAGAAAATGCTGCAGTGGGTAAAGCAAGTATCTTTTTACTCCGGACTGGAAACAGAATCTTCTTTTCAATGTTTGGTATAGTTGAACTACGCTTGTTGGTCATAGAGTGTTGGTGAGTTTTCTAATGTATGCCGTTGTGCGTGTGAAACTAAGTATAAGAATCAAGGATATAGAACATAACGAAGTAAGTTGATATTTAATTGCATATGACCCTTTAGCGTGTTTTCCATCCGGGCTTTCGCCAGTTTTTCTTTTGCTTTATGAAGAATTCAAATTTACGTATGGGCACATTTACTGGTTTGGGTTGTATCAGGAAAGTGGTAGATGGCATTAAGACGATTTTTTGGGTTTTCTGATGGCGAGTTGATGCGGGCAGATGCAAAACCTTGTTCCAGATTGATGAGACAAACAGCTGGGATTTTTACAGTTGGAGGAGGATTATCATTTTGGATTCTTTGTAGATTGCATTATGGTTCGTACTATGTTTTCAGTTGGCTATAGCCTATTTATTCTTTGGGGATACTACATTTTACATCTTCAAATCACTATTATTTTTTCAAAGTACTCACCCAACCAAACGATTGGTAAAATGGGTCTCCTTTGGTTACATCCTAAAAGACCATAACTGTCAATTCACCAGTACTAAAATATCGATTTTCGAAGATTTGCAACATCGATCAAGATCTGATAAATAGATAGATGAAAAATGGGACATACGGCACAATCATGACGGGTCAGATCTTAGTCAGTTGTTCACATTGTCAGAAGGTGGTATTTTAGGGTGCAAACTGACAGTTTTGGCAATTAAGGTGCAATTTAGAATAACAGTGATTATTTGAAGGCGAGCCCTCAAGTTCTTTGGGGCTGCTAACATTGCTCTCTTTCAAATTTTGACGTCTCCTTTACGTTTGATATTTTGATAAGTGATTGATCTTCAATTGGAATTTTAGTGGATATCATCTTTGCTTATGCTAAACTTTGGTGTGGATATTCTAACCTTTTCAGTGAAATACATCACCATTAGGACTTTATCCCACCTTAAGTTGTTATTTACTTTTTGGAAATTGTATAGAGTATTGCTCCAACCGAAGACATCAAAGTAAAAGAAAATAACAAACAATGTGATTCTATTATCTTGACTACAGGGACCATTTATGATTTCGTAAATGAGTCTGAATCTCCTAACATAACTTTCCATCTAACAAGTTTAATCTACTATGGTTTGCTACAATTTTTCCGATCAAATACACTAAAAGAGATTGCCTTACCCTTTTCTCTTATATTTGATAAAAATCATGTTACATTTGGTTGTTATGCTCATGCAGGTCCCAGAATTACGGTTCCTCGAAGTCTTCGTTGGGCAACTTGTGGAGCATTATCGGTCAGCTCAACCTCCGCTTTACTGGTTCGCTTATTTAGTCCTGAATGTGAACCCCAGAACATAGCTGCTTATGACAATAAAAAGTAGTGCTAGGTTGAAGCTAGTCTTATTATGTTTTCTCAGCTTTATATGAAGGCCAAGATGGACAACTAAGATTAGCGTTCTTGGCATGCTATGTTGTTGTTTAAAAGTGCACTGTTTGTCTCACATTGGCTGGTTTTGATGACCAGGTTCCTAAAATGTTCCTCTCCCATGAGCAAGTTGTTTTTTATTAACTATTTCCATACAATTCTAGTATAAAAGACGTCCAATGTAAAGCGCGAGTAAAAACTCTTCCGTGATCGGCCATGTATTTCCAAACAAGAAAGTTCAAATAGCCGAGTCCATTGCCAAACTTACATCTTTAAGCAGTCAAGTAATTTTAGTTTTTTTAAATCCAGATAAATATTACTACTAGTGGAAAGGGCGAGGTTTCTTAACCAACATCACAATTTATGCAGTGTAAGAAATTAAAATAAATCGGCAAGTGTTACTAATTAAATGGTGCGGGCCTGGTTGGTTGTCTTGAGGATGGTTATATGAACAATTTATTGATTGGATTGTTGAGTCATCTATTGGGGGTGTATCCTACAATGTACCCTAAAGAAATGTTTGGGGAATGAGATAAGATGAAAATTTTATAAATTGTAGTGAAATAGTTTGAATTAAAATGTTTTATGAGATTTTGAAAATGAAAAAAGAAAAAGTTTTTTTTTGTGTTTTGTTTAGAAGTTTGAAAAAGTTATAATGATTGGACGAAAAAATTAAAAATTTGAAATTAAAAAATGTATGTAGAGTAGTGTTTGGATGTTAGATATGATGAGATGAAACTATCTCAACATCCAAACAACCCCAGTCTAACTGTGTTGATATAACTGTTGACAATCTCCAATCTTAACGTTCTATGCATTCTCTGAAAGGGATAGGTGAAAGAAAGCGACCTTTTTGTGAAAATAGAGCTGCTACTAGAAAATTGGCAAATAATTAGATGCCATAGGGTGCAGTTGCGAAAGATAGAGGATGGTGATGAATCTAGCTTCTATTCACTTACAAAATAGCTATGGAGAACTATGACATAAAAGAGCAACGGTAAGAAAAATGAAGGGAATGGACAAAAGTGTTAATTGAGAAAGATGATGGTTGTGGTTGGGAGTGACGCCTATGAAGAGCCCAAAATGACGCAATGGTAGGGAGAGATGCAAAAGATATATGTTTTATTGTTAAATCAAACTCAACTCAATTCAACTCATTTTAAATTAATTATTAATAGACTCAATACTTTTTTAATTTCTCGTAAAAAAATTATACTTATTTCAATTTACTTCATATATTTTAACCTAAAAAGTTAACCAAATTTTAATTTTAAAAAGATTAAACTCATCTCAATGAGACTTATAAAATATTATTATTTATAATTCAACTCAGCTCAATTCAACGCAACATTTAAATAACGCCGAAGAAAATGGATGAGCTTTCACAGACCAATGGAAATGGTGGAGGCGGCTTGATTTCTATTTGTTTGGGAGAAATCAATTATAATATTGATATAGGATGCGTATGTTGGCAAGGGATAACCAAATCCATAAATGCGAAAGGGAAGTTGAAGAAATCTAGTTGATGAGGGGAGTTGTCGTTGGGTTGGGCAATCGGAGAGGGGGGCAGACGGGAGGAATTTTCTCGATCCCTTCAGTGCCTTCACCCCCGAAGTTGACCGCCTGAGCTGGAACTCCTTGGTTGAAGGGCACGTAAAAGATTAGCCTTTTACAGGACCAAGCATCGAAACCAAACCCGTTGTACGCTAACTAACGAACCGACCCTTACCTTGTAACAATTAATTGAAAGTACATGGAAATCAGGTCTAGCCGTTGACATCAAAACATCAACTTCAAGTGATGTGTCTTCACATTTAAGAGCGTTTTAACACTAGGCCAAAAAACAAAAGCGAGCATCAACGTAAAAACTGTGTCGTTCTTCCCAAATAGTAGTGATAGGTCCCATGCAGTCAGAGCGACAAACACGAGAATGAATATCTATCATAAAATGAATATTTCCACATAAATCTCATTTTATGCGTAATCACTTCCATCTGCATCATCGTCATCCCGAACATCATCTGTAACTTGAAAAAAATAGGGACCGAGATGGACATGGATCAGGTAAGTACCTTATTATCTGTCACTTTCTTTACGTGGAGGTTCACAAAAGCCAGTCAAGTGAGGAGTGAGAGCCAATAGGGTTTGGAGATTGGGCATTGTAATATCAGCTCCATAATATATATTGTAATGCAGACAAAAGAAAAAGAAGCCAACATGCCATTTCAACATCGAAATCTCCATCCTAAAACAAACACCGTCCATTGTGGAGTTTTTCACTTATTTTATAGGCTTTGATGCCTACAGCTTAATTCCCTTACCTTTTTAAGCCTCTCCTCCTGATCATGCCCTTCCAAGTTTCTTACCTCTTCATTCAACCAAAGATCACCACATTTTTTTTATCATCTCCCCCGGCCCCCATATTCATGTATCAAATAATTAACATATATATTTATTTAAATAATAAATAATTTCTTAATCATTTGACGATGTATATGAAAGGATCATCATGATATATTGTTAATGAGATGAAGATGAATACATTACTCCACATACATATTAATGGAATAAACATATTTTTGTGTGTAAATTTCTTTCTAACTAATATAAAGCATCATGATCTTGTGCTCATGTATGATTTCTGTAGACATCAATTATAAGAACAGATTCTCCATATGTAGGAGACATGCATGACCCTTTACACGCTAGTGGGAGTCTTGCAAGTTCTCAACTTTCAATTGCAAATGGAAATCACAGTCACCTCACTCATAATTTTTCTCCCATTTGTTCTCTTTTGTGAATGAGGAATATAATGGTGCCAAAAAAACTTGAAAATCCCATCAATAAGTGATAATATGGGGTCTTGTAAGTACTTAATTTCATTAATAAATAAATTAGGGTTAGGTTAGAGATAAATCTTTGAATATTCCCCAACGAGAGATGGGACAAATACGATTGCAAAGCATTGACCTTTTCGGGAAAATTAAACAAACATTTCATAAGAAAAGAAAATAAATAAAAAAGTAAAACCCCACCACCTTTAAAAAGTAATTAAAAACACAACATGAAATGTGCATGTATCCTAAGCATACACACGCGTAACCTTGGCAATACCAAAATCAACGTGCCTGTCATGCCGCGAGTATATCCGAAACGGTGCCATATGACTCGTTTATTGACTGAGTTAAGAGTTGGGTGGAGCTCTCATGGCTCCCACTTGTCTTCGTACCGGCCTATTTTGCCCTCTCCCTCTCTGTCTCTCTTTCCTCATTCCTTCTGCTGCTCACACTCCTCTAACCCTCTGCGAACCCTATGCATAACCCCACACACCATGGCCTCCAACCACGTCAACGGTGACTCCCACATCCTCCACCACCCCAAAAAACCCAAACTTTCTTCCACTTCCACTTCCCTCATCACTCCCTCTGAAATCCAATCGGAATTCTGCCACCATGATCCCTCCGTCGCCCGCATCAACAACGGCAGTTTCGGTTGCTGTCCGACCTCCGTTATCAAGGCCCAACAGGTCCTACAGCTCGAATTTCTCCGCCAACCCGACCACTTCTACTTCAACTGCCTCAAGGAGGGGATTCTAAAATCTAGGACAGTCATTAAACAGCTCATTAACGCCCGCCACGTCGACGAGGTCTCCATCGTCGACAACGCCACCACCGCTGCCGCCATCGTCCTCCAACGTATCGCCTGGGCCTTCGCCGAGGGCCGTTTCGACAAAGGTGACGTCGCGATTATGCTTCACTACGCCTACGGTGCTGTCAAGAAATCCATCGAGGCATATGTCACCCGCGCCGGCGGGTGCGTCATCGAGGTACAAATGCCTTTTCCTGTTAATTCCAACGAAGAAATTATCCATGAGTTTAGGAAGGCATTAGAGAGAGGGAAAGAGAACGGGAGGAAAATTAGGCTGGCTGTCATTGATCATATCACTTCCATGCCGTGCGTGGTGATCCCTGTGAAGGAACTGGTCAAGATTTGTAGGGACGAAGGTGTTGACCAGGTTTTTGTGGACGCGGCCCATGCCATTGGGTGCACTGATGTTGATATGCAAGACATTGGGGCCGATTTCTATACAAGCAACTTGCACAAGTGGTTCTTTTGCCCACCTTCCATTGCTTTTTTGTATAGTAGGAGCTCGCCCAAGTGCTTGGACTTGCATCACCCTGTTGTTTCTCATGAGTATGGAAATGGGTTGGCCGTGGAAAGTGCTTGGATTGGGACTAGGGACTACAGTGCACAATTGGTGGTTCCAAAAGTTTTGGACTTTGTTAATAGGTTCGAAGGTGGTATAGAAGGGATCAAGAAGAGGAATCATGATAATGCTATGGAGATGGGGCAGATGTTGGCCAAAGCGTGGGGGACCAATCTCGGGTGTCCTCCGGAGATGTGCGCAAGCATGATCATGGTTGGGTTGCCGGCTTCTTTGGCAATCTCAAGTGATTCGGACACTTTAAAGTTAAGGGCACATTTGAGGGAGAATTTCGGTGTGGAAGTGCCACTATACTACCGGGCACCAAAAGATGGTGAGGTTGGCGTGATAACTGGGTACGCACGGATCTCCTATCAAGTCTACAATAAATTCGAGGATTACACCAAGTTCAGGGATGCAATTAGCAAACTTGTTTGTGATGGTTTCACTTGCAATCTTCTTTCTATTTGAAGCGGTATGTTTTGCTTTCTTTCATCCATTTTATTTTTGATGGCTTGAAAGCCCCTGATATATAGTCTACAATTTCCTTTCCTTGTGTTTACTTCATTTGCTTTTTGTACAGTACAGTTAGTTTCCTATCTGATGTGTGCATGAATGCAGAGTTTGTATGTGTTAATCTGAACCTACGTAGATGGTAAGTTTGTCTTGTCATCTATAAACAATTTTGACCCATCTGTTAAACCTGAAAATATCAATCTTCAGGTATGCCCATTACACGTAGAACTGTACCACCAGAGCTAAAGAAAGCATTTATATTGTTCTCATAGAAGTAGCAGATTAGGGCTGTCAAAAGGCAATAGCATTAAAATCTGTATTTAATTTTGTTGTTTAATTGGAAATTGAGTCATTTTATTTATTTATTTTTGGAATGAGCATATTGTTTTTCCCTTTCCAGGTATGTGAACTTCACATACAAACTACAAAGGCTATTTTTTGGGATTTAAGTAATTATGCTGCGCTTGCAGCACACCTGTTTGACTTCACCTTCTTTTTAAGCAAACTCATTTATCCTTCTCCACCATATTCTTCTATTGAATATTTTCTTACTCTCCATATTTAAAAAATCTTCATGGGCTCCTTCGAATTCCTAGACCCTCCACAACACTTCTTATTCTCTACCTTGCCTCCTACCAACGAGATATATACCCTTAAACAAATTTTATTACTATAGATTTACTAGTGCATTTTATCTTAATTCATTGTTATGTCATGGAAGAACGAACCCCCTCATACAAATATTTCTTCAGGTGGCCCGTATCAAGTACAAAACTTTACACTGTTTATATAAGGAATTCATGTTAGTCCAGTTTTTTCTATGATGTTCAAGAAAATGTGTATACTTACCTTAATTAAATATGTAAGGGTCTTGGTCTTGGTGGTATACTCCCTCTAAGTCTAAGGTTTGAATTCTCTTGAGTACAAACAACTTCTAGGGGCCATTGTACGGAGAGAATTTCTTCTTGAATTATCCGAGGAGCACTTGCCAGAAACTCCTTATCGAGAGGGTATGTGCACCATTGAGATTAATTTGGACTTTGTTCTTGGACACCCTGGTGCCAATAAAAAAAATTAAATTTACTTATAAAGAAATTCATTAATTATATTTTCTCATAAAAAATATTACCTTGATTAAATTTGAACCCAATAGCGATGATAAGTGGTGATACTGTAACATCTTAAGCACCATTCTCATAATGTGCAATTAGACATTAGTTATTATTTCAAATATCAAGGATTGCATGGAGTGATATTACTTGTTCTATTTTGTTTTGCATATTTCAAACATTATTTCAATCCCTGGCTTCCTGAAAAACACTATGGATTGATTGCTGCTGAACAAGAAGAAAAACATCTTTTTAACATGGTCACTGCCCCTGTTTCAAATGGCAAGTGTTGTTTGTCATTTACCTTTGCTTTACTAGTATCTTTCCAAGATGCTCTTAGATTTTGATGTCACCATATATTTTTTTCAAGTCTGAAAACTCATTTATCATTTTAGGCAAACTCATTTATTCTTCTCCCTGGCAAGAGTAGTTAGTTACCGGTATCTTTCCAAATGGTTTTTCCTAGAGTGCTTTTTAAGTCTGAAAACTCTTAACTAAAATTGTTTATCTCTCTGTGCTGTCTCGTATCTTTAATTAGTTATGCCATTGGTGTCTGTTTTGCTATTCTTAATTTAAATATTAGCATCAGTTTCTGTTCCCTTTTGAACTTCCTTTTGCAGTTTGAAGACTGCCAACTGAGACTGAAACTTCTTTTTAATGTTGTGAATGTAACAAGTAAATTCTCAGTACCGTTGTCAGCTAAGAAAATTAGTATTTGTTGCTTTTGTAGTCAAATGTAATGGACAGCAGAAACAGTTGGCTTTTGTGATTTGAGTTCCTAGTAGAGATGTTTTTGTGTTTTTGTATGTGTTGGGCTGTAAGAGCTATTCCTAGGGCTGTACATAAACCGGCCTAGTCGGCCACCGCTGACTAAGACCGACCGCCAAATTCAGGAACCGGCAGAGAACCGGTCGGCCAGCAGTAGTAAATTAACAAAATCGACGTCGGCCAGTTCGGTTTGCGGTTCAGATCCGGTCTAAACCAAAGAACCAACCGACGTCTTATGAGTTATTTTTTTAATATATTTCTTAACTCTTTGAAAAAAAAAAAAAGGAATGAAATGACGCCATTTTTGGGTAGGCTTAGGAGATTGAATCCCCGCCCCCCTCCCCCGGTTTCTCCTTCCTTCCTTCATTTCTATTTTCCTTCTTCGCAGCAGCCGTTACATCTCAGTGCTCAGCTCACCCAGACTCCCTCTCCCTCTCAGTCCACTACTCTCCCTCTCCCTCTCCGTGACCTGCATTCACAAAGCCTCCGGCTATCCCTCTCCACCGTTCCCAGTTCCAGCAATAAGCAAATGGCGTCGTTCTCTCTCCCTCTCTCTCTTTCTCTCTCATATTCGCCTATTGTTTTGTATTTTGTTGATTTTGTTGTGAATCAATGATATTTGTTGTAAGATCAATGATATTTGTTGTAAGATTTCTAGTTTTTTGTTGTGAATCACTGTGTTTTTCTCTCTCTCATTGCCACCGATGACGCCGACTAACCGACCGAAAGAAAATTGAGACCGACTTCGACAGTTTTCTTCCCCTTCACCGGCCGGTTTCAGTCGAGATGATCCCAATTTCAGCAAGTAGGTGGTGTCTCGGTTTTGCGCAGAAACTGACGCCGAACCCATCGGTGTACAGCCCTAGCTATTCGAATATGTTTTCTGACTACTTGACATTTGAATGCTCTTTAACATTTGAATTCCGGTGTTGACTTTTACGCTTGCCAGGGCCCAGGAAAGCTTTGGGCGCTAAAACGTTGGTGGGAATTTTGTGGGCAAGTATTTGTTACTCATACACTGGAAGTGTTTGTCTCCTAAAGTTCTTGCTTTCACAATCGTAGACATAAACAACCATCTCCCCAATGCAAAAGCACAAGCAATCTTCTGACTTTTGGATCCAGTTTTTCAACGATTCTACGCTCTGGTTTTCTGCAGTCTATGCCGGGGATCCTCACGCCTGACTTTTTTGCAGACTAATATGCAGCATTTGACCAGGGGAAAATAACTTGTAGTTCAGTCAATCGTGGATGAGACTCGACGGAGAAAAAGTTCTATTTGGCAAGAATAAGTTAAAAGGGTTTAGTTTAACTAGTCATAGACATGCACACTGCATGTGGGCCTTATTGAATAAAATATTAACTCTGGGAAATGTGCACCCGTCATTTTATGCAATTATGTTGTCCTTCTACGGCAATCGCATCCGATTTTCTATCATTTTTTTTAAATTCTAGTTAGAACTCATACTTTTTATAATTTTGTTTAAATTTTATTTATTTTTAAAAAATCTCATACATTTTATTTTCTATATTTTCTCTATTCTATTAAAATAATTTTTTTATTTTTTTATTATTATTTTTACTATTTTATTTCTATAAATTTAATTATTTTTAATTAAATATATATAAAAACTGATTTAGGAGATAAATAGTGACTCTAAATATAGAGAGTTACTGTTTACATTATAAACCTATTCCTTAATGTAGGAAATTGGATAGAGTGTTTATTTTGTCAAAAAATTAAATTGATTTTCTAAAATTTAGAGATTTAGAGAGTTTAAGATACCATATGGAAATGCTGATAACGTTATTTCACCATCCAAAATTTAGTCACGTAGTGTACGTAATTTATTAAAAAAATTAAAAATATATATATAAAATGGGTGAAAAGAATTTAAAATTTTACTTTTTTTTATATATATTTTTGTACGTACTTTTAATTTAAATATGATTTTTTTTTTAATAAACTTCGTGGTGTCACGGGATGATGTCATGTCAAGATGTTTAAACGGTAAAAAGTATTTAAGTTAGAAAATTATTAAACTTTCTAATCCAAGAAATTCTTTAAGTTGGGTAAAAAAATAAAAGTAGGAAAAATTATTGAACCAAACTTAATTTATTTCAAACTAATTATTAATGAAATTTATTATTTTTTTAATTTATCATAAAAAGTTAAACTCATTAATTTATTTCATACATTTCAACTTAAAAAATTAACTTATATCAACATTAAAAAATTAAACTCATCTCAATAGAATCTGTAAAATATTACTATTTATAATTCAATTCGACTCATCTTAACATCTAAACGTAACCTTATTGCAATCAAATCGGACCAACAGAAATGATAAAACCTTAAGGAAGGAGAATATGTAATTTATTTGGGATAAAAAAAGGAAATGTACCAAGAGAAAATTTTTTATTTTTATTTTTAGATCAGAAAAAAACTTCTACAACAACAAATAATTATGTAAAGACTTCAAATTTTAATTTTTCAAATCTGTATTGGTATTTGTCGCAGCACAAATAGTAGTAGGTATCTGATCGAACCCAGCATCAGTGTGAAGTTATTATTTCTACAAGCAATAGAATTCAAGTGAGGCATTCCATCGAACACCCGGCCTGCCTCTATCTTCGTCTCCTCTTAACACTATAATTACAGCAGTGTCTGATATGAAAATAAATGCAAAAAAAGAAAAGAAAAATAAACATAAGGAAGAAGAGAATATGCACTTATGTTTTTCTATTGGTGTATCTTCTCATTACATAAACTAGCTATTTATAGAATGGAAATGGTGAAACACACGGTGGTGCCTTGATTTATGGAAATTTGTCTCCTAATTAACTACACGGTGGTGCCTTGATTTGAGTTTTGATTTGTGCAAATTTGTCTCCCTTGTTTTACGAAAATTTGTCTCCTAACTAACTGTCAATATTATATGGGCTGAAAAAAAATAAAATAAACCTTGAGCTCTTAGTTTTGCAACTGGTTCATCTAAACCATGCTGTGAGACTTCTTTTGATGTACAAGGAGACCTACCCGAGCAAACCAATTCCTGGAAAATGGAATTAGTTAAAGAAGTGCAAGCTCCCGGATTGTTACAAAACAAATCCGAATGAAATAAAATAGGCTGAAAATGCTACGAGATATGTTTTGACTTTGTGAAGGCCCAACAGAAGAATGGAGTTGGGTCTTGAACTAAGTAAAAAGCCTTTAGTCGAACGGGGTCGTTTTTGGCATGGAGAATAAAGAGATAAAACGCAACAGCAGCACATGAGGCCCTTTTAGAGCACACCGTTTAAGGGAGTCCTGATTAGAACATGTCGTCTTGATTATTGATAGTAGGAATATGCAGTAGGTTTATTTTATATTTGCATTCTATTATTTGGAGAATGCCATGTCAGTGTATGTCAGAAATTTGTTGGCGATAGAAAGAGGGAATATATGAGAGAATGGAAGGAAGAAATAATTATCGAATATCTTGTATGAATTTGGCATGAACGTTGGAGGCTAGGGTTCCTCGAAACCCCTTATCATTTACAGTCATTTTCAGTATTATTCAGTAATATTCCATCAATTTGATCTCTATTTCATTTCTATTTTCACCTATATTTCTTTCCCTTATTTCCAAATACAACCAAACCCATAACAATTGGTATCCAAAGACACCAATTTTAATGGTTGAGGGCACCCGATCCAAGCAACAACAAGAGGGAGTATAGAGGTAAGTTGAGTCACATAAGCAGAGCATCCAGAATATAATAATCGGCCTTAAGGCCTAGCCCAAGCCCACGACATTTCATCATTTGAAGCCCCAGACGCAGACGCTGCCATTTTGGTGACTGACTTTTCCCTCTTTTCTTTTCTTTTCTTTTCTTCTTTTCCCTGTAACTGCCATTTTCTCCATGCCGCTGCAGTTTTTTTTTTTTTTCTCGTTCCTCATTTCCAAACCTCCCAACCGACCATCCCTCTCTTTCTCTCTAAAGTGCAGACCTCTCGTATCCTCTCTTTCTTGCGATTTTAGGTGATTTTTTGGTGCACCCAGATTTCGATTTATGGAGTAAATCAAGGTTAGCTTCTCCCTCTCTCTGTTTCTCTTTGCCTCTCTGATAGTTTCATGATTTTTCTTCTTTGGGTGATTGCTCTGTACAGAGGACTCGGGGGTCTCAATATTTTAGTGTTGCCGTCAAGCCTTGCATCGGTAGTGCTAGTTTTGGTAAAAATCTCTTCTCCCATCGTCCAACTTCAGTCTCATTATTTTTATTTTTATCCTCTGTTTATTTTCCGCGCACTCCCCACAACAATTCAAATCCATTTCCTTTTCACACGCAGACACTCTATTTTTTTACCCAGTCACGCACACACTTTAACCACACATTTTATTTTCACAGTGTATTTTTCCCCCTCCATCGAGCGGTGCCTCCCTCGTGTTTGTCATTTTTCGTCAAAGAGCCCAACACCTATAAGCACACGTTACTCTCTTCATCTCTTTTGTTCATCGTTTAGTAAAAGGGAAATTTTTATGTGATTTTAAGTTTAGTTATTTTAATTATTTATGTTAAAAGTGTAGTATTTTGGGTTGATGTGTCGTGAATGGAAGTGATTGATGGCTGCTCGAGGTGTTTATTGACTGTGTGTGCAATGTGTATAAGCTGGTTGTGTTGGGTGTGTTATGAGTAGTGTAGATGCCCAAGATTTGAAGTGTTGGATGATTAAAAATATATGGTGGTTATATTGAAGTTTTAAATTGAAGGTTGGAGTTGACGTGGTTGTTTGTGTTATGTTTTAAACGCAGGATTTGTCATTGTTGACTTTGGAGATGTTTTTATTTTGGTTTTGTGTTGGTAAGAGGTAGCTGTATGGGTTGAGTTTGGTTGTTGGGGGGAGATGTTAGTGGCTGTTTGGGGTTTAAATGCTAATGGTTTGAGGAGGGGATTATTTGGATTTATTTTTATGATAGACTTTGAGTTAAAAAGAGGTTGTTTTGGGATTATTACTCAATAAATAGTAGCTTACTGGATTGGTTTATTAAATGTTGGGTATATGTTTTGTTTAGGTGGTGTTACTACTAGAGTTCCGACTCAAGGCGTAGATAATATACGGAAGTCAGGTAAGCGGGGTTCCTATACTAGCTTTGCACAAAAGAAATGAAATGAGGTCGAATTTAAAAATATGCATGTTTATCTTTGAAAGGAAATCTAAAAACGACCTCGAATGTTTGTTCTGCATATGCATAAATTCTATATAGAGAAATTATTTTTGTCATGACTGGTGTAGACATGAGCTAATTTTAGCATTCTATTTCTAAACCGTGAAAAAGAGCGAATATAAGATCCCAAAAATTTTACTTTAATTAAATGAAAAAGAGTTGGGTCTATTATTTTTGGATATGTGAAAGGTTCTAAAAGTGTTCAGTATTCTGTTTTTGATATGATGTGTTATCTGAAAATCTTGGTATGACTTCTGATTCTATGTCTAAATATGATCTGGTTCCGATGATATTCTGTTCTGTTTCTGCTAAGGCCCAGTCACGGGTATAATGGTGGCTTATAACCCTACCACAGGGGTGAAACATGGTATACGGCCCAACCATGGGTATAATGGTGGTTTATAACCTTACCACGGGGTGAAATATGATATAACGCTCAGCCACGGGCAGAATGATGGTTTATAACCCTACCACGGGGGTGAAACATGGTATACGGACCAGCCATGGGTATAATGGTGGTTTATAATCCTACCATGAAGGTCAAACATGGTATTTGTCCCGATGTGATACTCTAATATGCTATAAAGATGAGGTTTCAATCTGTGATATGCCAAGGAATTTTTTTTTTGAAATAAGAAAGTTTTTATGAAAGTTTCGCTCTAACTTTTTGATAATGTGTTTCAGTTTATGTATTCTGAAACTAAATATGATTATGTTTTCTGAAAGTAAATGTTTTGATGTTTTGTTATGCATACCGAACTTTGTAAATGCTCATGTTTACATACTAGTATATGTGTTCTGCTTACTGAGTTGTTGATAACTCACCTCCTTATCTCCATAATATTTTTCAGATGACTTTGATGGTTCAGTTGAGGATCAGTAATAGAGGTTGTGGATAATATTAGCTATGGATAGTAGTTGGGTACCTTAGGATACTAGTGTCGTTGGTGGATTTATTTATTTAGTAGTTTGATTTCAGTATGTTTAGACTGTTTATGGAGACTTATGTAATTTCTATTTCATTCTATTATGTTGTTTAAGACATGTAGTGAAGTTGATCTATTTTATTTGGGGTACTGTATTGAGGATCTAATATATGACTATGTATGGTTTATTAAATTTGAAGTATTTTATGTTTGATTTGGAGTTTTTGGAAGTAGATATTTTTATTTTGGATATATATTAGCATTGTTGGAGTTGATTATCAGGTGATAGGAGTTAACTCCCTGGACCTCCAAGGTCGAGGCATTACACAGGAGATTAGAGAGCAGATGCGTACTATGGTTGCTACCCAGAATCTAGTACCTCACCGTGAACCACTTGTAGAATTGGAACCAGAAAATTATGACCATCAGAGACATGGGCAAAGAGGTATCAAGCTGGATTTTCTACATTTTGATGGTGCAAACCCAATAGGATGGATCTTTAAGGCATCTCACCATTTTGACTTTCATCAAACACCTCCGGCTCAAAGATTGCTTATGGAATCATATCACATGGATGGAGAGGCACTAATTTTGGACCAAGACATAACAGATACTAGACAGTTTACGTGCTGGCAGACCTTCATTCATGCCCTCCAAATGAGATTTGGAACCAACACTTACGATGATGTAATACCCGAACCTTATTACGTGGGTTCTTACGTAATTTTTTTTAATTTAATTTCTTAAGTCAAATATTTTTGAGATAAAGATTTTTATGATTTTAATATTTTATTATCTTATTTTAAGATGTGTGTGCTTTTTTTTTTTTTTTATGTGGCTCATTAAAATAATTTAAGGAAATATTTTCAGATCTTAATATATATTTTATAAGGCCCTTACCTTTTAATTTAATTGAAGAGTGGTCCAAATATTATCTACCATAGGATAAGCATATTTTTCCATGGACTAATCCACACCATCCATTCCTTTAGCTTCCAAGGGAAGCTTTGACTCAATTTCAAGTGCTGACCGACCCATCTCCTTAAAGCCAATCGGGTCTTTTTCTCTTCTCCTTCTCCTACACGTTTGTCCGACTTCCAGCCCAAGCTAAGAACAAATCTCCATGAAGCCATTCAGTCTCCTTTCTTCTTCCTCTACACGCCGACTGCAGCTTCTTGGACAAGCCAAAGAAGAATTTCCTGCAAGCCCCATGTGCAACCCCTCCATTCCGCATGAGGACCCTCTCGGTTCTCTCTACACCGAATGACTCCATCCCCTGTTCTTCAAGCCGATTCTCCATCCTTTCTTAAGCTTAAGGTTCGGTTGAAGCCTCTTCATGAAGGACGAATCTCGTGGCCTTGAATCTTCGAATTTCCTCCTCCTCCTTTCGGTTGTAGCTTGCCAAGTCAGGTAATACTCTATACTCCGAATTTCTTTGGGATTGAAACCATGCTAAGTGAGTTCATGCCATGTGTTTGGGGTTTTCGAAATTTTCTGGGCAGACCGATTACTACGTGGTAATTTATGAGTTGATTCCTCTTTTGTTCCTTCTAGTTTATGCCTTAACTAAGTAGAAACCGAATGGAGAAAATCATGTTCTGTTTTTCTGGGTCTTAGCTGTACGTATACTCTGTTTTGGTGTGTGTTCTAGCCGTGGATGCTTTGATTTTCTGGGTTCCAGCCGAGTGTAATTAGGAGCTGTCTTGTTGAGTTCTTCTTGAATTGTTAAGACTAAGTTATATTTTGATTTTATCATGCCTTTAAGTGTTATATTAATGAAATTTAATTTGTGATTTTAAGCATGATTTTTCAAGATCTATGGCCTAAGTAAGCCACTAAGAATTTTAATTAAGCTAGTAGCTTGCTTTGAGAATTTTAAGTTGCCAAGTCTTGTAACCTTTTTATTTATGCTATGTTTTCAGAAAAATATGTAATGTTTTCTTAAGTTTTCTATAACTCTAGTATTGTGTAATTATATAGTTGAGATTTTGGTTAAATAAGGGATGTTCAAGAGCATGAAAGCACCAAGCCTATGGGCTGTCCAAGGGAATTCAGAATTTCTGCTATGCTTTTGTTGAAGCTTAAATCAATCTATTTCATTCCTTTGTTCAAACTTACCTTGGTTCAACTAAAGATGAATTTTGGTGTGAAAGACCATTGATTAGAAGTGACAGAGTAATCCTTTTGCAACATTGGCCCTTTGTTGGATTTACCTCTTAAAATGATATTGCAAAACTGTCAAATGCCTTTCTTGATGAAAATTTCCAGATTTGAAGCAAATTCCTTATTCTTTCCCTTCTAAATAATTCCTACCATTTATGCATTTTAATCTATGATTTTTCCACCTATCTTTCATATAGAAAACGTTGGCCTTTAGAAGAGATAGCTAGCATGTTATTTATTTTCATAAGTTTCTTTAAAAATATTTGGAATAAAAGACTTTAATGTTTTGGCTTAGTGCCATGCTTGGTGGGTAGCCGAACGAGTTAAGGGAACGTTTAATTCCAAGTTAGAATTTAAGTGAGCGTGTGAGCGCATCGATTAGTAAGGCTTAAAGTAAGGTGAATGTTAATATATCTACCTCATTTTATTGAATAGGACTAGGAGTCTATTTTCAAGATCAAAAGAACCCACTAGTAAAGCTCACAGGTAAGTAGCTATGACCATGCTTTTTACACCATGCTCTTTTTATGAAAGGATATCTCTCTTATTGCAAATGTTTCTCTAAGTAAATGAATATAGTATGTATAGCCCTTCCTTGATAGCCCATGTTAAGTACTCTATCGATTATAATTGTGTGTACATGTATAAAGTAATGCATGCATGTAGATTCTAAGTCATGAGATTTTCATGCATGCTCTCTCAAGAAATTATGATTATTTCCTATATGTAGTATAGCATGAAAATGTATCATGTTCATGAAATTGCATATGCATTGAACTAAGAAAGATGATGAAAATGTTTAAAAGTAAAGGAAAGGAAAGGAAATGAATGTCTCATGTTTTATGCTTCAAATGATGCTTTAAATGTATTTTATAATGTTCCTATGAACTAATGTTTTAAATGTCCCTGAGAACTGACGTTTTAAAATGCCCCTGAGAACTGATATTTTAAAATGTCCCTGAGAACTATCGTTTTAAAGGATGCCATGAGCTGTCATTTTAAGAGATGTTTTGAAAGATGATGCTTAAGCTCTTGTTTTCAAAGGATGTTTATACTCGTGCTTTTAAATAATGTTTATGCTCATGCTTTTAAATGAGGTTTATGCTCGTGCTTTTAAACGATTTTAAGCTCATGTTTTTCATTGGGATTTAAGCCTATTATTTTAAATGATGTTTAAATCTATGCCTTCAAATGATGTTTAAGCCTATGCTTTTAATTGATGTTTAAGCCTATACTTTTAATTGATATTTAAGCTTATGCTTTTAAATGATGTTTAAGCCTACGTTTTTTTAATGATGTTTAAGCTCGTGCTTTTAAATTAAATGATGTTTAAGCTCGTGTTTTAACGGTGTTTTAAACTCGTGCTTTAAACGATGTTTAAGCTTACGATTTTAAATGATGTTTAAACTTATGCTTTTAAATGATGTTAAGTTCATGATTTTCAATGATGTTCAAGCTCATGCCTCTCTCAATGATGTTTAAGTTCATGATTTTAAATGACGTTCATTTCCTATGAATGAACTGTTAAATGAAAATGACTAAAATGAATAAAAGTACGAAAGGAAATGAAAGTTTCAATGAATGAAAACACGTAACGGCCACATGAAAGGAAAATGGGTACCCAATTAATGAATGGGCAGATTGCAATGCCGGGTAGTAGTATCTGGTAGTGCACCCAGTGCTGCACCTTGACGGAATGGGATTCCAATCTATGGCCACAGGCGAATCCATTGGCCATAGGGCCGCTAACCCTAGCACGCGGGGCGTAACAGTGTGCAATGACCTATGAAAGTGAAAAGATGTAATGTATGAAAATCATGACATGCATGAAAAGATGTAAAGATGAAAAGCATAAAAGAATGTTTATGCATGAAAGCCTAATTATTTCTAAGAACGTTTATGCATGAAATGAAACGCAAATGTTTATGTATGCATGTTTTCGAAAGGAAAAGAATAGATGCCTAGTATGTTTACTGCATGGTGTACTACTTATTGAGTATTAGACTCACTTTTATTTTAAATGTTTTAAACGTCCAGGAAATAATGAAAAGGCTAGGGAGCAAGGCATTACTGCAGAGAGAGAGGCAGACGCTTAGTGTCTTCCCTGTCAGTAAGGGAAAAGAAAGGAAGGAAAATGCAAACAAGGATATGCTAAGAAAAGGTACGTACGTGGCGATCTCGTCCCTCGCGGGGCGGGGTCGTTACAGATGACCCCATGGAAGCAAACTTCAATAGTAGCAGCTTACAAATGTCAATTTGAAGCCCTTTCAAATAGGCTTAAGGGGCTCTACACTCACAAGTTGGGCTGCTTTCTTAGTGGCCTCAAAGACGAAATCTGCCTCCCACTCTGTATGTTTAATGTGGTGAACTTGAGTGCTGCATTTGGCTTTGCAAAAATATAAGAATATCTGGTCAGTACAAGGAAAACAGTGAAACCATGGATGGAAAGAAGCAACTCATCATCATCAAGGAGTAAATTCTAGTGAAGGTCAAAATTGAGCCCCTAAACATGCATCCCTTACCAGAAGAGTTTTCTTTACACATAAGAGAAAAAAATGATTATGCTACCATTGTGAAGATAAATGGAACCCCTCCCATCTATGTAAAAGTCCCAAAGTGTATTTGTTGCAAGGGTATGATGAAGGGGAAGATGAGAAGTCAGATGAGT
This sequence comes from Cyclocarya paliurus, assembly GCA_029856935.1. Classification (NCBI taxonomy): domain Eukaryota; kingdom Viridiplantae; phylum Streptophyta; class Magnoliopsida; order Fagales; family Juglandaceae; genus Cyclocarya; species Cyclocarya paliurus. The sequence continues at coordinate 32,966,680 of CM056949.1, forward strand.
TTTTTTGTGATTCCAAGTATTTTGAAGAAGGAAGTGTGTTACCTACTTTTCAAGGGGGACCTGAGATTTCTATTAATGCAATTACGGGAACTCCTGCTTCAAACACTATGAGAATCCATGGTCAGATTGGGGGAGAGAGGTTGATGATTTTGGTGGACTCAGGTAGCACCCTACCCACAATTTCTTAGACCCTTCCATAAGCAGGAGAACAGAATTATGAATTATGTATAGAACCAACAATATAGTTGTCAGTCAAGGTAGCAAATGGGGATATCATTCATAATGTGGGACTTTGCCAAGAAGTCACCACCAAAATTCATGGTAATTCTTTCCATCCATCTTATTACCTACTTCTTTCGGGTGGTTGTGATGCTGTGTTGGGTGTCCAGTGGTTGGCCACCTTAGGACCGATTATATAGGACTTTTCTAAACTATCAATGAAATTTACATAAGATGAAAAACAAATCTAGTTGTTGGGAATGAAGCTAAGTAGCTCTACCTTTGAGGGTAAGAAGAAGTCCTTGTTGGATAGTGATAATAAGGGCAAGGGACTTTTTTTACAATTAATTACTACTCCTACTCAGAAAACACTGTAGTAATTATGTCTTAAAATGCAGCTTTTACTCAAGAAATTTAACAAGGTTTTTGAATAACCTATTAGGTTACCACCCAAATGACACCAAGATCACAGAATAGTGCTAAAAGAGGGAACCCTTACAATCTCAACTCAACCTTATAGATATCCTTATTATAAAAAAATATGAGATTGAGAAGATTGTGGCTGAGTTGTTGAAAACAAGGGTGATCAAGCCTAGTTAGCCCATTCTCATTCCTGTTGATATTAATCAGCAAGACAGATGGCAGTTGGCGCCTTTGTGTGGATTATAAGGCCCTTAATCTGGAAACGGTTAAGGATAAATTTCTCATTCCATTATTGACGAGCTTCTAGATGAATTTCATGGGGTTGTAATTTTTTCTAACCTGATCCTCCGGTCCGGATATCACCAAATCAAAATTGTGCAGGAAGACATAGCCAAAACCACCTTTAGAACTCATGAGGGTCACTATGAGTTCTTAGGTTTCATTTGGATGATGAAAGCAATTCAACTCAGTTTATTTTTGAACTCCATCTGCCATCCAAACATAGTTTGAGCTGAGTTTCATCCGTAAAAAGCAATTCACTCATTTTGTTTATTGTATATAGATGGGACACTTTAAAAATGAGAGATTTTTTACCCGCCTTAATTTTTTTGTACCATTCCGTTATTTATAATTATTTTATTCAGTTTTTATAAATTTAGAATAAGCAAATATTTGCATAAAATAATACATTTATGTAAAGATCTTACAAGTGAACAGTAAAACAAATAAATAACAAACTTGTTCTTGGAATTACCATTGGCTGCACAGGAGACATAACTAACTAATGAACAGTGAATTTCTGGTGGGCCCCAATTATTTCACAATTTCCTATAAATATAACTAAACTCATTTTAATATCAAAACAAACATAAACTCATCTTAAATAGACCCCACAAAACTCACTCAACCATCTCAACTCCCTACTATTCATAAAAAACTCAACTCGGCTGAGTTCAGTTCAACATCCAAACACAACCTTAGTGATGCCCTTTAGGCTCACCAATGCCCCTTCCACGTTTCAGGAGTTAATGAATAATATCTTTAAGTCATTCCTCAGGAGATTTGTATTAGTTTTTTTTTTTGACATTCTGATGTACAGTAAAGGGGAGGAGGAGCATTTAAGCCATCTCAGGCAGGTTAATAGAGGTGCTGTGGAAAAACCAACTATATGCTAAGTTATCTAAGTGCAGTAGGGAGGTTAAATATTTGGGCCACATAGTGATTGCAGAGGGGGTGAAGGTCGACCCAAACAAGGTGGCCTTCATGCTTGATTGTCCAGTCCCATCAAAGACCATGTCCTTGCGGGGTTTCCTAAGCTTAACCAAATACTACCAGAAGTTTATTCGTAACTACGGGATCATTGCTACACCCTTAACTGAATTGTTAAGAAACAATGTAGTTTCATGGAATGAGGCAGCTGCGGAAGCCTTTCACAAACTTAAGTCTGTTGTGACACGACCCTTCGTTCTAAGACTCCTTGATTTTATACAACCCTTTACAATTGAATGCCATGTGAGTGAGATTGGGCTAGGTGCAGTTCTCATGCTAGCAGGCAAGCCTATTGCCTTTTTAAGCAAGACTTTGAAGGATAGGGCTCTCTCATTGTCAATTTAGGAGAAAGAACTACTAGCCTTAGTCACAGCTGTGAAGAAATGGAGACCGTATCTCTTAGGGCAGTCCTTTGTCATTAAGACGGACCAACAAGCTCTAAAGTTTTTATTGGAGCAGAAAGTAGGGACTGTGACTCAACAAAAATAGTTGACTAAGTTAATGGGCTATGATTTTAAGATTGAGTATAAAAAAAGGGAGGGACAACAAGCTGGCAGATGCTCATTCTAGAAAAAATGACAATCTGGAAAGTCAAGAGGCAGTTCTAGTTGTCATATCATTTCCCACCCCAATTTGGATAGATGAACTCAAAATGAGTTATTCTACTTCACCAAAAATGAAGAGTTGTTGTATAGGCTCCAAACAGATCAAGGTGTTCCTAAGGGCTACTCATTGCAGTAAGGTCTCATACTTAAGAGAGGGAGATTTGTAATAGACCCTAATGCACCATTTAAACAAAAATTTCTCCAATACATATATGACAACCCCCAAGCTGGTCACTCAGGGTATCTAAAGACATACCAAAGGGCAAAACGGATTTTTTATTGGAATGTGATAAAAAATGATATTAAAAGGATGGGGAGGGAGTGTGACACTTGCCAAATGAATAAATGTGAAACCAACCCTCATGTTGGGCTCCTACAACCCATTCTCATTCCAGAACAGGCTTGGGAGGAAATATCTCTTGATTTCATTGAGGGTTTGCCCTTGTCTCAATGGGCTAGTGTGATCTTAGTGGTTATTGATCGTTTGACCAAATATGAACATTTTATAGCCTTATCACACCCTTACACTACTGGAGAGGTGGCAAGGGTATACCTGGACCAGGTATTCAAACTGCATGGCTTCCCTAAGGTTATCATCTCTGATTGAGATCCTCTCTTTTTATTTCATTTTGGAACTCTTTGTTCACTTTATAGGGGTCTGCACTAAACTATAGCTCACCTACCATCTCCAAACTGATGGTCAGACCGAGGCATTAAATAAAACACTGGAGTGTTACCTCAGGTGCTACGCAGGGGCTAAACCAAGGACTTGGACTCAATGGCTATCTATGGTAGAATGGTGGTATAATAATTCCTACCATACATCTAAAAATGTCTCTCCTTTTAAAGCCCTATACGGTTATTCACCCCCAAGGCTCACATCTTACATTCCATGCACAACAAATAACAACTCTATGAACCACCTTTTACAAACCAGAGAACAGATCAAGCAATTATTGAAGGAAAATCTCAACTTTACTCTACAACGTATGAAATTATATGCAGATAGAAGAAGAACATAACATGAATTCAAGATTGGAGACTTGGGTACCTCCGTCTTCAACCATATCGGCAGAAATCCATGGCACCTCTTCACAATCTCAAACTTTCATCGAGATTTTACTAGCCATTCCAAGTGATCCAACGGTTCGGTGTTGTGGCTTACTGCCTTGATTTACCACCCTCCTCTCAGATCCACCAGTGTTTCACATATCGTGCCTCAAAAAGAAATTAGGGGACAAGATCCAGCCGATTCCCTCTCTGCCGCTAGTCAATGCGAACGACGAGATTCAACCAGAACCCGAGTGCATTGTGGACTGTCGTGTCAAGCGTCACAGTCATCACGCCATCACTGAAGTCTTCATCAAATGGATAGGAGCCACGACCGACGACAATACCTAGGAGCCCCTTTGGAAACTCCAAGAACTCTACCCACACCTTGTGGGCAAGGTTCTTTAACTGGGGGGGGGGGGGGCGGAAGGGAGGGACTTGTTATGATGTTGTGAAGGCTCGACAAGGAGAGAAGGAGTTGGGTCTTGAACTAAAGTAAGAAGCCTTAAGTCGAATGGGGTCGTTTTTGGCAGGGAGAATAAAGAAACAAAATGCAACAACATCATATGAGGCCCTTTTGGAGCGCATCGTTTAAAGGAGTCCTAATTAGAACGTGTCGTTTTGATTACTGTCAGTAGGAATATGCAGTAGGTTTATTTTATGTTTGCATTCTGTTATTTGGGGAATGCCACGTCAGTGTATGTTAGAAAGTTGTTAGTAGTAGACAGAGGGAATATATGAGAGAATGGAAGGAAGAAATAATAATTGAATATCTTGTATGAATTTGGCATGAACACTGAAGGCTAGGGTTCCTCTAAAATCCCTTATCATTTACAATCACTTTCAATATTATTCAATAATATTCCATTAATTTCATATACGTTTCATTTCTATTCTCATCTCTATTTCTTTCCCTTATTTTCAAACACAACCAGACCCATAACAAGATATGTTTCAAACAAAAGCAAAGCAAGTCTTAAAAAATTGTCTAAGTTCCAAATAAAGCGTAAGTTGACAGGGAAAAGGAGATAATCAAGCATGGTCTTGAATGTGACTGAAAATATAGGGTGACTAAGAGAAGTATTGACGATTTTTGATTACTTTGAGGAGGATGTTAGGTGCGACGCAAAAGGAGGAAGATGGTCTGAAGGTTTTTTAGGATTTCTTAGGGTTCTTACGAGTTTATATATGCCTAATCGTTATTTCGTTTCATATGGGTATTTATGTAATTCTCGCATGAGTCATGGGCTGGGTCAGTTACCCTTGAAGGCTGCATTTGGTTCTCAAACTCAGCTGAGTTCAGTCTAATTTTAAACTGAGTCTAACATCTAAACATCCAACTCTTAAATTACTAAACTTATTCCAATTCAAAATTTTCTTACACGTAGGACTCACAACCTTTTTTAACTTAAAACGTATTTATACGTGGGACCCACAACTTTTTTCAATTTTTCATAAAAAATATTAAATTTATTTTAACATCCAAACATACTTTAAACTCAGTTTAGATGGGTTCTATATAACTTTCTCTACTACTTAACTCACTACTATTTATAAAGAACTTAATTCAACTGAGTTCGCACTACATTCAAATGCAGTTAGTCAAGCATCTTATCCGTTCAGTTAAAGAGGCCATGTTGGGCCATGTTTAGATAGTGGGTCAGTCAGTTATTAGTTCAGTTACAGAGTCCATAGCAGTCCCTGTTTACAAGTTGCATTAATGTAAATTTCGATTTCATCCAAGTGTTTGTGTGTGGAGGTTCTGGTCCTCAGATAACCAGAGTTCTCGTGTTTTTTTGACATTTACAAAATCTGGGCTTCACTTAACAGAGGACGAGGAACATTGGCTCCGTCTTTCTGCACTTTCTAATCCCCGTAATCCGTAGAGGGTCAAGAAACTTGGAAAGAAGTTGCGAAACGAGGCATTTTGAAGAGGATAACTGACGCGGAATGAAACCTCAACCGAATTGATTACGTGGTAAGATCTTCACCATTGGTTTCAATCGAATGGTCCACTTTTTGTCAGATTGCACGATTCCTTAATCTGGGGACCTTCCATTGTTCCCACTGGTCCTCGTACCCATCCATTTTGCGGCTTTGCTGACTCTGGCGCTCTCTCTCTCTCTACCCATTCTCTCTGTTGCTCAAGCCTCCCACTCCTCTAACCCGCTGCGAACCCTAACCATAACCCTGCGCACCATGGCCTCCAACCATCTCAACGGTGACTCCCATATCCACCACCTCCCCAAAAAACCCAAGCTTTCTTCCACTTCCCTCATCACTCCCTCTGAAATCCAATCGGAATTCTCCCACCATGATCCCTCCGTCGCCCGCATCAACAACGGTAGTTTTGGTTGCTGTCCGACCTCCGTTATCAAGGACCAACAGGTCCTACAGCTTGAATTTCTCCGCCAACCCGACCACTTCTACTTCAACTGCCTCAAGGAGGGGATTCTAAAATCCAGGACTGTCATCAAACAGCTCATCAATGCTCGCCACGTCGACGAAGTCTCCATCGTCGACAACGCCACCACTGCTGCCGCCATCGTCCTCCAACGTACCGCCTGGGCCTTCGCCGAGGGCCGTTTCGAGAAAGGTGATGTCGCGATTATGCTTCACTACGCCTACGGTGCTGTCAAGAAATCCATCGAGGCATATGTCACGCGCGCAGGTGGGTGCGTCATCGAGGTACAAATGCCTTTTCCTGTTAATTCCAACGATGAGATTATCCTTGAGTTTAGGAAGTCATTAGAGAGAGGGAAAGAGAACGGGAGGAAAATTAGGTTGGCTGTGATTGATCATATCACTTCCATGCCGTGCGTGGTGATCCCTGTGAAGGAACTGGTTAAAATTTGTAGGGAAGAAGGTGTTGACCAGGTTTTTGTGGACGCGGCCCATGCCATTGGGTGCACTGATGTTGATATGCAAGACATTGGGGCCGATTTCTATACGAGCAACTTGCACAAATGGTTCTTTTGCCCACCTTCCATTGCTTTTTTGTATAGTAGAAGCTCGCCCAAATGCTTGGACTTGCATCATCCTGTTGTGTCTCATGAGTATGGAAGTGGGTTAGCCGTGGAAAGTGCTTGGATTGGGACTAGGGACTACAGTGCACAATTGGTGGTTCCAAAAGCTTTGGACTTTGTTAATAGGTTCGAAGGCGGTATAGAAGGGATCAAGAAGAGGAATCATGATAATGCCGTGGAGATGGGGCAGATGTTGGCCAAAGCGTGGGGGACCAATCTCGGGTGTCCTCCGGAGATGTGCGCAAGCATGATCATGGTTGGGTTGCCAGTTTCTTTGGCAATCTCAAGTGATTCGGACACTTTAAAGTTAAGGGCACATTTGAGGGAGAATTTCGGGGTTGAAGTGCCAATATACTACCGGGCACCAAAAGATGGTGAGGTTGGCGTGATAACTGGGTACGCACGGATCTCCTATCAAGTCTACAATACGTTCGAGGATTACACCAAGTTCAGGGATGCAGTAAACAAACTTGTTTGCGATGGTTTCACTTGCAACGTTCTTTCTAATTGAAGAGGTATGTTTTGCTTTCCTTTATCCGTTCTATTTTGATGGCTTGAAAGCTCTTAGTAATTTCCTACGGACTACAATTTCCTTTTTCGTGCCTACTTCATCTGCTAGTTATAAAGTACAGTTAGTTCTCGTATCTGACGTGTGCGTGATTGCAGAGTTTGTGTTTGTTAATTTGATACTACATAGATGGTAAGTTTGTCTTGTCATCAATAAACAACTCTGACTTAAACCTTAAAATATCAATCTTCAGGCTTGCCCATTACAAATAGAATTGTACCACCAGAGCTAAAGAAAGCATTCATAATAATGCTCTCATAGAGATAGCAGAGTAGGGGTGTCAAAAAGCAATGGCTCTGCATTTAATTTTGTCCTTTAATTGGAAATTGAGTCATTTTATTTATTTATTTTTGGAATGAGCATATTATTTTTCCCTTTCCTTGCATGAGAAGAATGTATAAACTCTAAAGGCTATTTTTTGGGATTTAAGTGATTATGCTGCTCTTGCAGCCCACCTGTTAGCCATCTCCTTCATTTTAGGCAACTCATTTATCCTTCACCATGTTCTTATATTGAATATTTTCTTACTCTACATATTTAAAAAACCTACAGGGGCTCCTTCGAATTCCTAGACCCTCCACAGCTTTATTTGTTCTCTACCTTGCTTCCTACCAAAGAGATATATATACCCTTAAACAAATTTTATTACCATAGATTTGCTAGTGCATTTTATCCAGTTAATTCATTGTTTTGTCTTGGAAAAATGAAGCCCCTCGTACAAATCTTTGTTCAGATGACCCATATCATATACAAAATGAAATTCATGCCAGTACATTTTTTGTAAGAATTCATGTCAGTACAATTTTGTCCACGAGATGCGATAAAATGTGTATAATTACTTTAATTAAATTTACTTATAAAGAAATTCCTTCATTTTTTTTTTACTTAAAATATTAATTAAATCTGAACCTAACTGCGATGGTAAGCATTGATATATTGTAACACCTTTAAGCACCATTCTCAATTTCTCATATTGTGCAATTAGACTTAGTTGTTTTGTCAAATATCAAAGATTCCGCAGAGTGATATTACTTGTTCTATTTTGTCTTGTATATGTCTAATATGAGTTCAATCCATCATTTCCTGAAAATACTATGGGTTTATTGCTGCTGAACAAGAAGGAAAACATCTTTTTAACATGATTGCTGCCCCTGCCCCATACGGCAAGTGTTGTTGTGCTTCCATACTTGCAATGAGGCAAACCAAGTTTTCATGATCAAGAAGAAATGACTTGTTAAATGTCAGAAGGATTGAGCAGGATTATTGACCAGTCCCTGTACAGCTGGGTAGCAAAAAGTTAATTTTGTTATGTTTGTAATTTAAGAATCTTTGTATGCGCAATAATTTATTTTCTTCTCTTCACTACTCTCTCTCCCCCCCCCCCCCCCCCCGGCGCGGGTCATCTCTTTTTTTCACAGAAAATATCTGTGTTATTAGCTATATCCCTCTCTTATGGCAGAGGAAAACCCTTTACTCCCAACTCTGAACTGAATTGGTGTTTTATTATATATGTCTCTCTGTGCTGTTTCATATCTTTAATTAGTCATTGGTATCTGTTTTGCTGTGCTTAATTTAAATATCAGTTTCTGTTCCCTTTTGAGCTTCCTTGTGCATTTTCAAGATTGTCAACTGAGATTGAAACTTCTATTCAATGTTTGTGAATGGAACAAGTAAATTCTCGATACTGTGGTCAACGATTCTGCTAAGAAAATTAGTATTCGTTGCTTTTGTAGTCATATGTTTGTTATGATATTTCTTGTGGCCGTTTATAGTGTTTTGAGGCCCTGTTAGCATTCATGGATATAAAACCCGAAATTTAGAATGATTGGCTATTCCATAATAGATTAAGTTGTTTCCTATAGATGCCCTATGTTGGCTACTTATTTAGGGAAAAAAGAAAAAAGAAAGATGCCCCATGTTGGCATGTAGTTGTTGACATGCTAGGGGGAAACTTTCTTTTGGTTCTTCAATATCTTTTACAAACGTAATTTCTTTCTGATAGGTAATATCTTTTACAAACATAATTAAGTCAGCAATATGTTCATTACACTCTTGGTGGATTCCTTGTAAGGAAAAGTCATTCAATAGCTGTCAGTTGTTTCTGAGGTGATGTGTTCTATTCGTCTTTACTCCAACGAGGCACTGAACAAGTGTTCTGATGAATGGCAGCATGGTTCCCAGCGTGGCTCGGATGCTTGTCTACCTTTCATGGTTTCGGTACCATGAACTGCCAAAATTAGTGGACAAGCAGCAAACACAGAGGAGCGAATGAATAATGGAGAGTAGAAACAGTTAGCTTTTGTGATTCGAGTTCCTAGAAGAGTTTCTGTATATATTTATCTGTTGGGCTCTAAGAGATACTTGTACATGTTTTCTGACTACTTGACATTTGGATGCTCTTTAACATTTGAACTCGGAGTTAACTTTTAGGGGATGTTTGTTTTCAAAACTCTCCTCAACCCATCTCAACTCATCTCATCCTCATTATTATAACTTTTCTAAATTTATACACAAAATATAATAATATTTTTTTTTCAAATTTCAAAAGAATCTTCCTAAATTTTCACATCAAAATATAATAAACAATTTAACTTTTTCAAATCTCAAAAGAATTTTTTCAAATTTTCACACAAAAAATAATAAACAATCTATTTTTTTAAATCTTAAAATAATAATAATATTAAAAAATAATATTCTATTATTCACAAATCATCTCAACTCTCCTCTCAATTCAAATAGCCCCTTAAGTTGCTTCTTTTTTTTTTTTTTTTTTTTTTTTTTTGGTGTGCGCACGCCATTCTCTGTATATTGATGTAAATTTTCTCTTGTAAGAGAGCTGCTATGCATAATCTACCATAGTACGTGGCATTAGAGCATCCACATTGGTTTGACCAAATAGAAAAGTTATCTAAAATTTAGATAATTGATGTTAAAAATACTCCACATTGGATTGGCCAAATCTAAAATGAAATAGACTTTTGCTACAGTAGTTGGCTAAAGATGGAGAACCACTATTGATTCACCAAATATTAAAATACTAATTTCTCACTTCAAACAAATATTAAAATATTAGTTTCTCACTCTAATAAAAATATTATTTGGTTTGTAATTAAAAAATTTAGATAGAAATTTAGATGAGTTTAATCAATATTTTTTGTTATTAGTATTAAATGACTTTTAAAAATATAATTTTTTTAATATTAATTTAATTAGAATATAATTATTATTAATATTAAATTGGTAGAATTATAAAATGTGATACAAATAAATTAAATAAATAAAATTATTAATTTAATAATATTTTATTATTATATAGAGAGTAGATGACTAATCTAATGTGGGAAGTGAATTTAAATAGAATAAGCAAATGTAAAAAATTGTGATATTGACTAAATTTTGAAGATGCATTTGGCCAAACTAATGCTAATGCATTTAGACCTTAAAATTAAGACTTTTACTACACAATCTCCACCACACTCTACACTCTACATTTTTTTTAATTTTTAATATTTTTTTTGAGTTTATTCTTTTTAAATAATTTCAAATTTTCTATTTACTATTCATATAATAAATATTTGATAAAAAAAAATATGATGTGTGGAGTGTGGGTAAATAGTAGGAGGTTGTGAAGATTTTTTATAAAATTAAAATTGAGCACAAATTTAGGAGTGCGTTGCCCCCATTCCCCGCGGGTGGGGGGCTTGCACCCTACAATCCACCCCAAGGATGAGAGGGCAGGGGCAGACCCCTCATTTGTCTGCTCCAACCACCCCCCCTCTCCAGTCCACCGCCACCTATTGTTGTCCTAGTCGAAAAAATACATAAAAAAAAAATTCATATCTACAAAAAATTTACAAAACCATCTCAAATCCAAAACACTACTACACATTGAAAACCAAAACTAGCAAAAGGGAAAAATAAAGAATTTGAGCATATGAGGAAAAAGAAACCTAAATGTTGTTCGAGTCAAATTCTCATAGCGAGTCCGTGCCACTAGAGAGGAAAGAGAGAAGACGCAAATGCGGGCTGCGCCAATTGTGAGAGAGAGAGAGGGCAGCGATGCACGACAAATAAAAGAAAGAGCTCAGGGTGGAAAGAAGGAAAAAGAGAGAGAGAGGGAGAGAGATAAGTGATTATTGGGGGGAGAGGGGACCCTAAAAAACCCACCTATCCAAAAATGATGCAATTTTAGCTTTGTTTTTTTTTTTAGTTAAAAGAAAGATTTTGTTTTGGTAACGAAATCTTTTTGTGTGTGTGTGTGTATATATATAGGTTTTGGACAGGGCTGGCTCAACTTAGCCCCTCCCCCGCCCTTGTTCCCTTGTTGGACAGGGTTGCCTGAGCAGCCCAAGGGAGGGGGCGGGGTGGTGGGGGCGCTCCACCACCCATCCCTAAGCACAATGATATCCAACCGTAAAAGCAAATTAATGTTAAAAAACGAGTTCTTTGTCTTGAGGTAGATGGTATTGTTTGCTCTTGCTAGGAAAGCTTTGAGATGGTGACTTTTGTGCGCAAGGTCTTCTCACACTTGCACTAAAGTACATGTCGTGTCCGGCAATTGTATTTATTTTTCTTGTTTCCTAAAGTTCTTGCTTTCACAATCATAAAACCACTATCTCCCCCATTGCAATAGAACAAGCAATCTTCTGACTTTCAGATTCAGTTTTCCTACAATTCTCTACTCTGGTTTTCTACAGTCTATGCCAGGGATCTCCACGCCTGACTCTTTTTTTGCGGACAAATATGTAGCATTTTAAAGTGGGGATCGTGGATGAGACTCGACGGAGAAAAAGTTCTATTTGGCAAGATTAATAAGTTTAAGCGTTCAATTTAAGTTTAACTAGTTATTGATATGCACAGTGCATGTCAACTTCACTACCTTAAGACTCGGTTTGGATTGAGAGTTAATATCAATCCATTCATTTCATTCATCTCATCATTACAATTTTTATAAATTTTTATATAAAATATAATAAATAATTCAATTTTTTTAAAATAATAATATTATTAAAAAAATAATATTTTATTCAATTTTTAACTTTCTTTCATCTTAACTCAATATCCCAACCTAATCTAAATGATGCTGGTGGGGTGATGTAAACCTTAACATTTAAGGTAATAGAGTCTAATGTTGTCTCTATCTCTTTAGAGAAAAATTCTATTCATAAATAAAAAATGCATCCAGAAAAATGTTGACATATAGACTTATAAATAGAATAACTCAATTTTAAAATTTAAATCTTATAAATTAAATCTTACGTATAAGTATGCTATACGTATCATAAACTTTTTAATTGGATAAAAATAAAAGCACTCTCGGCAAAATCATTTAAACCATTTCATAGCCATAGAACCAAATCGGAGCGCAGGATAAACAATAAAAACTAAAGAAGGAGAATATATAAGTTGTTAGAAAAAAAAAAAAAAAATGTCTGAAAGAAAAGTTATTAATTTAATATAAAGATGACAAAAATACTTTATTTTTTCGTGAGAAAAATAAAAAAAGCCAACCTCTAAACGGTAACTGACTTTTTAAACTTCTAAGTTTTATGTTGATAAATAAAAAAGGACAATTTCTAAAACAACAAATAATTATGTAAATAAAATAAGTAAATAATAAAATCTTGATTTCAAAAAATATAAAATTTAATTTCTTGAAGCTTAGATGATCAAATTTATGAGAGAAGGGATGCTTTAAAAAATAATAAAATTAAAGTTGGTGATATTTAAATAATTAAATTTATATATGTGAAGAGAAGTGTTTTAACCACAATTTATATATATATATATATAAATAAACTGATCAAGATCCATAAAAGTTAGTGAGTTTTTTTTTTTTCTTATCTTAGAAAATATAATCTTGCAAGAAATTTTTTTCTTATCAATTACTTTTCATTATCTCGTATCTTATATTCTATAAAAAAAAAAACCATTATATTCTATCAAAAATACTCAGAAAAAAAAAATTATAAATATAAAGTGTAATAGTAAATTTTAGCTGACGTATGATAAATCTCAATTCCGCAATTACTTTAATATAAATTGGTACCTTCGAGGCTTATCCTCTTTAGCCAATAAAGGGAAAAAAAAAAATCTATTAATTAATTTCGTAAGCTCAAAAAAGAAAAATGTTGACGTAAGAAGTTGGAGGAGGAAGAAGAGAAAAATGTTTTGGAGGAAAGTAATCAATTTTCCGTTAGTGGTAATAATAGTGGTGGGAGTATTAACGTAGTTTTGGCTTCTTTTTATTTTTTTGTTGTTATCGTACCAGACATCCCCAATTCACCCACCTTCCTCTTGCAGCGTGTCTTGTGTGGGTTGCAGTATGCACGTAACTACGTATATGTAACCATTTCGTCGCAATCTCTGGGTCAAAGGGCCCGATTTCGATTTGGGTACTGCGCCGGAAACCTCTGTTTTTGATTTATCCGAAGGTGAAAACTCCTTTCCTTAATTGTTTAATATATATTCTTATTTTCTTTTTGAATTTTATACTATATAGTTCCAAGGGTTTGGGATTGACCCTCTGATACAGCTTGGGGGTTTCTGCATAATTTGGCATTTGCAGGGTTTGATTTCTGATATTTTGAACGTTTTTGGTATCAAGGGATCATTTTAGTGATTTTCAATTTCAACAGCTTTTCTCCTCTCTGGGTTATTGATGATGTAACTTCTACTACTATTGAAGTTCAAGAGTAAAAATCTGAATTTTTTGTTATTTAGGGCTCTTGGTGAGGTTTCTGCTAATTTATTATTCTGAGTGTTTGTTTTACTGACGTTTCTTGAGTGCCCATTTGCTGTTTCTGAGCTCCGTTTGTTTTTCGTAATTATTTCTTATGGGGACATGATTGGTTTGCTTATGTATTCTATGCTCTGTTTTTAAGAAAATCGCCAGATTAGGAAATTTTGAGAGAAAAGTTGTTAACATTACGAGGGTTAATCACGGAAAGAAACTTCTGCATTTCTCAGCAACAGAAAGAGCCACCATTGCACCTGCCGTGTTTTTGGCTATAAAATGGCGGACTATTGGAGACAAGTATCTTATCTACAAATGTTTACTTCAAAAAATAATCATATACAAATGTTTATTGGTTTTACAACGATCCTAACTTGGTTGAGGTTGTCGATGATGATGATACTTGGATATACCATGGATTATGTAGTTTAAACTCGTTTCCAACCTCTTCTCACTACTGAAGTATTGGGGATGTTAAATTTCATGGCCTCCTTGAACGTAGAGGGTTCAGGGTCATAGTGATATTTGCATGCAATTTAATTCAGTATGTCATGATGTTGTTAACGTATTGGTTTCTTTTGGGGAGTTGTTAATGTACGAAATAAGTAGCTTTGTTCATTTGGCTTCTGAATGTTTTGAAAAAGTATGGAAGTTCTTTCTGAGGCAGGTCATGATGGGGAAGAAAATTATAGCGATTTGTCAATCAGGGGGAGAATTTGAGACAGATAGAGACGGTTGCTTGTCATATAGGGCTGGAGATGCCCATGCCATAGACATTGATGACCAAATGAAGTTTAGCGAGTTTAAGATAGAAGTGGCAGAAATGTTTAATTGTAGCATTGATGCCATGTCTATCAAATACTTCCTTCCAGAAAACAAAAAGACTCTCATAACAATTTCCAATGACAAGGATCTAAAGCGCATGATAAAATTTCATGGGGACTCTGTCACTGCAGATGTTTATGTCATTATGGAAGATTTTGTTGCCCCTGATGTGTCAAACTTGCCTGCTAGTAGGTAGTCTTCTTGATGTCTCCGCAAATGTTTAATTGTTATTATTGGATTTTTTTTTGGTTTGCATACAGACGGTCTTTGGTTTTGTAGGTCAAGCAGAACAACCTTATCAGAAACTGTTCTTGCTGTTGATGCCCCTCTTGCTGTTGTTGAT
Organism: Cyclocarya paliurus; assembly: GCA_029856935.1. Taxonomy (NCBI): domain Eukaryota; kingdom Viridiplantae; phylum Streptophyta; class Magnoliopsida; order Fagales; family Juglandaceae; genus Cyclocarya; species Cyclocarya paliurus. The sequence goes on from CM056949.1 coordinate 32,981,744, forward strand.
GATATTGTAGACCATACCACCCAGCCCGAAATCCCACTTGATGCCCATCTTGATGTTGTAGATGATACCAACCATGTTGACACTCATATTGATATGCCCACTGAAATTTTCTCTATCGTGGGTTCCAATGAGGAGAAACATGCTAAAGGTGCACAGCAGTGGCAGAATACTATTACAGGTGTCGGGCAAAGGTTCAGCAGTGTTCATGAATTTCGTGAATCACTGCGTAAATATGCCATTGCGCATCAGTTTGCATTCAGGTACAAGAAGAATGATAGCCATCGTGTGACTGTCAAATGCAAAGCAGAAGGCTGCCCTTGGAGAATACATGCATCAAGGTTGTCAACCACTCAGTTAATATGCATTAAAAAGATGAATGCAGTGCATACATGTGAAGGTGCTGTTGCGACAACGGGGCATCAAGCGACTAGGAGTTGGGTGGCTAGTATTATCAAGGAGAAGTTGAAAGTTTGCCCAAATTATAAGCCCAAGGACATTGTCAATGACATCAAACAGGAATATGGAATACAATTGAACTATTTTCAGGCATGGCGGGGAAAAGAAATTGCAAAGGAGCAGCTTCAGGGTTCATACAAAGAAGCATATAATCAGTTACCATTTTTCTGTGAGAAGATAATGGAGACCAATCCAGGAAGTCTTGCTAATTTCACCACTAAGGAAGACTCAAGTTTCCATCGTCTCTTTGTCACATTCCATGCCTCATTATATGGTTTTCAACAAGGTTGCCGGCCTCTCCTCTTCCTCGATAGCATACCATTAAAGTCAAAATATCAAGGAACGTTGTTAGCTGCTACAGCTGCAGATGGGGATGATGGTGTTTTTCCCGTTGCTTTCGCTGTAGTTGATGCAGAATCTGATGATAACTGGCACTGGTTCTTGCTACAACTGAGATCTGCCCTCTCAGCATCTCGTCCGATAACATTTGTTGCAGACAGACGGAAGGGTTTGAGGGAGTCCATTGCTAGTATATTTACAGGTTCACACCATGGCTACTGCCTACGGTACTTGACGGAGCAACTTTTTAGAGACTTGAAAGGGCAGTTTTCTCACGAGGTGAAGCGACTCATGGTTGAGGATTTTTATGCTGCTGCTTATGCGCCTACTCATGAAAGCTTCCAAAGATGTATTGAAAGCATTAAAAGTATCTCTCTAGAGGCTTACAATTGGATTATACAAAGTGAGCCCCAGAACTGGGCAAATTCATATTTTCAGGGTGCCAGATATAATCATATGACATCAAATTTTGGGGAGCCGTTCTACAGTTGGGCATCAGATGCGCATGAACTACCAATAACACAGATGGTTGATGTGATAAGGAGCAAAATTATGGAGTTGATCTATGCACGACGAGCAGATTCCGACGAGTGGTTGACAAGATTAACTCCATCTGTAGAAGAAAAACTGAAAAAAGAAAGCCATAAAGCCCATTCTCTTCAAGTGCTTCTGCCAGCTGGTGGTACATTTGAGGTTCGTGGTGACTCCATTGAAGTGGTTGATATTGATAATTGGCATTGTAGTTGCAAAGGGTGGCAGCTAACTGGTTTACCTTGCTGCCATACTATAGCCGTTATTGGTTGCATGGGCCGTAGCCCCTTTGATTATTGTTCCAGATACTTCACGATTGAGAGCTACCGATTAACTTATTCAGAATCTGTACATTCTATTCCAAATGTGGACATGCCTGTGCAGAGAGATTCTTCTCAACTCACAGTTACTGTAACCCCTCCTCCCACCCGTCGTCCACCGGGTCGGCCCACTACAAAGCGGCATGGACCACAAGAGGTAGTGAAACGTCAACTCCAGTGCAGCAAGTGCAAGGGCCTTGGGCACAACAAGTCTACTTGCAAAGAGTTCATTTAGAGTGTTAGATATTGTAAGCATCAGCTTCTCGCATACAATGCATCTTTATACTCATTTCCTGTTATGGAATGATGCTTCTCTTATCAACTTTCCATTGCATGTCTTGACTTCACTGGTTTTGTTGCCGAGCATATATTATGGATGTATTTGTGTATTGAAAGTGCAAGCCCCAATGCATAAGTTAATATTTCGAGGTACTGTCCTCTTCTAAAAAAAACCCAGTGCATAAGTATTCATTATCTGTAGGCATGTTTCTCCTTGCATTACTTTGCTGTCCATAGGAGTACATGACTCCGTATGTTCTATCCTCATGTATAATCTTCACTGGTTTTGCTAATTAGGATAACTTATGGATGTGTGTATATGCTGCATGTGCTACACCCTGGGCCATAGCATTCATGTGCATGTATTGGTGACTGTTGTATATGCAATATGCATGACTGATGCACTCCTAATATTGATGGACTATGTTGATGATATGCTGTTATGTAGCCCTAGCACTGATATTTTTAGATAAACCTACGGGGTCCTCTATATACCAACAAGTCTCCAATGAAAAAAAAAAAAAACAAGTCTGCCAGATTTTTTTTCTCCTTTTCATTTCCCTGTTTTACTATCTTTTTCTGACATTGAACTAATTGATCTCGTTCTATTTTCTGTTAATAGGGTTGCACTGAAATTCCATGGGCATCAGATTCCTGTACATCTGACAACTCTAGTGGAGGGACTGAAAGATAAACCTGTACTTTTTCTTTAAATAACCAAGCCACGGACCTGATTTCTGTAACGGTAGTTTCTCTTGTTTATTCATCTGTTTTGCTAACTTTAATCTTTGCTAGTTTAAATGACATTTAGTAACCATGAAATAATAATATGAAAAGAATGTCTTAGGGTTGTTTGAAAGGTTCATTGAAGTCGGAGTCACCTTGCTGATGTAAGCATCCAAGTATTTTGGTTATATGGAAAATAAGTTTTAAGGGCAACACAAATATGAGTTTGCTGGTATGTATTTCAATTGGTTATTTCTATTTTGAGAATGATGGGTGGCATTTATCGGCTATGTTCTGAATTATTTTCTTTCCATGTGATAAAGTACAGTCAAAATACGGTTTGCTGAGTATTACGAGCCAGAAGTTAGTACGCGGGAATGATATTGATGTGGTGTTCTTGCTGCCCACAGTGAAATGAGCAATGCGATGGTGCAGCTGGATTTGAAGTCCTTCATGTTTCTTGTGGGTAGAGAAGGTATTAAAAAGCCAAAAGGATATTAAAGATTAGAACATGTGATTCTCATATTGGAAACGTGGAATAAGCGCTAAGTTCTGGTTCTAAGGCTTGCTGGTGGGCATACCCAATGTTACAAAACTGGTTGCAGGGTTGGGCCACATGGTATCTGCCATCTGGTGAACGTGACCTTGCTTGTAGACAAAATAATAGGCATTCCTCATGTAGTAGGAGGGTAGGAGGGTGGATTCACCCTCTCCAATTGCCTGGAGGACAGCCGTGACCAGAACTGATAACAGATTGAATTCAACATCAAATTGTGTATGCAGAATTCATGCGCACCACGATCAGCGTGAGTTGCGCTCCACAATCGGCATAATCTGTGCATGAACCTGTCCGTTTTTGTATTATCTAGCTCCATGTTCCAGGATGCTACCATTATTGCCCAAAAAAGAAAAGACATCCCTGAGTTCAACAGGGCAAAGGATGAGGTCGAGGAATTGCTTTCATTGTCAAGGTTGTCGAGAAGGTGATGAGAGATTTGTAGTTTCCAGGAGTATTGATGAATCGGCACTATTGCTTTATTATGGTTTTCGATTTATCTATTCTTCACTGGAAAAGAAGCACAACCTGCTTCACGTCGCTTCTAATCTGTCTTGAGAAGAAAGTTAGTTCTATCTTAGCCAGCCATGTCACATTTGCTAACCTTCTATACTTGTAGAATTCTGTTTCTCCTTGGTTAGCTACTGAGTCCTTTGATTGCTCCAACCTGCTGATCACCGTCGTGTACTGTTCCTCTCACTCCTCGTCCAATCAGTTCACCTCACTTCCAAGCTCCACCTACTGTGTCCAACTACCTCCATTTTTCACCCATACCTGCCATCCTCTAATTTCCACCTACATATCAGTCGGCGGCGCCAGACCTTTCTTTAGTAGGCGCAATACTGATGTGTGTAACTCGTGCGTCAATTAGGGAGCATGGGGATGAAATTAGGAGACTTATTTTAGAGAGAAGTTTAAAAAAGTCTTGTATACTTTTTTAAAATAAATAAATAAATAAATTTGAGATTCATATGAAAAAATTTACTTCTTAATAGAGTCTCGACATTGAACGAGATTGTACATTTTCAATATCCAGTATGAGTTTTGCTACTCATTATTCTTACACACTATTTTTTTTTTTTTTTTAATTTTATTCTTTTTAAATTTTTTGAATTATTTTACTCATTATTTATAAATCACACATTTAATAAAAAAAATATCGTGCATAGTATGTGGGATGATGTATAGAATTTTTCATCCCATTAAATATGCACTGAGCTACTTTCTTTAATCACTTTTCTCGAACTGTAGCATTTGGTTGTTATAAGAAATTAAGAATCAATCAAAAGAATCTATAGGATGGAGTTTGTGGTTTCTAACGGATAAATAATAAATAAATAAATGGGCTGCTAACTACTTGTCTACATCGCAAATTATATTTATTTTAATTTTTTTTTTTTCTGCTAAATTCTACTCATTCTTTTTACCTGTTAAGAAAAAAAAATAAAAAATAAAATCAGGTATATGAATAATTTTTTTAAATAAATAAAAGACGGGAAGAGAGAAGAATGGAAAAAAAGCGGTGTCGTATATGAAATCCCTACTAAACAAACTAACAAAGCCCGCCCGGTCATCGTCGTCCTCGTCCTCATCTCTTTCGAGCCCTCTCTCCCTCTCTCTCTCTCTCCACTCTGCAACCCTAACCCTAAAGACATCTTTAACAAATAACGAATATAATCGAATCAGATTCTTCCCTCCCTCTCTCCTTCCCACCTCTCTCTCTACCTCTCTCACCAAATGAACCTTCAAACAACCAAAGAATCTGCAACGAATCACAATACCCCCACCACTGCCAACAGCAACAGAAGCAGAAGAAAAGACGCATCAGAGTGCAGCAACTGTGGGACCCCGAAGGGTGGGTCCGGGTGTTGGCCCATCCTCCACCACGTCCGTCTTCGCTGCACCGACCGCGTGCTCTGCACCTCCTGCGTCCTCCGCCTCCACCCTTCCTCCTTCTGCCCACTCTGCTTCCATTTTTTCGACCACAACCTTCTCAATTCCCATTCTAGCCTGCAGAATCCCTCTAATCGCCCTACTGTCCCCTGCTCCAAATGCTCCTCCCTCACCCACTCCCACTGCCTCCCTGCCTCTCATTCTTCTTCTGCTTATCTCTGCCCGCCTTGCTCCAATCCCAACTTCTCCTTCTTCCACCTCGAAGAAACGCATCGTTCCGTCGACAGGAAGCTGGCAACCGTCCTTCTCTGCGCTTCAAGGATCGCCTCCGCTTCCATGAGCAAGGCGGTGACTGTCGCCCGCGCTGAAGCCGAGAGGAAGGTCAGGGAGGCCGCTGTGGCGAAGAAGCGGGCTCGCGAGGCGCTGGAGCACTTGGTCATGGTGGAGGCCAGGGAGAAAAGCAGCCGGAAGAAGGTCGAAAGTAAAGAGAACGGCAATGTTATGGTGGGCAGTGGGGAAGAGAAGAAGAAAGTGGAGCTGGTTGAGTCAATGCGAAGTAATGGGAATCAGAAGGAGAACGTGAATATGCGCGCCAGTGCGAAGGAAGAGAGAGACCATGCAAAATAGTGACGGCAAGATTGCAACAGCAGCAGCCCAATAATGAGAAATTGAGGTAAGATGACACAAGGTTGACAGAGGATTGTATTGTCAGTTTTTCCATTTGCATTGAATTTCCTGTATTGGGTTGCCATTGTTGACTCTACCCCTTTCTTTGGTTATGAATTGCAGTTTGCATTGGGAGCTCGACCAATGTTTCGAAGGAATAGGAATTGTCCGCTGTTCATGGGATTTGTAAGTGAATTAGTTGTTTCCGTCTGCCGGAGCATGTTTCATTCTCTTGATTCATTCATTTCGTTGCTTCAATGTACTTGTAGTAACTGAACAGGCTGTTCTTGTACCCTGTGAGAGAGTGCAGTAACTAATCTCTTCTTCTTTTATTATGGGTAAAATGACGCAATGTCATTCTTTTGTAGTCTAACAGTGGCATTGTATTTACTTGTAAATTAGTGGTCCACATGCTTACTTATGTGAGTATTTGGGATATTGATCTCAATGATTAGACAGCTACAGAGAATTTGCTTAACTTTTTTTTATTGATTTGGGTGTCGTGCTAAGCAGCCATGGCTGGAGTCCCAAGTTTTTTTACATCTTTGAAATCTTACACGCTGAAAATGCCTCTTGCTGTTGCTTGTGAAGGTTTCAGAAACTCTTTTGAATTTATCATAGAATGGTTCATGATAGTGCTTTTGTACTAAACAAATAAATTCCTTTCTATTCCGGACTTCTTGTTGAATTTTTCCCATTTTATTTAGTCTGCTGGACCAGTATGCAATGGTTTATTGTTGGAAGAGGTATAGCTGACTAAAGTACAGGAAGGGATGGATGCAGGTTGCGATTGGCATCCACGACACTTTACATTCTCCAATTAATGGATGCTTTAAAACTTTTAAAACCAACTTGTTTGTGGGAGCTCCATCCGCCCTTTGTCTTTTAAAAGCAGCAAGTGATGGAAATTCCAAGGGCAGCGGTTTGAAGCTTAACAAACACTCTTTGCAACAATTATCCCTGTTTTTCTATAGTGTTTTTTTCTCTCTCTCTCAAGATACTTAAATAACAAAGTTCTGCGGTTTCTTGATCTCATGCGTTTCATGCTCAGATATTCTCATGTCATGAAGGAGGAGGATTTCTTGACAGATCAGCACTGAAAACTGTTGAATTCCTATTCTACTGCAGATTAAGATCTCTTGAGGGTCTTTTTCCTTAAAGACAGTGAAATGAAGCCATAGCCTTCGGACTGGGATCTTGTGTGGATCTTTTCCTTTTAGAAGATAAAGTGGGATGACACAACAGCTTCTCAGTCGTCGACTTTTTTATGTCACGAAACATCAATTGGCCACTCGTTCGAACTTGTGAAAATTGGAAGGAATTATGGTTAATCACCGCTGAAGATAAGGAACCGTTGAACATGTTTAATTCCAAGGGGAGAGCGAAATTAAGGATATCATTTTTCACATGACATGGGAGCAAACATGTTTTAAGGATCCAGGACATGATGGTATGAGTGTCCTCTTCCACAAGAACTACACTTACTGCCATCATTAAGCACGACGTCATCTTTGACAGTTTGGAAAACTTGTTCAAGAATTGTCATCTCCTCAAGGCCGGGCTTAATCAGACCATTAATGATGTTGCTTTGATCCCCAAGATACAAGGCCTGTCGGGGGCACACCATTATCGTTCCATAAGTATGTGCAATGTTTTGTTCAAATTGATATCTAAACTCAAGAAGACCAAGGCCACCCCATCTTTAGTTTCTTTATTTTTTTAATTTTATATTTTTAATAATATTTTTTTCATTAAATTCTTTGGTTTTTTATTAGTATATGACTTTTTCGGTTTGTTGGTTTTTTTTTTTCTAAAAGTTTATATTGTATTGTCTTTATTTTTTAGTTGTATGTTTTTCTAATTTTCTTCTCGGTTCTTAGATGATTTTTATATTTTTTTTTTTTTTTTTACAAATGATGCATGCGTGACCTGTCAAGTGACAGATGTCAAATACTAATAGGTGCAGATATTGCATCTCTCAAAGGAAATAATTAAGATAAATTTTATTTACAATCTTAAGTGGGAGACTGCATTTGCAGTTCCATTAATAAATAAGGGTAAAATGAGAAAAAATGTCATTTTAAAAAGAATATTATTGTAATTTTAAAATTTTTTTAAACATAATTGTATGGGTTTACATAAGCAGTCCCCATTTAGAGACGGTATGTAAACTAACTTAATAATTAATTTGATCAATCTTATATGCAAAGAGAGCAAAATTAATGCTCAATTAAAAAGTACTACAAGGATTAGATTGATGACTTTAGGACAAATTTTTTTTTTTTCATTTTCTACGGAAACATCTTATAGATATATAAAATAGTTACAAGATATAAGAGATAATAGGGTAGGATGCACTGACATTCATCCCAAAACAGCTAGTACAACACACGAAAAGAAAAAAAGAGGGATCTGGGATCAATGACTTGACCTCCACCCATTTCTTACAAGGAGGAAGCCACTTAAAGTGGTTTTGATACAGTTCGATAAACAGACTATAATACTACGACTGGAAGCCACAGTGAATGGATTTGTGCTGCATGTCGCTGATTTGGACTGGTTAAAGAAAACTTTCACTACTTTTTCCCATGATCCTTAGTTAGGATGAACGATAACATAGGAAGCTAGCAAGCGGAAGAAGCGTGAAATCGCCGGTGGGTGACCGCCAGGAGCTGTAGTGACAGGTGAAGACCATGCGCCATACTAAGAGAGTGAAGGTTGGTCGGATCTAAAAGATTCAATGCTGCTGATCCCAGAAATGTCGTGTGTGGCAGCGGCAGACTCTCCCTAGTGTGGCGATGCGTGAGATCCATGGGCGGTTTGGGCCACGTGTGAGACACATGTGCCACTCTTTTCAGCGATTTACTTCTACACTCCAAAGGATCACTGGCTGGGGATTAGTCTTGTGGTGTGGTGCAGCCCGTGGCAGTCGTGGGTGGTCGGAAAGCAGTAGATCGAAATTTCTCGATGCTACAGTTGAAAAAAAAACTTGGTAGAATAGTGTTGGACTATATAGACAGGAGGAGGGTGGGTAGAGCCGAAGCTCCAGCAGCCACCCCCTGGACAGATAAGGTAAGATTTTTGGACCTCTTAGAAGAGCGTTTTCATAAAAAAGAGAACGTTTTTAGGTGGTTTTAGGCAACTTCAACTTGAGGAAAAACTTGATCGGGAAGTCATTTTTATATTTAAACCTTATAAACGAAATAGTACTAATAATAATGAAAAAACTTACTTTAATTAATTAATTTACTAGTAAACGCGTACAAGGTGTACATATGGTATCATGTGCCTTATGAATTAATAAGATTTTGTTGAGTACCGTATTAGAAATCTAGAGAGAGAACCTCAAACTTCTTTCTAAAAACTCCTCCAAACTGAAAATAGCTTGAGGGGGGTGGGAGCTTTGGCTCCTCCCCCCTCTCTTCCCTCCTATCCATATTCTCGTTCTTCTTTCTCTTTTTCAAGTCTGTATTTTGCTTTTCGTTTTTGTATATTTTTTCTCAGGTCTAATAAAAGAGGAACACTAAATTGGGAATTTTTGGTGTTCTGCAACCCTCCATGGTGGAGATGAGTAGATCTGTGCTCGTGCTTGTGAACGCACCTCAGACTGGACTGGGTGAACTGCTTGCGCCGTGGTGGCGGCGATAAAAGAAAATGGCTGGTGCTCGTGCGTGTGGAGGGGGGCGAGAGGCATGGTGGCATTGGCAGGTGGAGGAAGGTTTGGTTGGCACGAAGGTGGGCGAGAGGAAGTGGCGAAGCAAGTATGCCAAATGAATGGGTGGGCCGCCTGCTAGAGGTGGCGATGGACGCACTAGGTGCTCGTGCTCATGGGGAGGTGGGCTCTGGTTGGCTGGCTGGTGCTCGTGTTGGAGAGGGACAGTGGCGTTGGCTGGCTAAGCGAGAGGGTCGGTGCTCGTGCAGCAGAGGAGGCCGGCAGACATAGAAGAGGGTCACAAGCAACGAAGGAAGAAGCAGGAGAAATAAGGAAAAAAAAAAAGAAAAAGAAAGAAGAAGGGGGGGGGGAGTTAGTGATGAAACCCTAAGGGCTGGGCCTATGTGTTCCTTTTAGTCCATGTGTCCCTTTTATTTGTAGTAGTTTCTATTGTGTTCTTTTTAATTTTTTCTATGTATTTGTAGTTTTGTAGTTTTTACCTTATTAATAATAAAAAGAAATAGGCTATTAGACTTGGTGTCCATAGCAATAGTGTCATGCTCCTCCTTTGGAGGAAGGTGAGTGATTGTACTCCTCCTTGGGAGGAAGGAGTGTGGTTGTACTCGGAACATGTTTGTACCTCTCTTCTTTGGAAGAGGGGTCGTTTAGTTCTATTTTTACATAACGCTTTCTTTGTTGTTAAGAGAGAGTTTATAAAAGTTGAAATAATGTTCGTTACAAAAAAATTTGTGGGTGGAGGAGTCCCTAACAGATGAGTAGTTTAGCTGGTAATCTGGATTTTTTCCTATACTAATTAATCATAGATGTAACTTTGGTTTCTTTGAATGAAATGAAGTCTATTTTCATATAAAAAATAAAAATAAAAAGAAGAAAAGAAGAAGAAGAGAGAAGATTGTCACCATGCTGCATGCATGCTTAATTTCCTAGGATCTTCCAAGCCCAAATTGGCCTTCTTCCCGATAAATTACAGAGATCTAGCTTTCAACGTTGGGTGCATGCATGCTCAGCTCGAGTTTAGAAAAGTTTCTAAACAAGATAAAATCGACGCCTATGCATGCATGCATGCAACGTCTGTCTTAGATCTCTTCAGTGATCCCATTTTCTATTTCTAATTTCTTCCTCGATTTCTTTCTGGCAGAAGAAAAGCATGTTACGACGTAGGCAGCTTTTCTAAAATGGAGCCAACTCCTATATATAATTTGTTTCTTTCTATATATCTTTCAGGAAAAAAACCCCTCCTGGAAGGAGACAACAGTGCCTTGCAGCCATTTCTGTGCTTGAATGAATCTCCCAGCCGTGTAGCGCAGTACATCATCTCTATTGGAGATGAAAGCATAAGCCGACCAATTTACTCTCATTTTGGCCTGAGCTCCAGGTCCCTTGTTTCCATACTCAACAAAGGTCGCAAGTTCAGTTGCATGGTTACGATCATCCGGGATGCCATACCATCCTTCTGGGCGTATTAAATCCCCCAAGCTTGATTCCATTACGATTATTCTTGAATATTTCTGCGCCGCCTTGCCCAAGTAAGTAGTGCTAGCACTTTTCACTTGCGGTGTTTGATCGGTTATGTCATTATTATTATTAGATTTGTCTCGGTAGATGGTGCAGCCATGGATGACAAAACCAGTGCTTTCACGCCTACCACTCCTGGCTTGCGAAGCTATTACGCTTGCTTTCCCATCTAGATTTGACTCTCTCACAATGATGTCGGAGTGCTGGATTACTAGTGCAGCGTCGCCGCTGACGATGTTTGTGGCACCATAGATTTCACAGTTTCCGAAAAATTGGCGATGGGCTAATGCAAAGATGGCGCTTGATGTTGTGCCAATAATTCTGCAGTTGAAGAAGGCTGCTTTGTCGGACAGGACTTTGACAGCCGCTGCTGTATATCCTCCATATTGAGTGGGGACTGTGATCCCAATATCCTTGCAGAAAAATCCATCGCCAATTACCGCTGGCATTGAGAGGAGAAAATAATTATGCGACGTCAATCAATGAAAAAATAAGGCATTCTTGCTACTTCAAAACAGTTTAATATTTTGTTAAGAGTAACCAAGGAGAAAAAGATCAGTGACCGAGGAACTCACACAAAGTAGCTCTCCGATATGCAGTTCCACCCATGACAACGCCGGCGATGATCGTTTTATTCAACCCGTCACCGTACATGAATATATCGGGCATATTCTTGGCAATGATTACGTTCTCAAAGTAGACCCCAGATTTTACATAGATGAGATATCTTCCCTTGTGGTCATTTGGGTATGAATGGATAGCAGCAAAAATGGAGGTATATTGCCCACTTCCATCTTGAGCCACAACTGCATTGGGTGCCTGATCACCATCCAGCTTCCTGAACGAGTAGTACTGCAGCAGTTTGCGGTCACCTGCCAAGATCATCTGTGCTGGATATCCCTGATCATATAGCCCACCCTGTAATTCATTTGTGCTTCTTCGAGGTGGGACTAAAGACTCGGCTTTTTTGTCATCGTTTTCAGAATGCTCGTAAATTATAGCCAAGGCATTGCTTGAAAGCTTACTCGACCTCTGCAGAACTCTCTCCATATTGTATGTGGATTCAAACTGATCTTTAAATCCTTCACGACACGTTCTTTGGTATGTAATGACAGCGCTCAAGCTGCTCCTAGCATCAGCCGAGTCGTTATAAAACAACGTCGGTGTAGAATTTACCAACATATTCACGTATTCAAGTTCCTTCGTGCACAAGTCGAGCAACTCAATGCAATCTTGAAGCGCCATGCGTTCACCCTCATCTGAAAGCGTGCCACCATCAACTTTCAGCTTCTCCATCACAAGTGCTATTTCTGAAACAGTAGCATTGACGGCAGCTTTGAAATAGACTATCACTTCGGATTGGTTGCCAACTGGTTTTAGGCTGGAAATACAAGATTCCTTGTAATCAGTTCGGGCACAAATGGCATCGAGAGTTGTATTATTGTTCCCAGTCCCCACCTCATCTTTGGGGTTATCTATTCCAGCAACAACGCCAATGACAACGGCTGCAATCACTACGAGCGAGACCCCCAACACGACCATGTTCCCCAGAAGGTCATCCTCCCTATCCTCCTGATCATAACGTGCCATTAAAGATCAAGAAAACCAAAAAATTCTCTCTATATTTTTTCTCTTTCTTCGCTACTTTTCTGATCTAACAAGTTAAGGATCGATGCATGCAGAGAGCGTCTCAAAAATAGGGTGATGCAGCATTTTGTATATATGCATCAGTAGAGGTTAGAACGAGCGCAGAAGTATCGCGTTTGGGGCCTCAGAAGTGAAACCAAAATCATGGCTGTTGCCAACAGTATGGTTTTTTTTCATACCAGTAATTGTAATCTACATTACATCTACATTCCTATTTTTAGTTTTGAGAGTATGCAGTAGCTGCGTTATTTCCTCAATGATTGGGGCCTCCTCCATGTAGGAGACGACATCCTAGTTGGCATATTAATGAGCATCTCATGATCTGAGAACAATATCTGCGTTACTGATCTAACAGCTAGCATATATAAATTATCCAACATAAAAGACAGCTTTTATTAACTGATCTCCTGCAAGCTGGGTTGGCCGGTTTGCTGTGTGATCATGATAATCTCATTAATTTGTTCCTCTCAATGTACGTACATGAGTATAAACAAACATATATATATATATATATATATATATATATATATATATAATATAGAAATGAGAAATGCTTGGGTCCCTATTTTGGGTCCCGAGAATTTCTCCTGATAGTGTTATTAATATTATTTTTTATTTAGCGATTAAATAAATATGTTGTGAATTTTTTTTAATGTTTAAGAATATAAATAATGCATAAAAAAAGATAAACATAAAAAATAAAAAGAGATATTTAGCCTTCCCGGTAGGCAGTGTCGGGAGCCACTATCGGTGGATCTAACACTGCCCTATAAAAAAAAATATGACCTTATCTGAACATCTCAAGTGTTAAATATTTGATCACGTACTTTATGGGCTGAATGTCGACCCTTGCCATGCCCGAGCACGTCGTTATATATCAGATTAATTTTTGTCATCTAAAATTAGGGGTGTTAAATCGTGTTAACGGATTGTATTCATGTCGTGTCAATATATGTATATTATATTATATGGTTCAATCCTAACCTAAACCGTTAAGTTTATCGTATTAAAATATCAAATCCTAACACAACCCATTAATATAACGAATCGTGTCATGTCAATCCGTTTTGACCCGTTTATGTAAGTGGGTTGAACGGACTCAAAATTAACCAATTTGACTTAATTAAATTTAGCATATAAATGTTAAAATCACAATATCTATAAAAAAAATATAAAACTAACTACAAATCCAAAATTACAATCTAAAGAATAAAAATATTGAAATTAAAATCCTAACAATTTTATTTTTCTATATAGGGGTTAACGGGTCAAAACGGGTTGACACGTTATCAACCCATTAAGGTTAAACCCTAACCCGCTTTTATTGTATCGTATTCGTATTGGGTTAACGGATCTTGTCATATATTGTCACCCCTATCTAAAATACATGATTTAGAAGAACATATAATAGAATTCTAAAATGAAAGAAAACATCCATAACATACATTTGCTACGCTACAATCATATACGTACGTACATGGTATAAAAAATGTTTGTTTGTGATCAAAATATAAAACGTTTTTCTATATATAAGTCGGTATTTAACACACCACTTATAATTTTAAAAAAATCAAAACATTAATAATTTTTTAGCATAAATGATGCTGTGTGCGCGCTAGGCATGTGTAAAAAAATAAGGCTTACAAATATATTTTGTCAAACAGAAAACTAAAGATATCCTTAGGAGGCCGTTTGATGGTTAGCATTGGTTGAATATGTTTTTACTTGCAGTTCTTGGCAATAACATTAATAGTGTGATATTTATATACATATATATATATATATATTATATATATATATATAACGGTTGATCATGTGGCTGGGGTATATATAATATATATTGGAATACATGCAATATATATGATAGATTTTAAAGATTTAAAAAAAAAAAGAAAAAAAAAGAAAAAAGAGAGAGATGGTATGATACGATATTAATTTTATCTTGATCAAAGTTTTGAATACTGTTTCGGTGACCATTTCGGTTAAGGAACTGGAACGAAATATTTCGATATCGATACTGATTCGGGATAGTTTATATATAGATAAATTAATTATATATGTATAAATTATATTTTAAAATAACTTCAATGCAAGTCTTAAAAAGTTAAAACACATATTTATAAAACTCTTAATCTAACTATTAAAAAAAATAATCACTCATCTTCATCATGAAAAGAAGAGTAAGGATTTGATTTTCAGTACTCGAGAAAATGAAATTAAAAAAAAGTTAAAAAAATAGTTTTTAGATGTGAGAATTTGAGTGAAAATTATGAAAATATATTGAAAATATAAAAATTCACTAATTTCAGCTGGTATATTAAAACCGGCTAGTATACCAAAAATCGACCAATATTGACCAAAACACATCAATAAAACTGATATTTGATCCGATACAAAATATATATATTTCCTGTACTGATCACTATTCCGGCACGATAAATATCGGCTGGCACGGCACCACATTAAAATTCTGATCTTGACAATCAGAGTTTTTGAATTAAGGAGGTAACAAATTACTTTAAATTGAAAGATTAATTATGATAACTTTGATATATGGTTGTAGATTCGTATGAAAGAGCACGGACCACGGTACCGGAAGTTTTGAGGGTAACGTATAATTTTTTGAAAAGAAAACGGGTGTATTTCCTTTTTAATATAGTACTTACTAGATTCTCATTTTTTGCTCACATTTTTGCCTTAATTTCTCACAGGTTTTCACATTTATATATGCTCGGGTCTCTATTCAGAAGATTCTCAACGCTACATGGTTTCACATTTGCCTTATATATAGACCTTTAGAATTAACAAGCACAAAAATAGTTAATATATTATATATTTTCCATTACAAGTTCTGGCTTTTAATAGTTTTTATTAAAGAAATATAATTATGTTGGATGCAAACATGTTGTTACTCCTTTTGATCTTAATAGTGTTCATTTATTTTTAATTGAAAATGATGATGATGTAAGTAATCAAAAGGAATATGCTAGCATGATTGAAAATTTACGTTATGCGAATGATTGCAAATTTCATCTTTTGAAAATGATGATTAATAGACTCAAATAATATTTATTTTAAAAATATTTGAATTCTTTTCAATAAATTTCTATAATTTAAGCTTATTTTGATTGTTTATGGCACCATTCGAACGCTTGTTATGAGCATTTGAATGGTTTATAACTCTGTTCAAATATAAAAGTACCATTCAAACTATGTAGCAACCATCCCGACTAGATTTATTTATAACTTTTCATAAAAAAAAATCATTCAAATGAATAAATATAGATTCAAATGAGTTTAAACTTTCTTCGGACACAATTGTGTATATGTTCCAGCCACGATTATTATTCGAATAGTTACGTCAACATTCGAACATGAATTAAAATATTGTTTGAACATGTATGGGATCGAACAATATAGTAACATCCCTGTCAGATTTATTTATAACTTCCCACCAAAACTTTAGTTTGAATGATTAAATCTCTTGTTCAAACGATTTCGACCTTTCCCCAGCACAATTGTATATACTTTCTCATTATGATTATTATTTGAACAGTTATGTAACCATTTAAACGAGAATTAAAATATTGTTCGAACATTTTTGTGAACGTTCAAATGGTTTTTTTAGACACCATATTTCGTCCTAGAAAGTTTAATTCGAACATATATTTCTTTGTTTGCTTGCATAAAAAACCACTTCCATGTTTTGAGACAAAATTTAATTTTCGTCCCAAATAAATACTTTTAGGAATGAAACTTAATTCATCCCTAAAAGATTTAGTCTCTAAAAATCAAATCTCTTGTAGTGTGGTTTGTGAAAACAAACATTTGTGAAAACAAACAAGTCCTAGTGCTTTATGTGCAGGGTAGTGCTACTATGCCACCTAAGTTTGCCCACTTGGTGTGCTTAGTGCAAATTGTTATTATTATTATTATTATTATTATTTTGCTTTTTCTTTTAAATATATATTTAAAAAAAACACCAATATACTAATTATCACTTCTTTAATTATTAAGTATTTTTTTAAAAAAAATATTTATGAGCGAACAAATTGAAGAGACAAACGTAGGCGGCATAGTATCATTTTCTTGATAGGTATTAAAACGTTGGTTGTCTTAATTCCCCTTTGTTGTTCAATCTAAAACGTCTACTATTCATTATATTGCTTTGAAAAATGATTTTATGTCCCCTCAATTTGACTGCTCATATATTTTATTTTATTTTTTAAACATTTTTTACTTAGTGATTAAGGAAGTGATTGAGAAATACCAATATTACATCTTAACAATAATAAAATTTTAATTTTGAAATAAATTCTAAACGAGTTGATTTCGTGTTAATTAGGTTAATCCGTTATTGATCTATTTATAAATTTTGTATTAGTGGGTCAACCCATTTTTATCTGAACCAATTAACATTAAATCCAATTCTGTTAATTTTGTATTGTGTTTATATTGAATTCACGAATCATGGCACATATTGTCATCTCTAAACGGAAAACACACAAGGGTATAAACATACATAACGCAGCATAAGGAAAAATAATATTCATTTACTGTTCATTAGACGATAGCAGAAGATAAAGAGATAAACAAAGAATAGAGTATCGAGGGACATAACTGTAATTACACTTAATCATATAGGGACATAAGCGGAATAAAACAAAATTACTGTTCATTCATGTTCACTTATAGCTACTTTTATAATATAAAATAAGAGATATTTAGCTTATTGGATCGTTTAACATTGAACCCATTATAGGCAAAAATATCCATGATTAACTATTTAGTTGATCAAACTTTGATAAAGTTGAGATGAGATAAGATGAGATGAGATGAGTTAAAATTAAAATTAAAAAGTTAAATAAAATATTATTAAAAAATATTTTTTAATATTATTTTTATTTTAAAATTTAAAAAAATTAAATTATTTATTTTATTTTATTTTATATAAAAATTTAAAAAAATAATAATAATTAGATTAAATAAATTGAGATAAACTATTAAAACAAATGAGGCATTAACTACGCGTAACAGCATGTGCATGGCGTACACCTACACACAGCTAACTTAATGATAATGACAACCTAACCACATTTTTCTTACAAAATGACAAAATCCATCATTTTAATAAAACATTAAAGCATTTGAGCTAATAAAACAATAACACCGTGTGTGGGTGTATCTCTCTATATATATTTATTTAAGGTTAATTTTGATAACATATTGAAAGAAATTGGAAATCAATCAAACACCCTTCAAAATATTTTCTCATTATTTTTGGTCTTGTTTGTTTTCAACTTTTTAATTTATCTCATCTAATGATTACAATTTTATCAAAATCTCATACAAAATAAAATAAATATTTTAATTTTTTCAAATCTCAAAATAAAAATAATATTAAAAAATATATTCTCATAATATTATTTTTAATTTTTAATTTTTATTTCAATTTATCTTATTTTATCTGTAAAAATAAACTAGACAATCTCTACCAAATAGTGGAGCAGTGATTTTTTTTTTAATTTATTTTTCTCATTATACCACGTGATAATATTTATGAGTAATTAACTATTGATAGAATCCCGGAGAAAAAAAAAAAAAAAAAACAATTGATAGACTCCAGTAAAACTGTTGAAAAAGCATTATTTACTTGCAACAAAAAAAAAAATATTAAGGCAAATAAAACAACAGACGCAACCGGGGTGAGGCCCACGAAGGCCCATCACACAAAAGAAGAAGGTTATAGATGCCGATGCGTAAAGTCTCGGCCAATCATATTCCGCCGCCATGTTCGCAAGGATCCACATCCTACGGACCTCAGTCTACCACGTGTCATTAACCCCTCAGCCAAAGCTAAAATTTGGATTTGCCGCGCTGCAAGTCAAAACGGCCCGTCTCAAACACACGGAATCCTCACTGGACTAGCCTTGGGCTTTGTCATTTTGTCCAAAGCCGAGGCTCGGACCACTCCGAACCTGGAACCCTCGCTGTCTCCGAGCATAGACATGTCGCTAAAACACAGGGGAATCCCCTCTCACAGTCACTGAAGACAAAATAAGATACTCTAATATTTTTTATTTTTTACTTTTTACTGACAAATCCCCTTAATTCAAGTGCTATGAATCTTCGCTCCGAATACCGATCCACCTTCCTTTTCTGCAACGCCGGATGGCATCGGATTCCGGATCGGTGCCGTCGCAGTAGGCTTTTCTGTTTCTGAAACTGCTTAAGCCCAAGAAGTATAAGAAGAAAGAGGAAGAAGAAGGAAGTCAGATATCCGAAGCACAAGTCATTTTCTGGCTCGTAACGCTGTTTCTGCATGTTGGTTCCGCTCAACATCTGGTATCTCTCTGTCTCTCAATCAATCAATTAATTAAGCCGGTTGGTTTGGTTAAGCAACTCGTTGCTTGTTAAATCATGTTGTCCCACAAGTTTAGGATCAGCGTTTTGAGTTCTAAGAGAAAAAGTTTTTCTTTTTCAAATTTTTGGAGTTTGAATTTTCCTGAGAAAAGTCAAAGAGGTGGGTTTGTTGAAATTAGCTTCGAAATTTTAATTTGTGAGTTCAAATTTCAGAGACCAAGTATTGCCTCTCTCTCTCTCTCTCTCTCACTATAATTTACTGGGTGAGGTTGACAGGTCCTCTGCAGCGAATCTTTCTCCTTCTCTCTTAATAGGAGTTACGGTGAAGAGGTTTATATGTATTATTTGCCAGAAAAAATAGATGAACTTTATCTTCTTGGAGAAGATTTTCTAGAAATAAATTGAGTGAAGTCTTCTTATATCAGTTTTTCCAGAGAAAATGAAAAATTGTCTGGAAGTTCGTTTTAATTTGACTTTAGGTTCGAAATTTTTTAAAATTTGTCAAACCCTTTTCAGTACTTTCAAAGTTATCGGTGCTTTTAATTTTTATTTAGTTCCCTAAATTTTTTTTTTAAAAAACCCACATCTTGAAGACCTCAGAAATTTAATGCGTGTCTACCATTTTCACATGCAGATATGTGGAACAGAATGGCTTGCAGTGCAGGGACATAGAACACTATCCCCTGGCCCGTAGGACTTGATTCAGCTTATTCCCACAATACCAGATCTTTGACTACAAATCCACAGCCACCGTACAATCAAAAGAAAACTTGTCCTCATGTCAATTTTGGAGGACAAACCATCGCCTTCCTCGTTGTCGTCGATACAGGGCAGATCGTCGATACAGGACAGAGAGATTGATCCTTTGTTAAAGGACTTGAATGAGAAGAAGCAGAGCTTCCGGCGAAACGTGGTGTCGTTGGCAGCAGAGTTGAAGGAGGTTCGGGCCAGCTTAGCGTCTCAGGAGCAATCATATGTTAAAGAAACCCTAACAAGACAGGCATGTGATCTTGAGATTCTGGGTTCTTTTTGTAATATTGTGTGCATGTAGTCTGAATCTTGGAAGTCAATCATTACGATCTTTATGAGTTTTTTTTTTGGTGGGGTCGTATGGCGTTGTAGCTGTTCTCTTGGTATTTAGTGATTTTTGTGGGTATGTTTTCGCAGGAAGCTGAGACAAAAGCTAAGAACATGGAGGAAGAAATTGGTACATTGCAGAAGACATTGGAAGAGAAGAATGCAAAGCTTCGGGCTTCGGCATCTACTGCTGAGAAGGTCCTACGCGTATCTTAGTCTTTTTATTTTGCGTCGTCTTTAGTAAATCTTTTTACTTTTGTGACTATTTATTTAACGAAATTTTAGCTTTTTGTGGATCCCCTGAACTTTAGCCATCATTCACTAATTATGGTCATTTCGCTTTCTTTCTTGGGTTATCTTGTGCATAATTTTTTTTTCGCATCTTGCCGCTTTTACTTAGTCAAATATACCTCGCATCTTATGCTTATCTGCCGACATGCCCTTTGGCTTTTTCCTCTTTGATTTTGTCGTAGAACCCATTGCTCAAGGTGACGAAGTCACTGTGTTTCGATATTAGATTACAGTCTTCCTTCATTTGTTGCTACGATGATCTTAGAATTTTTTTTCCCTGTTTGGATAAAATGTAGTTGGAAAAGTTACGGAAATTGATAAATCAAACCATTTGTAATTTTAATGCCTCTCTCTCTCTCTCTTAATTTTTCTACATTCTCTTTTCTTTTCTGAATGCGAGATTTAAATCATGTTTTTTTGTGTTACAATTGAATAATATTCTTAGGAAAGGACATAATTTGGGTGATGCTTTTTTTTTTTTGGGTGCTAGAGAAACCGATCTCTTGAGGAAAAGCTGTTATAGATTGACCAAAAATGCATTATATCTGAAATTTAAGCAACAGTTTCAACTGACCTATTTTATAAATCTATTAGTTAATCACTTGCTTGTTTATTGAAGCAGTAATTTCTAATTGCTATATTTGATTGTCCACGAAGACATGACTCCATTTCTATACCAAACTTAACTTTTATTTTTTGGTGGTGACCCATACTTTCTAAACCCAATTATTATGTTGACTAATGATCCTAAAGTTGAATACAACCAAGTATTGGTGCTGAGTTATTATTATACTCATTTTCCTTTCTCATGCATATTAAATATTTGCTGCTGAAATTAAAGTTGTTAAGCTGTATTTTCAATGAAAGATGGCATTATTTATATTATGCCCATTTTCCTTTCTCATGCATATTAAATATTCGCTGCCGAATTTACAGTTGTAAAACTGTATTTTCAATGAAAGATGACATTCTTTATCCCATGGGCAATCATTGCAGAATGAACAATGAAGGGAATGGTGGGCTTATTGTATCTGTTGGAAATAATGAAATGATGTTAGTTTTAAATTTCTGCTACTAAATAAAGCAAAAATTGACCACATTTTGTGGTTAACTCCTTGGACAAAATAACAAACATATGGTCTGGAACCTGACTAGGGCAAGGCCTTCCATACCCCTCCCCTAGGAATAAACCTTGGTTACACAACCCCACCTGCCAAAACCATATAGCAGGTAGTTCAGGATAACTTTTAGTGCTGAGTTGAACCAGGATGTATGAGTCTACGAGTGATCCAAGCCTGCCCCTTTACCCCTAATATGCACTGTGATGGGTAAATTTAGTTATACAACATCTGTCCTTGTAGAAAAGTTAATTTAAACTTTAGCCTTTCAAGGTCTCTCTCTCTCTCTCTCTCTCTCTCTGATAAAACAAAAGATTGAACAACTCATGGACAGTATTTGTTCAACAACTCAAGAAGTTATGTAATCATTGACTTTTAAGATGTTTCTACCTCTAGCTTGAACAAAATCAGCAAATATTTAAAATAAGATGTAATAACCATTTAAGGTTCTTGTTTACTTATCAAAAACAGAAAAAAACTATTTAAGATTCTTGTTAATATCAAGTTATTTATAAGATTGTAGAATTGTAAGGTTTAATGATCTAGGTCGGGATTGTAGTAACCATGTTGCTGAGCATATTTAAGCCCATGTATTTTCTAATGAGTCACTATTATCAGTATTGATTGATTTAGTTTCAATATCATTTATCATATTTGGGCTGTGTACACAGGGTTTACTACCCATGGGTTTTAAGGGCCCTGCCTCGGTCACGTTGTCAAAAGCAAAATTTTATAATATTTTAACATCTTTAACAACAGCTCTTATTTAGCAATGCAGTCACATTCAATTCATCATGTGCTCTACTATAACCTCTGTTGTCTGTGATCATGGTGTAATTTTGTAACCCTAATTGTAAATTTATTGGGACACAGTACCTCAAGGAGTTGGATGGTCTTAGATCACAGCTTTCAGTCACTCAAGCAATTGTAGATTCAAGTGCTGCATCAGCTCAATCAGCAGAGCAGCAGTGTTTAGCCCTTGTAAAGGAATTAGAGGAGAAGAACGGTTCACTAAAAGAGCATGAGGATCGGGTGGTTAGATTAGGAGAGCAATTAGATAATCTGCAGAGGGATCTTCAAGCCAGGGAATCTTCCCAAAAGCAACTGAAAGATGAAGTTTTGAGAATTGAAAATGATATTATGCAAGCTGTTGCAAAAGCTGGAGTAAACAAGGATTGTGAACTGAGGAAACTATTAGATGAGGTTTCTCCAAAGAACTTTGAGAAGATTAATAAGCTTTTGATTGTTAAAGATGAAGAAATAGATAAACTGAAGGATGAAATCAAGATAATGTCTGCTCACTGGAAGCATAAGACCAAGGAGTTGGAGTCACAGGTACATCCACCTTCAGTCTCTTCAATTTACTCTGTTCATTTGTTCAGTGTTTTTTTTAAGGTCCCCAATTCTTGTTTGTTTATGCGCTTCAACCTGTTTTGAGGAGCAGTTAGAGAAGCAACGGCGAACGGATCAAGAACTGAAAAAGAGAGTGTTGAAGTTGGAATTCTGCCTCCAGGAAGCTCGTTCCCAGACACGAAAGCTCCAAAGGGTAATATTTAACTCTCTGCGTGTCTGCTGTTTGTTCGATCTTCAAAGTTTGCATTACAAACCTTATGCAGACAAGTTAATTATAAGGCTGATTACACAGCATATGGATTTCTCACCAACCTGATGAATAACACCCTAGAAATTTACCAATCGCTCTGGTGCCTTTTCTTTTCTTTTATTTTTTTAAAAAAATACCGACCAATCAGGTCAGGTCCTAGTCAACTAAATGGTCCACATTAATAAGAGTGTAAGTTTCCTCTGATATGCTGCTCCTTGTAGAAAGTTCCATGGTTGAATGCTACGGCGTTTTTTTCTTAACTTTGATAAATTGATGATTGAGGCTATTCTTTCATTAGGCCAGTTCATTATTCTGTTTGAGCAAGTTAAAAAAAAACATGCAACTTTCTGTGCTTCATAAATTTACCCCACTTCCATAAGTTTTTCATTTCTACACCACTTGAAAATATACTTAAATCACTAATCTCTACTCCTTCCACCACCAGATGGGAGAGCGAAGGGACAAAGCCCTAAAAGAACTCAGAGATCAGTTGGCAGCAAAACAACAAAGTTCATCTGTGGGTGCTGAGAAACAAAATTTCTGGGAAAGTTCAGGCTTCAAGATCGTTGTTTCAATGTCAATGTTGATCTTGGTGGTATTTTCAAAAAGATGAAACCATTTGCTAAGTTCGTGTATAAAGAATCTAATACCTTTTAGTTTATTTTGAGGGGTACGGAAGGATGCAGAGGCCATTTTCCATGTAGAAAGGCTCATTATAAAGGCTCTTTTGTATGGAATTGTTATAGTTGCGGGATCCATTTTCTACCAGCTAGGTTTGTTAGTATAGTTCCGAGCATGATCGTGACCAACTGCTTGAAACTTTTGGCCACTTCTAGCATGTTGATGAGGAGGTGGTGAAATGTCATTTATTGAATAATTTGCATCATTCCTATAGTCGGGGATACTCTTACCAATGGTATCTCATATCCATTGGATCTTCAATATTAAAGTCAAAATATTTGTTTGCTTTAGGCGTCCGATGGCCCGACAAATAGCTGTAAGGACTAAGGAGACTTTTTCTTTGAAAACAATCAATTTACATGAAACACAGGTTTTGTTTTACTTTCTAATGTCATGGAAATCTAGTGCATGCTTTTTGACTAATTTGTATGTCTCATGCCGCCCACCAGAAGCATTTGAGCATTTGTAAATAGAGTAATTCCTTCAAGTAAAAGGCTGAGATATACAAATTAGTGATTGACACAAGAAGTAGTTTAAAATCCAGAATATCAATTGATTACATTCAAAATCATAATTGGTAATATTGTTTAATTCAAAAGAGTTATTTTTTCTCTCCCCAAATAATAGTAGAGGTGTTAATCTTGTGGGATCAACGGTTAGTGGATGTCTGTTTAATTTAGCAATAAAAAAATATCATACAAGTTAGTTTAAAACACTTGTGGCACATTGCCATCCCATTAGAAGCTCCAATGTGTTCAACAGTATCAAGCAAAGATAAATACAAATTGGTAAATTTATTAGGGTCTAGCTGATATTATAAAAATAGCTCTAAGATTTTATTAAGATGGTGCTTTTTCGAGTTTCATAAGCTATTGGCTTCTCATGCTCTGTTCTGAGAGAAGTTGTCAACATTCTCTCGTTTATTATGTGGATTGTAATCCAGTCATTTAAATTCTATAGAATGTGGAAATATGCTCTTATCTTTACAAACTAGTGCACGCACTTGCTTTCCAAGGATAACGAGCATGAATAACGGATGATTAGAGTTGGTGGCATTGACCATAAACAACAAATACCAAATCCTATTCATGCAACTCATGTAATTTCTGAAGCAACTTTGATCATACAGTCTGTCTGAGCATCACTACGCATCAAAACTATAATCTAAGTAATTTCTAAAACATATACACTAGATCAAGAACCCTAGTACACCGTCCAACTTTATTGCCTGAAATCATAGTTATCTCATATCAGTTAACACTATATACAAAACCTATGATTATGATTCAGCTATGTAGCTTAGCAGTAGATATGTTGACGGCCCAGGCAAGCTCATGCAAGTCAGAAAGTATTTTAGTAGCATGTAGGTGTATAGTTCTGCATTGTTGAACTTACCTCTGCCCTCTTTCCTGCATTTAGGGATCTGTACACAACTTGAAAGGCCAGATCTCTGATTTGCCAGTGAAGCAATGAGCTCTAAAGCGATTGATGTGCATGAAGAATTAGCAGCTCTAAATGTCCAGAACTATCATTCTAGTAACAAAGGATGTTACCAGGATGATGCAGCCAATAAAGGGTTTCAAACATGATGAAAAGGATGTTGATGAGTTGAAAGGAGGGCTATAATTTGGCATTATACCTGAAGCAGGTTGGCCTGTATTTAACACTGTAGGCGGAGTACTGGAGCTGCAAGTAATTATAAAAAAACAGAAACATAGGTTATTCTTCAGGGATAAGTAGTAATAAAGATTTTCAAATATTTGAGACTTGAGAACAAAACACATTACCCTGATGCATCTGCCCCGGGTGGTGTCAATGTTGTCGGCGTTGGTGTTGGAATAGTTGTCGGCGTTGGTGTTGGAATTGTTGTTGGCGTTGGTGTTGGAATTGTTGTCGGTGTTGGAGTTGCTGTTGTTGTTGATGGTGATGATGCTGATGCTGATGGGTAAATGCAGGAACCAGTGCCTATTGACAATCAAAAAGGTCTCAGATATGATTTCAATTTTTTGAAGCATGTTACAGAAACTAATCATATCTCATACGATACAAAAAATGAAATCATCAATGAAACTCAGGCTCTTACTTGGATTGGCATTAACTATGCCGGCAGCCCCTCCAAAATCACATGCAGTTGGCCCTGGATTCTTTTGATAATAGCTGTTGAATGCATATGAGGCATGGTTCTGAAGTGAATTTGGATCGTAACAACTCCCACCCTGCTGGATTTGTGAACAGTCTGCACCTCCCATTCCACATGCATAATCCAGTGCTGCCTGAAGTGCTGCCTCTGACGCTCCAGTCTTGGCCACACACCAGCTTTGTCCTGGAACTGCTGGAGCATTTGTTATTGCAGGAGGTGCCACTGGGTTTGTGACTGGAACACCTCCTGGTGGGGCTGGATAAGTTGTTACAGGGTTAGTTACTGGTTGTGCCCCTGGAACTGTGCTAGGAGTTGTTACCGGATTGGTGACTGGTAGTGGTGAGCTTGGAGGACTTGTGGACGGTACCGTGATGGGTGTGGTTGAGGGAACTGTTAATGGTGTAGAACCAGGATTTTCTGGTGTCATTGTGGCAGGATTGGTAGCAGGAATGGTGACTATGGTTGGTGTGGGATTATCCGATGGGGTGATGACTGGTGTAGTTGATATTGGAGTTGTGGGAAAGACTGTTGGTGGGTTCACAGTGTCATGTAAAATTGTTGTGAGGTGGGATTTGCTTAGAAGTTCTCTGTGGGAAGAAGGAAAGATCTCTTCCTCTTCCCTTTTGAGCCCTTCTTGTGCAAAATTTTCCGAGGATAATACTTCTGCATATATCCCAGCTATCTGCCCCGAGAGTCGAGTGTTGTTTTCTAAAGACTTCAACACCTTGTCCCTGAATTGAGCTACTTCTGTTGCAGTAGGAACAGCAGGGCTCTTAAAGGTCAGAACCACTGGAACACCATTGCGAGGAAGAAGAGAACTGGCAAGGGTGACTCCTTCGACCATAGATCGCACAAACTGATCTCCCATGTTCAACTGTCCATCAATAGCGTCTTCAACCATGACATAAGACCTAATTTTCTCGATGAAATAAAAAATCCTATGTAGGTCTCTTTCCTGTCTTCCATTCAACTTCTCTAAGAATGACATTGGAAGTGCTACGGAGACTCTAACTTGGCTTTCTAGATGAAGGGTCCTCAGGACTGAATGGATTGATTCTGAGGTGGATAAAAGCATTGACAACTCACTTTGTCCTGAACAGTCATTGCCACAAGTGACTATGATGCTATTGATGTTCATACGTGGGAGAAAGGGCATTACATGGGTTCTCAGCCATGAAATAACAGATGATCTCGAATTCAACAAATTACTAGGCAGGCTTTTACTCAAATAGAGATCGACAGATGCACCAGAGTCAGACAGAGTACTTAAATCCCTATGATCTGCTACGAAAACCCGAATATGAGCCGAGGTGTCCTTGTTTACCTTGAGGAACGATATTGTTCTAGCAGGAGATGAAGTTGCAGTGTCCCTTACATGATAGGAGAAACCCACCAGAGTTCCTGTAAAGTAGGAACGATCTTCAAATTATAATAAATAAATACAGAAACAAGAAATTGATCAAATGGATGAAGGGGGGGGGGGGGGGGGGGGAGGGTAGAAGAACATGTATATGCAGCTTGACATATTTGAGCAAAATGGGAATTATTTATTGGATGATTTAACTTCAGGTTGTTATTATAGCAATTAAGCTACTTTCACAAATCCCTAGAAACTGTTATGGTTTCAGAAATCAAGGCAAACCCAAAAGAGTAAAGTCCGTAGAAGATGGATTTCCCTATAGAAGGTTGGAGGGTATGAATTCTTTTTCTTTTGGGTAATGAGAGTTACTTACCAGCGGAACTGATGGTGAGGACAGACAAGAGTAATAAGAAAAGGAATTTAGAAGATCCTTTGGCCATGTTAACGAGAGCGTTTCCGGGCACTAGGAAGACACCCAACTGATTTTCGATGTGATGCATATAAATGGCAATTCTTTCAGGACATTGCACGTAAAACGATAACAAGAGCCGTTTGGGGGGAGGGAAAACCGGAAAGCACTGGAGATAAAGGTGAAAGAGGAAATGGAAAAAAAAAAAAAAATACTTTAAAGAAAGATGAAAAAGTTGTAATGATAAAGGAAAATGTTACTTTGTCACGAAGGATGGGGTTACAACTTACAAATATTCTGCCTCGCTTAACAGTACAAAGAATCATCCTGCTTTTTAGCTTCTTTATCTTTCCCAAAGCCATGAGCTCAAAATACAAAGCAACCTGACTTGGCAAAGGTGAAAACATGTGCACATGCATGTTCAAACACGCATGCATTACAGTAAGCTGCTAAAGTTGTTCAACCCAGATTATCATTTGCTTTCTCTTTAAATTGATAAATATGGTCATCTTAAATAAAGGAAGACCATTAAATTCAGCATAGAGGCACAACATTCAATGAAGAATCCAAGAATGCATTTTAACATAGCTTGCATAAGATTAATAGGGAAGGATGACAGTGATCAGCACCCATTGGCCCATCCAAAGAGGACAGAAAGATTTGAAGTTGTTTGAAAGATGTTAAAGAGGATAACAAAGTCAATTTGGCTTTACTCAGCTTATATCATTATAAGAACTAATGAATATCTTTTAAAAAGCAAAAAGGCATGGGAAAAAAAGGTCTTCCGGGGATTAGGCTTCCAAATCTATTCAATGTTTTGGCAGTTTCTTCTTTGATGAGGTTTGTACCCTTTAAAATTAATGGATGCAGCTCAGAAAGCCTCACATAGGATTCCCCACATTATCCCCTGATAAGCCATATCCTGAATGTTGATTGAATTAGGGTTATTTGTTCTTGTCTGACATAATCATGACCAAAAAACAAAAAGTCTAAATTACCAACTTCTGCATCAATTTCTGCCATGTAACAAATCTTGTGCTGCTTATTTTTTCATTGCTTGTTATGATGAGTGAAGATGTTCAAGCACAGGGAAGTATCAGAATGATGTACAAGTTAACCTTGTTGCTTTTTTATCTATTGATATGTAACACAAACACTCACTATGTCTCCAACCCACAAAATTTATCATAATTCTGGATGCATTCATCATGTTTTTCGCTTAAGCTATAGGCACAAGGAAATGTTCTTCATGCAATGAAAAAGTAGGAGAGTGCATAAATGTGTACACATAAATGGGCAGACACAGTTTGCAACCCTGAAGGGACACAAACATATACTGGATGCATAAGCCGGGATATGTGTTTTGGTTTGTACGCGAGTGAATCTGTATGTCTGCAGATGCATTATATATGAAGTATAGGGTAAAACTGTAACAACCAAGGCACATTACTCTTTTTGGATAGATGCTCCTGCTGCTTATTGGCCAATGGCCATCTTATCAATATTTTTAGAGGCGCCTTCTTTCTGCGGATTTATAAGAGAATATAAAACCTGAGTGGGGACACCCCATGTGGAATCATGTATTGTGCTTCTCTTCTTTCAAATTAATGAATCAAAAGCACCTTGTCTGACTAGGTCTCAGCCGAAAGCAAACATGCAAGAGAGAGAGAGAGGTGGCCATACAGTCATGCCAGTGATAAGGTAAAAAATTTACACATTTTTAAAAGCGTCCCTACATGATGCTGAAAATTTTAAAAAGAAAAAGAAAACAGAGAATAAAGAACCAAAGAAAATTGAGGAAAAGGCAATCTTCAGGATATGGCTACATTGAATTCATGTCTTGTGCTTTGTGGGATTGTTTGGCAACTTTGTAATTGAAAGTTTATATAAGACCACGAACTTCTTCCTTCGATTTGGATTGGATTCGCACCGAAGATAAAGAAAAAAACACTAGTGATCTTCCCCGTTTCCAAGCTATAATCAGACATTTGGCATCCGGATTCAGAGATTTTAGGGATAGAGGCAAACAAGATTAGAGATGAGGTGTATGCCCACAACTTTTGGAAACATATCATGCGAGATTCTGGTGAGAAGATAGAAAGTAGTCACTAGTCGGAGCCAGATCATACGAAGCCCCCTTATAATTTTGGGCCTGTCAGCTCGCTTGTTCACAATCTTATACATATGCCGGCGGCCGTAAGAAAAAGTTCCCTCAGATTTTTGCTTGAAGTTAAACAGATTTTCCAAACTCATCTTTCTATCTTTCACCCATTGAAACTCAATAATTTGGAAATAAAATAAAATAAATAAATCTATCATCTAATTTAGAAAAGAGGTTGCTCAGCAGCCCCACCCCTCGCAATGAACATCTTAAGTTGGAATTGTCGAGGGCTTGGGAACTCTCGTACAATTCATGAACTGCACCTTATGGTGAAACTCAAGATCCCTCACTTGGTTTTCCTTATAGAAACCAGGTGCAATAATGTTAAAATGGAGAAAGTTCGGTACAAGTTGGGGTTCGACAACTGCTTTTGTGTCAATAGTAGGGGTAGGAGTGGATGCCTTGCTATTCTATGGAACTCCACAATAAAATTTGAGATAGTATCCTATACCAACTAGCACATTTCTGGACTGTTTTCACCTGCAAGCAATGATATCCCTTGGCTAGTAACAGGTTTTTATGGTCATCCTACCACTGCCAAAAGGAAAATCACCTGGCATCTCCTGAAAACAATCGCCCCTGCCCCAAGTATTCCCTGGCTGTGTGTAGGTGACTTCAATGAGATCATGAGTGTTGATGAAAAAGTTGGAGCTGCCATAAAACCTTATAGACAGATTGTAGATTTCAGGGAAACTCTGGAACAATGTGACCTGCATGACCTTGGCTTTGAAGGGGATAAGTTCACTTGGGCAAACAATCGAGAGGGAGAGCAATTCACTAAAGAAAGACTAGATAGAGCACTAGGCAATTCCACTTGGATTGCCAGAGCTGATTCCCACTCTATTAAACACCTCGCAGCAGAAGCATCGGATCACAGACCTATCTTCATCAGTATTCAAAACAAACAAACCAGAAAATTCACACCTAGACCCTTCAGGTTTGAAGCTTACTGGATTAAGAAAAAGGGCTATATGGAACTGATAGAACAATTATGGGGGGGTCAGACTGAGCAGAGGGGCTATCTGGCTAACACAATGCTTGGCTTGAGAACATGCAAACAAGGATTGCAAGTTTGGAGCAGGAACCTGTCAAAAGGCCACAAGGAAGACCTGGGAAAAAAGATAGAGATACTGGATTCACTCAAGGAAGCTTACGAGGGACAACTATATGATGAAATCAGGGAGCTTCAAGAGGAAGTAAATAAAATGCTAGATGAAGAAAATACCAGATGGCAGCAAAGAGCCAAGCAAAAATGGCTGCAAGAAGGGGACAGGAACACGGCATATTTCCACAAGTGTGCCAACCAGAGGAAACAAAAAAACACAATTAGCAAGATCAGTAATGAGTCTAATCAAGAGTTCAACAAGAAGGAGGAAATCAGTCAGCTCTTCCAACACTTTTTCAAAGATCTCTTCACGTCCTCTGAACCCACAGGCATTGAGGATTGTATTGCCTTCTTGCCAAGGAAGATTACACAAGAAATGGACTCAATCCTCTCTAGATCCTTCACGGAAGCTGAGATTCAAGAGGCAGTGTTTGGAATGAACCCGATGGGATCTCCAGGACCAGATGGCTTCCCTGCAATATTCTTTCAAGAACATTGGTCAACAGTTGGAAAGGGGGTCACCAGAGCAACCCTTGAGGTCCTCAATGAAGGCAAGTGGTCGAATGAGCTGAATGAAACATATATCGCCCTCATCCCTAAAAAATCTAGCCCTGTGTTGGTTATGGATTTCAGGCCTATCAGCCTTTGTAACGTCCTTTACAAAGTCATTGCAAAGATCTTGGCCAACAGGTTGAAAACAATACTCCCTGACCTGATATCTCCAACTCAGACAGCATTTGTGCCTGGAAGGATGATTACAGATAACATCATAGTAGCTTTCGAAGCACTCCATACTATGAAAACTCGGCTCAAAGGGAGGGATGGTTACATGGCCCTCAAGCTCGACATGAGCAAGGCCTACGATCGGATAGAGTGGCTGTTCCTCAAAGCAGTCCTGGAAAAACTTGGTTTCAACCAGAGATGGGTGGAATTGCTCATGAAATGTGTAGGGACAGTATCCTACTCTATTCTACTTAATGGAGTCCCTCAAACCAGTTTCAAGCCTTCCCGTGGTCTTAGGCAAGGGGATCCACTCTCCCCTTACCTCTTCATCATGTGCTCAGAGGTCCTCAGCTGTATGCTTAACAAAGCCGAGCAGGATGGTTTCATTTCAGGACTGCCAATTAAAAGATCAAAGCTTTCTATTAACCACTTATTTTTTGCAGATGATAGCCTGTTGTTCTGTAAGTCCAACTCTATAGAATGGAGCCAACTCTATTATCTGCTGGAAGCTTATGAAATTGCCTCGGGACAGAGATTAAACAAGGAAAAAACATCCATTTATTTCAATAAGAACACTAGAGAAGAAACCAAGGACATCATCACTAGCATAGCGGGAATCAGAGGAACTAATTCTTATGAAAAATACTTGGGCCTTCCTGCTCTTATTGGGAGATCTCGGGCCAACTCATTCAGAAGCATCCTAGACAAGGCACAAGGAAGAATCAAGAATTGGAAAAACAAGTTCCTTTCACAAGCAGGCAAAGAGGTCCTCATTAAAGCCATCTTTCAAGCTATCCCAACCTACTGTATGGGGATCTTCAAACTCCCAAGGCAACTGCTGCAAGAACTCAACAAAATGGTAAGGCAATTCTGGTGGGGACAGCAATTGGACAGCAAGAAAATTCACTGGGTTAAATGGCAACAAATGAAAAGAGCTAAAAGCCACGGTGGACTGGGACTAAGAGACTTTGGCAATTTCAACTTAGCCCTTCTAGCAAAACAGGGTTGGAGGGTAGTTACTAACCCTCTTTCCCTAGCTGCACAAGTGCTCAAAGAGAAGTATTTTCACTCCTCTACGTTCCTTGCTGCAAAACCAGGCCACAATTCCTCATACCTATGGCAAAGCTTCCTTGCTGCCAGACCCCTGCTCAAAGAGGGACTTATGTGGAGAATAGGAGATGGAGAATCCACCGAAATCTGGAATGACAAGTGGCTGCCAAGAAAGTCCATCAAAAAACCCCTACACTCTCTCAGGTTCCTACCAAGTGATACCAAAGTCTCATCCCTGATGGATAACACGTCAAACACTTGGAATTCTGAACTCATCACTGCATTGTTCTCCCGTGAGGATGCCATGATTATAAAAGCTATTCCTCTGAATGCAAACCCACGGCCTGATAAATTAATTTGGAGCTGCACCCCAACCGGGTCTTTCAGTGTCAAGTCTGCCTACCACCTCATCACAGAGATGGACATGCAAAACCTGGCCCAAACTTCCAACCCAATCAACCCCAAACCACCATGGACCAAAATATGGAATCTCACCATTCCAAATGCAGCAAAAACTTTCCTCTGGAGGGCTTGCCTCAACGGCCTCCCCACCCGGGTAAACCTTCAGAAAAAAAAAATTGTTGAGGATGCCAGCTGCCCCATTTGTCACTGTTAGGCGGAGTCAATAGAACATATAATTTGGGAGTGTCCCTCGGCACGTGATGTGTGGGCTCAAAGTGCCACGAAGTTGCAGAAAGCAAGCCCCATATTCTTGACTTTTGCAGACTTAGTGGAAAAAATGCTAGAGAAACTAGAGTTAGAGGAGCTGGTTTCCTTTGCCATCACAGCTTGGCTCATCTGGAAAAGGAGGAACAGTATGATCTTTAAAGGGGTGTTCACCCACCCAAGGAGCATCATCCAGCAAGCCAGGCATATGGCGGAAGAACTATACCAGATTACTCAATACAAAAAGACTAAGCACCCGCATCGGCCACAGTCAAGCCAATGGGAAGCTCCACCCCCCGGACAATACAAGCTAAATTGGGACGCAGCTCTGGACACCATCACATGTAGGGTGGGAGTGGGAGCGGTAATCAGGAACGAGCAGGGTCAAGTACTTGGTACAATGAGGATGCAACAATCTATGTTCCCCGATCCATTCACTGCAGAAGCCTTTGCAGCTCTACAAGCAGCCAGTTTCTGCAAGACAAGCGGCTATCACGATATCATCATCGAAGGGGATTCTCTACAAGTGGTAAATGGTCTCAACTCACCATCAGTCACTATCTCTTACGCAGGTCAGCTGATAGAAGACACCAAGAACCTCCTCAACTCCTTCACTAGGTGGACAGCCATGCATACCCCTAGAGCAAAGAACTCTGTTGCCCACGCACTGAGTAAAGATGCCCTTAGCATCAGTGGTTATACCACTACTTTTGTAACAGTTCCTACGTGTATCCAAACTTTGATATGATATATTAATCCAGTCTGATTCAAAAAAAAAAAAAAAAAAATTTAGAAAAGAGAATTGTTACAGACATAAAAGATTATATAAAAAAAATCCATAAATTGATATAGTTTTATAAAATCTATTAGATCCACTTTATAATAAAAATAACTTTACAATCTGATGTACTATATCAAGACACATCAGTTTATAGGTTTACTTTTATTTAATCCTTTTGTGATTAAAGTATTTTCTAACTAATTATTGATATAATCCATTATTTTTTCAATTTCTTATAAAAAAAAAATTAAACTCATCTCAATTTATTTCATTCTATATTTCAATTTAAAAATTTAAACCCATCTTAACTTAAAAAAATAAAATTTATTTAAATAAAATTCACAAAATATTACTATTTATAGCTGACCTCTCAATATCCAAACCTAGCGCAGCATCCACAATCACTCTGACAGTGACAGAGAACGTCGGTCTCACCAAACTACTTTTGTTAGTGGGTCTCAGCAAACTTAACCGTCCATTGAGAAGGAAATATTCAGGGCAACAGAATAATTAAAGCAATATGTGAAAGTTACCGATACCCAATACAATACAATTTACTAGCAAAATCAGTAGTGATAATTAGCGTCACTGTTAAGGTATTGAAACTGTTTTTTGTCAGACTCATATCCTTTAATAATCACATTCAGCATATATTTCACAAACTATGAAGACGATACCAACTTTACGCAATGATCATTACATCCTGCTAAATATGTACAAGACAAACACCATCTTTTCTTTTCTCTGTCACCACCGCCTCTTTTGCTTC
Source organism: Cyclocarya paliurus (assembly GCA_029856935.1). Lineage (NCBI taxonomy): Eukaryota > Viridiplantae > Streptophyta > Magnoliopsida > Fagales > Juglandaceae > Cyclocarya > Cyclocarya paliurus. Next base: position 33,016,642 of record CM056949.1, read on the forward strand.
CCCCACTTCTCACTCACACGCCATGATCAACAATTCACTGAAGAAAGGATCAAAAATTGCCTCTTTGGCTGACTGATACTTGTCTAGACGCTTTTTCAGGGCGCGCAAATCTCTTTCATTTTTTGAGTTGCGTTCCTGCCACAGAATTGATCAACTTGTCATTACTTTCTTATCTTAGGTTCATAACTAAGATAAATAAATATAAAATAAATAAAACATTAATCAGTCTCAAGTTCATCCCATGGTGGATTCAATCAGAGTAAAAACTCATTCATGACTCTCATAACATCAAGTTAAGAGTTTAGACAAACATGCCAGATTTCTAATGGTAAAGAAAGTTTATATGAAATAAATAATAAAATCTACTTCTTCTCATCAGCTTAAACTTTTGAGATGATTAGTGATTTTGCTTCACTTTGTTTAAGTTTCGAGAGAAGGCTGGACTTAATTGTCCAAAAAAAAGGGTTGGACCAAGGAAGTCACACAGATATAAGTTATAACCCCATAAAAGAAGCAGTTTGCTTTAAGTGTTCAAGACCTACAGTTCAGTCATGCAACCAGACTCACCAATTTGCTAAAACTTTAGAGGAAAACTTACAAACGATTTCTTCAGGAGTAGTATATCCACCAAATACAGCAACCATAGCACATTTGTTTTAGGAAAACTGAAAAATATGAAATAACAATGAGTCGGCATTAATAAAAACTTGCAGGGAAATAAATAACTTGCAGGAGAAAATAAACATTAAGTTCACTTTATTAAATGATTTAGCAACCAGAACATTTTGAACTTCTCCCATATGTGAACATCTTTAGATGTATCCAGATTAACGTATAAAAGTAAAACCAGTGGTCTCTATGGTCCAAGAAATAAAATCCTCCCATAATATATAATTCATTAGAATGTCACGACTAAAATTAATCATATTGGTTACAAATACCTTCCATCCCAGCAATCATCTGTGAGCTCCTTCATCTTTCTATACGTTTCTGACTGCATATAAAAATTAACAGCTCGAGTGATGTCAGAAAAAAAAAAAATTACTAGAAGAAATTTATAAATTCCAGTCCAATCCCTTACTTGTCTATCGCCTTTTGGACCATTGAAGAGATCAGGATCCGAGGATAGGTCTAAAAATAGTATTTCCTCACCTATACATTATAGGATGCTTGTTAATGACGCTAAATTTATTTAAAAAAAAAAAAAGAATACCCTTTACAGTATCAAGCACCTAGCAAAAAGTTAGAAAAAAAAATACCAGTATTGATTCTTGAAAGCGTGAAGTCAATTATTGATATTAACAATCCGAATGTTTTGACAGACATATGCTTCCCCTCAAGAATGAACTGCAATGTTTCAGAATCATTCCGCCTTAAAAGTATGTTTCCCCTGTAATAAATACATATTCAAGAGTCAGCCAAAGCAAAGGACTATTGCTTGGATAGATTGGCAAGTAAGCAGACCAGTGCAGATCTCGGTGTTCAAATTCATAGGCGGCTTCAGCCACAGCCAGCGCAGCTGTAACCTAAAGTGCGCAAAGAAGAATCAGTTACATAAAAGATCCCAGCTTCATGACTAGACTTAACATTTTAACCAAACTCTAATCTGCAAATCACCTGAACTAACAAACTTCGTGCCTCATCGAAGTTCAAAAGTATAAAGCTTTCAAGATCCTTGCCGCCATGTTCTAACACAAATACCACATAGCACTGAATGCAACTTTGTCAGAAAAGTTAAATAAAAAAGAATCAATATGCCAGAACTTAAAATTTATAATAGAACAAGAAAAAAAAACTCTTTTACTCCTAAAAAGAGACTTTTGAAAAAATAAGCACTTTCCACCCACAGACATAGCCATTGTACGAGTCTTGTGCAAGTTGGAAGTAAAGAGTAGTTACTTGTCAGGCAAAAGAAGGGATATAGAGTACACAACTATTACAGGCATCAAGCATAAAGACAATAAGTAACCTGTTTCTCTGGAAACTCCTTGGGGTGATCGTTTTCTGAACCATTATTCTCATCCCAATCTTCCCAAGCTTTGATCAATGCAGAATCATAAGAACCTTGGCATACCTTTAAACTGTAGGAGAAACAAATCATGGAGGGCTGGAAAGCTACAGCGTACAGTACAAGTAACAATTTTACCAAGTATACATTTAGTAGTGAAGTTCATGTCGTGCAATCTTTTGGGAATATGAAGGACTGGCCTTTTTCTATCCATACCCAGTCTCGATTTAAATTCATGCCTTATTGACAAAGACCTCCTAGACCAACCCAACAATAGAAGTCTGAGCAGTGGTAGCTAAATCCAACTTGAAGAACTAATTGCACATCATAATATGTACCCATGCACGAGGCTTTAATCATTTCTAGAACGGGGAGACTTCCATTTCAGGGTCTTATTTCCTATAATATCATAAATAGTCGAAGAATGGAGAAGCTTTTGAACATAATAGGAGGAATACATACTCTATTGTTTCTATGAATGTGGTGCACGAGTTATAAACATCACCGTCGCAACCTCTTAAACAGTTGAGAGTTCGAGAAAGAATGACCTCCTCAAGCAATTCTTCTGACCTCTGGAGCACCAAAACCATGGTTCAGAAATAAATCAAGACTTGTTAACTACAGTCAACCAAAAGTTTTTATAAAATTGAAGCCCAGTACAGTAAAAGACGTTCACAGCCCAAAATACCACAAGTATTTTCGAAATGAATTCTCCTCTTTTCTAAACAGTGACATCTTATCCTACATCTTTTAGTTTTTCCCCTCTTGAACATTTGAAGAAATGTTAGCACTCAAATAATAGAGGACGGCCTCAGATGATTTCCGTCAGGAAACTTAGCAATTTTCAAAAGGTAGGCCGTAGGCATCGAGATATTTCTGGCATTGGTAAGTGTCCAGCCGCTATCCTTATGTTGACCCGAAACAGATTCAAGAAACAATAAATGAAGCGTGATAAGTACCTTCTGCACTTCCCCATTCACTCTTAAGTCTCCGTCAATAGGAACTATTTTGCAAACATAGTTGCTAGCTTTAAAAGCTTCTCCATAAGTACCTTCACCAATTTTAGCGATATTTCCCAGTTCACTGGAGCAGGAAAGTCTTATCTCTAATCAGCTTCAGAATGCAGGACCAAATTCAAAGAAAAACTCATGAAAAAAGGAAGACAACAAGTTAAGTGTCACGAGCTAAAGCAATAAAGTTACAATTGCAATGATATTATTACAAAAGACCTATTCCTAAACCACTCAAATGACTGAAACACGTATATGCCTCCTAATTTTCTCTACAAGCTCATATGCCATCTTAACAAAACTAAAGCTAACAAGCATCCAAAAGATTTAAAGCATGGAAAACTTACCAGGCGTCAAAACATACATTTTCAGTGTTAATTGCCACATGAAGCAGAGCAATCTTATGTTTGTATACCCTAATTACTTACTATTATCATAAAAAACAAATAGTATATAGTGATTCTCTCTAGGTTTTACTATTTGCCTTGTTTGGGCAGCTCAAGTTCTGAAAGCACACAGGAAAGAGAACAACCCTTATTCAGCAACAAGCTTTTATTTGCACACACTCAATTAAGAGATAATCCATAAACGTATACCTTGAGAATAAAATCACAAAAGTGGCATAATAGTCAACTCTGGAATAAGCAGTGACAGAAAATAGTCAAACATAAAGAAACTGCCGTTTTGAGTAAAAACATAAGCTAATATTTTGCATGAAACTCATGACAAACAGATAGAAGAGCATCGAGGAAATCAACCAGGGTGACATGTATGTGAAATATATACTCATACACTGACAAGTTGGGAATAAGTGACAAACCAATACTTGGAGAATACATCCTTTAGCTTTGAAGGAGATGGCTGTCCACAAACTGCTAATAATGCGGCAAAGGGATCCAACTGATCACTATCAAAGGAAACCGACGTTGATGCCAGAGAAAGTTTCTTGACAGCAACCTCTAAATCTTCACAACACCTTTGACCCTCACTCCCTGATAATAAATTTCTATATTGTGAATTGTGATCCCTCTCAAGTGCATCTTTATCAACTAAAATCGAACTTAATCTGCTATGGACCGCAAGCAACTGCGAATTAGTCTTCATAGAAGATTTTTCTGGAGTTCTCAAATTTGAGGAATTTAAATCATCGCCACATATAGGTTCCAAGGGCATGGCTGGAGTTTCTAATATCTTTGACAGTGTGCTGGAAGGTCCACAAGTATGATTTAATTTCCTCGAAATAAGCCATTTCTCTAGTCTTGAGGACAAACGTGGTATTGCAATATTGTTAGTTTGAGTGCCCTTGGCCCATGTACTGAAGTTCTTGGGCGAGGGGCTCTCCTCCAACAGCTCAAAGGCATCGACCTCTTGAAAGTATACCCTCTCCTTCTCAAAAGTTGGAGGTTGTACAGATTTTCCCTTGAAAATTCAAAGCGATAAGACATCATGAAGTTACTGCAAAATACAACTGGAAAGGATAATAACACTTGAGGTAATACCACTGAAAAACCAAGGTAAAAGAATCATACTTTGGGTAGAGCAGGTTTTCCTTTTCGTCTAGCCTGCTTCCCTTGGGGCTGATAATCCACGCAAGTACCAACAGCAATACTTGTCCTTCCTCTGTCAAACAGAAAATTAAATAAAAACTTACAATGCGACAACAGTTAACCTTGGAACAAACCACAGGAAACACGAAGATATATGTCAACTGTTCAGGGAAAACATAAAAGTAAATATGTCTCTCATTAGTCAATGATACAGCCTATTTACGATAAGCATACTAAAACCAAACAGGATGAGTAATCTCTAAGTAATCTACACATAATATTGACATAATAGGTCAATGTTTGCAGCTTCCTTTCGTTGAAATATGTCAGTTGCAGTATGCATCCAACATGAAACATGCAGATATACAGCTGACAAAACTCAAAGCAGCCATCAAGGTAAAGAACATTCGCGTGCAATAGAGAACTGAATCCAAGCATTATCACGAACTAATTGTAAATTTTTGGTTTTCTTCCTCAAATCCCACCACCAAAAAACTGATATCAGAAAATAGATATGCCATAAGATTTCCTGCTTGCACACTTCTAAAGTTTATCATGGTGTAAGTGATCAGCATGGCTCTTTTTAACAGATAAGTAAATCAAGAATAAATAAGCCAACGGATACAACCACGAAAAACAGGACACCCAAAAAAACTTAAAAAACAAGCAAACCGAACGTTAACCCAAAACAAAACAATTTTCTTTTAAAGAAATTAACAAATTTTAAACATAAAAGGCCGGAGCCCAGTTTTATAACCTGGTAGAAAGGGACCGGTTCCAACTAACTCGCTTGTTGGCGGCCTCGCCCGCCAAACTCATCCGATTCCCATTCCGACGACTTAAAATCGGCTGCTGCCTGAAAAAAAAAAATAATAATACAAAAATAACAAATAATAAACAGCAATTCAAAAAGGAGAAGAATATGAAAGCTGAAGACCGTACAAGTCTACATCTTGAGGGGTTTTCTGGGTTCTTCTTCTTCTGTAAATCACTTCAACTTGTTGCTTTTGTTGTCGGTTTTCAGTGGCTATGATTTCTGCCCATAGGTCACTGGAATTTTCACCTGAAAATAAATACACACATTATACATTATTTTATATAATGCGAGTGTATGTAAACGTTTGGATGTAAAATATATACAAAATGATTGAAAATGAGAGAAAAACCGAAGTTGAAAAATTAGGGATTTCTCTGTGTCACAACCTGCTTTGGAACCCATGCTCTCACAGGTATCGGGGAGAGTTTGAAAATGGCTCTCTCAGGGCGGGAGTGGGAGTTCTGCAAAACGCTGCGTATTGGAGTGTCATTCAATTTGGAGTGAGAATTCATTTTGGGCCTTGTATTGGGCTGGATCTTATTTCAGAATTTCAGTGATATCTCACGTTCGACCTCAGCCCAAGGTCAGGTTTAAGAGAAGAGTTCGTTCCAAAAATAATAGGGCTTTTAAAGCCTCGTTTTGGATGTAATATTGGTGTGATGATCCTTTTTACTCATTATTTATATATCGCACACTATATTTAATTTTTTATTTTTTTCTTTATTTTAAATTTTTATTATTTTGTTCTTATTAAACTAACATAATTTTTCTACTCATCATCCATACGTCATACATTTGGTAAGAAAAAAAAATTATATATAGTGTGTGGTATAGAAATGATGAGTATAATTTTTTTTGGTGTGATTCTCCACTCAAGCTCTTCCACTTTTGTCGGGTATAAAAGGAATGTTATACATCAGCTACTATTCACCTCCACACTTAACAATTTTTTTTATAAGATATGAAGTATGAAGTAGTAAATAGTGTTCGGTAAGAATAAATTTTCTAAACATAAATATCTAAAATCACAACCTTCACGTGAGTTGGTCATAAGGATTATAGATAAATTGATTGAAGCCTTTCGTTTTAACAAATATTTTGTGAATCTCTTACGCCTTTTACCATTGAGACTAGGTTATTGGAATCTTATCGTCAAATGCTCTCTTGACGAACATCACCGTATGGTATGACATGATTTATTATAAAAATAAAAATAAAATGAGTAATGTTAAATATAGTTGTACAGGTTTTGTATATTCTTTTTAAAAAAATAAAGTCCACTATTAAAAACTAAAATTTTCATACAGATTTCAAAGTTACCCACTTTTATCAAAGGGAGTGTGCGGGAACTTACATACTCCTAGATTGCAAATATCAATTCTCAAAAAAATATATATTCAAAACAAAATAACGTCAAAAAACACAAAAGATGAATATTAAAATCCTAGTTTTCCTCTCTTTTTCATGTGTTTGTGTTTTTTTTTTAAATAAATCACGTGATATCACGTGGTGGTAGCATATCAAGAAATTCATATGAACTGTAAATTTCAAATGACCAAATAGTATTATTTTTTATCGTTATTCTTCTATTATTAATATTATTGCACCCAATCAACCCAGTTTTACAAAAGAGAGATTATACATCCACAAGAAGATTTCGGAGGTTTCACACGGGACACTCGGATGAACGGTATCCGTTAACAGTGTCGGTATGAAGCATGTAAAATGTTCCCACGACTCTGTCACTACTTTGGGTTGCAAAGTTAGAGACAATTTTGATTATTGTTACATGAATGGATATTTCGCGTCTCAAACTTAGAGCATTATTGCTTGAATTAATGAGATTTTGGACTTGAAGTTGACATAGATCCTCAGCTTTTTTCTGATATATAAAAAATATATATTTTATTCAATATATAATTCAAGATATGTACGGAAATTTTCAATTAGCTAGTTGCATCAATAATTAATAGTAATTAAGATGGAATAATTTTTATTATCAGTTTATCTCCACACCTCAAACTTATAAAAAAAAAAATTATAAAACGTAAAATATGAAAATAAATAATAACCGATGACAGATGTATAGCAAAATGCCAAAACCCATTAAAATATAGGTTTTGCTATTCATCCTCCCCATACTCCACACTCCACACTTTTTAATATTTTTTAATATTTTTTTAAATTTTTTTAAATTTATTTTTTTAAAATTATTTATAATTTTTTATTCACTATTCATATAAAAATATATTTGATAAAAAAAATTAAAAAAAAATTAAAAAAAGATGGAGTGTGGAGTGTGGTGTGAATAGTAAGAGGTTGAGTAGATTTTTTCTTAAAATATATCTATAGATGCATGCTGCATGCTTTTGATTTTGATGCTGTTGTTGAGATATTGGAAAGTCATATCAATGGGACATGAAATAGATGGAACCTCCTACCCAAAAAATCCCATCATCAGATTTTAGATATAATTATAATGCCTTTTTAATTAGTTATAATTAGTGGCACATAATTATTATATGGATCATGTGGACGGGACATCATGTAAATAATATATTTAAATCAATGGAGGAAAAAACCGACAAGCACATACATGCTGATCAATTAATACAATAATCATTCATGGGAATTGATTTCGATTCTTCTATCTTTAACAACGCATGATTCTAATTAAGATTTGAGGGATTGCTACAGGCTAACAACACCCTCCTTTTCATCTCATCCCATAAATTTTACATATTTCTTTTAAAAAATAGTTATGCTCACTAATATAAAAGTTTTTTTTTTTTATATATTTTTTATGTAAGTATCAAATTTGCTCACTTCTTTTAAAAGAAATGTACGGAATTTATACACTCTAAATTAAACTGTATAAATTTAGTGATGGATTACATACCTATTTCTCTATGTAATGTGTTGTATAAGGTGGTATCCAAAGTGTTGCTAATAGATTAAAAAAGATTCTGTCTCAAATCATCTATCAAACCCAAAGTGCCTTTGTTTCTGAAAGACTTATTTTGGATAATGTTATTGTAGCTTTCGAGACCATGCATTCAATGTCTTTTAAAGGAAAAGGCAAGCAATGACATGACAATTAAATTAGACATGAGCAAAGCCTATGACCATATAGAATGAAATTTTTTGAGAAGGGTAATGCTGAAAATGGAGTTTAATGAGAATTTGACCACATACTCTCTTATTATCAATGGATTCCCACAAAAATTCTTTAAACCATCTAGAGGTATTAGACAAGGAAATCCTCTATTCCCTTATCTATTCTTTTTTGTGGCAGAAGTCCTTAGCTCTCTACTCAATTGTGCACAAGCTATACAGAGCATTCATGGTTATACTATGGGAAAAGGTCAAATTACTATCAACCATTTATTTTTTGTAGATGATAGCTTACTCTTTTGTAGAGCCAATGTTGTGGAGTGGACTAATATCAACTCATTGCTGTGTCTTTATGAAGGGGCCTTAGGTTAGGTTCTTAATAAGGACAAAACAACAATTTTTTTCAATTCAAATACTCAAAAGGAAACAAGGGATTATATCTTGTATGTTGCTGGAACTCGAGCAACTACTAGTTATGAAAAGTACCTTGGCTTACTAGCTCTTGTGGGGAGATCAAGAACTCAAGCTTTCAAAAGTATTCTGAACAAAATTAGGAGTAGGGTGAGCAATTGGAAATCCAAACTTCTTTCCATGGCAGGGAAGGAAATTCTCCTAAAAGTAATGGTTCAAGCACTTCCCACTTACTGCATGTGAGTGTTTAAACTACCAAAACCATTGTTGTTGGAAATCAATAGAGTCATGAACCATTTCTGGTGGGGACAGTAGGATGGGGTTAAGAAAGTACTTTGGATATCTTAGGGCCAGTTGGGGAAAGTAAAATCAGCTGGTGGTATGTGTTTTAGAGATTTGCAAAGTTTTAATTTAGTTTTATTGGCTAAACAAGCATGAAGAATTCTGTACAGCCAAAATACTCAAGGCAAAACACTTCTCAACTACAGATTTCTTTCAGGCTAAAGTTGATAATAGACTTTCATTTATTTGGAGAAGTCTACTGGCTGCTAAAGGGCTTATTGTACAAGGCTCCATGTGGAGAATTGGGAATGGTGAAGATACCCAAATATGGAAAGATAGGTAGCTTCCTAAACCATCTTCTTACATGGTTCAGTCTCATAGACAGATTTTAAATGAGGAGGCCTAGGTTGCTGATTTGATTCTAGTGGACAACAAGCAATGGAATAAAGAATTGATATTAGACATGTTGGGTACTGAAAATGTTGCCACCATCAAGAAAATTCTTGTGAGTGCTACTAGTGCAAGAGACAGACTTATATGGTTAGGCACTAAGGATGAGAGCTTTACTGTTAAGAGTGCCTATCATCTTCAGATGGAACTCAATGAAATTCATCTTGGACAATCATCTCGAGGAGCTCAAAACATTAAAGACTGGACCTATTGTTGGAAATTAAATGTTCCTAATGCAATGAAAGTTTTTATGTGGAGAGCTTGTATGGAGTCCCTACCAACAAAGATGAACCTTTTTAAGAAAAAGATTGTAGACTCTCTCTTTGTCCTATATGTGGAAAATGGCATATTCTATGGAATTGTGCTTCAGAGAGATGTATGGAGTCAAGGGCCATCACTTTTCCAAAAGAGCTCTTTGAGAGCAGATAGTTTTATAGAGGTTTTTGAATACCTAATTGCTAATTGTGACAATCATCTTATGGAACTATTTGTTGTAACAGTAAGGAATATTTGGTATCGAAGAAACAAGTCAATTTTTTAAGGTATTTTTTTGTATCCCACTTTGTTAGCTCAACAAGCAGTTCAAGATCTTGCAGTTTTTAAAGCTACACAGGCAAATTCAAAGCCTTCTCTTAGATTTACTTCTAACCAAGTTGTGCATTGGACACCCCCTCCTCATGGTCAAGTTAAGATTAATTGGGACGCAACTTTGAGTAAGTCTCAGGACAGAATTGGCCTTGGCTTGGTGGCAATGGATCATGTAGGATGAATCTTAGCTACCAAAAGAATGTCAAAAGCAGGGTGTGTAACCCCTTTACTAGCTGAAGCAATAGGGGGTTTTCATGCTACAAAGTTAGCATCAAAATTGGGTTTCACTTCAATCATCCTTGAAGGTGATTCCTTTCAAGCTGTTCGAGGCCTTAATAGACAACAAGCCAAATGGGATTATGTGGGAAGGATATTAGATGACACTAGAAATCTGCTTTCTACTTTTGAGTCTTTTGTAATTATGTTGGTAAAAAGAAGTGGCAATGATATTGCCCATTCTCTTGCTAAAAAAGCTTTAGATCTTAGAGTGGAATCTGAACAATTGGTTCTTACTTCTCACTGTAATGGTTTTCCTGTAATGCTACACTGATATATGAAATTGTTAGCTCAAAAAATTATATATTATAATAAATTATAATAAGGCAAAATGGTCCCTTGCTTATTTCATTAATATATATATATATATATATATATATATATATATATATATACATGCTATGTCGGACAAATGTGGATTGGGATTAATTGAAAGCAAGCATGCATAATTGATAATGCGACCTTTCAAATCAAATTTGTTAGGGGTTCTTTTTCAAGTTTTATGGGCTACGTACGTAGGAACGTGTGTGACTAGCCAGCCTTCTTTTATTCTTGTAATTATTGAGAAAATTGTGAATATCGTTTCTCTAATTATTGTTTTTATATATATGTACAGCAGGACCCAGCAGCTTGTAGTAAGACAGCTTGTTGGTCAAACGACAATTATGATATGTAAATGCGACATAGACCGCTGACGTTATTGGAATTAATACTGATCATGTGGTCCTTTAAAAGTCAATATTATAAAATTATCGATATAAATACTAAAATAATTCATGTGACCTACCCAATGATACGTGTCGAATAACTGTTGGTGATTTTCAACAGGATTATTATTTCACAATAATAAAAAAATAGACCATTTTTTATAATATGCTTTTTTAACTTGGACTTTTTTTATAATAATTTGTTTGTTTGTAGGGGATAATTAATTAAGGAAAAACCTATTCATCCCGCTGGGAGCTATCAATGGTGGCTCTCGCTGGGAGTTTTTTTTATTTTATTTAGTGATTAAATTTTTTTTAATAATATTATAATTTTTTTTAATTTTTTAAAAAATATTAAAAAAATACATATAAAAAAAAAAAAAGAAAAAAAAACTACTATAACTAACTGTAGCTCCGGGAGCTGGGAGCGGTAGTAGCTGAGCCAAAGCCACCCATTAATTAATGAACAATTCCATGTGAAATCATCATCGAATTAAAAATAAATAAATAAATAGTAGAAGTTTGTGGGTACGTATATACGTACGTATATATCAGGCATGCATTTTGCATGTTAGGCCAAGAAGGAATATTATATGAATAATGCTACTGTATCTTTTTATTTTGTTATCTTATTTTAACTGTTCATTTATTTAATTTTTTTAATTTATTGATTAGAGAAGTGTTGATATTTTTTTATTTTTTTAAATATTAAAAAAATATGAATAAAATAAATAAAATAAATTAAAAAAAAGAATTTTGTCTAGAAGGCACGTCCAGTGGCTACTGTTGGACGGCACCCTAGTAGGACTCATATTATATATGCTTGGTTTGAATTTTGCCTCAACTTGCCCCTCGAAAAATAGTATTATTCAGCAAATAATATAGAGCGTTATTAATTCTATTTTTAACTCAGTGTGTAAAGCACATCATCTATATAACTAAAATGGTTATATTTGATTTGTAAAATTTAAATTTTAAATCAAATTATGTCCTGTAAGCACTTTATTATGTGTGTTGTGTTCTACACACCGATATATTTTGAGAATAAAAATTTTCTAATATTTTAATGTGGAAATTGGAAAGCTGTATAATATATATATACATATATATATATATATATATATATGTATATAGGCCTAGAGTGCTACTCCCACCGACATTCGGTACCGAATTGAGTGGTGTATTTTTTTTTAATGCATTTTTTTGTGTATTTTTTTAGAATACAAAAAAAATAAACAACATAAACTAAAATATAAATAAATACAAATGCTAAAAAAACACTATTGGTACAAATGATAGGTACACTTTGTTGGTGTATTTATATCATTTTCCATATATATATATATATAACCATAAAGTTGAAGTCTTTGACACATACTAGTGTAGCAGAAAGTGAGGTAGTATGGAAGAAGCCACTTGAAAATTATGTGAAAGCTAATTAGAATGCATCTATAGATAAATAAGGCAGAAAAATGAGAGTAGGGATTGTTATCAGAAATGGGGAGGGAGAGGTGTTGGCAGCAATATGTGATCAAAAGGCTAGTGTTATCTAGCCAGATTTGCCAGAATGTTTAGCTTTGTGGAGAGCTCTGGAATATTGCTGTGATTTGGGATTTAACCATGTCATTCTGGAAAGAGATGCACTGCCAATTGTGCAAGCTGTTAACAGCAAGGAGGAAAATATGGAATGGTTTGGACACATCATTGAAGCTATCAAAAGAGCATTGTCATGTAAACAACATTGGAAAGTTCAATTCACTCGTAGGGAAGGTAATTCTGTGGCACATGCCTTAGCAAAAGCTGCTGTGAAGATGGAAGCTAGGCAAGTATGGATTGAAAGTGGTCTAGAATTTATTTCCAGCCTATTGTTAAAAGATAAGTTAAAAAAAAAAGTCTTTGACACATAATTATTGTTTAACAATCTACTCATTATCATCAACAGAAAAGATTCACAATCACCGGGATCTTAGGAATCTAATTAATTGCAATGTATGGGATTGGGGGTCACGAGATATTATGTAATACAAAGGAAACAGAAGGCATTTAGTGTCAATGGAAATGTCACAATCTCGAGTTCTTGCTTCCCCTCCTTACCTTTCGCCACAGTTGACGGAGGACCAAACTCAAACCATCAAAAGATCAGAGCACATAATTAATAAAGCATATAAAAAGTAATCCAATTTATGCTTTGATTGCGGAACAACATGACTATTAGCTAGTTAGCTCGCTTTTCTAACACTGTTTATTGAAAGACTTTTTATTTTTGTCAAATCCACAATTAATTAATTTAATTATAATAAAATTTTAATTTAATAATTAACTTTATGCTTTGTATTGTACTAAGGAAAGGAAATGAAGATGCGATGATGGACACTGCAGTGAAATCAGGGAATGCAAATGAAGTGTATGTGAAAATGCAAAGGAGAATCACATAATTCTATTGATCACGAGAATGCTTTGAGGGCTTCCCAACCACATAGTGTTACAAAGTTGTATATATGATTGATTGTAGTTGGAGGGAGTTCATTTTTATGACATGAAAAGGTTGAATTTGATGGGTAGGTTGCTTTTAAGCAAGGAAAAAGCTCATGTGTTGCATGCTTTTGGTTCCATTCACGGGCTTTTTGGATCCACCGAATATCATAAAGAAAATATATAGATTTCTATGATTGTTGTGTCCATAAAAGGTCACGTGAATTACAAAATTCAGCCAACAAAGACCTTGAGACTTCAAGTAAAGTTCTGGCTACATCATTCTTCTGCAGCTTGGTCCAAAGCCATGAACTGCTTTGCTTTTCAATGTTTTCTACCGGATTTATCGATCATCTTTCCCTTTTCAGGTTCGCAAATCGTGGTGTCAATATCAGTTCTGCTATAAGTTGTAAGTGAGAAATATTTTAACTACAAAGAAATTTCAGCAAAGTAAATTCAAATTTTGTTAAGTATGAAAAGCTAACAAAGCGGGGCCTTGGCTTTTCAAATTCAAATTTCTTCAAATTTTGTTAGGTACGAAAAGCTAAGGTCCTGTTTGGATTGCAAGATTCTTTATCTGATTATTATAATTTTTTAAAATTTTAAATAAAATATAAAAAATAATTTAAAATTTTCAAATAAACAAAATATTAGGCAGCCTCGTTTGTTTTCGGAAAACATCTCATCTCATCTCAATTTTATCATTACACTTTTTCCAATTCCAATACAAAATAAAATAAATAATTCAACTTTTTTAAATTCATCTCATCTTCTCTTACCTAATCATTACAACTTTTCTAAATTTCAATACAAAATAAAATAAACAATTCAACTTAACTCAACTCATCTCATCTCATCTCTGAAAACAAACGAGGCAGATCCATGTAGTCCGTTGATCCACTAGAAACTTCGGATCGATTACCCCGTGTGCGAGCCTCATGCGCCATCCCATACTATGACATCTTTATGATTTTCATCCCATTTTAAGGAAGTTTGTCTTCTCTTTTCTCGAGAGTTGATTATTGCTCAATCCTTCCAGCTAGATGATGAGAATCTAGAGAACTAGGATTCTTTTTTCGCCTTTACTTTTGTTGGGAGCTAACTTTTGCTCAATCTATTGAACCTTTGATGTTTTTAGTAATACTATATTACCTTGATAACAAGAAATACAAATGCAAATAAAAAAGCCTTAGCACATCCTCACTATATATAGAACATTATTGCCACGTCACTACAAAAAAAAAAAATCTATAACGAGTTATTTGTGATGAGAATAACTATTTGTGGCGATAATAGATTCATTTTGACATAAATTAATCATTTTAGTGAAAAATAACTGATTACTATAGAAACATCTATTTCTCCTCATAAAAGGTCTAATAAGAAGATTGAGATAACTCCTTATAAAGTCCAAGATGAGTTTGTTCCTAAGTCATGTGGGACTTCTTAATACGCCCCCTCACGTGTGGGTCGGTATTTTCGGTACCATCATTATGGGTAAGTTGTAAAAACCTATAATTGGTCATAGGTTAGCCTGCTCTGATACCATATACAAACATTCATTTCTCTTCATAAAAGACCTAATAGGAGAAGTGAGGAAACTTCTTATAAAGTGCAGGATGAGTTTGTTCTTAAGCTATGTGAGACTTCTTAATACAAATAAACAGTTTTCTTGTCATATGTACTTTTTATGGCATTTATAATTCTCATTGAATTCCCTTAGCAAAATTTTATCGGAGTACAATAAGGAAAAGATTGGGAGATGTTAGTGGGTACTTTAGCAAACTATTTAACGACAAAAAAAAAAAAAACCCTTGATTATACGTACTAGTCAACTTAGTAATCAAATACATTGAGTGAAGATTTGATGATTTATTTTCAATTATTTAAAGTAAAGATTTGAATTTGGGTGAAAACCAAACCCCTCAATTAAACAAAAGAGTCAAACTTGATATCTTTCACCCCAAACTCAATCTTGAACTTTGGTGCATTGATTGGTACGTGTCGAGGGCAAGGTTCTTGCTTGTCACCTCCGTGATATCCGATGCTCGATTGGTTCCTGAAATGAAAGTATAAAAATGTTGAATCATCTGTGCACTCGTCATTTAAAAAAAATATTTTTCATAACTACAGTCTTCAAACCAGTTATCAAAATGATAAATCACTGTAACTGATGAAAAGAAATCAAATTCAATTAAGCTCAGTTGAGTTCAGTTTAATTTTAAATTAAGTCTAACATCTAAACATCTAACTTTCAGATTATTAAACTCATTTCAACTCAAAACCTTCTTACACGTGAGACCTATAACTTTTTTAATTTTTATTAAAAGTATTAAACTCATTTTAACATCCAGACACACTTTAAACTCAATTT
Source organism: Cyclocarya paliurus (assembly GCA_029856935.1). NCBI lineage: Eukaryota > Viridiplantae > Streptophyta > Magnoliopsida > Fagales > Juglandaceae > Cyclocarya > Cyclocarya paliurus. Next base: position 33,032,698 of record CM056949.1, read on the forward strand.
AGATAAATTCTACATAATTTTCTCTATTACTCAATTTATTATTATTTATAAAAAATTTAACTCAATTAAATTCAGCTTAACATCCAAATACAGAAATAAAAAAAGTGAATAATAGATCGCGAATGCCGAGCTTTGTTAATAGTGAGCGAGACCTTGACTAGTGGTTACAATGATGAGGGAAGAAGAATGCATGTGGTGTGGATACTATGCAACACCTATAGAATTAAGGTAAGTTTAAAAAAAAAAAAAAGAGCCTAATGATTGACGACAAAAACAAATGAGAAGTTTAAGAAAATATCTTATTATTTAAAATTAAATAATAATAAGATCCTAAAACGACGGGTTAACGGGCTAAGCACAGCACCAACCCAACCCAAGAAAGGTCCCGATCAGTGGGTTGCCTGCTAGCCCATTATTGTACAACCCTAGACTTTAATAGTGATTATAGTATACTTGGTAGTACTCATTATTGTATATATATATACATTTTCATGTGCATGTATACATGTATATATATATATATATATACAGACACACACATATAGCATATATGGTTTGGGTAGTGTCATCAGAATATTTTATTATTATTTATTATTTTATTATTACTTTTCACTTATTTTTCACAACTATTTAATATTCTATTATTATTTTTTATTATTTTTTTACTATTATTCATAGAATATTTGAAATTATCTCACTACTCAAACGCAACCTTAATTGTTTTGGAGATTGGGCTTCGATGGTCACTATTTGATCGTCCATTTTGTTTTGTCATTTTTCTTTTTAACAAATTTTGTTATATTTAAATTGGAATAATAGCAAATTACTAACTAAAGTTACTATTTTATCAACTAGGATCCATCTTTTATCATAGTTAGGGTGGTTTGGATTTAGAAATGAGATGAGATGGTTTGTGAATAGTAGAATAAAAAATTATTAGAATATTATTTTTTAATATTATTATTATTTTCGAATATGAAAAGGTTGAATTGTTTATTATATTTTGTATAAAAATTTAAAAAAGTTATAATGATGAGAGGAAATGAAGTGAGATGAGTTGAAGTGAGTTTTAAATCCAAACTATCCATTCTACTCAGCAGCGCAACCCTACACCACACAATGAGTTTTTATTTTTGTTTATTTTTATTTATTTTTCTTTATCAAATATGTAATGTAAGGTTGCTTAATAGAATTATTTTTATATGAATTGGACACGTTTTTATGAGGAGAATAAAAGACTAATTCAATCAATTACTTCTTTGCTTATATATAGCCATTATTTCCACTTCAACCAAGCCAAAGTAGAAGTCTCAACTTGTGACTTGCTTCTAGAAAGAATAACTCAGACTTTTGCATAATCACATGCATAGGAAGAGAGAGATGATTATGCATAATCACAAATATTTCGTTTGTTTTTACAGATGAGATGAGATGAAATGAGTTGAGATTAAAGTTAAAATTTGAAAAAATATTATTAGAATATATTTTTTTAATATTATTCTTATTTTATGATTTGAAAAAATTAAATTATTTATTTTATTTTATGTGAAAATTTAAAAAAATTATAAAAAATAGATGAGATGAATTAAAAAGAATTGTAAAAACAAACAAAACCAAATCTCATAATACAATATTTTGCAGAAATGTGTTAAGATAATTATAAAAAAATTATTATATAAATTTTTGTGACTTGATATAATACATAGATACAAGACAATTAATTGCTCTCAATTTTTTATTTTATCTTTTAGGAAGTTAACCGTGATTATCTTTGCTCACTTGACCATCCCAACAGATTGCATTCCCATTCCAAATCTCACTAATTGCTCATCACTAACCTCTCCCAATCATAATCATCACGTTGTTTGTCTTAATTGGGATGTTTGACCAACTAATTCATTAAAAAACTGTCCTTTCACAAAATTTCATAAGAAAATAAATAAGCAACTGTAAAGAACCATTAACCAATGAAAGAGGTACAATTGTTGGTATTTCTTCAACAGAGTGTACTTTACCCCAACACAAAAGAGATGAGCCATTAAAAAATTCCAACTCACACTAAAATTTATTAGAAAATAACAAAACAACTAAACAACTCCAAGCTGTTGATATTTCTTGACTAGAGTGAGCTTTACCCAACCAGAAAAGAGAAAAGAAAAAAAAAATAAAAAAAAATAAAAAGAAATAGATAAATTTTATTCATCAATCATTATTTATTCTTATATTTTATGTCTATAATTTTTTTTTATAAAGTGTGAGAGTATTTTTTATAAAATATAAAAATATTATTTTATAAAACATGAAGTATAGAATAATAAATAATAATCGATGAAAAAAATATTTTTTATAAATAATAGACTGCAAAATTCCATCTCTACTGTAACTCTGTAAGGAAAATGTATAAAAACTTAACAAAACCAATAAAAAGAGCCAAAGAGGTATGTCCCTATAAAAAAAATAAAAATAAAATAAAAAGAGGTATGCCTCCACCAGATCACGCTTCACCCAGACAAGAAAAAAGGGGAAAAAAGAAGTAGAACAGTCCTTTTAATGTCTAGAAGAACAGAAGAGTCAATTTGATTACTGATAATCCGTCATGTTCATACAAATCAGAAAATCCCAAGAAGACCTTCCAGAATTCCTTCCAGAATTCCATGCTTCTATTTCACTGTATGTATGTGCGATGGAAGGCATCTAAACCAATCACCTACCACTGACAACTCCATCCCTTCTTCTTATTATCCCCACCACTCAGAATTCCCTGTCCGTGTACTCTCTACGGGAAGCTGCTGGACTTTCTTGTCATTCTTGGGTTTGGGTTTTTAAGAAGCCTCAATGCTGGTGTCAGAAAGCTCCCTCCCAGCTTAGATTCAGACTCACATTTTGCTCCTGTTCAGAAAACCCAAGTTAGAAATAACTTATTTGGGTTATTATAAAACTCGTTTTTCTCCTGAAAACTGGGTTTGATCTGGATTTTACTACATGGGTTCTACTTGATTATATTTTTCTTGGGTTTTTGTTAGGCCAGAGATCTGAGAGTGTGGGTTTTGTTTCTTTCTCTATGGATGAGGTATGGTGAAGGGATTTCAAAGATCTGGAATTTGAAGGCTGCCTTTGGGGATCCAATCATAGGAAGGTAAGAGGATGGAATGATTTTAGAAGAATAAAACACTTTGTTCTGCCTCTCATTCACTTATTAGTTGTTATTTATTATGTTTTGTTTTGTTTTTTTTTCAGTTTGCGATCGTATTCCTTGAAAAATCTCTGTTTCCATGTTGTTGAAAGAATTATCTGGTACCAGAGTGGTCTAGTCTTTACCATAACTTCTGTTTGCAATGTGTTCTGTGATCTACGTATTCGGTCGCTGAAATGCTTTTGTTCAAGTTCTTATTTTGATATCCTTGCTTCATGGCCCCTCTTTCTTATTTGGCTTAGTGGATGCAACACGTTCCCTTTTGTTTATTGCCATTTTTGTGTGGAATAGTGAAGATTGTTTAAAATTCATACCAATGAATATTACTAGCTTTTATTGCCCTTTTGATGGCTACCCTAGAAGAGAAAAAGACTCAAAGATTGTAATCAAGTAAATTGAAGGTGGAAGAATTTCAAATCTTGCTATGAGATCCTGCATTATTTGATTTGTATTTCAATCTCTGCTAAACTCTGTAGGCATCGGGATATCCAGAAAGATGGCCTCAGATCTTAATGCGGAATTATCAAAGAAAACTGTCATTTTTGGTCTCAAGGTCTGGGAAGTAATTGGGATTGTAGTCGGATTATTTATTGTAATTATCCTCTCCTTGCTGTCCTTGTGTCTAGCATCACGGAAGAAATCAAGAACTAGGGACAAGATTCCTCTTAGCCAAATCCCAGCTGTTTCAAAGGAAATCAAGGAAGTCCGAGTTGAGCAAGTATCAACGGATGAATTTGTTCCTCGTGATGGAATTCTTCTCACAATTCATGACAAATCCAGTGACAAAGAATCGGATAAGGTTTTGGTCCATCTGGGTATGGGGAAGATGAAGAATGGTGACAATAGCAGTCAGTCAGGTTCGTTTAATCATTTCGAGAAAGATGGTTGTGGGTCACAATCTGGAGAAGAAGGTAGTTCTGGCAAGGTTACTGTGTACAAGCCTTCCTCTTCGTATCCTATAACTGCTCCTTCCCCTCTCTCTGGCCTGCCTGAATTTTCTCACTTAGGTTGGGGTCACTGGTTTACATTAAGGGATCTTGATCTTGCTACAAATCGGTTTTCTAAGGACAATGTTCTTGGTGAGGGAGGATATGGAGTTGTTTACCGAGGACAGTTGATAAATGGTACTCCAGTGGCAGTTAAGAAGATACTGAATAATCTGTAAGTTTAAATATTACAGTTGATTTCCTGAACTTAAAACGAATTTTGTTCTTATTCATGTCACTTTAGCCAAGGTTGAACTTCTACTTTAGGGGTCAAGCAGAGAAAGAATTTAGAGTGGAAGTTGAAGCTATTGGTCATGTGCGCCATAAAAACTTGGTTCGTCTGCTGGGATACTGCATTGAAGGGATTCACAGGTACTGTTTTCTGTTACATTGTGTTATAATCTATATAAATACTTATACCAACAGTTGAAATCAATTTCCAAGAAAGGATGAGATTTAAGTGCTAATACCAGATATTAGGGGGAAGAAAAAGGATCTTTTGGAGGTTGAATAATTGTTTGGTAGCTTGATCAGGGAATTTAATTTCCTCTACTGGTTTAAAAATTTCAGGATGTTGGTTTATGAGTATGTCAACAATGGAAACTTAGAGCAGTGGCTTCATGGAGCGATGCGTCAGCATGGGTATCTTACTTGGGAGGCCCGCATGAAGGTTCTTCTCGGCACGGCTAAAGCGTAAGCCAATGCAGTTACATATTTTCTGGAATTCTAATTCTCATTTAATGTGGTTTTTATTGTTGCAGGCTTGCCTACTTGCATGAAGCCATTGAGCCAAAAGTGGTGCACCGAGACATTAAGTCGAGCAACATATTGATTGATGATGACTTCAATGCCAAGGTATCTGATTTTGGTCTAGCCAAGTTGCTGGGTGCTGGAAAAAGTCATGTCACTACTCGAGTTATGGGAACTTTTGGGTAAGTTGTTCTTCCAGTGCATGCAAAATTTCATTTCCCTGTTTTAAGTTTGTTTCTATGTACTTTATTCAGTTTGGATTGGACTGATCATTTTCATATTAATACTCCTACTTCTCTACCTTTCCTCCAAAACATTTACAGGTATGTTGCGCCCGAATATGCAAATACCGGCCTTTTAAATGAGAAGAGTGACGTCTATAGCTTTGGGGTTTTGCTCTTAGAAGCAATTACTGGAAGGGACCCTGTGGATTATGGCCGTCCTACCCACGAGGTATGAGATTAGTTACCTAGTTCTAGTATGCATGCCTTTTTTTCCTCCGAAGCTGGTTTGTATGCCTTTTAACTGCTTGAATGACACTGAGTTATTGTTATCCATGAGCCCTAGAGGCACTTTTTGCAAGTTTTATTCACAGTACTAGGTGTGGAATTATAGATAATGATAAGAGTATTAGTTCATGTTTCATCATTTGTACCTCTCATTAAAAACATCTGGAATGCAACTTACCCCTGCCTTTTACAAATATGAATTTGATGGACTGAAGAGGATAATAGTTATGCCCAAGAGCCTTTTATGCTCACAATTAGCTAACAAATTACAAATCTTGCAATATGGGTGTCAATTGACAATTGTTGGGTACATCAAAAGGTAATTATCATGCTAGAGATTAATTAATGCAGACCAGTTCATTCCCCTTGACTACAGCCTTGGTGAAGCCCCAACTGGCTTGAAACTACTGCTGGAACTACGATGGCTTCCAACTGCCTATGTTATGGACATGTTGGTCACACATCTTTTGATAGCCTTTTAGTTTATTAATAATTATTATAGTCATGGGTGTCACCTTAGTGCCTTCAGTGTTGTTGCCTTCATCAGATTTATGCTTTTAACCATCTCTTGGGCCTGTTTCTTCATAGCTACCTTTTCGGTTTGTGACATGGAAAACTCTTCTGCAGCCTCTAGACTGCTAATTTGTCAAGCCTGCCACATGTTTTGTCATACTTATAGTTACTCTCATCATTAATTGTATCCTCAGGACAATCAGAAGGCACAATATATGCTAATAAGAGGACCTGATTTTTTAAGAAAGATTTATTAGATCTTTTTATGTTTTATAACATTGGTTTAGGATTAGAGTTTGTGATGCTGAAAAATAGGTCCTGTTGTTTGCCTGTAAAATCTTCTCCTCAAAGGTTGAGGTTGAGACCTCTTTCTTAACCTTCTCTAGATTCTCATGTTGTTTTGGTTTGAAAAGGAAATGGGCTGGTCACATGAACCCTGAACTGTAATTCATTGGTTCAGAGATGGGTCAAAATGTTCAAAGTGTCAGTAGGGTCATTTGATTAGGACACAGTCACTGCAGGTTTTAGAAAGTTGATCTTAGTTGCACCTTTCTTTTATCCAAAGAGATTTTCAAGTTTCAGATGACATGCATTACAATATATACAGGTAAATTTGGTCGAGTGGCTGAAAATGATGGTTGGAAGCCGGCGATCAGAAGAAGTTGTAGACCCAAACATGGAACCAAGGCCATCAACAAGAGCCCTAAAACGTGCCCTTTTGACTGCTTTGAGGTGTGTTGATCCAGAGTCTGAAAAAAGACCCAAGATGAGCCAGGTTGTCCGTATGCTTGAATCTGAAGAGTATCCCATTCCGAGAGAGGTTGGTTTCTGATTCCTTTTCTATAAGCACAACTCCGTTGGACAGAAACTTGGACTTATATGAATAATTAGGATGGATCTTCTGTAATCTTAGAAAGATCGGATTTAATAGCTGAGAAAGTCCTACGTTGAAATCTATGTATGATCTCCTACTACATCATCATGTCTTTCTTTATGCATGATCAGACTCAGATGGTTGATCTGGCTCCACAATCTTCTGATTGGTGCGATCTCTACATTCGAATGAGTTACTCTTTTCCATACTCTTTTGATTGGTGCTACCTGTCTTCTAATGAGTCTTTTGTATTTTCCTCTTTCATTTATTTTCCTTTCTATGATGAATTGAAATCATCACATTCTTTCCAAAATTAGGTGTGCTGCAATCAACTAATTTTCATAAACTCATGAGAAGTTCAGACAATAGGACCTCCACCTTGTCACATTTTGATTTTAGACCCTGCACTTTTCATTTGATAGATTCAAGATCTGTGCTTTTAAGAGCATTAAATTCAAGAGTCTAATATTATAGAAGGAAATGGAGTGGTGGAGGCAACTCCCCCAGCCACTGCATAGAGTGAAGGGGGGATCTACTCCTACTGCAAGTGGTGGGGAAAGATCATGGTGGAGAGGCCACTGCATGCGTATAGGATCTATTGGGGGAGGTGGCCTCTCTCCTTTCCAGTCTGCTGTGGAGTGGAAGCCACATAAAATGACGTGTCTGCCTATTGTCTGTTTTTTCAGTCACAAGCCTTGAATTTAACTATCTAAAAGCATGAATTTTGAATCTATCTAATCAAAAGCTGCCCCGAATCTATCAAATTAAATGCATGTCCTAAAGTGAGAAGGCACATGTACCTGCTATATGAGTTTCCCTATATTCATCTCAACTTTGTGCCAGGGAAATGTAATGCAATTGTATTAAGTTTCAATGGGCATTTAGAAGTCATTTTCTTTTTATTTCAATTGGCACAGCCCGCTACCCCATCCAGCTCTCCATTCATCCTAGATTTTGTTCCCTGCTGCTTTCTATAATTTTGTTTTCATAGTCCATACGATCAGGGTTAATTTTTTTATGCTGGTCCCTGACTGTTTTAGAATCGATTGTTTTTTTTTTTTTTGAATTCTCTACTTTTCAGGATCGAAGGCACCGAAGAAATCAGGCAGGTAGCATGGAGATCGAGTCCCAGAAGGAGTTTTCTGATACAGAGAAGAGTGATAACCCCGATTCAAGATCAAATAGCAGAGGCTACCAGCGTACATAACCAAACAAGTGATTTGTTTTGATGATCGAAGGAATTACATAAAGTGAGGGTAACTCTTACAATTTTTCCAACCCATTGAATTCTTGGGTTTGCCTACCTGGGCCGTTGGTGGGTTTGGTGGGTGAGCAAGTGGATGATCTTTCATTCTTCATTTTTTATTTTACTCTGGTTTCTTGTAGATGGAGAGATTATTGTTTTTGTATGAAAGTGGTGTGAAGAACCCAATAGATTGGGGTTGTGTACAGAATTTGATAGATCCTTAAATTTGTTTGATAAATATTCTCGCCCCATTGTGATTGCATCATGGCTGCTGCTGCCGCCATGAGAAGAATGCCTTTACCCCTTTGGCCCAAACTTTCTTATAAAAAATTGGCACTTGAACCTTTCCCATTCAAAGAGTACTCTGAAAATCCTACCTGATGATTCATAAAATTCAGTTAAAAGTTGGTGTGGTAGGCAGTGGTTAAGGTAGACACAAGTAGAACAAAATATGAAAGAGAATGTTTGGTCCTAGTCTGATAAAATTATATGTGGCTTGATATGGTATGTTAAATTGAAAAATTTATGAAGTCACAAAGTTCGGTCTCGCTACAAGTGAGTTTTCTCTCTTAGCTAGAGTGAGTCTTGGGCTAGCTCTGCTGGTTGGAGGAAGAGACCATGGACGAGAATCTGTATAAGCAATGGGAGAGACTAAGTCTTACAGAGAAGGAGAAGGAAGGCTTAGCCATACCAATCCAAAGGTCAAGAAAAATCACGGAACAGCCACATTCGTGCTTACTAGTTATGATAGTGGCGGAAAAAACTGTTAACAGGGAAGCTTTCAAGAGCACCATGTCAAAAGTCTGGAAGTGTGAGAGCTGGATTCAATTTTCAGAAGTTGGTGCGAACAAGTTCCTCATTGAGTTCCACAGCAAGAAGGACTTGGAAAGGGTGATCAATGGCAGGCCGTGGTCTTTCGATAGATGGCTCCTCTGCTTACAAAACTTCAGTGGATCCATGTCCATTAATGAAGTACAGTTTGATAAAGAGGAGTTCTGGATCCAAGCATACAATCTGCCATTTGATTGTATGAACCAAGAAGTAGGACATCAGATTGGCAGTAATCTGGGAAGGTGTATTAAAGTACACGTTGATAATAGAGGCATTGGATGGGGAAGGTTCCTTAGAATAAGGGATGAGATTGACATTACAAAAGCACTCCTAAGAGGCATGTTCATCAAAGTGGAAGGAAAGGAAACGTGGGTGTATTTTAAGTATGAGAGGCTGCCTTCTTTTTGCTTCAAATGTGGTGTAATCAAACACTCTTATGATCAATGCTCTAAAGAAAGGAGTGATGAAGGTCAGACACAATATGGCTCATGGTTAAGAGCTCCCATAGTTAAGGAGAGTGATCTGCAGCACAAAAGGTATATGGAAGGGATCAGCCAGAACGTGCATGATGCTTCTCAGCCATGGAGGGGGGAGGGGGAGGACAGGGAAGACACTGTTACTGGGAAAGCAGAAGTCAAGGTGGAGTGTCAGAGAACTGACAAGGAAACTGCTAAAAAAGAGGAAAAAGCAACTGACGCAGGAATGGGGAAGGGAATAGGTGAGGTGACAAAGTCAAAACAACAGCCAGAAAGGGTAAGGAAGGAAGACCAGCACAAACCAGAGTTAGTAGTTACCAACCCCGCTGAGAAGACAGGTGACATGGCAGGAGTGGTAAAGCAAGACTTAAGTGGTGGGAATACTGTCACAATGGAGACCAACTCTGAATCCAGGAGTAACAACAAGAATACTAAGTTGACTGAGTTCTCGAAGGATATGATGAATCAAATAAAATCTCTTGACCAGTTCATCTCTGGCCAAGTCAAAGTTCTTGAACAGGCCAAGAAAGCAACCAGGTGGAAGGGGAGGGCCCGAGATTCATGCAATGAGAAACAGGCACTGGTCTTGGGAAGTAACCCAGGGATACCCTCTAGAAACAAAAGAAAAGATGATCAACTTATAACTAAAGAGGGTCTGACTATAAGCAAGAAAATCAAATTAGAGGAGAATGGAAACTTTGATACATCTCAACCTGTCATGGTGGTGGCTGTTGAACAGCCCCACCAAGCTCAATGAATTGCCTCAGCTGGAACTGTCGGGGGCTTGGGAACCCCCAGACAGTTCATGACCTGCACCAATTGGTGCTAAAAAAGCTCCCCACTTTTGTGTTTTTAATGGAAACCAAATGCAAAAGGAATAAAATTGAAGCTATCAAAAAACGTATTGATTTTGAGCACAGTTTTGTCATAGACTGTAAAGGAATGAGTGGTGGGCTAGCCTTCCTATGGAAAGAGGAAACTGAGGCTGAAGTATACAATTACACTCAACACCACATTTCTCTACTGATCAGAGGGGTGGAGGTGGGAAAGGAGTGGCTGTTAACTGGGTTTTATGGGCACCCATCCACTATGAAAAGGAAGGAAAGTTGGTCACTCCTTCAAGCAATCAAACCAGAGAGCTCGATGGGGTGGATGTGTGTAGGAGACTTCAATGAGATTCTAAACTATGGAGAAAAATGGGGTGGGGCTGTGAGACCAAGATGTCAAATTGAGGCCTTTAGAGAAGCGGTGGAGGTCTGTGAATTGTGTGATATGGGCTCTATAGGCAACAAATTCACATGGACTAATGGTAGATATGGGGCAGCATTCACCAAAGAAAGACTTGATAGAGCTTTTTGCAATGCATCATGGGCTGAATCTTTTCCAAACTCAAGGGTTTACACACTTCCAGCTCTAAGTTCAGACCACTGCCCTTTACTGGTTTCAATGGAAGAGTTTCAATCCAATAGGTACAGAAATGTCAAGCCTTTTAGATATGAAGCAAGCTGGTCATTAAGAGAAGATTATGAAAACCTGGTTGAGGAATCCTGGCAGAACCCCATTATCTCCGAGAACAAAATGCAGGCTTTTAATGAGGGCCTAAACAGATGCAAACAGAAATTAATGCAGTGGCATAAAGGAGCAAGAGGAAATTCTAAACAACAAGTAGCTGAGCAACTGGCCCTATTGGAAGTTCTGCAAAGAGATAACAAAGGCCACTTGAATGAACAGATTAAACAGGTTCAGAGGAACATAAACAGATTACTGGAGGAAGATAATCTAAGATGCCAGCAGAGAGCTAAGCAGAGGTGGCTGAGAGAGGGGGACAGAAACACCAAGTATTTCCACCAATGTGCTTGTCTCAGAAGGAAAAATAACATGGTAAAGAAACTAGTGGATGAGGATGGGCAGGAATTTCTTTCGAAAGAGTCCATTAGAACTCTTTTCCAAGGCTACTTCAAAGATCTCTTTACCACATCCTCGCCAGGTGATTTTTCTGGTTGCCTGGATTCCATGGAGTCTCGAGTAACAGATGATCAAAATGCCTCACTATCAAGCCCTTACACCCAACAAGAGATTGAAGGGGCTTTATTCCAAATGGAAGGTCTCAGCTCTCCTGGCCCAGATGGTTTTCCTGCAGCCTTTTATCAAAAACACTGGCCCCTCATTGGCAAGCAGGTTAGTGAAGCCCTTCTACAGATTCTTAACTCAAATGGCAGCCTCAATGTCATTAATAAAACTTTTATAGCTTTAATTCCTAAGAAAAAGAACCCCACTAAAGTCACTGAGTTCAGGCCTATTTCTTTGTGCAATGTGATGTATAAACTCATATCTAAAGTAGTGGCTAACATATTGAAGAATGTACTGCCTCAGATCATTTCCAAATCACAATCAGCTTTTGTTCCTAATAGACTCATCTCAGATAATGTGATAGTGGCTTATGAAGCATTGCATACTATGAAGGCTAGATTAACAGGCAAAGAGGGATACATAGCACTGAAATTAGACATGAGTAAAGCCTATGACAGGCTAGAATGGAGCTTCATCAGAGCTATGCTGGTTAAAATGGGATTCTGCAATCAATGGATTGAGTTGGTAATTAATTGTATTGAAACCGTGTCTTATGAGATTATTGTTAATGGATCCCCTCAAGAGTCTTTCTATCCAACGAGAGGCATAAGGCAAGGAGACCCCCTCTCACCCTACATTTTCATCATATGTGCTGAGGCACTTAGCAGCATGCTGAGCAAAGCTATAAGGGAGGGACTAGTCCATGGTATTCCCATCGCAAGAGGTAGGATCAGCATTTCACACCTATTTTTTGCTGATGATTGCCTCCTTTTCTGCAAGGCAAATGCTTTTGAATGGGGGAGAATGCTTGCCATGCTGAGGACCTATGAAACAGCTTCAGGACAGAGATTAAATATGGAAAAAACCTCTATTTTGTTTAGCAGGAACACAACCAGGGCAACTCAACAATACATACTATCTATAGCTGGGGTGAGACATGGTAAATCCTATGAGAAGTACCTGGGACTGCCCTCCATAGTGGGAAAGAACAAAAACAAGACTTTCAAAGGAATATTGGATATAATCAGAGCCAAAGTCAGTAACCACAGAGTTAAAACCCTCTCCCAAGCAGGAAAGGAGATCTACATTAAAGCTGTCATCCAAGCCCTTCCCACATACACAATGTCGGTTTTTAAACTCCCAAAATCCCTGCTCAAAGACATCAACAGAATCATCAACAACTTTTGGTGGGGGCAGCAAGAAAATGAGCACCGGATCCATTGGATCTCTTGGAAAAATATGGGAAAAGCAAAAGCTGAAGGAGGAATGGGATTCAGGGACCTCGAAGCTTTTAATACTGCCATGTTGGCTAAACAATGTTGGAGGCTCATCCAACATCCAGATTCCCTTGCAGCACAGGTGATGAGGGCCAAGTACTATCCATGCTCCACCTTCCAAGAGGCAAGAATAGGATCGAAACCTTCCTACATATGGAGGAGCTTCATTGCAGCCAGACCTTTGATAGAAGCAGGCTCTTTTTGGAGGATAGGGAATGGAAGTCAGGTTAAAATATGGAAGGACAAATGGATAGCCTCTCCCAACCCCAGCAAGGCCCAGAGTAATGCCAGTGTGATGGATTTAAATGCAACAGTCTCAACCCTCATTGATACAGCCACAAAGCAATGGAACCAGGAATTGATACAGCAGGTGTTCAACTGCAGAGAAGCTGAAGCCATAGTGAAAACACCAGTGAGTTGTCTAAATAGCAGTGATAGGCTTGTGTGGCAAGGAACAACTAATGGTGATTTCTCAGTAAGAAGCGCATACCACAAAGAACTAGAGAGAAGCAGTCATACCTCCAATCAAGCATCGAGCAGCCACTCTCTTACAGGATTTTGGCAACAGCTTTGGCATTTAAAAGTGCAGCCTGGTGATAGAGTCTTCTTGTGGAGATCCTGCTTAGAGGCCCTACCAACCCAATCAAACCTGTTCAAGAAGAAAGTAGTTAAACACCCCCTCTGTCCAATATGTCATAGGGAGGAGGAAGATTCCTTTCATGCTTTGTGGGGGTGTGAATCAGCCAGGGACGTGTGGAGCCAATGTTCCAAAAGTTTACAGAAATGCTATTTCCCTAACATGTCGATGCTACACCTTCTTGAAGCACTCTTTCAGAACATGGAAATCCAGTTCATTCAAGAATTTGCTGTGGTGGCCAGGAAGATTTGGTGGAGAAGGAACAGGTCTATTTTTGAAGGAGTTTTTGCCCATCCAAAGGAGATAGTGGAAGAGGCCAGGAACATTTTGCATGTGCTAAATGAGGAGGCATCCATGCAGAGGCGTGCAGCCAGACATGAATGTAACTCGGTAGAGGTGTGGCAGCCCCCTCCTTCAACATGGATCAAACTAAACTGGGATAGTGCAGTAGACAAGATGAGAGGCAGAGTAGGTGTGGGAGTGGCAGCGAGGGACAGCTCAGGAAAGGTTGTGGCAACGATGAAGATCATGAAACACCTCTATCCAGATCCTCTACTAGCAGAGGCCTTCGGGGCTCTTAAAGCAGTTCAATTTGGACTGGAACTTGGCTTAACGCAAGTGATAATTGAAGGGGATTCACTACAAGTCATTGAGGCTCTAAGACGGGATCAAGGAGGGAATAACAGTGCTAGTATGTTTGTTGGTGAAGCAAAATTGCTTTTTAAAAACTTTGCTAAGTGAGAGGTTTCTCATATAAGGAGAAATGGTAATTCTATAGCCCATAGTTTAGCAAAAAATGCTCTTTCCAGATATGATCAAATTGTAATGGTGGAGACTTTTCCTCCTTGTAACATGTTGAATTAGTAAATGGAAATGAGTTTCTCAAAAAAAAAAAAATTGAAAAATTTATAAAAGTAAAGTAGATGGAATGTATCTCTTTAAACACCTTGAAGATTAACCATTGCCAAACGTCCATGTTACATATGAAAATACAAGCTCCTTTCTTTATTGACTGCAAAAGGGTTAAAGTTTTACAGAGGACGAGGATCATTTAGTAGTTACATCAGTGACTTGCATAATCAAATCACAAGGCCCGACTTGGTGGATCGGTAGCAGCAAACGTTGGAAATTAAACTTAGTTTAGATTGAGAAATACTCTTAATTTATCTCATCTCATTATTATAATTTTTACATAAAATATAATAAATAATTCATATTTTTAAAATTTTAAAATAATAAATATATTAAAAATAATATTCTAATAATATTTTATTTAATTTTCAATTTTCATTTTAACTCACTATCCAAACTTAACGGGCCCATTTGGATAGTGTTTGACCTATGAAAATACTGGTAATGATTTAGGGTATTAAAAAAAAAACATTTTGAGAGTCTAAAGTAGCAACAAAATATCAAGAGGAGAAATGAATGATTGATGATATATATGGTTCATAACTTCGAGCTAAACTTAACCTGCTGATTAGAGCTTTGCCTTCCATTAGAGAAGAGAAGGGTGGGTTCCTCCCACCCTCTCCCTGAAAACGATCATCTATATTCCTACTACCGTTTCCTGTGTTCCACTTCTTGGTAAAGAAATAGCAACTCCTTTTCTGGTGTTGGGGAGATGGGAGGTTAGGCAAGTACATGACACTGTCCAATTGGTGCTATTTGTGAGGAGTCATACCACCATTCTTTGTTGTAAAAAAGAACAGGCTTTTAAAAATCTTTTTTTGAAAGAATTTTAATGACTAGTTCTCATGCACCGCCCTTAGTACATTGTAGAGCTCATATAACTAAAAAAAAAGAAGACTAAATATATATAGAGCCTAAGGTCCTGTTTGAATTCAGAAAGTGTTTCATCTCATCTCATCTCATCTAATTGGGACATCAACAGCCGAGCCTCAAGAGAGGGAGCTGATAAGATCAGGACCAAAAAGATACAGTTCATCCTAGCTGCAGCTCCCAACTTTGCAAGGCAATCCCCTGATCTCTATATGTGTAAAAGTAACAAAAGAATGGAGGAATCCTCACAAAGGAGGAAAAAGGCATGATGGTTGAAACAAAAACCAGGAGAGCTGAATCAGATTGCATGAGCACATCTGTCCATAATCAACACAAAACTGAAGTGCTTGAAGCAATGCTTCGAGCCCAGCACAATCGCCAAAAGTACTACTATATCCCTAAGAACACCTCCACATGATTTTGTTCCACCCTGATTCCCATTAAAATCGCCATCTATATTAAGTTTAAGCTTGCCAAATACAGGAGACAACCATTTGACCAAAAAAGGCTTTTTAACTCTAAAATGGAGGGACAGGTAGCTAGCTTTTAAGGCATCCAAATTCCAATGAAACGGAGGCTCCAAAGCTAATTATCTGCAATATTATTGGTTTTATAGTGAGTTCAACTTAAAGCACCAATGAGATGCTTTGTAAATGACAGTTGAAATAGATCAAGAACATTTGAACAGACTATCATTACACAACCATATCTCCCAAAAAAGACTATCATTGTACGTGGAATGCGGATTTGTGGTGGTTGAATATGAATTTTGTAGGTTTGAATATTGTTTTTTAATGATGTTTGGAGCTAGTGGTTATTTTCTGGGGTTCGTTTGCTATGCTTATAATTTCTATCCTTTGTTTAATATAGTATTTAGTTTGGTATGCTTTGATAGTTAGCTAGGCGCAAACTAGCTAGCTAGCTTTGTCGTTATTCTTACTGGTAATTGGTATGCTAATTTGGACGTTTGTTAGCTTTTTTTCCCTATTAAAATTTTTACAGAATTTGTATTATCGAAGCAAAATGTTCTTTTTAAGCAAAATGTTCTTTTTTTCGTCTTAGCAGTTGGTTTCTGCACAACTGCAGAAAGCTTTAGAAATAAAATGGCCTAATGCACCAGATTTTGGCTTTTAACATATATAGACAAATCTGAATATAAAAAGAGAAACCATGCAGGAACATGTGCCTATGATCATATCCTTAAATATAAAATGAAACAGTAGGTGGCCAGGCCATCTGAAAGTCTCGCAGAACTGATATCCATGATTATCCTCATGATTCTCTCTCTCTCTCTCTCATTAATGGCATATATATAATCTCTCATCTCATCTAATCTTCCATTGAGAAATGAACTGAGAAATCATGGAGGAGGGACTACTACTGCCAAGCTCTACAGCTGTTCATGAAGCCAAGCTCAATGGAACTGCTGGAGATCATATCCAACCAAAAGTTTACTCAGCCATGCCGCCTGTCCTTGTACTCAGCACTGTTGTCGCCCTTTTCGGTTCACTTTGCAATGGCTGTGCTGTAAGTACCCCATTAGTTAATCTTTACTAATAATATTACTGATTGTGGGGGCTCATTATTTTTATAATGTACTTCAGAAGATTACTTTTAGTACGAGAAAGAATAAACTAGTTACCCTCTCTCCGACAAACAAAAAATGGAGTGTGTGAAAAAGATTTTGTGCTTTTTGCCAAGTTTACTCAGCCATGCATATGGGGGTACGTATCATTTCGGGCAATATTAATTAAGCAATGATCATATAAACACATGAATGTCTATTATACAACTCGTTTTGTGTGACAATATGTTAATCAATGAGGGGGGTATATATATATAATATATAGTTGTGGAAAGTTGTGTCTTGATCATATTTCTACGCCGGGCAATTTTACACCTTCTGCTTGCATATTTGGGATGAGTAATATTAGATACAATCTTAGATTGCGTTTGGATGTTGAACTGAGTTGAATTTTTTATGAATAGTAGTGAGTTGAGATTGTTGAATGAGTTTAGTGGGGTCCACTAAAATGAGTTTTTATTATGTTTGGATGTTGAGATGAGTTTAGATATATTTATGAGAAGTTGTGAAAAAATGGATCCCACTATTAATTAAGACTGCTCACCTGACAAGTACCTCTCGTATGCATCTGGAAATGATGATGAACTATACAGCTGAGGAAAAAAAAAATCTAGCTATTCGTTCACGTCCTATTGCGCCAAATACAGCTAAGGGAGAAAAATATTCGCAAGGAAATGCATAGTTGCTAAAGACAAAAAAAAAAAAAAAAGCAAAGCCAAAACCGGACGTGATGGACATCACCGACATGGACTTTTCTGTAGCTACAGTTAACTGTGTTGAGTGTTATTTGAATAGATGAGAACTCAGTTGAGCGGGCATTTGGATGACAAACTGGGTTCAAAAATAAACTCGGCTGAACTGCATTTAGGTTCCAAACGAGCCCTTAGAGTTTACAAGAGTTGCGTGAGATTTACATATTTTAAAACTATATGAATCATTTCCCATTTGAGAGAGTAAAAAGTTTGGTTTACCCATCCACGATTTTCTTTTGCTTTATACTGATTGCATGGTGCCGTGTTTAAAAATTATTAGGGATCTATAGATATGAAGTGTAACAAATATAATAGGAAAAGTAGTTTTAAACAAAAAGGAGTTTCCTCATGGAGGTTGAACAATGCATGATTTTGAGTGGTTTGCAGTCAGGATATTCATCGCCTGCTGAATCAGGAATCCTCCAAGATTTGGGCCTCTCAAAGGCAGCAGTGAGTAAAAATTCATTCTTTCTTTTATTTTTCAGTATATTTATTCTTGTTGTCTTGTTGACAGGTATTGTTATACGTCAGTTACTGTTCATTTTTATTTTTATATCTAATAACTTTTTTTTATATTTTTTTTATAAGATGTGGATGTGAAAAAATGAATAATGACCGGTGAAAAGATTAATTCCTTGTTGAACTATCACTATTGGAAAATGTTAAGCGC
Organism: Cyclocarya paliurus; assembly: GCA_029856935.1. Lineage (NCBI taxonomy): Eukaryota > Viridiplantae > Streptophyta > Magnoliopsida > Fagales > Juglandaceae > Cyclocarya > Cyclocarya paliurus. The sequence goes on from CM056949.1 coordinate 33,050,849, forward strand.
ACATGTCCGTACGTAAGAACGTCCTTACATAAAAAGACATACAATTACAAGAAAGTTACTGTACTTCTGTAGCTAGTTTCACTGTAATTGTAAGTGCCCCTGCTCACACCAATCCTAGTAATGCTAAGTATAAGCTCAAAATCGACAACTTCTATACAATTTAGTTGTAAAAAGGTGGATTTCACTAATAAAATATATTTTTTTAATATTTTTTTAAGGTGAGGTCTACTTTTTTACAAAAATTTATATAAAATTGTTATGAACCCACTAAATAGAACTCACTCTTGAAAACTAGCTTACAAAGGAAGAGTGTTTAGGGGTTTATAAACTATCAACCAATTCTATACTTAGTTAATGTGGGATCGTAACAACCACCACGCTCCGCAGCCGAAGTCCATGGCGGTCCTGACGCTCACACGGGCTGGCTATGCGGTAGGTCTTTTCCTAACTCCGGGCGAACACTGCCAGCATCACCCCCTGTGCCGCACAATTGCGATCGTCGCAACATAGCCTTAGATGTGGGGTGTCTCTAACACTATTTGTTATGAACCCATTAGGTAGAACTCATCTTTAAAAACTAGCTTACAAGGGAAGGGTGCCTAGAGGCTTATAAACCATCAACCAATCTCATGCTTAGTCAATGTGGGGATCATAATAGAGACTTATACAAATCATTTCTCTAGAAACACTCATCACTATTACTAGCAATCCTTAGAAGATCATCAATGAATTTTTAATATATATATATAATTAAAAAAATTACACGTAGAGATCAAGAAAATTCAATACGTGAACAAAGTTAATACAATAAAATAATTGCAAAAAATTATAATAGAGATTGAAGATTTTTAAAAGATAAACTAACAAGAGCCAAACAAAACAATAATAACAAAAAAGTTATTTAAAAAAGACGAAAACATTAAAAAAAAAACAAAACAAAACAAGGGTGGTCACCTTAGTCCTCCCCGCTCAGTGGCTCGATCTGGGCGTTCTCGTTTTGATAAACTAGAGAGGAATAAAATGTTACGTTATATCTGTTTAAGTAGAACTTACTCTGTTGCCTACGATTTCTTTTGTACATTTTTCTTCCCTTGCAGTTTTCTGTTTTTGGTTCGATGTTGTCTCTTGGAGGAGTGATAGGTGCATTAGTAAATGGAAGGATAGCTGATAAATTTGGGAGGAGGGTTGTAAGTTTCTCTTCACTTTTCTCTGTTTTTGGCCTTACTTTATCTTTTTCTTTTGCCAATACGTTCCAACTCTTGCCGATGATATTGTTATTCAGGCAATGTGGTTTTCTGGAATATGCAGCTTTGTAGGTTGGATGGCCATAGCATTTGCCAAGGTTTTTTTTTTTGGCTCTTTGATGCCCCTAAATTTTGTTGCATTTGATGGCCAACATTTTCTACATTTTCTCTTCTGGGTTTCAATCATTGATCATAGAGTTCGATGCTTTGATGCAGAATGCTTTGTGGTTGGATCTTGGAAGACTGTTATTGGGATTTGCCGTAGGGATCTATTTCTATGTGGTAATCTTTTGGATTAACATATTATATATGCTAATCAGTTTACCAACTTCAAATACAAAAAAAGAAAAAAAAAACAGTGACAAATTCTTATTGCCGAACAGGTACCTGTATACATTGCAGAAATAACCCCTACAAATCTTAGGGGAGGATTTACATCAGCTACTGAGGTAAAGGGAGTGTTAATCATTATGGTTTGAAGTAGCCAACTCATTGTTTACATATCTGTTCTTTGTCATTTGTGTGCAGTTGATTACATGTTTGGGCTTTTCACTGATGTATTTCCTTGGAAGTGTCATTAACTGGCGTATCTTGGCTGTAATTGGTAACTTATAACTTGTTTCTTGGTCCTTCAGTACTTTGATCTGAACATATTGTTCTTTAAAAAGAACAAGTTAAATTGGAATTGAGTTTATTTTCAGGAGCTATTCCATGTTTAGTACAGTTAGTGGGATTGGTCTTCCTTCCAGAGTCCCCTAGATGGCTGGTGAGTCCAAGTATCTTGTTGGAAGTGCTTTATTTTGTCCATTTATGCTTCATCTTGATTTCCTTGAGGCATATTCTTCAAAGAAAAAAGTGAGCATTCATTAGAATGTGAAATGATGAGCACAAGTTTTCTGCAGGCAAAAGTTGGTAAAGATCTTGAAGCAGATCTGCAGAAACTTAGGGGGAAAGATGCTGATATCTCCCAAGAAGCTGCTGATATCAGAGTAGCCTTTCCTATCTTGTGTTTTATGAAATTTTATCTTTCCTATAACCTTGACCAGAGGAGACTTTTTTCTTATTTTGGTACCATTTCTGAATTAAGATATGCTCTGCTTCTGCACAGGATTATACAGAAACCATTCAACAGCACTCAAAAACTAGAATTCTAGAGTTGTTCCAGCGGAAATATGCTCATTCACTTGTGGTAAGCCTCAATCATTGTGGCTGGCACCTTTGATTTTCTTGGCTAGTATATCCTTTTCTCTGCATTCTATTTAGAAAAGTGACAAGTTCACAAATATTTTATAAAAAAGTAAAGTTCATAGAGCTGATGTAGTTAGATGTAAGTTGCTATATCTATTTTATAATAAAAATAAATTTAGAATCTGACGCAAGGCATATTAGTTCTTGAACTTTATTTTGGCAATATTAAGTTGCAAAACAAATAAAATTCTTAATTTTAATTGGTATAGGTTGGAGTTGGGTTGTTGCTGCTACAACCATTAGGAGGGAGCAACGCCTTTGTTTATTATACAAGCTCTATATTTGCAGAAGCTGGTAAATTTAAAGGCTTTAAAAATTCATTGATATAAATAATGAGAATATTAAAAAAAAAATGAAGAAGAAATATGACGTTGACGAATGGTTTATGGCAGGCTTTTCAACTAGTATCGGGACTATGTCAGTGGCTATTGTCCAGGTACTTGGCTCGATATAACTGTGGCTGAACGCCTCTCTCTCTCTCTTTTTTTTTTTTTTAATTTTTTTTTAATTTATACTTTATTCATTAGTTTTTTAAACAAAAAATGGTTTGAAACGGAATAGAAAACATTAAGGATATCTTTGGGGGGTGAGATGAGAATTTTGTGTTTTGTTTTAAAATTTAAATATTATTTTTTAGTTTGAAGATTTGAAAAAATTAAATTGAAATTTGAAAAAATTGTATTGGGATTTGAAAAAGTTGAATTGTTTATTATATTTTATATAGGAATTTGAAAAGATTGTAATGATAAGATGAGATGAGATAAAAATTTTGAGTAAAATAAAACATCCAAACATAACCTAATTGTTTTGTTTTGCAGATTCCAGCTGCTGCAATGGGTGTAATATTGGTAGATAAATCAGGACGACGACCCCTTCTCATGGTAATTTAGATTAATTACGGATGGCAAAGAATCATCAGCTTTATTGTCTCTGGTCAATTGTTCATCAATTATATGGTGAAGGCAATAAATAAATAATAAATCCTAGCTACTTGGAAGGGATAAAATATATTAAGTCCAAAGTAAATCCATTAGGCCCAGTTTAAGGGGGAGGTCCTACCAGTAGAAGACAAAATAAGGGAGAGGAAGGAGAAACAAGGAGAGGACAAAGGAAATGAGAGTGTCAGGATAAGAGGGGAAGGAAAAAAAATGAAAAGGAAAGGAAGATGTCAGATAAGCAAAGGAAAGACGGCCAATTCTCACCACTTCCTAGGGGCACGCAAAAATGGGAGACAAATAAAAGGAAATGGCTAGACGATTTCTAGGGAATTTTTTGGGACTTCTTTGACTTCGACTTCGACTTCTTCTCCAACTTCTTCAACTTCTCGAAATGGGCTCCAGCGAGGACATATTCTCCGAAAAATATATACGAGATCTCCATTATACAGTGAGAAATGAGAGGCGATGAGAGATTGTAAATAAGCTTATTATAGTGGATATTCCCTCTCCAAAAACCTTGTGGACGTAGGCTTTATGTTGAACTATGTAAATCTGTATTTCTCAATTTCTTTTACATTCTCACTATTTATTTTTCATTCACTGCCATGGACGTATGCACAACTGCACAGGACAATGCCAGGGGCTTCAGACCACAATGATCGAGGCCTAGATCATCATAGCGGGTCGGGAATGACTTTTTCTCCCTTTTCGAACTGTTGTGCGATTTTTGGCTCCCGAAGTCGGAGAAGGACGATTTTGCGGTGTGCTAAATAATCCCTAAAGCAGCACATGAAAATTTTCTAGATAAGTATTCTCAGCCTTTCCACTTTTGTTTTTATGTGAAACACTGCTACAGAAAAGGGGCAAGTAAATTTTTCTTTGCCTAGGCAATTAAGTACACTTCACTCGAGGACCTTTTATACACCCAATATGTAAGGCCGGGAGTCCAAACTCCTTTGCCACTTTGACTATGAGTGCTTACGACTCCTGGCAATTCTAATGCATGCACTGTGTATTCAAGTGCATAGTATAAATACTGTGCACCAAAATACATTAAACACATGCTTGCACACTGCTGGCAAGTGCCACGTGACACCATGCATGTTTGCACCTTGCATGGCACGCACATGCACGACCCCCCTGACATGGCAGTTTGCAACTACCGTGAGCCGGAGCTCCAGCTGGTGATCACTACCAAGACCACTAGCGTCTTCTGCTAGGTCAAGGGTGGTCCTAGACCACCTTCCACGACGGCTGCCTCGCCACGCCAGCCATGTGCATGGGACTGCACAGTGCACATGGCTAAGATCCTTGGTCCAGTCCAACCGTGGCACAACAAGGGTGTCAGTGGCCACCATGCGGACCGTTGGCTTCCTCTATCCTTGCCAGGGTGTTGCCGAAGTTCCCAGACCCAGCGAGAAAACGTGGCCATTGCCATGGAAGATGCACGACCCCCTTCCAACGGTAATTTGCAATTGCCGTGAGCCTAAGCTCCTGCCGGCGATCACTACCAGGACCACCGAGGTCTTCTGTCGACTTTCCTCACCACGCCAGCAATGTGCATGGGACTGCACATGGCCAAGATCCTTGGCCCAGTCCAACCGTGTCACGGTAGGGGTGCCTGCGACCACTAGGGCTGTACAGAAACTGACGCCACCGACGCGAACCGACTGGCCGCGTCAGGAACAGGCCGGAACCGGTGGAGAACCGGTCAGCGTGCGGTGGAAATATGAAGAAACCGGCGTTCAGCGGTTCGGTCCCGGTTTGAGGCTGGACCGAACCGCTGAACCGACCGATATAATAAAACTTATTTTTTTAAAATATGCCTTTACTTAAACGACGCCGTTCCACTTAAACTTAAATGGAACGCCGTCGTTTTAGCTAATAAGTATTACAACAGATATAAAAACGACGTCGTTTGGCATTAAACTAAATGGGGTCGTTTTAATAAGGACGTAAGAAAAAAAAAGTCTGAAACGACGCCGTTCCACTTAAAGTTGAACGGCGTCGTTTCGATATTAGTCTTCTTCTTCCCCATCCCCTCTTCTTCCCGAATCTAATTTCACTCTGCAACTCTCTCTCTCTCTCTCTCCTGTGCAACTCTCTCTCTCTCAGTCTCTCTCGACTCTCAGTAGATAACACCGACCAGAGAACCGACGCCGACCGAGAATTGCTTCGATCGGTTTTCTCCTCCCCATCGACCGGTTACGGTCGGTGGCTCCCCATGGAAGCCAAGTATTATGTCTTTACGAGCTTGCCTCATCCATTCCCTTAGTCTACGAGATCGACGAGAAGGCCAGAGGATCCAAGCATTGTGTCTCCATGGGCTTGCCTCATCCCTTCCCTCAGTCTACGAGGTCGATGAGAAAACCAGGGTAGCCAAGCATCATGTCTCCACGGGCTTGCCTCATCCTTTCCCTTAGTCTACGAGGTCGACGAGAAGACTAGGGGAGCTAAGCACTGTGTCTTTACAAGCTTGCCTCATCCCTTTCCTTAGTCTACGAGATCGACGAGAAGACCAGGGGATCCAAGCACCGTGTCTCCACGGGCTTGCCTCATCCATTCTCCCAGTCTATAAGGTCGACGAGAAGACCAGGGTAGCCAAGCATCGTGTCTCCACAGGCTTGCCTCATCCTTTCCCTTAGTCTACGAGGTCGACGAGAAGACCAAGGTAGCCAAGCACCGTGTCTCCACGGGCTTGCCTCATTCCTTCCCTTGAGGTCGAAAAGAAGACCAGGAGAGCCAAGTATTGTGTCTCCATAGGCTTGCCTCATTCCTTCCTTAAGTCTACGAGGTCGACGAGAAGACCAGGATAGCCAAGCATCGTGTCTCTATAGGCTTGCCTCATCTCTTCCCTCAGCGAATGTCGAGCATGCGCAGTCGTGCAATAACTGCTGCCAGTTTACAAGGTTGATGAGAAGACCAGGAGAGCCAAGTATCGTGTCTCCATGGGCTTGCCTCATCCCTTCCCTCAGTCTAACGAGGTCGACGAGAAGACCAGAACAGCCAAGCATCGTGTCTCCACAGGCTTGCTTCATCTCTTCCTTCAGCGAACGCCGGGCATGTGCACTTGTGCAATAACCGTTACCAGTGGGTTTCCTTCAGGAATAAGCCTTCGGAGTTAACGAGCATCTGAGCTCCACAACTGCCTTGCGCAGGATACTTTTGGGAACGAGTAGACAGGCTCGGCAACTGCCTAAGTTGGATCTAGAGGGTCAACGGGCTTCCTGACCACTTTGTGTGGGTTACCACGTACAAACTCCAATATTGACAATAAAATAGAAACGTTAACAATAATTCATGATGAAAAAGGAAAATCTCATCAACACCATTGAAAACAAAAATGTCGTATGAATTTACGCTTTTATTCAACGACGGGCGAGTCTAGTCTTACGAACTGCTCGATCTCCATCATGACAAAGAGGTGGGTCTAGACTTTCGGCTGCCCGGTTTACCACCATTTTCATAACAAGTTAACATGCGGGAAAGGTCAGAGACTGTTCGGCCTCCCAGGCACTCGAGTAGGTGGGTAAGTCACTTGATTGCCTAACCACTCTCTTGTGCATCTTACGCAATCGGTATACCTCTTGCCACACCGAGCTCTATGTTCGCCATTTAAGCGGTAAAGTACATCTCCTGCCACATAAGAGCTTTGTGCTCACATCTTACGTGGTCGAGTACACATCTCACCTAACTCCACACCCAAAAATCTTTGTCACTTAATGCAAGTCAAACGGACAACCTGGAACCCGCTCCTAGAGTTTACTTCTCTACTGAATTCAGGGATCATTTCGACTACATATTTTATATTTAAAGATTCTCAAGGTCTTTTTTTAAACAAATGGCCCTTAAGACCGCGGACAACTGGAAGAGATAAAATATACCAGGTACAAAGTAAACCCACTAGGCCTAACCCAAGGGAGGAGGTCCCACTATGAGAAGACGAAAGAAGGAAAATGAATGAGAAACAAGGAGGAGACAAGGGAAATGAGGGTGTCAAGATAAGAGAGGAAGGAAAGAAAACAGAAAGGAAAGGAAGATGTCAGGCACGCAAGGGAAGGAGGCCAATCCTCACCACTCCCTAGGGGCACGTGAAAAGAGGAAACAAATAAAAGGAAACAGCCAGACGATTTATGGGGGATTTTTTGGGACTTCTTTGACTTTAACTTCTTTTCCAACTTCTTCAACCTCTCGAAAGGGGCTCCAGCGAGAACATATTCTCCAGCAAATATATACAAGATCTCCATTGTTCAGTGAGAAATGAAAGGCGATGAGGGATTGTAAAAAAGCTTATTATAGTGGATATTCCCTCCTCAAAAACTCCGTGGACGTAGGTTTTATGTCGAACCACGTAAATCTGTGTGTACATCTCTATTTTACTTTCTTAGTATTTATTTTTCATTCACTGCTATGGATGTAGGCATAGTAGCACCGAACCACACCGGGGGGCTTCAGACCACACCGATTGAGGCCCAAATCGTCATAGTTGGCCGGAAATGACTTTCTCCACTTCTGGACTGTTGTGCGAAATTTAGCATTAACACTACCAATGATTTCCTGCAGATATCTGCTGCTGGCATGTGCTTGGGTTCCTTCCTCGTAGGGTTGTCATTCTGCTTTCAGGTTTCTTTCAAAACCCAATCACAGAGCTTTTATTTCAGGATTTACTTACGTTCTGCATGCCCATGTATGAAATATTAATGATAATTGTTTCTGTTGTAAGCAGAACCTCTCCCGCTTGAAGGAGCTAACTCCCATCTTGGTGTTAGTTGGGATTGTGGTAATACTTCCCTTCTTCTCATGCAAGTCTTTTGAAAAAAAACCTAGAGACTTATAAATTGACTCACACATTGATCACTATTTGTTTTACTAAAAAAAACTGATGAATATGTCAAGAGACATTTTTCCCATCTCAAGAAAAGAACTACATGTTTCTGAGTTGAGTTTTTCACAATTTATCTGAGCTACTTTTGAACCACGCACGCAGCATAATGTGGGACACTTGGCAATTCTAGGTTTTGAGCTGTTTTTGGATGGAATTAGCTTAGTACTGTTTGTTCTTCATTCTGTACTAAGCTTTGATCTCAAAAACATGGCAATCCATGCAATTTCTATTGTTTCAAAACTTCAAATCCTTTGCAGGGTTATAGTATGTCTTACGTAATTGGCATGGCGGGATTACCATGGGTTATAGTGTCAGAGGTATGTAGCGTATTGAACTGATCTTAAATCATTTTTACAGAGTCATTAGTACTTTTGCACAGAATAAAAGTAGCTTTTTATGGCTTTAATTCAGTTATAAATTTGAAATCCATCTCAGATTTTCCCTATAAACGTCAAGGGTTCGGCTGGAAGCCTTGTGAGTTCAGTGAAATGGTCCGGTTCTTGGATTGTTACCTACAGTTTCAATTTCATGACTGAATGGAGTACAGCAGGCATGCAACTACTATTTCTGCAGTACTTTAACATGTCCAGTTTTCATTTTCCAGCTTTGTATTTGACATGGATGTTTTTTTTTTTTTTTTTTTTCTTGGCATGATGAATCAGGAACATTTTTCTTATTCTCGGGTGTTTGTGGTTTTACTGTTCTGTTCATTGCAAAACTGGTACCAGAGACGAAGGGGCGAGCTTTGGAAGAGATACAAAACTCATTGAATTCTAGAGAAAGTTAAAAGATCTGTATGTTCTTAATTATTCTTTGGAAAACGGGACCGATAAACTAGCCCCCCAAATGGAACAATACTTGTTTTGTTTTGTTTTTTTTTTTTTAATCGTTAAGGAATTAATTATTAGTGAATTTGTGTATTTTTTTTTTAAATTTAAAGATTTTTAAAAAATATGTAAAAGAAAAAAACTAAACTGCAGTCATCGGTCCAAACTATCGGTGCCGGTAGCAGCATCCTTATTTCTTTACTTTGACATATAGGGGGCTACACATCTTGTACCGTTGGGCATGCCCCAGTGTATTTGAAATTTTTTTCTATTTTCTTTTAAATATTTTTTTAATCGATTAAAAAAAAAGACAACTTCATTAATGGTCACTTCTTTAAGAGTAATTCTACATACAACTATGAAGTGCGTAAACGTCGTGTAATCACTTTAAAAAAAATTGGGATCTACTATTAAAAAATTAATTTTTTTTCATATAAGTCTTATATTTTATTCACTTTTTTCAAAACAATTACGCAATGGTTGAGATTTTCTATCATGAACATGATAAGATTTAAGTAAATTGATCATGAGAAATTAAGAACATCAACATACTTAATAGGGATCCTAATAGATATATGTTACATGTTGAATTAGAGATGATCTAGATGGAGTTATAAGTTTGCCATGGAAATCTATTTAAAGCTGGAAAGTATTCAGCAACGATGGTATTGACCATATTCACAAAGAATATATTGATAATACAAATATTATTTTTTATAACTTATTTTACAAACCATCATTATGATCACTTCATTAAATATATTTAATTTTTTAACTGATTTGAATTTCAGTTAATGTCACGAGACAACCTTTCAATTTATGAAGATTTATAAAAAAAAAAATTAAAATTGTATCTATAGTTAGCTAGCATAAATAATCTATTATAAGGACTACTTTAATTTGTTCCATTTCTGATTTTTTTTTTCAAGTCGTACTTAACTTTTTAGAATTGTAATATTTATTGAGTTTTATAATTGTAGAGAAAGAGGCTAATAAACTTAAAAAAATGTTACTTTGACATTTCATATATTTTAATTTTTTTAATATTTTTTATTTAACAATTAAGAAAATAATTATTAGTGTATTGATATATTTTTTTAAAACATTTTTAAAGGATAAAAAAATATAAATAAAAAAATTGGAAAAAAAATGAGAAGAGCACTCCTCATAATCTTAAGATATTGGCACGTACGCGATTCACGAGAGATCTAAACTTTATAGTCTTCGATTGTTTCTCGTTTCCTGTACATGCACGTTTATATATACGTACGTAATCAAGATTTCTGTATAAATAAATTTATAAATTGATTTATTTTTATATAATTTATGTAAAGCCATTTTTATGTATTTTTTATTTGTGTATTCTATTAATATAATTGATTGATCACTTTATTTAATATAAAATAACTAATTTAGTTAATCATATCAGTAGAATACGAAAAAGTGATTGTATGTAGCATAATTTATTTTTATTTGATATTATAGATTTATTTTATAATTTAATGTACGACATCAAATTACATGAATTTGTGAGTTATTTTTATTTAATCTCTTTGTGACTAAGATATTTTTCATTTATAATTATTGTTACAGTTTTTTTTCCTAATATTGTAAAAGTTCATAAAGATATGGATATATTTAATAGTATCAGATTTACAATTATTTTGTCTATCTATTATTTTTAAAAAAATGGATAAAAATTAATATAGCATGTTGATCATCTTCAACTACCAAGCTTGCAACGTCCTTATAATATTGGCACGTTGCTCCATGCGATTCACGAGGGATTAGATTCCATTTAGATGTTGAGATGATTTCAATCAATCTTATCTAAATATCTAAATATCACTTAATATAAAAAATTTTTAAATTTTCATTTAATCATTAAAATTTTTTCAAACTTCTAAACAAAATATAAAAAATAATTCAATTTTTTCAATTTCTAAACAAAAGTTATATTTTAAAAATTTATATTCTAATAATATTTTAATTTTATAATACTTTTATTTAATTTTTCTCTCTTATTTTTTAAAATCTTATAAAACATCTTAACTGATCAAACAAATTTATTACTATTGATATAATATTTTACTATTATTCACAAATTTTTCATTTTATCTCAACATCCAAATGAGGCCTTAACTATAGTGCCTCTCATGATCCTAAGACGAAAAATGACTTCTTTGTCATGAAAATAATTTTTTAATAAAAAAAAATCTGATAAGAATAGGCATTTTTCTTGCTGCTAGCATGCCCATGCGTTCTAGTTTGATCATGCATGCAGGTTATATATACATATTTATACATACATATATATACATATTTATACATACATATATGGATCGAAGCCTGATGCATTTGATCTGCCAAATGAAAAGAAGAAAAGTAAATAAAAAGAAACCAGCTAATTTCAAAAGTCAGTCAATCCCTTGACTGCAACTTGCACTGTATGATAATAATATTCGTTGATCGTCGAAAAATGAGTTTCTAACTTTCTTAAGCTTGAATTTATCAGAAACAGAAACATACATCTGATCAGCCCTGCCTAGCTATCCTCATGCGCACGTTCTCCTCCATTTTTTCTTGCAACTTGAAGCTCCCCCAAGTTCAGTAAAAATGGCGAGATGCATGGTTGGTAGAGATCAAGAGATACAGTCACCGAGAGTTGAGTTGGCTGAGATAGGAAGAAGCATTGCATCATCTTCTCGGCGTCATACCTCAAGTTTTCGAAGCAGTTCAGGATTGAGTTCTGCAAAGGGCGATGCTGACGATGAACATGGTTTACAGCGGGCTGAAATCGAGACGTTTGAGCGGATAGGATCATCTAATTTGTTCGATAAGGATGATGATAATGCCGACGCTGTTGATGGCAAAGAGAAACAGAAAAGGATCGTGGTTGACGTTCCCAAGCTCGGAGATCTAGATCGAACGGCATGTGTTCATTGAGAAGCTCATCAAACACGTTGAGGATGACAACCTTCGCTTGTTGCAAAATATCAGAAACCGAACAGACAAGTAAGCCATTAGAGCATTCTCGTCCGGCTGATCAAACTTACGGCTGGACTAAAATATAGTCAAAATTGTCTTAACTCTGAGATTTGCTGCGTTTGGTTCCTTACCGAAGAACTCATTTCAGAAATGAGTTCCGTTTAGATTTATATCTCATCTAATATCTAAATATTTAAATTCATCTCAATTCAAAATCTTTTTATACGTGAGATCTATAATTTTTTAACTCAACATCTCTTTACACATGTAATTTATAATTTTTTTCATCTTAATATCTAAATATATTTAAACTAATATTAACATCTAAATATATCTAAATTCATCTTAAATAAACTCCACATAACTCAATCTACTATTTTAACTTATTATTATTTATAAAAACTCAACTCAATATCTAAATTCAGTTTAAGCCCTGCATCCGACTTTAAGGGAAAAAATTTTGGTGTTGCTACAGTAACTCCGAATTTATGGGATTGACTGTAGCTTTCCAAAAAAATTAACAATAAATCTTTCCATATTGGCCTCCCGCATTTCTCATTCTCTCTCTCATGTCCTCCGTTTGTAGGACATGAGATAAATATTGTCAAGAGATAAATATTTTTTTAAAAAAATCATTAGAGGCTAAGCCCGGTTTGAATTCAAGAATCACTCAAACTCATCTCATCTCATTTTATCTCATCATTATAATTTTTTTAAATTTTCATGTAAAATATAATAAATAATTCAACTTTTTCAAATCTCAAAATAATAATAAAATTAAAAAATAATATTTTATTTAAATTTTCAACTTTTATCTAATCTCATTTTATCTCACTATCTAAACCTCACCTAATAGTCAAGACGCAAGGAGAAAGATAAATATATGACTAGTTAAGAACTTGTAAAAAGAAATAAGTTAAAAATAATAAAGTAAAAATAAAGAATAAGTATTTTAATAAAATAGAAAAATAATAAAAGAGCATGTAGGAGGTTTTGAGAAGATAAGTGGTCGGAATAGAAAAAGATATTTTTGAGTAAAATTTGACAACAATTTTATCAAGCCCAATCATGTGAATGCTCTTACACCCCAAACCGAATAGACAATTGAAATGAGCTCTAAAATGTTAAATGAAATAATAAATACTGTAAATTCATTTTATGCATCTATCTCTTCTAACACTTTCTCACGCTCGAATAATAACTCGAGGGATCTTGATCCAAGAAACCATGCTAGAATAAGAGTGCTTTCTACTCTGCACTCTCAAATATATTGGAGGTGAAATGTATTACTCGTTATAGACCGCCACACTATTGTTAATCAGAAGGCGAGAAAAAAAAGAGCAGTCTTTTGAGCATGCACTGTTAGACATAATATGATCCTTAATGCGGAATAAACAGAATCAAAAGTATAATGTCCAAGAAAAAAAAAAAGTACCTCCAGCCATTGATGTAGTCACTGTGATGCTGCAATTTCACTGATGTTTGGTGCTTCCAAACTCTCTCTCACTCTCTGTAGATGATGTAAACTGAAGGGATCGAGATGAGATGAGTTTGGGGACCAAAGCCATGGGTTTATATAGTCAACGAAACTTCCATAAAGTGTTTGGTGGTTAACTCCAACAATAATTCGGTGACACTAATGAGACAGAACGTGGACCACCTTAGGGACTCTAGAAAACATGGGAGCTTCCAGGAAACATGAGACCAGAAAACATGGGAAAGGCTCCAGAAAACATGGAGCTCGTTTCCAAGAAGAAAATCGGTCAACATTCTCCCACTTGATCCACACTCTTAAATTAATGTCTCATCTTAAACTTATCAATAATCTGCATTAAGTAATAAATACATGAATCATGATGGTAGATCCTCTAAAAACGAGTATTACCTTCCATGTATTACAATGTATTTATTTCTTATACTTTATGTGTCAACGATATCTTAATGAATAAACCATATGTTTATTCTAGGTCCAACAGATATGAATTTTCTCATAATTAAATTAAAGTGCACATAAATATGAGAAAATCATTACAATAATAAAAAATTTCATAACATTGTCCATATAATGACAAATTACATAATGGAACTAAGTCTCATATTCACCACATGATCCTTGAATTTTAACGGTGGCATGCCTTTAGTCAAAGGATTAGCAATCATTAATTCAGTGCTTACGTGCTCAATGACCACTTTCTTTTCTTTAACACGTTCCCTTATGGCTAAATACTTAATGTCGATGTGTTTATTTCGACTTCCACTTTTGTTGTTTTTAGCCATAAAAACAGCAGCTGAATTATCGCAATACATTCTTAATGGCCTAGAGATAGAATCCATAATTCTAAGCCAGAAATGAAACTCTTAAGCTATACACCATGTGAAGTGGCCTCAAAACAAGAGACGAATTCGGCTTCCATAGTGGAAGTGGCAGTCAAAGTCTGCTTGGCACTCCTCCATGATACAGCTCCACCGGCCATCATAAAAACGTATCCTGATGTTGATTTGCGTGAATCAACACAATTAGCAAAGTTTGAATTTGAGTAGTCAATCACTTCCAGATTGTCCGTCCGTCTATATATAAGCATGTAGTCTTTGATTCATTGAAGGTACCTCATAACTTTCTTTGCAGCTTTCCAGTGGTCTAATCCTGGATTACTCTGATATCGTCCCAACATTCCCACAACAAATGCAATATCAGGTCTTGTGCAGACCTGTGCATACATAAAACTTCCGACAACAGAAGCATATGGAATGTTCTTCATTTGTTCTCTTTCAAAATCGTTCTTCAGGCATTGGTTCAAATTGAACTTATCACCCTTCGCAATGGGAGCTACACTTGGTGAACAATCCTTCATCCGAAATCTCTCTAAAACTTTATTAATATAGGTTTCCTGAGACAGACCCAAGATGCCTCGAAATCTATCTCTATGGATCTTAATGCCAATGACATAAGATGCCTCACCCATATCCTTCATGTCGAAATTTTTAGAGAGGAATTGCTTCACCTCATGCAACGAACCCTTATCATTGGTTGCTAGCAAAATATCATCCACATATAAAATAAGAAAACAGATTTTACTCCCACTGACCTTCTGGTATATACATTGATCTATAATGTTTTTTACAAAACCAAATGAAGAAATTATATTATGGAATTTCAAATACCATTGGCGTGATGCTTGTTTTAAACCGTATATGGATTTCTTAAGTTTGCAAACCAATTGCTCACCGTCACTAGAGGGGAATCCTTCAGGTGGTTTCATGTATACCTCCTCCTCTAGATCTCCATTGAGAAATGTCGTTTTCACATCCATTTGTTGCAACTCTAAGTCAAATTGGGCTACTAATGCCAAAATAATCCGCAAGGAATCTTTCTTAGATACAGGAGAAAAAGTCTCTGTGTAATCGATTCCTTCTTTCTGAGTAAATCCCTTAGCAACGAGTCTTGCCTTGTATCTTTCAATATTACGCAATGAGTCTTTCTTTGTCTTAAACACCCATTTACATCCAATGGCTTTTGCACCATCAGGCAACTCAACAAGATCTCAGACTCCGTTACTCTTCATAGAATTCATCTCTTCTTTCATGGCATTGTACCATAATTCTGATTCTTTGCAACTCATGGCTTGTAAAAAGGACTCGGGATCATTTTTGGCTCCAATGTTGTAGTCAGATTCTTGTAGATACACAACATAATCATCAGGAATTGCTGATCTCTTGGTTCTAATGGATCTTCTTAATGTTGTACCATCATCTTCCTGAGAAGTATGTGGTTCAACTACTTGATCTACTAGAATGTTGTCAGCAGTTTGTGGAACTTCAATGATTGGTTGTTCAACACCAGTTTCTACTTGAGGGGTGCTGTGAACAATAACCAATCTATCACTTGAGGTGGAAGGTTGAGATTCTGAATGATCATTATCAGAAATTATATTCCTGGTTTGATCGCTCCCACTGATCAAGTCATTTTCAAGAAATTTCGTATTTCTTGATTCCACAATCCTAGTGCTGTGAGATGGACAATAAAATCTGTAACCCTTAGACCTTTCAGCATATCCAATGAAATACCCACTAATGGTCCTTGGGTCCAGCTTCTTCTCTTGTGGATTATAAATTCTCACTTCAGACGGGCATCCCTAAATGCGCATATGTCGCAAACTTGGTTTCCAACCTTTCCATAATTCAAATGGCATTTTAGAAACAGCCTTGGTTGGAACTCGGTTTAATATATACACTGCCGTCTTAAGTGCTTCAGCCCACAAGGATTTAGGAAGATTGGAGCTGCTAAGCATACTCTGCACCATATCCAATAATGTTCGGTTTCTTCTTTCTGCTACACCATTCTGGTCCGGTGAACCAGGCATAGTGTATTGGGCAACAATCTCATGCTCTTGAAGAAACTTTGCAAATGGACCAGGTGCTTGTCCATCCTCTGTGTATCTACCATAATATTCTCCAACTCTATCTGATCTCACGATCTTAATTTGTTTGCCGCATTGTTTCTCCACTTCAGCCTTAAAGATCTTAAAGGCATCTAATGCTTCGTACTTGTTATGAAGCATGTAGAGATACATATATCGTGAGTAATCATCTATAAAGGAGATAAAGTATCTCTAACCATGTGAGTCCATGTCTGGACTACATATATCCGTATGTATGATTTCTAATATGTCTGAACTCCTATTGGCACCTTTCTTTGACTTGTTGGTTTGCTTTCCCTTTATGCAATCCACACAACTCTCAAAATCAGTAAAATCTAGAGTATGAAGTATCTATTCTTTCACTAATTTTTTTAATTCTATCTATGGAGATATGACCTAATCTCCGATGCCATAATTTAGAGGAATCCTCATTAATAACACATCTCTTAATGCCAGTGTGAACATGCATTGAATCATAAGTGACATTGTTTTGTAAATTAATTCGATAAAGACCATCAGACAAAATACCATTCCCAACACAATCAGATTTATAAAATAAAGTGAATGATGTTTCTGAAAATTGAAGGGAATATCCAAATGGTACAAGTCTTGAAACTGAAATCAAGTTTCTAGAAAAACTTGGAACATAAAAGGTCTTTTCTAATTTTAAAACAAAGCCACTACTTAAAGTCAAATTACATGTTCCTATAGCTTCCACATGTGAACCCATCTTATTTCCTGATAAGATGCTTTGCTCACTTCCCACTGACTTCCTTAGGTTTTGCAAACCCTACAAGGAATTCGAAATGTGGATTGTTGATCCAGAATTAATCCACCATGTGTTAATATTGACATTAACCATATTAGATTCATAACAAACAAAAGAGGTTAGATTACCTTTGTCTGCAAGCCATTTCTGAAATTTAGCGCAGTCATTCTTCATGTGTCCCTTCCTTTTACAGAAGAAACACCTAGGCACTTTCTTAATATCAGTTCTGGGAGGTATTTTACCTTTCCCTTTCTTATCAGCTTGAAATTTACCCTTTCTATTGTCCTTTTCATGCGTTGCCAGCATTGCACTTTCACCCTGTTCCATCACCAGTCTCCCTTCCTCTTGAACACATATGGTCATGAGTTCATTTATTGACCACTTATCCTTATGTGTATTGTAAGAAATTTTGAAGGGTTCGTATTGGTGCGGAAGAGTGTTCAAGATATAGTGCACCAGGAAGGACTCCGACATCTCAACCTCCAATTTCTTTAATTCAGCCGCACTGTCCCTCGTTTGCATGATGTGCTCGTGCACACCACTCACATTGGTGAGTCTTAAGTTTGAGAACTTCATAATCAGGGTGCTTGCTAAAACTTTATCTGAAGTGACGAATTGTTTATCAATGACTTTTAGCAAGTCTCGAACATTTTCATACTGATCAACTGAACCACGGATACCAGCAGAAATTTTAGTCTTTATGAACATCGCTCTTAAACGATTAGATCGCTCCCATCGTCCATAAAGCCTGATGTCCGCTACAGTGCTGGTTTCCTTAATGGCAGGTGGTTCGTCTTTCCTAATAGCATAATCAATATCCATCCACCCTAAATGGAGAAGAACTCTCTCCTTCCATATGTTATAGTTGTCTCCTTTAAGTTCAGGGATTTCATAATGAAAATCAGAGAAATTTGTAGATGGTATAACTGCATTATAGATTACATCTTATGTAAAAAATTGAGGCCTAAATAAAATTTCATGCTTTACCAATGTAAATCATGCTTTAAAAATTGAATCTAAAGACATCAAAATTGCCTGTGGGCTAAATATTTAATTCAAGCAGATTCAATTGTTCTTTATGATAGAATTCATCAAAATTCTATCTAAAATTAAACTTTATGATAAAACTATCAAATCATTTACTTAATTCATAATACCTGTGGGTAAATTATGAATAATTTGATATTTTATCCTAATTAATCATATAAATATAATAAAAATTCCTGTGGGATAAAATTTATTATATTAAGTCTAATTAATTACAATTAATGTCTAAATATTCTTTATGTGACCCTTGTCAATCATAATATATAATTTTACTCAATTAGAGATGCTGTGGCTATTCTCTAATTAATAAAAATTATATGGATCACTTAGACATTAAATCCTTTATGCATAAAAGTTAACTGAATATGAGAATAATCATAATGCACAATTATAACTAAAACTAACATATTATTCTTATGCACAAAATATTCTCAGAATTTAGCATAAATATTACATAATTAAAACTCTAATATTATGCATAACATTTAAATATAAACTCATCAAAAATTGCATTTATTAATATATAGCAAAAATAATTAATTCATGCAAACTAAATATGAGCATATTTAATAAAATTGCACAATTTAATAATCTAAATTGCATATAATATAAACCAAATAAATAATATATGCATAAAAATTGAGCAATATTAGACATATAAAAAAAAATGCCTAAATAGGAAAATTCTTAAAAATCCTCAAAAAACATTTCTGGACTAGCTAAACTACATGTCGTTTTGCACGGGATATATTGTCTTCAACCTTCAGCCGGGTCATTACGACCCGTTTCAGACCCGTTTTCAAAACCCGAATATTTGAGGATGTTTTTGACGTTAAAACTTTCGTTTTTCATCACCGAAAGTTTAGAAAAACTATTTTCATATTATTTTTAAACTTTTTTCGAAACATTCAAAACTCAAAACTTAATTTTCTCAAAACTTTCGGCCAAAAATAGAGATAAACAGAGAGTTTCTCTAAACATCAAGACAAAGATAAAATGGGCTCTGATACCAACTGTTAGACATAATATGATCCTTAATGCGGAATAAACAGAATCAAAAGTATAATGCCCAAGAAAAAAAAAAGTACCTCCAGCCATTGATGTAGTCACTGTGATGCTGCGATTTCACTGATGTTTGGTGCTTCCAAACTCTCTCTCACTCTCTGTAGATGGTGTAAACTGAAGGGGTCGAGATGAGATGAGTTTGGAGACCAAAGTCATGGGTTTATATAGTCAACCAAACTTCCATCAAGTGTTCGGTGGTTAACTCCAACAATAATTCGATGACACTAATGAGACAGAACGTGGACCACCTTAGGGACTCCAGAAAACATGGGAGCTTCGAGGAAATATGAGACCAGAAAACATGAGAAAGGCTCCAGAAAACATGGAGCTCGTTTCCAGGAAGAAAATCGGTCAACATGCACAGCCAAACTGGTATCTAATATAGGTTGATACGTAATTGGAACGAAATGGTTAACAATAATCAAATACAAAAAAAAAAGAAAAAAGGATTTTAAACAGAATTTATTTCTGTAGAGTGGGTGTAAAACTGAATCATTTGATCATTTGGCTGGACCTGAATTGTTTTTGTAGAGTTGGTGTAAAACTGCCCACTGTGGAGGTCAGGTACAAGAATCTGCGTGTGGAAGCAGAGTGTGAGGTAGTTCAGGGCAAGGCGCTTCCAACTCTATGGAATTCTCTTCAAAGCAAGTTCTCTGTGAGTATTTTTTTTAGTAAGATTAGTTTTTATTCTAGATCTTGTCATCCCAGTTATACTGGTTAATGTGATACCTTTTAAATAACTTTATAGCTATTCTATAGAAAAAAGAGAGAGTTTTTAACACTTGTATGCACGAAAAATGCCCCTCGCTTTATTTATGTTCCAAGCTTTGCTTTAAGGAGGAATATTTATTAAGTTTTTCATTGGTTTTTTATGCATTTGATAACTTTGTGCACTAATTTACTGCTTTGTCCCGCCATTTCCCCTTGCTCTGTTCCATTCTACAACATATCCCATCTCGAGCCATGCTCTCTGTTCCTCACCAAAGTATATTGCTTTGGCTCGATTAATTTTCTTTAGATAATAATAAAATCTTATTCTGCTACCTGAAAAATAAAGATGTCAAAGTTAATATAGCTAAAACCATAGGTTTTGTTGCAATAGTAGAGCAACTTTATTCTTCCGAGGATGCGGTTCATGGAATCGGGGTTTACTCTGTAGGGGTAGGTCCGAAGGGCCCCTGCCTTTGAGAGGTTAACAACATAAAAAAAAAAGAAAAAAAGAAAAGTGGAGCAACTTTATTGTTTTGAACTTTTGTGTACCTCAATTGATATCGAGTGATGCTGAAATGTGTTTTAAACTCATGGAGCAGTTGTAACACTGCAATCTTTTACTCCTTAAATGACAGTCTCTTCAATTTTCAACCTTGAGCTTGTGTAACATATATGACGTGCTTTTTAAAATTTTCAACCTCAATTTGCATAATTTGGGTACCATGTATTTTTTATTTATTTTGGATTTATCGATTATTGAATAGGGGATCAAGTATGTGAGTTGCATGTGCCCGCCAAACTAGAATCAGTTACTAAAATGACAGTCACTTAAAACATGCCGCATATCGGATGTGTTTGGAAGTGGTCAATTTTGGAATGAAGAACATTTCTTTTCACTTTTGAAAGGTAACAGAGAGATTGATTGCTGACCATATCAATGGATTTCATTATTTCATGGACTTTTAATATTGGTAGAAGTAAGAAAAAATGGCATCATTGTGTATATAAATTTGCATCTGCATGCATTCGTATGCGTGACCAATTTATAGCAAGTTAGGAAAACTGGATGAGCACCAATTCTTGGTGTGCAGCTGGTTGGCATTCTTGTAATTTGTCTGACGCAGATGTGGTCACACCTGGAACTGGGACTATTCTGCAGTACCTGGTTTCAATCTGGACAACCAAGGACTGACTGGGACCGTCTTAATCCTGTTGAATTACCTTTATCATTATATATGAGATAAAATAGTTTTTTTCTTTTATCTGCTATAAACATTGCTATTATGAAAATACTATAACTGTATAGGTGAGGTTTGTTACCAGTCATGAGGCCATTTTTTTCTTCATTGCAGTACTTCGCTAAGCTGCCAGGTTCAAAGTCACGTCAAGCCAAGATCAGCATCATTAACGACGTTAGTGGTATCATAAAGCCTGGAAGGTAGAAGTAGAGCTTTAGTTTTAGTTATTCAAGTCAAGTGTACTAATTTAACTCTCATAACCCCTTTTATTGATTTAAATTTTTTGGCAATTTAATGTATAATGGTTATCTTCTGTTGCATTAATGGCCTCCTTGTCTTCCTCTAGTGGCTTTAACCCTATGTCATTTCAGTTTTTCACCTGTCCTTGTAGTGCTTTGAACCTTGACCAAGTCCGTTCTCATTAATGGTCATTCACTTTTGTTTCCCATGAATCACTTATCTTCTGAGCTCTCATCATACAATTTTAATTAATTGCTACCTCTAACTTCTTATGGATGCAGTCATTTTTAGTCTATGATTTTTTGTTCCTGTTACCATTCTCACAATTTTCATTCTGGAGCTGTCCTTTGATCAGATGATGTTCGTGAATCTGCATAGTAATGAATAACTTTTGTGGAAGTTTAAAGAGCAGTATAAAAAACTATAGTGTTGGAGAAGAAAAAATATTGAAACTTTTCTGATAAATGAACTTGCAATGGATTTCTTTTACTGGACGAGTGCCTATGCCGTTCCTGGTTCTGTATGTTTTGGACATGGATGAATAGACATAAAATAAAGTTCCTCAATTGAAGCTTGTATCTGTTTTACTTATTTTTAGATTAGTGTTTTAGGGACTCTTTGAGGACTGTTGCGTTATGTTTTTAAGATATGGGATTTTCATTCTTTGTTTAAAGGAGGTGCTAATCCAAATCAGAATTTTCACTTGGGAACGTTATTGTGCTGTGATTTGTCACCACCTAATGGTATTCTATTTTTACAAAATCTTCACTGTCTCTCTAAATACAAATTTACAATGCTGTGGAATTGGAATGTTTTCCCTTCAATTTGCAAAGTGTTCTTGGATCTGCAAGTTATAATCCATTTGATATATGATAATAACCTCTTCACAAAACTTTCATGCAGATTATTCAACTCATGTAGGTGATATTAGTCTGGAAATGTATTCACATAGCCTTACCTTAGTGCAGGTTAACTCTGCTGCTTGGCCCACCAGGTTGTGGGAAGACCTCCCTTTTAAAGGCTCTGTCAGGGAATCTAGACCAATCTCTCAAGGTTCCCTACTTCCATATAACTTGAATGCATCTATTAATAGCCTGAGGAGGACCATATTTGATCATTAATGTGGATCTAGTTTGAAGCTATAACCAGTGATGTAAATCAGCAGAACGATGATAAAAAAAAAATTATAAAAGCACAAAGCAAGGCATTTGTTGATCCTGAAAATTTGAATTATAAAGTTAAACTGTAGGGTATCTCCTAGTTTTATATACTGCATTCAGCTTTGTTATATCTAGCAAGCTGAATAAAAAAATTTTAGTTTGTTAAGATTTTGGTTGGGAGCTACTTTTGTTTCTAGTCCTATTGAGTGTGCTATTATCTTTTTGTTTTTGTTTAATAGATTGCTGGGGAAATTTCTTATAACGGACACAAACTAGAAGACTTTGTCCCCCAAAAGACCTCAACTTATATCAGCCAAAATGATGTCCACATTCCTTGCATGACCGTGAGGGAAATACTGGACTTTTCAGCTCGTTGTCAAGGTGTTGGAAGCCGGGCCGGTAAGTTTTCCTTGGAGTTCACATTGAAGATAATTTGGCGCCCATAAACCCACAACAGTGATGATGATAACATCAACATTTTTTTTTGGCCTAATTAAGAGGTTATGGCTGAAGTCAGTAAAAGGGAGAAAGAAACGGGAATTGTTCCAGATCCGGACATAGATACATACATGAAGGTACCAGTTTCATCTCCAGTCTTCTTTCCCTTCATGTCTGTGAAGAAATCTGTAATGCTAGAGCATGATTGAAATCCTCTCCATACGTTTGACAAAGAGAATCCAACTGGTTAGGCTACAGGAATTAGTTACTGTGGTTGAAATACTTCCTCTTGATTTTTACTAAAAACTTCAGATAATGTGAGAAATTATTAACGAAATCTTCGAAGTTGACACCTTTGACTCTTGGAAAAACTTTCTGCTGCACATGGAAATTATCATAGCCATTAAGATTAGCAATACATAAGTTTTGATCATACTACGATTATTATTACTTATGGAATCAAATAAGATCATCAAAACTCAATTAAATTCATTGTTTTCATGATCATATGAGTATTGCTGTATTAGCAACTCTTCAGTTGTGATTCTCATTATGGGTTTTAATCAAAGTAGGAATGAGAATTGACAGGCATCTCTATGTATTTTCTGATTTATTACACTGCACTCATTGTATTTGAATGAGTTCCTTGATGATAGTAAATCGCACTTGCAGCCATGGGCTATAAGCCTATATGTGTGCATTATCTTGGGATTCTATGTAAAGCAGTGTCCAGTACTGGTTATCATTTTACTACAGTTAGTGGATTTACTAATTGAAAACAGATGGTTCTAGATACAAATCTCTAATACTCTCAGATACATTATGTCTATAAATCATTTTCCATTACAACCATATTGATTGTATTATCTTTCTGGCAGGCGATTTCTGTGGAAGGATTAAAAGGAAGCCTTCAAACAGACTACATACTAAAGGTAATTCTCTTTCAACAAAGCTGACAGCAAACCTATTCCCTGTAATTTGTAATGCACGATCACCAGTTTATGCCTATTTCTCCTTGACTTCTCAGATCCTCGGACTTGATATTTGCGCTGACACTCTAGTTGGAGATGCCATAAGAAGAGGTATCTCTGGTGGTCAGAAAAAGAGATTGACTACCGGTAATCTGAACAAAAAGATTGAACAGTGGCCACTTTTCTTGTATTATGAGATAACTAAATCCCAATGCCAGGTTAGATTTTGACTATATTGAGTTGAACTTAAATTTTTCAGGAGAGATGATTGTTGGTCCTACAAAAGCTCTGTTTATGGATGAAATAACTGATGGCTTAGATAGTTCAACTGCCTTTCAAGTTGTCACTTGTCTTCAACAGCTGGTGCACAGCACAGATGCTACTTCACTGGTTTCGCTTCTTCAGCCATCACCAGAAATCTTTGATCTTTTTGATGACCTCATTTTAATGGCAGAAGGAAAGATTGTGTATCATGGTCCGTGTGATCGTGTTCTAGAGTATTTTGAGGATTGTGGTTTTAGGTCTCCTGAGAGGAAAGGGGTTGCTGATTTTATACAAGAGGTAAGTGCATAACAGCTCATAGTTGTTTTCTTTGTAAGATTTAATCTGTTCAAAAGCACTAATGCGCCCTATATTAATGTAGGTAATCTCTAGGAAAGATCAAGCACAGTATTGGTCTCAGACGGATGTTCCTTATTGTTATATTCCAAATGATATCTTATCTAAAAAGTTCAATGAGTCTCCTTATGGAAAGAAGCTGGATGAGGATCTCTCAGAGCCATATGATAAGTCCCAAAGCAATCAGAATGCTCTTTCCTTCAGTCCATACTCTCTTTCCAAATGGGAACTTTTTAGAGCCTGCGTGTCAAGGGAACTTCTTCTAATGAAAAGAAATTCTTTTATCTATATATTCAAAACAATTCAGGTTAAGATTCTTACTTTTGCATATGTTCCTTGGACCTTTTGGGTAGGGGGCTTTGAAACCCATGCTCTTTCTTCCTATTGCATCTATATTCTTTGTTTAGTTTGTTCACGGTGTGAAATCCGAAACATGTTTACGTTTTTTCTATCTGCAGCTTGTCATCATTGCATGTATCACAATGACTGTATTCTTGCGGACTAAAATGGATGTTGACGTTCTTCATGCAAATTCCTATATGGGTGCCCCCTATTTTATGCTCTTCTCATCATTTTTGTTGATGGGGTCCCAGAGTTGTCTATGACGAATCAAAGGCTTGAAATATTCTACAAACAGAAGGCATTGTATTTTTACCCAGCTTGGGCTTATGCGGTTCCTGCATGTATAGTAAAAATTCCACTTTCCTTTGTGGAATCACTGGTTTGGACGACTTTTACTTATTATGTTATTGGATATAGTCCTGAGGCCCAGAGGTGAGTTTGACATGATAATCTGTATATTTATTTGTTAATCTCCCAACTTTTGGTTAACCATATGTATATTTATATCCAGAACTTCTCATATGCTAGAGCCTCAACACATCATTTTGCGCTATTTTATTTTAGAACCTCTTGTACCATTCACGGTTCACTTTCTACGTCAGGAATATTAAGTGTAGCAGCAATGTCAAATTCTGTTAGTTGTGATTCTTTGACCATGTGCTGTGGTTTTAGATTCTTCCGCCAGTTCATTTTACTTTTTGCGGTGCACTTATCTTCAGTGTCCATGTTCCGCTTCCTGGCCTCAGTCTTCCAAACTATTAATGCTGCCTTTGCAGCTGCTAGTTATGCAGCATTACTACTATTGTCACTCTGTGGCTTTATTATCACTCCTTGTAAGTTTTCAATAAGTCTTTTTTGCCAATCTCAATCTAGCCAATGAGGATGCTCTAAGATAATCAATTGAAAGGAAGGACGGACTGAGCTGTTCTGTTGGTTGCAGCTGCTATGCCTGTCTGGTTGAGGTGGAGTTTTTGGGTTTCTCCCCTGACATATGGACAGATTGGCCTTTCTTTAAATGAGTTTCTTGCCCCAAGATGGCAAAAGGTGAGTCTCTCATGCTGTTAATTAGTTCCTGGAATTAATGCAAATTCAGTGTCACTCGTGGAGAAGATGAACAAATTCTATCTTGTGGTGACACAACTACTCACAAGTCACTAGCAAGGGACAGAACTACTGATATATGAACCCTCAAAAGGGATCGACTTGGAAAATCATTCAGATAAAATTCCAATAAGTGCCTCGCTAATTCTGTCTAGATTTATGCCTCTTATTTTAGTTTGAATCTCATCCTTTTGTTGCGGCAATTTAAACTTTGTTTATGTTGCAACATATCAAATTGACTGACCAAATATTTTCTTAAACAATTGAATTCAAATCCTTCCTCCCCAACTCCATCCCAATTTTGCCTTTCTTTGTAGTTTAGAGTTTTAGCCAGTAAGTTATAAATTATAATGTTGTATTGGTGCCCCATTTCCATTGCATAAACTACTGCTATCAACTCTACATCATTTTTTGGTGTTCCATATTATTTCTAATGCACTGGAGCTTCAGTAGACTTTCCTCTAAGTTCACTCTTAATAGTCACCTCATACCAAATGTTGCTCATTGATCGCTGATTTCTGGCTATAAATCTTAGCAGAATTTATAATTGTCAGCTTGCTTCATACACCAAGCACTAAAGTAGTGAATATTCTGTTTACATTTGTAGGTTTTGCAATTTCAAGTTTAAGTAGCTGTTACACAAGTAATTCTGGATTCATGACATATACTCCTATATATAAGCTTGATAATGCTTGATGTTTCAGTATTAACAATGGGATTAATATCCAGAGTGAATAGATGTTCTTACCATCTAAGTTTCCTTTCCTCTATTATCTGTAGATGTTATCCACAGGCACCACGATAGGAAGAGAAACACTTGAAAGCCGTGGACTAAACTTTGACGGAGATCTTTATTGGATATCACTTGGGGCACTATTTGGGTTTGCAATTGTTTTCAACTTTGGATATATCTTGGCATTAACTTTCTTGAAGCGTAAGTTCTCTCTCTTTCTTCTGATTGAATTGCAAGTTCTTTCTTGTTATTATATCTTAACTTAAATGGCAATGCAACGATAGATCCTTAGATACTGATTCATCCTCATTTGATAACATTGCAGCTCCTGGATCATCCCAAGTTATTATTTCGCTTGAAAAGCTCTCCAAAGTACCGGGAAGTGAAGATTCATGTGCCAGTGCCCTTGTAGAGGAAAAGTATAGAAATTCTCCTCTACAGGCTAATATAGGACCTAAGAAAGGTTAGATAATTTTTCTCTCTCTTATGATTGTTCTTCAGCTCATTACATATATATATATATATATATATATATATATATATATATATATATAATTTTCCAGCTATTAATGACCATCTTGCCCTTACAGGTAGGACGGTCTTGCCTTTTACACCCTTAACAGTAGCATTTCAAGATGTCCAATACTATGTGAACACCCCATTGGTAATTACATTTAACTTGATATAAGGTTCTTGTGGTTACTGGACAAATAACCATTCAAACAATATTAAATTCATTCTTGTAGTTTTCTTTTCTATTACCTTTGGCTGCCAGGAAATGAGAGAGCGGGGATACACTAGCAAAAAGCTTCAACTTCTTTCTGATATTACGGGTGCATTAAGGCCTGGTATTCTAACGGCATTGATGGGTGTCAGTGGAGCAGGAAAAACAACTCTTCTAGATGTTCTAGCTGGAAGAAAGACCAGTGGTTATATCCAAGGGGAAATAAAGATTGGAGGGTATCCCAAGGTTCAAGAAACGTTTGCTAGGATTTCTGGTTACTGTGAGCAAACGGATATACATTCTCCTCAGCTAACTGTAGAAGAATCAGTCATCTTTTCTGCTTGGCTACGTTTATCTGCTGAAGTAGACCCAAAAACTAAAGCTGTAAGATTACAATTTACTGACATTAAGTCAAAAGAATTAGTTTTATACTTGTAGAGATAATATAATAGTTTGTGGAAGCTGCTGTGTCAAGTCTTGCAGGAATTTGTGGATGAAGTCCTGGAGACCATTGAGCTTGATGAAATAAAGGATGCCTTAGTAGGTGTAACTGGGGCTACCGGTTTATCAACCGAGCAGCGCAAGCGGCTGACAATAGCTGTGGAGCTTGTTGCTAATCCCTCTATCATCTTCATGGATGAGCTAACAACCAGTTTGGATGCCAGAGCTGCTGCAATTGTCATGCGAGCAGTGAAAAATGTTGCTGATACAGGAAGAACAATTGTTTGTACCATCCACCAACCTAGTATTCACATATTTGAAACATTTGATGAGGTATAAGCAATCTTTTATTTAGAGTAGAAATGCCAAAGGAGTATACTTTTTATACCAATTTTCTGTTCTATTGCTCCCAGAAGTTCTGTTAATCTCAGTTGTACATGCATGACTGCTGAATGATAAATCAAAAGCATAGAGGCTTGACTTTTGTCTACAATGGAGCAAACAATGTGCTCTGATGTGTTGCAACCAGATCATATCATTCCATCCTACCACCCCGACCCCATAAATTTTTTTTTGAAAAACAGAATATGAGAACTGGTGTTGGGCAGGAAACAAGTCTCTTGTTATCAAATCATGAAGAGATATTTATCTCATGCCTCTTTTACATTTACAGTTAATCCTTCTAAAAACTGGTGGCCGCATTATATACTCTGGACCATTGGGGCAGCATTCAAGTAGGGTTATAGAATATTTTGAGGTCAGTTTTCTGTAACACCACATATCAGTTGGATCATTTCTAGTTGCTATGAGAAGTTACTTTTATGAAGAAAGTTTTTTCTCACAGGGCATTCCAGGAATTCCAAAGATTAGAGAGAATTATAATCCATCGACATGGATGTTAGAGGTCAGCTCTGCATCTGCAGAAGGTGAACTTGGTGTAGATTTTGCCCAGAAATACAGGGAATCTACATTATATGAGTGAGTTCCTTTGTTCAATTACAGCTGTAATTGTTTGTGATGGTATATAAAGTCTAATAATGCTTTGCTATTTCAACAAAGTAGCTTCAATGCAGTAGAGTTTCTAACATAGCTTATTGTGGGGGTTGGATAATCGATCAAGAGATGCAAACCATTTATTTGGCATCTTTTCTGAATAGAATGGAGGACGGACCAACTAACATGTTTGCCCGTCCATTGTTTAGGTCAGTTTTAATGTTTATGTGACCTATAATGGAATCTTTCACAAAGGGACCACTTAAAGGTTTGAAGATTCATTAGATGTAAGGGTGATTCTGTAATGTCACTAATTAAAAAAGAATGCACTCTATATCTGAACCAAGTATAGGGCAAAAAAGAAAGAAAGAAAGAAAGAAAGAAAACATTGCTCTCTGTTTTATGTATTGATCAGTGTTTAGAAAACATTAAAAAAAAAAAAAGAAAAAAGAAAAAAGAAGAAGCTGTATTTGCATTATGAGGATTTGCTCATTTCCAAAACCTAGGGCCATCCAAATTTGCAATCAGTCATAGGAGTTTATATATGTCATATGAAAACCCAATTGCTGGTCAAAGTAGAAACTCTGATTTTTTATGGTTTATTTATACCAACCAAGGTTTTCGTGAAGTCCAAGTAGAAACTCTGGTTTACTTATTTGAAGCTAATCAATTAAACAGTGTTTACTTGCTTTACTATCTCCAGCTTTGGCTGAGGGGATTGTCACGACTCATGGAAATGCTAACCACATGTGGTGTACCTAAATATAATCTAGTAATGTTATAGTTGAAGCTCCTAGTAGACAGCCAATGTGGGACTTAGTACCCATGTAAGGCCTTTTCTATCTGCCACCTCATGACGGAGTTACTGCATATTCGCTACAATCTGGGATATCATGGATGCAGCATCTCAAAGTTGTTCATTAATTTTCAATTTATAACGGATCTTAAAAAGGGTTCTTCTATACATATACATGCATGTGTGTGCATATGTGCACACTTGTATGCTGGTTATGAGGTATTGAGGTTGTGGTCATCTCTCTCGAGGCCATCCTCAACGTGGAATCAAATTATGGTCCTTAAAACCAATGATCTTCTTATGACCTCTATTCCCATCTTTTCAGGAACAATAAAAAAATTGTAAGGCACTTAAGTAGTCCACCTCCTGGTTCAACAGAGCTTCACTTTGCTACCCGCTTCTCACAAAATGGTTGGGGACAAGTCAAATCTTGCCTATGGAAACAGCATTTGGCTTATTGGAGGAATCCTGCATACAACTTGATGCGTATCATGTATACACTTGTATGTGCTTTACTTTATGGGGGACTATATTGGAATCAAGGGAAAAAATTGTAAGTTTTAATATTTTTCAGTTTTCCTCTTTCTTTCTTTCGTTTTTTTTTTTTTTTTTCTTTTGGAAGAATGCTTCACTTCACTTGACAAAATTAGTATGCAATGTAAGTTAAGGCTGCAACTTGATAGAATCTCAGGAAGTATCTGTTTTATCTTACATCTTTACATCCCTGCTCTGCTTAAGACAAATCACTATATCCATCAGATACATCCCTCTTTCTGTAAGGTGCATATTTTGGAATATTTCAAAGAACTAACCATGGCATTTTTTTTTTCTGCTAGAAATAACCAGCAGAACTTATTCAATATATTTGGTTCAATGTATGCTTCTGTGGTCTACGTGGGCATACATAACTCCACAGCAGTCCTGCCATATGTAGCAGCAGAGCGAACTGTTATGTACCGGGAAAGATTTGCAGGGATGTACTCTTCATGGGCTTATTCAATTGCACAGGTATAATATTCTACCTGTTTGCTCTACAAGAATTTGATCTTCACAAAAATATAATAATAAAAAGGAACCTAAGTTCTTGATTGGATGCCTTTTCTTTCACCAGTATTTTTGGCTCATATAGCTGTGGATATTGACTTTGTAGGTGCTAGTGGAAGTTCCTTACCTTTTCACTGAAACTGCGATATTTGTCATAGTCACATATCCAATGATTGGATATTATGGGTCAGCTTGTAAGGTTTTCTGGTACTTCTACGTAATATTCTTTTCACTGCTGTACTTCAATTATCTGGGGATGCTACTCGTCTCATTGACACCAAACTTCACCGTAGCTGCAATTTTGAACCCGGCCTTCAACACATTATTCAACCTGTTTTCCGGTTTTCCAATGCCTAAACCGGTAAGCTGCTAAAAGGCCTCAAAACTTGTCTATAGTGTGGATGATAAGTATGTGCCGGTTTGAAAGTTTTGAACAATATAGTTAAAACTGACCGGGCTGTTTTATTTTTTCAGAAAATTTCAAAGTGGTGGATCTGGTTGTATTATCTGACTCCTACATCTTGGTCGCTGAATGGCTTGCTTACTTCACAATATGGAGATATAGATAAGGACATCATGGTATTTGGAGAAAATAAAACAGTGCCTGATTTCTTAACAGATTACTTTGGGTTTCACCATGATCACTTGGCTCTTGTGGCAGTTGTTCTCATTGCCTTCCCCCTTTTTTTTGCTTTCCTGTTTGCATACTTTATAGGACGGCTGAACTTCCAGCATAGGTAAACCCTCTCTTTCTTTCCATGAAGCTTGGAGATGTTATGTTGTGCCTATAGATACTACCTTTCCAACAATGTTTGCATATGAGAGGCATCTTCTAGAGAGAAAACAAGAAGCATTGCCCATGAACTGCCATGCCATGATGCTATGTCTTGTTAGTAGATACTGCCTCTCCAACAATGTTTCATTTCTTTCTCTCTTTTTATCTCCCTTTTTCTTTTGCTCATGAATTCATTGATTCTGAGTAGCAATTCTTTGGTAGTGATAAGGTGCTGGGATATTGGCCTCCCATTGTTTCATTTCTTGTGTGATAGGCTGGAACTCATGCGTTTTAGGTACAGTAAAACTTGCTTATTCTCCAAGAAAAACCCTTTCATTTGTTCTACTGAAATGATCATATTCCTGCTGCTTTATGTGTTCAACTTCTTGGTAAAGAAACAATAACTCCTTTTCTGGTGTTGGAAGGAAGGGGGTTAGGCAATCACACCGCATGGTTAATTGGTGCTATTTATGTCCAAGTCAGTCATACAACCATCCTTTGTTGTTTTAAATTAGAATTTTTTTTTTCACAAGTGTTTTGGTGTATTAGGACTCGGTCTCAAATGTAAATGAGCTTATGTAGAGGATTGGATTTAGTTAATGGTTGGTAATAAGGTTATTTATGCACCTTGGTTTGGTCTCCTATTTGTCACCTCAAAATGATTGGTTGTAGTTATAGTATTCTTCCGCCATAAATGAAGATTTATAATAAATCACAAGGACTCATCCCTTTTTTTTTTTAATAAAAAATGACTCAATCCTCTAACATTTCTCGTTGTAGAGGGAACAAAAGTTGGAACATTGTAAGGTCATGGTAATAATAGTGCAATTCATGTATGACCTCAAATTTTCTCCACCTTTTTTTTTTTACAAATTTTTTAATTTTTTAATTTTTTTTTTATCAATCTCAAATACTCTCTTTTATGAAGAAGATAAATACCCTGAAATTATAAGGTCATGTTATGCACAATTTCAAATTTAATACAAAATACTCATTTATTTACTTATTTTCTTTTTAATCGAATTAAGTAGCGAATCGTCAAATCCTGTACTTTAATTATCTGATTTAATTGATTTTACAAATAAACTGAATGATATACTAAAATCAATTTGATTTCTAACTGAACCGAGTTGAATTGGCCGATTCAAACTGATTTCGATCTCTTTTCGAGCTATGCATATAACAAGACCTAATTTAGCCTTTAGAGATCGCTAGATTAGTTTTAACGATCCTTGTCAATTGAAGGTCGCTCCCAAGCCTCATCCCTTATTTCCCTTGAGCCCTTCACATACTTTTATACCCAATCGGACTATGCCAAAGCAATTGCCTAATTCACATGCCTCCAACACCAGACGAGGAGTTGCTGTTTCTTTACTAAGGGAGCACATGAGCGAGTAGGAATCCAACATCAGTTCATGGCCAATGATTGTTATTTTTCTACATATGTAATATATAAGTGGTGTAAAGATATAATATGTTGAGAATAATTATACAAAATATAGATATCTATTTTACAATCCTTTTTACAACCAGCCGATGTGTAGTGCCATTACACCCTTTTTTGAGTTTTTCATCTGACTTGAATATCAATTTTTCTCCATAAAAATAAGGCTGTAAAAAGAGTTGTGTGTGTATCACTACTCATAAGCAGAACTCAAGCAATTTACAAGAGATCTTACTAAACAAAACTAATTTTAATAAAATCATGGGTTGTTAAACATTTGTAGCTCATTACTTGCTTGCTAACTAAACGCTTGCAGGCTACTTAAAAACATCTCCATGCTCTATGGAAAGAGAGGTTTACCTACGCTGGAAGTTCAGCCGTCCTACAAAATATGAAAACAAAGAAGCAAAAACAAGGGGGAAGGCAACGAGAACAACCGCCACAAGAGGCAAGCGATCATGGTGAAACCCATAGTAATCTTGTAAGAAGGCAGCCACTGTTTTGGTTTCACCAAATACCATGATTTCCTTATTTATATCTCCATATTGTGAAGTAAGCAAACCTTTCAGCGACCAAGATGTAGGAGTCAGATAATACAACCAGATCCACCACTTTGGATTTTCTGCAAAAGATTAATATAATCCAGTCAGTTTAAGTATATTGGTCACATCACAACTTCCATTTGAGGCCTTTAGCAGCTTACCGGTTCAGGCATCAGAAAACCAGAAAACAGGATGAAAATTGTGTAAAATGATGAGCACAAAATTGCAGCTACGGGGAAGTTTGGTGTCAAAGACACGAGTAGCATCCCCAGATAATTGAAGTACATCAATGAACAAAATATTGCATAGAAGTACCAGAAAACCTTATAAGCTGACCCATAATATCCAATCATCGGATATGTGATGATCACAAATATCATAGTTTGGATCAACAGATAAGGGACTTCCACAAGCACCTACAAAACCAAGATCCACAACCATATAAGCCGAATATGCGTGCCCCATAGAGAGCCCTAATCAAAACCTTAAGGTCCTATTTTGTTCTCTCTTTTTTATAGATCAAATAATTTTTTTTTTGATGAGTAAGAAGTAATTTTATTAGAAACGAATGTATAGGCGAAGCCTGGTAGAGAATTATACCTGTGCAAGTGAAAAAGCCCATGAAGAGTACATCCCTGCAAATCTCAGATGGTAGAACTTTCGTGCAGTTATTTACGCCCAAGTAGATCACAGCAGCATCCATTGAACCAAATATGTTAAATAAGTTCTGTTGGTTATTCCTAGCAAACCAAAATATAAAAGCAGAGGTTAGTTCTTTGCATTGCCTTGAATTAAGCATAGGAGGGATCTACAGCTTTGAGAATTATGATTATTGAACATATACTTTTGTACTCTTAACTAACAATGCATACTAAAGTTAGCTAATTTATTCAAGCCTTGTAATTTCTCTGGTAATAAATAGTCATTCAGCCAAAGGAGAGAGGAAAAAAAATGAAAGTTAAGAAGCATTAAAACTCACAAATTTTTTCCTTGGTTCCAATATAGTGCTCCAAAAATTAAAGCAGATAAAAATGAGTAGATTATACGGAACAGGTTGTATCTGGGGTTCCTCCAATAAGCTAAATGCTGTTTCCATAGGCAAGCTTGGACTTGTGCCAAACCATTTTGTGAAAAGCAGGCGTCAAAATGCAGATCTGTTGAACCGGGGGGTGGACTGCTCAACTGCCTTACAAGTTCTTTCTGGTTCCTGAAAACACAGTTCATATGAAGATCATCAATTCAAGGGACCATAATTTTATTCCACACTATGGAGGCCTCAAAACAGATTAGAAAAACCTTAATACCTCATGACCAGCACGCAAGCATGATCACACATGCACGCACGCGCACATAGAGAGAGAGAGAGAGAGAGAGAGAGAGAGAGAGTCTTAGATGGGTGCTAATGTGATTTTTTACCGAGTTACTCAAAATCTATTGAGATGTGGTAGTCTATTAATCGGTCCTGACAGGGCCCTTGGCAAAATCTGGAGCTAGTAATCCAAGTAAAGAGAGCATGAGGGTCTTAGATGGGTGCTAGTGTGATTTTTTACCGAGTTACTGCAAGTCTATTAATCAGTCCTGATAGGGCTCTTGGCAAAATCTGGAGCTAGTAATCCAAGTAAAGACTTAATTGGCATTACAAGCATTGATTGGATATAAATATGTAAACTGGGGTTCTACTTGGACTTCAGAGAGTTTTGCTGGAATAGTTTAACCAAAGTAAAGCAGAGTTTCTGCACTGAGCAGCAAATTGTCATGATGGAGATAAAGCATTTCTCATAAGAAAACTCCTATAATCAATTGCAAATTTGGATGTCTCTTAGGTTTTGGAAAAAAATAAATTTTCAAGATGCAAATACAGCACTTCTCTTATACTTCCTGATCTATATTAAAAGCAAAATTTTGTCTTTTATGCTCTGTACTTGTAGGTCTCATATATAGTGTGTTTTTTCTAATGACCCTGTAGAATCACTCTCAAGGTCTAATGAATTTCCCACCTTTTAAGTTTTAAGTGCTCCTTGTTTAAGAGTTCCTTCCAAGGTCACCTAAATGTTAAAACTGACCTAAACAAAGGAAAGGAAAACATGATACTAGTCCCTTCCCCGATTCTCTCCAGAGAAGTTCCTGAGCAAATGGTTTGTCTCTCTTGATTATACCAGTTAACTCCCATAATAAGCCAGTGTAGAGACTTCACTGCATTGAAATCACTTTTTCGAAGTAGCAACACATTTATTTGACATTTTAACATTACTTCCAATTACAGTTGTAATTGTGCAGAGCAACTCACTCATATAAAGTAGATTCTTTGTATTTTTGGGCAAAGTCGACACCAAGACCTCTAACACCCATGTTGATGGATTATAATTATCCTTAATCTTTGGAACTCCAGGAATACCCTGTCAGAATGAAATTAATCGTCAAGGACGAATTCCTAAAGCAAATGGTATTGCTAGATGAAAAGACAGCAGAAAGATGCTATGGATACGTGCATTGTGACAGAAACTGACCTCAAAATAATCAATAACACTACTTGAATGCTGTCCTACTGGTCCAGAGTATACCATTTGTCCACCAGTTTTTAGAAGGATTAGCTGCAACAGCAAAAGTGGTACGAAATAAATAACCATCCCAGATTTGATAACAAGGAACCAAACTCTTTCTCACTCTCTGTAGATGGTGTAAACTGAAGGGGTCGAGATGATATGAGTTTGGGGACCAAAACCTTCGATTTTTATAGCCACCAAAAAGCTTCCATCAAGCTTTTGTGGTTATTCTTTAATGATCACTTCAGACACTAATGGGTCACTTTCGGCTGTGCTAAGATGGATAGTGGAGGGTGTGGACCACACCATTTATACAACTCCGCTCAAAGGGAAGTTGGTGGAGATTCGTTCAACATTCTCCCACTTGGTCCACACTTTTAATCTTAAATCTCATCTTAATCCGAAAATCTGTATTAAGTAATAAATAGATGAATCATGGCGATAGGTCCTCTAATAACAAGTATTACCTTCCATGTATTACTATGTATTTATTTCTCATTCTTTGTGTGTCAATGATCTCTTAATGAATAAACCACATGTTTATTCTTGGTCCTTATTTCTTATACTTCATGTGTTAATGATTTCTTAATGAATAAACCCTATGTTTATTCTTGGTCCAACACAGATGAATTTCTCAGAATTAAATGAAGTGCACATAAATATGAGAAAAACATCACAATAATAAAGAATTTCATAACATTATCCATACAATGAAAAATTACATAATGGAACCAAATCCCATATTCACCACATGATCCTTGAATTTCAACGGTGGCATACCTTTAGTCAAAAGATCAGCAATAATTAATTCAATGCTTACGTGCTCAATGACCACTTTCTTTTCTTTAACACGTTCCTTTATGGCTAAATACTTAATGTCGATGTATTTACTTCGACTTCCATTTTTATTGTTTTTAGCCATAAAAACAGCAGTTGAATTATTGCAATATATTCTTAATGGCCTAGAAATAGAATCCATAATTCTAAGCCCATAAATGAAATTCTTAAGCCATACACCATGTGAAGTGACCTCAAAACAGGAGATGAACTCGGTTTCCAAAGTGGAAATGGTAGTCAAAGTTTGCTTGGCACTCTTCCATGATACAGCTCCACCGGCCATCATAAAAACGTATCCTGATGTTGATTTGTGTAAATCAACACAGCCAGCAAAGTCAGAATCTGAGTAGCCAATCACTTCCAGATTATCCATCCGTCTATATATAAGCATGTAGTCTTTGGTTCCTTGAAGGTACCTCATAACTTTTTTGCATCTCTCCAGTGGTCTAATCCTGAATTACTCTGATATCATCCCAACATTCTCACAACAAATGCAATATCAGGTCTTGTGCAAACCTGTGCATACGTAAGGCTTCCGACAACAGAAGCATATGGAATTTTTTTCATTTATTCTCTTTCAAAGTCGTTCTTCGGGCATTGATTCAAATTGAACCTATCACCCTTCACAATGGGAGCTACACTTGGTGAACAATCCTTCATCCGAAATCTCTCTAAAACTTTATTAATATAGGTTTCCTGAGATAGACCCAAGATGCCTCGAAATCTGTCTCTATGGATCTTAATGCCAATGACATAAGATGTCTCACCCATATCCTTCATGTCGAAATTTTTAAAGAGGAATTGTTTCACCTCATGCAGTAAACCCTAATCATTGGTTGCTAGCAAAATATCATCCACATATAAAACAAGAAAGCAAATTTTACTCCCACTGACCTTCTGGTATATACATTGATCCATAATGTTTTCTACAAAACCAAATGAAAAAATTACATTATGGAATTTCAAATACCATTGGCGTGATGCTTGTTTCAAACCGTATATGTATTTCTTAAGTTTACAGACCAATTGCTCACCATCACTAGAGGGGAATCCTTCAGGTGGTTTCATGTAAACCTCCTACTCTAGATCTCCATTGAGAAACGCCGTTTTCGCATCCTTTTGTTGCAACTCTAAGGCAAAATGGGCTACTAATGGCAAAATAATGCGCAAGAAATCTTTCTTAGCTATAGGAGAAAAAGTCTCCGTGTAATTGATTCCTTCTTTCTGAGTAAATCCCTTAGTAACGAATCTTGCCTTGTATCTCTCAATGTTGCCCAATGAGTCTTTCTTTGTCTTAAAAACCCATTTACGTCCAATGGCTTTTACACCATTAGGCAACTCAACACAATCAAATTTATAAAATAAACTAAATGATGTTTCTGAAAAATTAAGGGAATATCCAAAGGGTACAAGCCTTGAAACTGAAATCAAGTTTCTAGAAAAACTTGGAACATAAAATATCTTTTCTAATTTTAAAACAAGGCCACTACTTAAAAGTCAAATTACATGTTCCTATAGCTTCCACATGTGAGCCCATCTTATTTTCTAATAAGATGCTTTGCTCACTTTCCACTGGCTTCCTTAGATTTTTGCAAATCTTGCAAGAAATTCGAAATGTGGATTGTTGATCCAGAATCAATTCATCATGTATTAATATTGACATTAACCATATTAGATTCATAACAAACAAAAGAGGTTGGATTATCTTTGTCTGCAAGCCATTTCTGAAATTTAGAGCATTCATTCTTCATGTGTCCCTTCTTTTTACAGAAGAAACACCTAGGCACTTTCTTAATATCAGCTCGGGGAGGTATTTTACCTTTTCCTTTTTGATCGGCTTGAGATTTACCATTTCTATTGTCCTTTCCATGCGTCGCTAACATTGCACTTTCACCCTGTTCCATCACCAATCTCCCTTCCTCTTGAACACACATGGTCATGAGTTCATTAATTGACCATTTATCTTTATGTATATTGAATGAGATTTTGAAAGATCTGTATTGGTGCGGAAGGGTGTTCAAGATATAGTGCACCAGGAAGAACTCCGATATTTCAACCTCCAGTTTCTTTAATTCAGCCGCATTGTCCCTCATTTGCATGATGTGCTCGCGCACACCACTCACACTAGTGAGCCTTAAGTTTGATAACTTTATAATCAGGGTACTTGCTAAAACCTTATCTGAAGTGACAAATTGTTCATCAATGGCCTTCAACAAGTCTCGAACTTTTTCATGTTGATCAACTGAATCACGGATACCAGCAGAAATTTCAGTCTTTATGAACATCACGTTCAAGTGATTAGATCGTTCCCATCGCTCATAAAGCTTAATATCCACTACAGTGCTGGTTTCCTTAATTGCAGGTGGTTCATCTTTCCTAATAGCATAATCATTGTCCATCCACCCTAAATAGAGAAGAATTCTCTCCTTCCATATCTTATAGTTGTCCCCTTTAAGTTCAGGAATTTCACAACGAAAATCAGAGAAATTTGTAAATTATATAGTTGCATTATAGATTACATCGTATGTCAAAAATTGAGGCCTAAATAAAATTCCATGCTTTACTAATGTAAATCATACTTAAAAATGAATCTAATGACATAAAAATTGCCTGTGGGCTAAATTTTTAATTCAAGCAAATTCAATTATTCTTTATGATAGAATTCATCAAATTCTATCTAAAATTAAACTTTATGATAAAACTATCAAATTATTTACTTAATTCATAATACCTGTGAGTAAATTATGAATAATTTGATATTTTATCCTAATATAAATATAATAAAAATTCTTGTGGAATAAAATTTATTATATTAAGTATAATTAATTACAATTAATATCTAAATATTCTTTATGTGATCCTTACCAATCATAATATATAATTTTATTTAATTAGAGATGCTGTGACTATTCTCTAATCAATAAAAAATTATATGGATCACTAGACATTAAATCCTTTATGCGTTAACTTAATATGAGAATAATTATAAATTGCATAATTATAATTAAAAT
The DNA here is from genome assembly GCA_029856935.1 of Cyclocarya paliurus. Lineage (NCBI taxonomy): Eukaryota > Viridiplantae > Streptophyta > Magnoliopsida > Fagales > Juglandaceae > Cyclocarya > Cyclocarya paliurus. The sequence continues at coordinate 33,090,980 of CM056949.1, forward strand.
CAACATGTTATTATTATGCACAAAATATTCTCAGAATTTAGCATAAATATTGTATAATTAAAACTATAGTATTATGCATAACAATTAAATATATACTCATAACAAAGAAAATTGCATGTATTAATATAGAGCAGAAATAATTAATTCATGCAAACTAAATATGAGCATCGTTTATAAAATTGCACAATTTAATAATCCAAATTGCATATAATTTAAACCAAATAAATAATATATGCATAAAAAATTGAGCAATATTAGACATATTTCCAAATAAATGCCAATTAGGAAAAACCTCAAAAATCCTCAAACTCAATTTCTGAACCAGCTAAACGACATGTCTTTTTTCCTTTATGCGAAACTACATGTCATTTTGCATATCCCTTTAAAACCAATCCTGTAAACAACATGTCGTTTTCCAAAACTGCAAAACGACATGTCGTTTTGGCTAGACGAAATCAATACTCTTTCCCACTAAACGACATGTCATTTTGTTCATAGACCAAAACTAAATGTAGTTTTGGTCGTCTTCAACCTTTAAATTGGTTTGTATGATCCGACTCACAGATGATTTTTGACGTCCAAAAACATGTTTTTAATTACTGAAAGCTTAGAAAAACTATTTCCATATTATTTCTAAACATGTTTCGAATTAAAAATATCCAAAACTCAAAACTTAATTTTCGCAAAACACAGCCAAAAAATAGAGTTGAACAGAGAGTTTCTCTAAACATCAAGACAAAGATAAAATATGCTCTGATACCAACTGGTAGACTTCATAATGATTCTTAATGCGGAATATACACTTAATACAGAATCATAAAACAATAAAGCCCAAGGAAAAATTCGTACCTCCAGCCATTGATGTACTCACTGTTTTGCTGTGTTATCTGATGTTTGGCACTTCCAAACTCTCTGTAGATGGTGTAAATTGAAGGGGTCGAGATGAGATGAGTTTGGGGACCAAAACCTTCGATTTTTATAGCCACCAAAAAGCTTTCATCAAGCTTTTGTGTTTATTCTTTAATGATCACTTCAGACACTAATAGGTCACTTTCGGCTGTGCTAAGATGGATAGTGGAGGATGTGGACCACATCATTTATACAACTCCACTCAAAGGGAAGTTGGTGGAGATTCGTTCAACATATAACTATTTCCACTGAAAGCAGAAAGTTTTTCAACAAGTCAGAGGATTCAGCTTCAAAGATTTAGTCTACAATTTCTCACATTATCAGTGTTCTTCATCATTTTATCAGAAAAAATTTTTCTCATATGGTTGGATGCAATTCATTCCCAAGTTTTCCGTAAAACAGAAAAAAACAAAAGGAAGTGTTTCAACCACCGAAATTAATTTCACGTCTTCTCCATGTCGTACATAGGGAAAACATTTCAATCACAGTCTAGCAGTACATATTGGTTAGCAATCATGAAGGGAAAGATGAGTGCAGATGAAACTGGCACCTTCATGTAATTGTCTATGTTTGGATCCGGAACGATTCCAGCCTCTTTCTCCCTTTTGCTGACTTCCATCATAACCTCTTAATTAGGCCAAAAACAAATGTCATGTTATTATCATCACTGTTGTGGGTTTATCATCAACAAATTATCTACAAGGTGAATTTCAAGGGAAAGTTACCTGCCCGGCTTCCAACACCCTGACAACGAGCTAAAAAGTTCAGGATTTCCCTCACGGTCATGTCATGAAAGTGCACGTCATTTTGGCTGATATAAGCTGAAGTCTTTTGGGGGACAAACTCTTCTAATTTGTATCTGTTATAAGAAATCTCCCCAGTAATCTATTAGACAAAAACAGATATAAATAATACAACCCTCAGTAGCACTACAAACTAAGTAGCTCCCGACGAAAAACTTAATGACTCAATTGTTGCTAGTGTGCTAGACATAGCACAGCTGAATTCAGTATAAGAAACTAGGATATACTTTTAACTTTATATATTAAAATTTTCTGGATTTATATAGGTATTGCTTTGAGGTCTTTTTCTTTTTCTTTTTTTAATTTTCTACCATCATTCTGCTGATTTGCATCATAGGTAGAGTTAAGGCTTCAAAGTAGATCCCCATTAGTGACCACAAATGGTCCTCATCATGCTAATCTTAAAAGGATTTGAGTATGGAAATGTGGAACCTTGAGAAATTCGACAAGATTCCCGGGCAGGGCCTTTAAAAGGGATGTCTTCCCACAACCTGGTGGGCCAAGCAGCAGAGTTAACCTGCACAAAGGTATGGCTATAAGAATACATTTCCAGCCTCATATCACCTACATGAGTTGAATTCTCACCATAAAAGTTTTTGTGGAGAGATTATCAAACTTTGAACAGATCATAAATTGTAGATCCTAGTATGCTTTGCAAATAGAAGGAAAATATACTTGTTACAAAGCAAAAAATTTGTATTTGGAACAATGCATCAGTAAAGATTTCGTAAAGAATAGGATACCACTAGATGATGAGAAATCACAGTATAATAACGTTCCCAAGTGAAGATTCTGCTTTGAATGAGCACTTCCATTGAATAAAGCATGCCAATCCAATTACATATCTCAAAAAGAAACCCTAAAACACTGACCTAAATCACTAAACGGATATAAGCTTCAATTGAGGTAGTTTTGTGAGAATTTTAATTTATAAGGTATCCTGCACACACCATTGTCCTATTAAAGTTATGGTTTGTACTAGTCTAAATAAAAGACAATAAGAGTTATAATGGAATCCCACTAGAGATTTCCTTGATGATCAGAAAAGCTATTTAAGAGGTTTCACACTTATAACATAATCTGTGCTTCTAGCTATAAGGGGATGAGGTAAAAAGTTGTAAGGGTGACAAATCAATGTTTTCAACTTTCTAGCATGGAGACATGCACGTTCATGATCACTCAATTATTTATTATATTCAATGCACGTTCATGCAATGCAACTGAAGATAGTCATTATATTGAATTTGCCAAAATTTAAATCAATAAAAGGCTTAGTAGAGGAAAAATAAGCACTGTTGACATGAATAATGGAAGCTCTATAGCTACCTTCCGGGCTTTATGATACCACTAACGTCATTAAGAATGCTCATCTTGGCTTGACTCGAATTTGAACCTGGCAGCTTAGCTTAGTCCTGTTAAGAAGAAAACAAAATGGCCTTCTAAATGACTAGTAAAAAAACTTGGCTGCCCAATTTATAAATAATATTCAGACAAGTCAGATTAGTTCTTGCTGGTCCAGTTTACAACCAGAAGGGTACAGCATAATTGATTAATTGTCCCAATTCCAGAAGTGACCACAGTCTGGATGATCAGGCAACCTACAGGAATGCCAACCAGGCAGCTACACACCAACAATTGGTTATAATATCCATATTCCTAACTTGCTCTAAAATGGTCATGCATACAAATATGCATGCAAGTGCAAATTTATATACAGAATGATGCCGTTTTGTTCTACTTCCGCCTATGTTAAAAGCCCAGAAATCCATCGACATTGTCACATAGTCAACGACTAAGCTCTGCATTACTCCCAAAAATGAAATAGAAATACTGTTTTTGCATTTAACTAATTGACACACAAAGTGGTTTAAAATGGGTTAAATTAACAATTGTGATTGGAGATGACAAGGATGAAAGACTACCCTTTGTTCAAAATGTGAATAACTTACAGAGAGCGTGCTTTGAAGAGAATTCCATAGCGTTGGGACGGCCTTGCCGTGTACTACCTCACACTCTGCTTCCACATCAGGTTCTTGTACCTCACCTCCACAGTGGGCAATTTTACACCAACTCTACGGAGAAAAAAGAAAAGAAAAGAAAAAGAAATTCAGGTTCAGCCCTCAAATGAAAAATTCGTTGTAATATGGGTGGACAATAAAGTAAAAGGCTTTCGTACTTTTCTATTCTGTTTCTAATTTTTTGCAACAATCGAAGGTTGTCCTCCTCAATGTGTTTGATGAGGTTCTCAATTAACACATGACGTTCTAGAGCTCCAAGCTTGGTCACATCAGCCACGACCCGTTTCTCTTTGCTTTCAACACCACCGGCATTATCATCATCCTTATCAAATAAAGATGATCTCAGCCGCTCAAACGTCGGCAATCTCTCGATTTCAGCCCACTGTATAGCATATTCAGCGTTAGCATCACCATTCACAGAACTCGATCCTGAACCGCTTCGAAAACTCGAGGTATGACACCGAAAAGATGATCTAATGCTTCTTCGTATCTCAGCCAACTCAACTCTCGGTTCATCTGTACCAAACATCTGAGCCATTTTTACTTAACTTGGAGAGCTTCAACTTAAAAAGAGGGGGGGGGGGGGGCATGGAAGGGAAGGCATATGGGCGCAGGAGGGAGGGTGGAGACGTTTCTGTTGCTGAAGAAATATCCAAGCTTAATATTAGCAACTCTGATTTTTCGAGGCTCAGAAGAGGGCCGGCTCTTCCATTAGCAATTGCCTAAAGCTCCTAAGAAGAAGGCCTCTTAAAAAAAATATATAAAGTAAAATTTTTTAGAAAAAATATATATCTAATAAAAAATTTTAATCAATTAAATAAGAATGAAAATATTAATAAGATCGAATATTATATCATTATTAATTTTTAAAAATATCGTATATAATAATTATTTTATCTATTTTCTTAAGAATACACTCCTTTTTTTTCATTATTAATTTTATATATAATTAATGTGAAAATTATAAATAGTAAAATTTAATTTTTCAATATTCATAAAAAATTTTTGTATAATCATTTGAAGAGGCAATAGCTTACTTTTTTTCAAATGTATAAATTGTTTATAGAACTTTATTGACAAGAATGATTATAATTGTATCTAAAAGTCTAAGTACTTGTAAAATTAGATTTGATAAAATTCTCTTTCAGTTAAAATTTTCTTAATAAAGATGAAGTCAATTATTAATTAAAAATGTAGTATAAAATCTTAATCAATAATTTTATTTTATAAAATGATAGGAATTATTTTTAAATAAAATATAAAATAAAAATAAAAATAATTTTATTTAATTTTACCTTAAAAAAGAAATTTCACTCAAAATTTAAGCTTCGAACCCCGAAACGTATTGAGCCGGCCCTTGCTCAGAATATGATACAGTTTGGTTACAAACAAGAGGTACTTTGACTTGTCATTGAAATTAGCTGGTTGGTTTCGATCTATGTATATTAACAACATGCATTAATATTATATAAAGCACATGGAACAAGATACGAGGTCATCGTGAATCGCGGGAACTCTCGTGCTCCGTGCTCCTTCCTCAACTTCCTGTGTCTTGTTTTTGTTTCCTTCGTCAACTTCTCCACTCTTATCTTTAGAAGCCTCATTCTCACCCACGTTGCATCATTTCGTGATTCCTTCTTTCGATTCCATAAGATAAGCAAATTATGCTTATCGGTTTCGCGACGATTAGACAATCAGCCTACGAGACAGCAAAAGCTCTCCAGTGTTATCAAAGGTACGTAAGAGAACAATAAATGAAAATAAAATGTAATTAAGTAGACAAGTTTTACGTGATTCGATAGTGTGTCTACATTTACAGAGCTACAGGGAGATTTATTTCTAATGATCAAAAGAGTACAGCTTAGAGTACAGCTTAGAGCACAGGTATTCTGTATTTTTAAAATTTAAAGAAATGTAGATAAAAATGATCTATATGATTGGCTTCTTCAAAAATAAAAGTTTGAAATATGAGCTACAGTATTTTTAAGTATATTTTCAAATTTAAAGATGTATTATTCATCTTTAAAAATAATATTTTATTATAAAAATTACTCTAACTGCTTTACTTTTCAGTTTTCACTTTTCACAGTTTTAACTTCTCCTAAACGTCCTTTCACTTTTATTTTTGTATTCAGTTTTGATATATGTGAATGAAGAAATATTATTATTAATTAACGGATAGTTAGTGTAATTGTAAAATATGAAAAAAAAAATTAAAAAAATTATTATATTATTATTTTGACTAATCCAATGTAAGGTTATGGCTAGATAAGTTTTAAAATTTATGAAAAACATGTACTTTTGATCAAATTTTAAAGATGACTTTGATGAAATCAATATTAATGCTCTTATAAAATAATATATACATGTAAATCCTAATCAATAGCTTAAGTTTGGCTTGGAGCTATCAGTCCAAGCCTTTCTCTGTGGTCTAAGATTAGGTCTGGTTTGGATAGAGAAATATTTTTATTTTATCTTATTTTATTTCATCTTATCTTAATATTCAAACATCACAAACACAAATATTTTTCAATTTCAAATATTTAATTTTTATTCAATTTTTTCATCTAATCATTACCTAATTACTAAAACTTTTCCAAAGTTTTAAATAAAATATAAAAAATAATTCAACTTTTTTAAATTTAAAAAAAAATATTAAAAAATTAAATATTAATAATATTTTAATTTTATAATATTTTTAATCAATATTTTCTCTCTCCTTTCTCACCAATCATCCTATAAAATATTTAAACTCAAATTATTTCTAACTCATTATCTCCCCTCAATTTAAATATTTTATTATTAGTTATAAATTTTCTCAACTCAATTTAATAAAACCCGGAACGAAGCTAAACTCTACAGTCTACACAGAAAAAAACTCAACTTACAGCTGGTCCTTGGCACTCATAATTATCCTCGATGGACCCTCCCAAAAAGTCGAGCCTCCTCGACTCAAAGAATCAGATCAAGAGAAATGTTTTAATTATATAAAAAGAAATTATATAAATTAATAAATAAATTAATAAAATTTAATATGATCCATCAAATTATATAATTATTTTTAATTTAAAATATATCTAATTTATCATATTAAATCACATAAATTTATTTTAATAAAATTTTTAATTTAAATTATAAACAATTCTTAGATTATAAACAATCCAACAGTATGAATATTCACGTACTACGAGTACTTGAATAAAGAGATGCACAAACAGGTTATGTCAGCAACAGTAGTTCAAAGGGTGGATCTTATTTCAAAGCATTGTTATTTTTCATTTCTTTAATTCATCGTGAAATAATAAAAAATAATAATAATTTAAGTCAAATAATAATTAATAATATTTTTTTGTCAAGGATTTTTTTTTTTTTAAAGAAGAGTTAGGATCACCTGTCTAAAAGTGACATCTCTCCAATTTTATTAATAGCCCTCACTTGTAGCAGAGGAAAACCATAGTTACAAAACAAACATCTGGGGTTCAAAAGAAAACCCAACATGCAGAAAAAAGACAAACTAGAAAAAACCATAAAAAAAGGCCATAAAAAAAAAACAAAAAACCACAAACAACAAACACACAAAATTTAACTAAAACAAAGCGAAGGCAATCCATGCGGATGAGACCACGTAACGCACGGGGAGTCTCCGTCAACTGCGAAAAGATTAAATCACTACCAGAAGCCACATGTTTGGCTAACCAATCGGCAACTTTATTTTCCTCCCTAAAAACATGATGAATCGAGCAAGTCATGGAGTTCATAATGACCATAATGTCCTCCCGAAAATCCTCCAGGTACCACACCTCACATCTTTTACTCCTCCACCAAGAAATAATAGTCATAGAATCAAGTTCAATATCCACAAAATTTAAATCTAAGTATTTACAAACCTGTAACCCATGAAGAAGAGCTAGAAGTTCAATTCGATTATTAGAACCTGTACCAATGCACGAAGAAAAAGCATGAATTAGTTGACCATGATTATTTCTAATAATCCCACCTATACCTGAGACACCCAGATTTTCCAAACTACTGCCATCTGTATTTAGCTTGACCCATCCCACCGGAGGCCATTGTCAGGTAATAGCTTTCCAACGCCGGATTGGGGGGAAAACAAGTTGGACATTCAAGCCATCAAATACCTGCAAATCAAGTATAGATATGTGAGAATTAGCATGCATATCGCGACAAACAAGACTAATCCACCGACGAAGAGAGTTAATAATGTCAGAGGCAGATTCGGAGCGACCCTCCATAATCGCCAAACAGCGCCGCTGCCAAATTCTCCAAGTGATAATCACCAGGATAATTCCTACAATAATGCCAACTTGAGACGATAGTTTTGCACGGCGAAACCAAATCTTCACCGTGTCTTTCCAATTTCGGCCAATCAGGATCCCAAGGTTAGCCCCAAAATAACGCCAAACGGAGTTCGCAATATCACCTACAAAAAAGAACATGATTTTGGTCTTCATAATGGCCGTTAGCACAACAATCACAACGGGAGGTAATAGGAATACCAATACGTCGAAGATGATGATCAACACTAAGGGCCATAAACTAAGCTTTCCACATGTGAATAGACATTTTAAGAGGAAGACTCTTATGCCACATCCAAGAATGCCCCTCAATAGTATCACCCCTAATACGGACACAATCCCAAGCCGACTTAGTGGAAAACAAACCATTATCATTATTGGTCCAAATCAAAACATCCAAACCTGGTTTAGCTTTACGAATATCCTCTAAGATACCATCAAGATGATCCGGCCCCACTAATTGAAGAATAAAATCCACATCCCAGTCATTATTTAATTGGCAATCCTTCACTTGAAAATGGGGATGACCCACAATATGCATATCATTAACTAAAGGGCCTCTGTCCCACCATTTATCATACTAGAAAGAAACCAAACCATCTTTAAGACGCCACTTAGAATTATCCAAGACCAAAGGAAGGGAATTAGCAATCATTTTCCAGAACCTTGTACCCTTAGTTGGATCAACCAAAGCCCAAGGTTTGGAACCCACGTATTTACTCTTAAAAAAATTTGTCCATAAAGAATTACCTTGAATGAGATTCCAAGCAAATCTAGCATGAAGGGCTTTTTGCATATCATCAAGATTCCTAAGAGCCAAGCCACCTTCCTCCACGGGACGGTAGATTCCAGGCCACCCATTTTTTCTTACCTTTACCATTATCCTCCCCCCAGAAAAAGTACTCATCATACGATAAGGACATTAATAGTGGAATGTGGGACATGAAGAACGGCAATGAGATGGAGAGCCATATTAGACAGAACATGACGAAGTAAAATAAGACAGCCACCCACCGAAAGAAATCCCATCTTCCATCCCGATATTTTTTTTTGAAAATTAGATACCATATCTTCCAGATGCACCTGTTTAAGACGACCCAAAATAATAGGCACTCTAAGATATTTGAAAGGGAAAAATCCTTATGAAAATCCAGTCTTCCGTAATAATAAGCTTTTGCGCGCTAATGAGATATTTTTTGAGTAGTAAATTGCAGATTTAGAGTGGTTGATACACTGACCCGACCAGCTCTCATATTTATGAAGCACAGATAATATCTCTCTAAGGGCTTTAGAGCTGCCATTAGAAAAAAGCACAACATCATCAGCATACATAAGGTGAGAAATTATGGGCGTACCTCGGGCCTGAGAGAAGTGACCAAATTTCTGAGTCTCCACACTTTGCTTGATTAATTTAGAGAGAATTTCTTGAAAGATAATAAAAAGATATGGAGAAAGGGGATCACCCTGACGCAATCCCCAGCCAGCTGGAAAAAAATCTTTAATAGTGTCATTCATCATAATAGAATACCACGGAGTCGAGATACACATTCTGATAAGAGCACAAAAATTAGAGGAAAATCCAAAACTGCGAAGAACCTCCAGAAGAAAAAACCAGTCCACTCAATCATAAACTTTAGCTATATCCAGCTTAATCATGATATTACCACCATGAGCCTTCTTATTAATGGAGTGAACCATTTCCTGTGTGATACTAATATTATCAAAGATGCTTCTCCTTGGAATGAAAGCACCTTGTTCCCATGATATCATACGAGAAAGGAGACCTGTCAAACGATTAACAATGATTTTGGAGCATATTTTATAGAAAACTGAGCAGAGACTGATAGGCCTAAACTTATCAAACCCAGAAGGTGTATCAACCTTAGGAATTAAGACAAGAAAAGAAGTAGTAAAAAATCTTGGAAGCTGCTTAGAATTAAAAAAATCAGATATGGCTTCCAAGACATCCTCTTTCACAATCTCCCAACAACTTTTGAAAAAACCAGAACCAAAACCATCAGACCCCAGGGAACTATTAGACGGAATAGAAGATAGAGCAGAGAAAGCTTCATTCATGGAGGGCACTGCACACAACATCGAGTTATTAAAATCAGAAATAATAGGAGAGATAAGAGTCGATAAATCAGGTGACAATCTAGTAGGCATGCCTTGTAGGAAATTAGAAAAGAAATCCACTACCCCCTGATGAATACTCTCTGGAGAATTGAATACCATACCATTCGAAGATCTCATTTCCACCACTCTTTTACGACGTTTATTAGCAAGGCAAGCATGAAAAAATTTCGTGTTACAATCACCATCCATATGCCACTTTAATTTCGACATTTGAGCCAATCTGGTATCTTCCCGACGGTGCCAATCCTCTAATTCTGCAGTAGAGACCAAAAGATCCCTTTCAGTAGCTTCATCCCAGTTTTGTTGAAGTTTCTTTTCAAGCTCCTCAATTTGCTGCTCGAGAGAATTAATATGCATATTAGTATAACTGAAAACCTTTTTATTCCATTCACGCAAGGCAACCTTAGTGCTCTTCAATTTAAACACCAACTTAGTAAGACCATGACCACCAACCAGAACAGACCATGCCTTGCGAACATACAATAAAAATTGCGGGTGGTCCACCCACATTTGTTGAAAATGAAAAGGCGAAGGAAGGACTCTTGATAATAGTCGGGAGGTAATCCTGGGAGCAATATTCACACGGGAACATTAGAAGGTTCATGCTCCTCATTGAATTCTGGAGACCAATGAAAAGCACGGTAAGCCACTCCATTCACTTCACATGACTCACGGGACAGGGCTTTCACAAAGTCTACTTCCGTAGCCATCCGAATGAAGACGTTGCGTGGCAGTTTCATAGAGGAGACCACCGGAGTAGAAGAAAGGCCCCAACGGCTAGAGATGAAAGCACGTATAGCATCCAAAGAGGGCCTTTGTCAAAGGAACTTCATCACTATGGAGAAACGGAATGGCTCCGCTGATCGGCAGATTTCTTCTTTGGAGAACTAGAAAAAGATCTCATCGTCCATGATTTTAGGAGCACGAGGGGCTACAGAAATTTCAGGAAGCTGCGGAACCGCAGCAGCCATTTCGGCAAAGGTCTGATGGCCAACAGCATGGCCATCCATGCAGCCTCAACGACGCAGTGACCAAACGGAGAAGAGGACCTGTGAAGCACACGAAAACCCTAGCAGAGCACGTAAGGGGCATTTACGGAATGTAACTTCTTTTTCTGTCAAGGATTACTATGTATGAATGCCGTTTTTGCTATAAAAGCAGTAAAAAAACAAAAACAAAAACAAAAACTTTCATTTGCTAGTGGCATGACTCATGACAAGATTCAAATCCCCCTTCAACAAATTTCATTTAAAAAAAAAAGTAAAAATGGAAAAACAAGAAGCTGCTAGGGCAATTTCAATTAGACAACACATCCCAATCGAAATAGTTCTTTGTTGGGATTTATTGACCAAAATCATCGTACCAAAATAACTTTTCCAGTGCAGGGGAAGGAACCAGTTGTCCCCAACAAAAGAAAAAAAAAAAGACTAAAAAATGACTTATTTTAAAGGAAAAGAGTGCTACTATGCTATATTAATATATATATATATATATATATATATATATAGATAATTCTCATTGTCATGGTATGAATGAATCTGGGAAATCCTGCCAATCAAGTAATATATTCTTAATCTATTGAATTTATTTTTAAATAATGGGAGCACGAAGTACATGCATTGACTTGTCTTTGAAAATAATTAATTGAATACTGATCTCCTTGAGAAGAGGATATTGTTATTGTGATCCATTAGTTTTAAATTCGTGCCGTATTTTCTATGCACCTTTGTTTATAGACACACGTCAATCTATCATAATCCCAATATGCTAATGCTACCATCTACTTTGGAATTTAAAAAATAAAAAAAAATGGAGATAGATAGACATGAATAGTAAATAAAATGATGATAGATGGATGAAGATAAATGAGAGAAAAAAACAGAAATTAAAAAAAAAATCAGCTTAGATATTAGTAGTAATAATAAAAAATAAATAAAAACAGGTGGATTCTCAATATCATTTTCTGTTAGAGTTTTGCTATTCATCATTCCCACACTCCAGACTCCATATTTTTTAATATTTTTTTAAATTTTTTTTGAAATTTTTTTTTTAAAACTATTTATAATTTTTTATTCACTATTTATATAAAAATATATTTGATAAAAAAAATTAAAAAAAAAGTAGAATGTGGAATGTAGTGTGAATAGTGGAAGTTGAATAGATTTTTTCTTTCTGTTAATCTGCCAAACTACATAGATATTGTTACACGCCAAAGTTTCAAGGTCTGTAAGGGCTACGTAGGATGGGGAGTTATTTAATTTGTTGGGGTCATTTTCTTAGAATGAGTCAATTGGCTGTTGGTGATAGGGTCGTGGCTTGTTAGTGGGTACTTACCTGTAATGCATAAGAGTATTAGTATTGATTTGGTCAAATGTATTTTTAAAATTTAACTAATATCACACTTTTTTATATTTATCTATTCCATTTAAATTCAATCTCCACATTGGATTAGTCATCCACTTTCTATATAATAATAAAATATTATTAAATTAATAATTTATTTATTTAATTTATTTGTATCACATTTTATAATTCTACTAATTTAATATTAATAATAATTCTATTCTAATTAAATTAATATTAAAAAATTATATTTTTAAAATTCATTTAATGCTAATAACAAAAAATATTGATTAAACTCATTTAAAATTATATTTAAATTTCTTAATTACAAACTAAATAGTATTTTTATTGGAGTAAGAAACTAATATTTTTATGTTTGCTTGGAGTGAGAAATTAGTATTTTAATGTTTGGTGAATCAATAGTGGTTTTCCATCTTTGGCCAACCACTGTTGCAAAAGTCCATTTTATTTTAAACTTGGCCAATCCAATGTGGAGTGTTTTTAACATCCATTATCTAAATCTTAGCCAACTTTCCCATTTGGCCAAGCCAATGTGGATGCTCTTAGTCCATGCACGTTGGGGGGTTATTTACGATTGTTTTTCAAATTGTAATATCTATTTAAGGCAGATTGCATTATGAATGAAATTATCACTTTGGATCTCAATATTGCCGAGTGCATCTTTGGAGGTTTCTAGCACCTCGAATTGTCAGGATTTCTTTATCTGAATTATTAGGACCATAACAAGTTGGTCCCAGAGCTGCGTTCCTGCGACATGGCTGAGGGCACACGACTATCACAACTATCAAAGACGATAAACACTTTACATGGTGAGATTGCCACATTGAAGGAGGAGCAGGCTAGGCATGGGAAACTTATAGAGGGCGTGTTACAGTAGCATAACAATTTGGCATCAAACTATGACAGCTTGGTACAAATTACAGCTAAACTTAGTTCAGGAGAAGGAACTTTGAATAATAAAAAGGTTAATGCTAATCCATTGTTTGATGCGCATGGTGGGATCCAAGCTCAGACCCTTCGGTTGGACTTCCCTCGCTTTGATGGGGGAGATCCCAACGAATGGATCTTGAAGGTGCATCAGTTCTTTGCCTATTACAAACTCTAGAGGATCATAAGATGGAGATCGCTTCTTTCCACATGGAGGGGAAGACGCTAACTTGGTACTACTAGTTGAAGGAGTCTAGCCCGATAGCAAGTTGGGAGGGCTTAATGGAGGCTTTTCGCATTAAATTTGGACCTTCTGCATACGAGGATCCGATGGGTGCATTTACCAAGTTGAGGCAGACAGGGAGTGTAGAAGATTATCAAACTGCTTTTGAGATCTGTCAAACAAAATAAATAGGATAAGTGGAGAGTTTAGTATAAGTAATTTTTTAAGTGGTTTAAAGGATGAATTAAGAATGATTGTTACCATGTTCAAACTAAGTACTCTTTCGGCTGCTTTTGGTTTGGCTCCATTGCAAGAAGAAGAGATTGGAAGAAATGTAATGCAATTGTATTAAGTTTTAATGGACATTTAGAAGTCATTTTCTTTTAATTCCATTTGGCACAACCATCTACCCCATTCAGTTCTCCATTCATCCTAGATTTTATCCCCTACTGCTTTATATAATTTTAGTTTTCGTAGCCCATATGATCAAGGTTAATTTTTTATGCTAGTGCCCGACTGTTTTTTAATCGATTGTTTTTTTTTCTTTTCAAGATCGAAGGCATTGAAGAACTTAGGTAAGTAGCATGGAGATCAAGTGCTAGAAGAAGTTTTTTGATACATAGAAGAGTGATAACCCCAATTTAAGATCAAATAGTAGAGGCTACCAGCGTACATAACCAAACAAGTGATTTGTTTTGATGATCGAATGGATTACATAAAGTGAGGGCAACTCTTACAATTTTTCCAACCCATTGAATTCTTGGGTTTGACTACCTAGGCCAGGAGGGTTTGGTGGGTGAGCAATTGGATGATCTTTGTAACACACGCCACCGTTGATGGTGAAGGAAGAAGAGGACGGCACATGGTGGAGAAGCTGGGAAAAAGAGAACTCGGGGAACCCTAGCTTGAAGGCAACTAACTTAAGTGAATTGAAGTGATTGAGTTCGATGTTCTAGAAGGGAGAAGTACATTGTTGTGGGCTGGGCCTAGAAGGCTTGAGTTGGGCCTCCATGTTTATTTTGATTGTTGATCTAGTATTTATTTTACTGGTTGATCTGGGTGTAATGGGCTATAGCCCTTAGTCGTTTATTTAGTTTGTGGCTTTTAGTCTTTATTTCGATTTCACTTGCTAATTAAGTTAGATTGTAAAGCCTAGTAGGGCCAGTAATGTTCTTTTAATTTTGTGTACCTGGAACCTGTAGTGGTATCTGAAAGTTTAATAATAAAAACCTATTTCTCATCTACCTTTCTCTGGAGGCGCCTACCCTTGAAGTAGGCTTTTCATGCGGTTACTATTCCATTCCTTTCACTATTTTCAATAGTGTTACAAGTGGTATCTAGAGACACTTTTCCTGTTTCTCAAATATTACAAGAAAATGGCCGAAGGCACAAGAATGAACTAGTTACAAGATGGTTTAAAGGCTGTGAAAAAAACAAATGAAGCGTTGGAAATAGAGGTAACGACTATCAAGAGGCAGCTTGATGTTGTTGTATAGCAGCTCACAGTTTTGACCTCAGAACTTCAGAAACGTAATAGCAATGAAGAATCCTCTTCAAACGTTCACCATAGAGAGGATGGTGGGCCACAACAGTAGCAGCATGGAGAGATCCATACCCGCACCATCAGGCTTGATTTTCCTGTCTTCCATGGTGAAGATCCTGCAGGTTGGATTTATAAGGTTAATCAGTTTTTTACTTTTCATAATACAATGCCCCAACATCATTTAAGGCTGGCATCATTCCACATAAAGGGTAAAGCCCTAACTTGGTTCTAAGATTTAAAAGAATCTAGACACCTTATTGACTGGGATTCCTTCGTTAAAGCCATATTAGTAAGATTTGGCCCTAGTGCTTATGATGATCCTATAGAGGCAATCACTAAGTTAAGAAAAAGTAGCATTGTTGAAGAATATAAGGCTAGATTTGAGACCCTGTCTAATTGGCTTAAGGGATTGTTCGATACCTACAAACTTAGTTGTTTCCTAAGTGGTCTTCAGGATGATATCCGTTTACCTGTCCGAATGTTTAACCCTCAAAACTTAACCTCAGCCTATAGTTTGGCCAAGATACAAGAGGAAACCATTAATTTAACAAAAAAAAAAACCAAAGATTCAGCCCAAGCTACTCCCCTAACCCAGGTATACTTAAAAAACCCAACCTACCACCCTTCCACCAATCCAAACAACCAACAAAAACTAACGAACACATTCCCAAACCATCCCTGCCTATAGAGAAAATTAGCCAACAACAAATGAAGGAGAGGAGGGATAAATGGCTTTGTTACTATTGCGATTCAAAGCGGAACCTGGGCCATAAGTGTGAGAGGCCCAAATTGTACCTATTAGAAGATGTGATGCTGGAAAGTGATGTCGAAATGTTGTGTGATGAAGAACAGTGTGCTAACCCAGCAAAAACTACAATAACCGAATTAATAGTACCCCAAGGAGGTCCTAAAATTTCATTCCATGCACTAACAGGTTCTCACAACCCAAGAACCATGCAGCTAAAAGGTAAAATTGGTGCTCAATGGGTGACCATTTTGGTGGACATAGGATCTACTAATAGTTTCTTAGATCTAGCAATTATAAAAAGGACCCAACTTCCACTAGATCTCAAGGAGAAGGTAGAAGTGAGAGTTGCAAATGGGCAGCTGATTCCTAGTGAGGGGAAATGCAACGGTGTAAGGGTCTTAATTCAAGGTACTATCTTCACAGTTGATGTGCATGTCCTAATCTTAGTTGAATGTGACATGGTGTTGGGAATTAATTGGTTAAGAGATTTGGGATCCATCTTGTAGAATTTTAAGAAGCTTGTGATGAAGTTTCAGTACCAAGGGAGAAAGATTTCAATTCAGGGGTTGGCAGCAGCTAGAATGATCGAAGAAGGGTCCTTAAAAAAGTTAAATGGGTTTGAAAAGAAGGGAGTGGTCTTGCAAGTAATTGAAGAGGTAGTGGGCACAAAAATTTCAGCTTTAGAAGAAGTTCTAGATTCCTTACAACCACTGTTAAAACATTTTGAGGATGTGTTTTCTGAATCTAAAGGCCTTTCCCCATCAAGAACCCACGACCACGCCAAAAATTTAATTGTGCAAAACCCATTTTGTTAAAGCCTTACCGCTACCCCTATTTCTAAAAAGAAGAGATTGAAAAAATATTCTAGAGTCGCTGTCCACTAGGGTTATTAAGCCTAGCCACAACCCCTACTCATTCTTGGTGTTCCTGGATAGGAAGACTGACGACACATGGAGGCTTTGTGTGGACTATCGGGGCCTTAATAATGTGACCGTCAAGGATAGATACCCTATCCCTGTAGTAGAGGAGCTTATGGATAAATTACAAGGGGCCACGGTTTTTTCAAAGTTGGACTTGAGGTCGGGTTACCATCAAATCCGAGTTAAGCTTGAGGATGTGCCAAAAATAGCATTTAGGATGCATGAAGGGCACTACGAATTTTTAGTTATGCCCTTTGGGCTGACTAATGCCCCATCTACCTTTCAAAGCTTAAGGAATGAGGTATTCCGAGCCTTTTAGAAAGTTTATACTTGTTTTTTTTATGACATACTTGTGTACAGAAAAATTGTCAAGGAACATGAGCAGCACCTCCAAACCACTCTTGGGCTACAAAGGCAACATCAGTCGTAAGCCAAGCGATCAAAATATCACTTTGGGTGCAAGGAAATAGCCTATTTAGGCCATTTAATCTCTGCTGAAGGTGTCTAGGCAGATCCCTCTAAACTATAAGCTATGAAATATTGGCCCTTACCTAAGTCCCTTAAAGCTCCAAAGGGATTTTTGGGACTAACAAGGTATTACCCACAGATTTATATGGGGATATGATGGGATTGCTTCTCCCCTTACTTGGATGTTGAGGAAAGATGGTTTTACATGGAATGAAGAAGCTAAGGTAGCTTTTCAAAAGCTCAAAGAGGCTGTTACACAGCCCCCCGTGTTGGCCATTCCGGATTTTTCAAGGCCATTCACTATCGAATGCGATGCCTCAGGGAAATGCCATTGGTGTTGTTCTTATGTAGCAAAGCAAACCCCTAGCATTTTTCAGCCAAGCTTTGAAGGGGAGAACACTTATGATGTCAACCTATGAGAATGAGCTATTCGCCCTAGTTTCCGTTGTGGTTAAGTGGAGATCTTATTTGATTGGGTAGGCGTTTGGGGTGTGTACTGACCAGCAAAGCCTCAAACACCTTTTGGAACAAAAGGTGGGAACCCCAATGCAGTAATAATGGATTATGAAGCTACTTGGGTACGATTTCGTTGTGGAGTACAAGAAAAGATGGAAAATAAGGTTGCCGATGCATTGTCAAGGAAGTCTATAGAGAAGAATGGGGAATTAATGCTGGTCACGTTTCCCAATGTATAGTGGATGGAAGAATTAAGGGCTACCAGTGAATCTGACGCACAAGTACAAAACCTCCTTAAACTCTACAATGAAGGGAAGCTAAGTGCTAAATATGCAATGAGGGAAGGACTCCTACTGTACAAGAACAAATTGTACATTCCCTAACATGCAGAGTTCAAAAACAAGTTGTTAAAGTTGTTACACAGCAACCTGTGGGGAGGCCATTCAGGGCATGACAAGACAATGCACTGGATACGGAGGGATTTCTATTGGGAGGGTTAGAAAAGAGATGTCAAGACCTTCATCATAAGCTGTGATATATGCTAGCGAGTTAGGGTTGACAATACCTTGCCAAGTGGGCTACTACAACCACTGCTCATACCGATAAAATCAAGGACATACATCACCATAGATTTTGTGGAAGGGTTGCCTAGTTCACAAGGGTTCAACACATTGTGGGTCGTGGTCGATTGATTGACCAAATACAGTCACTTCATTCCCTTGAAACACCCCTATATAGCTAAAGATGTTGCTGAATTATTTTTTAAACATGTCTTTAAATTGCATGGGTTGCCACAGTCAATTGTATCTGATTGTGACAGCACATTCACCAGCCCATTTTGGCAAGAATTTTTTTCCTTGCAGGGTGTTCAGTTGTCCTTGAGCACAGTGTACCATCCATAAACCGATGGACAGTCTGAAGCTGTGAACAAGACGTTGAAAAATTATCTTCGATGCTTCAGTGGGGACAGACCCAAGACTGGTCCAGGTGGATTCCCCTAGCTGAGTGGTGGTACAACTCCACTCAACACTCTGCCACCCGAATGACTCCCTACGAGACTTTCTACGGCCAACCACCACCTAGGCTAATAGACTATGTGCCGAGAACAACATGTGCAGACACTGTGGATGCAACTCTAAGGGCTCAAGATCAGATTTCAAAGGTGCTCAAACACAACTTAAACATGGCACAAAACTGAATGAAAAAATACTTAGATCTCAGACACAAGGAGTAGCAATTTAATGTAGGGGAAGAAGTATACCTGCGGCTCCAGCCCTATAGGCAGAGCACAGTGGCACAACATCGCAACCTTAAGCTATCCCCTCATTTTTCTGGGCCATTTCGGATCACTCAGAAGGTGGGACAGGTGGCTTACAAGCTCGATCTTCCGGCAACATCGAGAATTCGCTCCACCTTCCACGTCTCTTAGTTGAAGAGGAAGCTTGGATCCCGTATCACAGCTCTTCCCACGTTGCCTCCCACAGATGAAGAAGGATTGATTCGGCTAGATCCAGAGGAAATATTGAGCCGTCGCATGATTAAAGCGGGAAACCAAGCTCGGGTGGAGCTTCTGGTGCGATGGCAGGGCCAAGGGGCCGACGACGCTACATGGGAGGTGTACTCACGCCTCAAGGAAGAATATCCCCACCTTGCGAGCAACGTATTTTGAATGGGGAGGATGTCTAACACACGCCTCCACTGATGACGAAGGAAGAAGAGACGGCACATGGTGGAGAGGATAGGAAGAAGAGAACTTGGGGAACCTTAGCTTGAAGGCAACTAACTTAAGTGAACTGAAGTGATCGAGTTCGATGTTTTGGAAGGGAGAAGTACATTGTCGCGGGCTAGGCCTGGAAGGCTTGAGTTAGGACTTCGTGTTTATTTTGATTGTTGATCTAGTGTTTATTTTACTGGTTGGTCTGGGTGTAATGGGTTGTAGCCCTTAGTCTTTTATTTAGTCCATGGCTTTTAGTCTTTATTTCGATTTCATTTGCTATTTGAGTTAGTTTGTAAAGCCTAGTAGGGCCTAGTAATGTTCCTTTAATTTCGTGTATTTGGAACCTGTAGTGGTATATTAAAGTTTAATAAGAAAAACCTTATTTCTCATCCACCTTTCTCTAG
The DNA here is from genome assembly GCA_029856935.1 of Cyclocarya paliurus. Taxonomy (NCBI): domain Eukaryota; kingdom Viridiplantae; phylum Streptophyta; class Magnoliopsida; order Fagales; family Juglandaceae; genus Cyclocarya; species Cyclocarya paliurus. Next base: position 33,110,932 of record CM056949.1, read on the forward strand.
AGGCTCCTACCCTCAAAGGAGGCATTTCATGCGGTTACTGTTCCATTCCTTTCACTATTTTCAGTAGTGTTACAATCTTTCATTCTTTATTTTTAATTTACTCTGGTTTCTTGTAGATGGAGAGATTATTGTTTTTGTATAAAAGTAGTGTGAAGAACCCAATAGATTGGATACAGAATTTGATGGATCCTTAAATTTGTTTGATAAATATTCTCGCCCTTTTGTGATTGCATCATGGCTGCTTCTGTTTCTACTGTTGCCATGAGAAAAATGCCTTTACCCCTTTGGCCCAAACTTTCTGATAAAAAAATGGCGCCTAAAACTTTCCCATTCAAAGAGTACTTTGAAAATCCTACCTAATGATTCATAAAATTCAGTTAAAAGTTGGCGTGCTAGGCAGTGGTTAAGGTAGACCTATCAGCTTTGTAATCCTCTAATGACACAGGTAGAACAAAATATGAAGAGAATGTTTGGTCCTAGGTTGACAAAATAATGTGGCTTAATATGGTATGTTAAATTGAAAAATTTATAAAAGTAAAGTAGACGGAATGTATCTCTTTAAACACCTTGAAGATAAACCATTGCCAAACTTCCATGTTACATATGAAAATACAAGCTCCTTTCTTTATTGATTGCAAAAGGGTTAAAGTTTTACAGAGGACGAGGACCATTTAGTAGTTACATCCGAAAGAAATAACTTACATAATCAAATCACAAGACCCGACTTGGTGGATCAGTAGCAGCAAACATTGGAATGTTTAGATAGTGAAATGAGATGAAATGAGTTGAAATGGTTTGTGAATAGTAGTGAGATTATTAGTTGAAATTAGATGAGATGAGATGAAATCTCACCTCCGTATCCATGCCAGGTAAATATAGAAATTGACGTTCGAATATACTGGTAATGATTTAGAGTATTCTTGCATTAAAAAAAGAAGAAGAAAGAATAATGATAGAGTTACTACTCTACTACTACCCATCTACCACTCTTTTTGTATTTGATTTTTTTTAATTTTTTATTTTATTTAATGATTAAAGAAGTGAGTATTAGTAAAATTATATATTTTTTTAATTTTTTCTTAGTGATTAAGTATATTAAAAAGATACTCAAAAAATGATAAAAAAAAAAAAAAACTTAAAATGCAGTAGTAATAAAGTAGTAACACTAACACTACCCAAAAAAAAAAGAAAAAACATTTTGAGAGACTAAAGTAGTAGCAAAGTATCAAGAAGATAAATGAATGATTGATGATATATATGGTCCATAACTTCGAGCTAATCTTAACCTGCTGATTAGAGCTTTGCCTTCCATTAGAGAAGAGAAGGGTGGGTTCCTCCCACCCTCTCCCTGAAAACGATATAGATGATCGATCATCTATATTCCTGTGTTCCACTTCTTGGTAAAGAAACAGCAACTCCTTTCCTGGTGTTGGGGAGATAGGAGGTTAGGCAAGTACCACCATTCTTTGTTGTAAATAAGAACGGGATTAAAAAAAAAAAATTTGAAAGAATTTTAATGACGAGTTTTCATGCACCGCTCTTAGTACGATTTGTAGAGCTCATATAACTAAAAAAAATAGCCTAAATCTAATTGGGACGTCAACAGCCGAGCCTCAAGAGAGGAAGCTGATAAGATCAGGACCAAAAAGATACAGTTCATCCTGCAGCTCCCAACTTTGCCAGGCAATCCCCTCTCTATATGTGTAAGATCAGTAACAAAAGAATGCAGGAGTCCTCACAAAGGAGGAAAAAGGCATGATGGTTGAAACAAAAACCAGGAGAGCTGAATCAGATTGCATGAGCACGTGTGTCCATAATCAACACAAAACGGAAGTGCTTGAAGCAATGCTAGATTCGAGCCCAGCACAATCGCAAAAAGTACTACTATATCCCTAAAAACACCTCGACATTTTGTTCCACCCTGATTCCCATTAAAATCACCATCTATATTAATTTAAAGCTTGCCAAATAGAGGAGACAACAATGCATTTGACCAAAACAGGCTTCTTAACTCTAAATGGAGGGACAGGCAGCTAGCTTTTTAAGGCATCCAAATTCCAATTAAATGGAGGCTCCAAAGCTAATTATGTGCAATATTATTGGTTTTATAGTGAGTTCAACTTACAGCACCAACGAGATGTTTTGTAAATGACAGTGGAAATAGATCAAGAACATTTAGGATTGAACAGACTATCATTACGCAACCATATCTCCCAAAAAAGAATCAAAGGAACTTGGACTCTCTCTCTCTCTCTCTCTCTCTTCGGATTTTTCATACTATTGTACGTGGAATGCGGATTTGTGCATGGTGGTTGAATATGAATTTTGTAGGTTTGAATATTGTTTGTTAATGATGTTTGGAGCTAGTGGTTATTTTCTGGGGTTCGTTTGCTATGCTTATAATTTCTATCCTTTGTTTAATATAGTATTTAGTTTGGTATGCTTTGATAGTTAGCTAGGTTCAAACTAGCTAGCTAGCTTTGTCGTTATTCTTACTGGTAATTGGTATGCTAATTTGGACGTTTGTTAGCTTTTTTTCCCTATTAAAATTTTTACATAATTTGTATTATCGAAGCAAAATGTTATTTTTAAGCATTCTAAATATGTTGGTTTCAGCTCAATTAGGACAACTTTTTCTACCCAATCACAGATTATATATGTTGGTTTCTTCGACATATCTATTGTAGAAGCATATGCTTTTTTCCCATACAGTTTTTTTTTTTTTTTTAGTCTTTTAGTCTTAGCAGTTGGTTTCTTTCTCTATATATATATATACACAATTTTAATTTCTGCACAATTGCAGAAAGCTTTAGAAATAAAATGGCCTAATGCACCAGATTTTGGCTTTTAACATATATAGACAAATCTGAATATAAAAAGAGAAACCATGCAGGAACATGTGCCTATGATCATGTCCTTAAATATAAAATGAAACAGTAGGTGGCCAGGCCATCCGAAAGTCTCGCAGAACTGATATCCATGCTTCTGATATGATTTATATCCTGAGTCTCTCTCTCTCTCTCTCTCATTAATGGCATATATATAATCTCTCATCTCATCTAATCTTCCCTTGAGAAATGAACTGAGAAATCATGGAGGAGGGACTGCTGCTGCCAAGCTCTACAGCTGTTCATGAAGCCAAGCTCAATGGAACTGCTGGAGATCATATCCAACCAAAAGTTGACTCAACCACGCCGCCTGTCCTTGTACTCAGCACTGTTGTCGCCCTTTTCGGTTCACTTTGCAATGGCTGTGCTGTGAGTTCCCCATTCTTATTATCAACAATTTCTACACTTAAGAGTTAATCTTTATTAATAATATTACTGATCGTGGGGGCTCATTATTTTTATAATGTACTTCAGAAGATTAATTTTAGTACGAGAAAGAATAAACTAGCTACCCTCCCTACTACAAACAAAAAATGGAGTGTGTGAAAAAGATTTTGTGCTTTTTGCCAAGTTTACTCAGCCATGCATGTGGGTATCATTTCGGGCAATAATTAAACAATGATATAAACACAATGTCTATTATACAACTTGTTTTGTGTGACAATATGTTAATCAATGAGGGTCTATATAATATATAGTTGTGGAAAGTTGAGTCTTGACCATATTTCTATGCCTACAATTTGGTCAGAGTAATATTAGGTATAAATCTCAAATTCTTTCATTATTTTCAAAAGGACATGCGACATTTACACAATCTAAAACTATATGAATCATTTTCCATTTGAGAGAGAGTGAAATAACTTAAATAAGTACGAGGCAAATAAAAAGTTTGGTTTACCCGTCCACGATTTTCTTTTGCTTTATACTGATTGCATGGTGCTCTGTTTAAAAATTATTAGGGATATATACATATGACAAATGTAAACAAATATAATAGGAAAAGTAGTTTTAAACAAAAAGGAGTATCCCCATGTTGGTTGAACAATGCATGATTTTGAGTGGTTTGCAGTCAGGATATTCATCTCCTGCTGAATTAGGAATCCTCCAAGATTTGGGCCTCTCAAAGGCAGCCGTGAGTAAAAATTCATGCTTCTTTCATTTTTCAGTTTTCTTTTCTCAGTATATATTCTTGTTGTCTTGTTGACCTATCACTATTGGAAAATGTTACGCGCAAATGTCCGTACGTAAGAACGTCCTTACATACAAAGACATAAAATTACAAGAAAGTTACTGTACTACTGTAGAACTCACTCTGTTGCCTATGATTTCTTTTGTACATTTTTTTTCCCTTGCAGTTTTCTGTTTTTGGTTCAATGTTGTCTCTTGGAGGAGTGATAGGTGCATTAGTAAATGGAAGGATAGCTGATACATTTGGGAGGAGGGTTGTAAGTTTCTCTTCACTTTTCTCTGTTTTTGGCCTTACTTTATCTTTTTCTTTTGCCAATACGTTCCAACTCTTGCTGATGATATTGTTATTCAGGCAATGTGGTTTTCTGGAATATGTAGCTTTGTAGGTTGGATGGCCATAGCATCTGCCAAGGTTTTTTTTTTTTTGGCTCTTGGATGCCCCTAAATTTTGCTGCATTTGATGGCCAACATTTTCTACATTTTCTCTTCTGGGTTTCGATCATTGATCATAGAGTTCAATGCTTTGATGCAGAATGCTTTGTGGTTGGATCTTGGAAGACTGTTATTGGGGTTTGCCGTAGGGATCTATTTCTATGTGGTAATCTTTTAGATTAACATATTATATATGCTAATCAATTTACCAACTTCAAATACAAAAAAGAAAAGAAAAAACAGTGACAAATTCTTATTGCCGAACAGGTACCTGTATACATTGCAGAAATAACCCCTAAAAATCTTAGGGGAGGATTTACATCAGCTACTGAGGTAAAGGGAGTGTTAATCATTATGGTTTGAAAGTAGCCAACTCATTGTTTACATATCTGTTCTTTGTCATTTGTGTGCAGTTGATTACATGTTTCGGCTTTTCACTGATGTATTTCCTTGGAAATGTCATTAACTGGCGTATCTTGGCTGTAATTGGTAAATTATAACTTGTTTCTTGGTCTTTCAGTACTTTGATCAGAACAAGTTAAATTGGAATTGAGTTTATTTTCAGGTGCTATTCCATGTTTAGTACAGTTAGTGGGATTGGTCTTCCTTCCAGAGTCCCCTAGATGGCTGGTGAGTCCAAGAATCTTGTTGGAAGTGCTTTATCTTGTCCATTTATGCTTAATCTTGATTTCCTTGAGGCATATTCTTCAAAGAAAAAAGTGTGCATTCATTAAAATGTGAAATGAGGAGCACAGGTTTTCTGCAGGCAAAAGTTGGTAGAGATCTTGAAGCAGATCTGCAGAAACTTAGGGGGGGAAATGCTGATATCTCCCAAGAAGCTGCTGATATCAGAGTATCCTTTCCTATAACCTTGACCAGAGGAGACCTTTTTCTTATTTTGGTATCATTTCTGAATTAAGATATGCTCTGCTTCTGCACAGGATTATACAGAGACCATTCAGCAGCACTCAAAAACTAGAATTCTAGAGTTGTTCCAGCGGAAATATGCTCATTCACTCATCGTAAGCCTCAATTATTGTGGCTGGCACCTTTGATTTTCTTGGCTAGTATATCCTTTTCTCTACATTCTATTTAGAAAAGTGACAAGTTCACAAATATTTTATAAAAAAGTAAAGTTCATAGAGTTGATGTAGCTAGATGTAAGACGCTAGATCTATTTTATAGTAAAAATAACTCTAGAATTTGACGTAAGGCATATTAGTTCTTGAACTTTATTTTGGCGATATTATGTTGTGAAACAAATAAAATTCTTAATTTTAATTGGTATAGGTTGGAGTTGGGTTGTTGCTGCTACAACCATTAGGAGGGAGCAACGCTTTTGGTTATTATACAAGCTCTATATTTGCAGAAGCTGGTAAATTTAACGGCTTTAAACATTCATTGATATAAATAATGAGAATACTAAAAATGAAGAAGAAATAAGATATTGACGAATGGTTTATGGCAGGCTTTTCAACTAGTATCGGGACTATGTCAGTGGCTATTGTCCAGGTACTTGGTTAGATATAACTGTGGCTGCACGCCTCTCTTTTTTTCGGAAAAAAATATTTATTTACTAATTTTTTAAACAAAAAAAAATGGTTTGAAACGGCATAGAAAACATTAATTGTTTTGTTTTGCAGATTCCAGCTGCTGCAATGGGTGTAATATTGGTAGATAAATCAGGACGAAGACCCCTTCTCATGGTAATTTAAATTAATTAAGGATGGCAAAGAATCATCAGCTTTCTTGTCTCTGGTTACTTTGGTTCATCAATTATAAGGTGAAGGCAACAGATAATAAAGCGTAGCTACCAATGATCTCCTGCAGGTATCTGCTGCTGGCATGTGCTTGGGTTCCTTCCTCGTAGGGTTGGCATTCTGCTTTCAGGTTTCTTTCAAAACCAAATATCCCAGAGCTTTTATTCAGGATTTACTTACGTTCTGCATGGCCATCTATGAAATATTAATGATAATTGTTTCGAAGTGTTTGTTGTAAGCAGAACCTCTCCCGGTTGAAGGAGCTAACTCCCATATTGGTGTTAGTTGGGATTTTGGTAATACTTCCCTTCTTCTCATGCAAGTCTTTTGAAAACAAAACCTAGAGACTTATAAATTGACTCACATTGATCACTAATTGTTTTACTAAAAAAATTGATGAATATGTCAAGAGACATTTTTCCCATCTCAAGAAAAGAACTACAGGTTTCTGAGTTGAGTTTTTCACAATTTATCTGAACTACTTTTGAACCACGCATGCAGCATAATGTGGGACACTTTAAAGGGCTTAAGGCATTCTAGGTTTTGAGCTGTTTTTGGATGGAATTAGCTCAGTACTGTTTGTTCTTCATTCTGTACTAAGCTTTGATCTAAAAAATGGCAATCCTTGCAATTTCTATTGCTTCAAAACTTCCAATCCTTTGCAGGGTTATAGTATGTCTTGCGTAATTGGCATGGCGGGATTACCATGGGTTATAGTGTCAGAGGTATGTAGCTCATTGAACTGATCTTAAATCCTTTTTGCAGAGTCATTAGTACTTTTGCTCGGAATAAAAGCAGCTTTTTATGGCTTTAATTCAGTGATAAATTTGAAATCCATCTCAGATATTCCCTATAAATGTCAAGGGTACGGCTGGAAGCCTTGTTAGTTTAGTGAAATGGTCCAGTTCCTGGATTGTTGCCTACAGTTTCAATTTCATGACAGAATGGAGTACAGGAGGTATGCAGCTACTGTTTCTGCAGTACTTTAACATGTCCCGTTTTCATTTTCCAGCTTTGTATTTGACATGGATGTTTTTTTTTTTGGCATGATAAATCAGGAACATTTTTCTTATTCTCTGGTGTTTGTGGTTTTACTGTTCTGTTCATTGCAAAACTGGTACCAGAGACAAAGGGGCGAGCTTTGGAAGAGATTATGTAAATGCAAGATTTTGGCTAGGACTAGGTGACTAGATGGATAAAGATTCTTTGATATTTTTATAAGTTGGATGAATGTAAAACACTTTGATTTTATCTATAAACATTTGAAGTGTATCTAGAAGTTATTAGATAGTGTTTTAGATAAGTCAAAAATGTATGTATCTGAATTATAAGGAGTCTGGAATTATCCTACAAAGAATTTGAATGGAAACTACATTTGCTAAAAAGATTTAGCGCTAGGTCTCAACAGACGTGTCAGTAGAGTTTTTCGCAGTAGAGTCCTTCTATCAGTAGAGTCCTACTACAGATTAAATTCTTACCAAACTCATTCCATCAGCAGAGTCTTACTGCAGATCAAATACTGATCAGGATATTTATGATGGGGACTCCGACTGAATGATGACCTTTTGATGATTATTCTCAAAACCTGGAGTGATTGAGGAGAGATCCAAGTGCTTGAGTGTGAGAAAATTCTCTAGTTCCTTGTTCCTCATCTCTCATTGAGTGTGCATTCATACTCCAAGTTGGAGATTGACTGATTGTGATTCAGCCACTGGAGTTCCAGTAGAGAAGTCAACATCTGAAGATTATCAGAGGTTCTAGCTGCTAAGAGAGTCAATTAGCAAACGTTTTGTAATTGAGAATTACTTGTAACTAATCTTCAAATAATAAAATTGACTTTTCTAGGTTTGGCTACCCCATAGGGTTTACTTTTGAGGAGTTCTTCAAAGGGTTTCCCTTCTTAATCAAATTTGGTATAAAACACTTTATTTACTGTATGTATTTGATTTATTATCAAATTATTTCATTATTGATCACTAACCAATTTGTTGATTGAATTGGTTGAATGTGGTAATACAAAACAAGGGTACTGGGATAATTTCAATTGGCATCAGAGCGTGGTTCACTCATTCGAGTGTGATCACTCTTGTTGACTATGTCTTCATTGACAGTCCCGCCACACTTTGATGAGAAAAATTATGCATATTAGAAAGTGCGTATGAAGGCTTTCCTTAAATTGTTGGATGAACGTGTGTGGTATGCAGTTGAGCGATGATGGACTAACCCAAGATAGTAATTGATGCATGGACAAGAGATGAAATTAACAACTGTAATTGGAATAGCAAGAGACTTAATGCTATTTTGATGGCGGTATCTTCTGAAGAATTTAAAAGAATTTTCATGTGTGAAGTGGCTAAAGAAACTTGTGATATCTTGGAAGTCATGTATGAGGGGCTTGTAAAAAATTATAAATTGCAATTACTAACTTCAAAGTCTGAGGAGATTAAAATGTTGGAAGACGAGAGCTTTAATGATTTTTATGCTAAACTTAACGATATTGTAAATTCTAGATTCAATCTCGGCGAGAAGGTGGATGACTCAAGAGTGGTGACTGCCATACAGGAAAACAAGGATTTGGATGAAATTAAGGTTGAAGAACTAGTAGGTTCCTTATAAACCTATGAGTCTTCACTTTCTAAAACAAGAAAAGGTAAGTCCATTGTATTAAAAACTGTGAGAGAAGACTGTGAAGATTTTTCTGATGAGGAGAATCTAAACGATGAAGATATAGCACGTATTGCAAGAAAATTCATTTTTGACAAAAGGGCAAATGGAAAGCAAAAGAGAGTTTAAGGAATTCTCTACTAAGAAAAAAGATTCTGAAAGATGGAGTAAAGAGAAATCTGAGAAAAATGATAAGATTAAGTGCCATGAATGCTCAGGTTATGGTCACATAAGGATTGAATGTCCAAACTTAAAAAAAAAAAAAAAACAAAGGAAAAGCACTTAATGTCACATTGAGTGACAACTCAGACTCTGAAAATTTCAGTTCAACATATGAGGATGAAAGTTCATTTATGACTTTTTCTATTGTTATTAGTAAGATTCCTGAAATTATGCTAACAAAACCTAAAAGTGATGATATGGCAATGACTCGGAGGTAGCTTTAATTGAGGTTGATCATGAGCTAAGTTTATAGAAAACCTATAATGATTTATGTGAAAAGGTGGTCAAGCTGAAAAAACTGAATAAGAAGCTGTACAACAAGCTCACAACCGTAGAAAATGAAAAGAGTAATATGTCCGAGACACTAAAAATTTCTGAAGTTAAAGTAACAAGATTGAACACTCAAAGAGGAGTACCTGAGAAGGAATTGGAAAAAGCTCAAGAATACAAGGAAAAAACTGCAACTCTAAAATTATAAGAGATGTTGAGTTTTCAAAAATCCAATTGTGGTCGCACGAGTTTGGGGTACATGACTTCCCAAAGCAAAGACGTTCAAGCCTCATCATCCGCTGTCATTTCATCAAAAGGTATTATCTTTGTTAAAGGAAGCCATGTGAGGATGCTCCAAAGAAAGTCGTGTCAAAATCTAACATTTCGAGAGCCTCTCATGAAAGATTAACTCCAAGGAAGCTTAACCAAGATAAGTTCGAATGTAAGTTTATTCCTACTTGTCATCATTGTGGTATTCTTGGCCATATAATGTCACATTGCTTTAACTTGATAAAAGTGCTGGAAGGAAAAAGAAAATCTACAAGAAAGGAAAAGAATTTAGAAAATAAGGTTGATGACTTGAGTCATCAAATAACTACCATCAGCCATACACTTGGTGAACTAGCAGATTTTTGTCTTTTTAACAAAGAAAAAATTATGCAAAGTGATTTAGACAAGATCAAACTCAAAGCAAAATGAGTGATCAAAGAGGATGTCGTGTGTTTAGTTGCGCACACAACACTCAAGGCAATGGACAATTGTTTGTGGTACATGGACAACGCTTGCTCAAGACATATGTCGGGCGATAAAGCTCTATTCAAAAAGATTGAGTCCACAAATGGAGAAACTGTGACCTTTGGAGATGGGAGCAAGGCCATAGTGGAAGGAAATGAGAGTATTGAAATACCTGGACTACTCACTCTTCATAATGTTTTATTTGTGAGTGGCCTTAAAGCTAATTTACTTAGCATTAGTCAATCTTTTAATGATGATTTCTCTGTGCAGTTTTCAAATGATGAATGCAATGTGCATAATCAAGCTGGAGAATAGATCTTGAAAGGTGCTAGAACTTCAAACAATTGCTATGGAGTCTCCTCTACAGCAAATTTAAGTTGCTATAGAGTTTTATTAGATGAAGTCGACTTGTGGCATCAACGTCTTGCTCACATCAACCTAAGAGATTTGTCAAAAATCTCCAAAAGAGAAGCAATAGAAGATTTACCATAGTCTCTAAAAGTAGAAAAGATGGTGTGTGAAGCAGGCCAAGAGGGAAAGCAAACAAGATATCAACACAAGAAAATTTCATATATTATCACTACTCGACCTCTTGAGCTACTTCACATGGAATTGATGGGTCCAACACAAACTGAGAGTCTTGGAAGGAAAAAGTATGTTATGGTTATTGTGGATGACTTTTCCAGATTTAATTCGACCATACTTCTAAGAGAAAAATTTGAAGCATTTGACCTTGCTAAGAAGCTGTTCAAGAGACTCCAAATAGAGAATGACTTGTCTATCTCTAGAATTCATAGTGATCATGGTAAAGAACTTGAAAATTCTAACTTCTCATCTTTTTGTAATGAACAGGGCATTCATCACGAATTTTCTGCTCCTATTACTCCATAACAAAATGGAGTAGTGGAAAGGAAAAATAGATCTATTTAAGAGATGGTTGAACGATGTTGAGCAGCAAAAAGATGGCCTTATACCTTTGGGGAGAAGCTATAAACACAGCAAGTCACATTCTGAATAGAGTTGTCTTCAAACCTGGAATAGAACATACCCCATACGAGTTGTGGAAGAACAAGAAGCCCACTGTTAAATATTTTAGAGTCTTCGGCAACATGTGTTACATCTTGCGTGATCAGGATAATTCACATAAATTTGATAGCAAGAGTGATGAAGGGATATTTCTTGGATATTCCTCAAATAGCAAAGCTTATAGAGTCTACAACTTATGTACAAAAACTGTTATGAAATCTATAAATATAGTTATAGATGATGTTTCAGCCGAGACTGCAAAGAGGGAACTTGAAAACTTGAAAGAGTTGGCCTAGGCCATGGAAGAGAATTTTGAAGTCAAGAGTGATGCAGGCCGTGTAAAGTAAACACCTCCAAACTCTCCCCCTCTACATGACAAAGAACCCTCCTCAAAGATTAGTCATAATCATCCAAGAGAGAACATTCTTGGTGAGCTAGATGAATGAATGAGACTTAGAAAAAGAGTTCTAAATCAAATTTCTTTTATGTATTATTTGTCGCAGGTAGAACCCAAGAAAGTTGAAGAAGCCTTAAGTGATAAAAGTTGGGTGAACGTCATACATGAGGAACTTCATTAATTCACAAGAAATGAAGTATGTGAGTTGGTTCCTAGATCTAAAAATTACAACATCATTGGAACCAAGTGAATCTTCAAGAACAAGTCCGATGAGCATGGCACTATAGTCAGAAACAAAGCAAGACTTATTGCACAAGGATATACACAAGTAGAAGGAGTTGATTTTGATGAAACTTTTGCTCCTATTGCATGTTTAGAATCTGTCAGCATATCGCTTGCTATACCTTGTCATTTAAATTTTAAGTTATATCAAATGGATGTTAAGAGTGCATTTTTAAATGGGCTACCATAAGAAGAGGTATATATAGAACAACCTAAATGATTCATTAATAACCTCTATCCTGATCATGTGTATAGGTTAAAGAAGGCTCTCTATGGATTGAAGCAAGCACCACGAGCTTGGTATGAAAGGTTGACATCATATTTACTTGAATATGGGTTCACTAGAGGACGAGCCGATGGGACTCTTTTCATAAGAAAATCAAGTAAGCAACTTCTCATTGCTCTGATCTATGTAGATGATATTATTTTTGGAGTAACCCTTGACTCACTCTCCCATGATTTTGCTACTGAAATGAAATCTGAGTTTGAAATAAGCATGATTGGTGAGTTAAATTTTTTATTGGGCATTCAAGTTAAACAAACTAAAGAAGAAATTTTTATCTCACAATCTAAAAATGCTAGAGAACTTTTTAAGAAGTTTGGAATTGAATGAAATAGTCATGCTCATACTCCTATGAGCACTTCAGTAAAAATCAGCACAAACTCTACAAGTAAGAGCATTGATCCAACACTCTATAGAAGCATGATAGAGAGTTTACTTTATATTACAGCAAGTAGAACTGAAATAGCATTTAGTGTTGGTGTGTGCTCGGTTTCAAGCAAATTCTAAGGAATCACATCTCACTGCATTAAAAAGAACCATTAAATACTTAAGTGCAACTGTAGATTATGGGATTTGGTATACTAAAGACACTAACTCGATACTAGTTGGCTATTCTGATGTTGATTGGGCTGAAAATGCAAATAACAGAAAAAAACACATCTGGAGGATGCTTTTATGTAGGTGAAAATCTACTTCCTTGGATGATTGAAAAGTAAAATTCCATCTCCTTGTCTACAGCTGAAGCCGAGTATATAACAGCAGAAAGTTGTTGCACACAACTTCTATGGATGAAAAAGATGCTAGAGGACTACGTGTTCTCTCAAGATACTATGACAATTTATTGTGATAATTCAAGTGCAATTAGTATCTCAAAAAATCTTATTCAGCACTCTAGAACCAAGCATATAGACATTAGGCATCATTTTATTAGAGACTTGGCTGAGTCTAGAATAGTGTCTTTGAATCATGTGTCCACTGAGCATCAATTGGCTGACTTGATTACTAAATCTTTAGATGGTTTAAGATTTGAGTTTTTAAGGAAAGTCATTGGTGTGTGTGACATCAAATGAAGGCTACATCACTCACTTGCATTTAAATTTATGTACATCACTAGGTTAGAACATGCATCTGTTATTTTTATTTCTTTTATGCTTTACTAGCTAATTTAATTAAATTGCCATCCATTTTTTCCTGATTTGTCTCCAAATTCAGGTTTTATATAGTTGAGCAAGGTGCAAGCTCCGTGTGTGTGCCAAGTTTTGAGCACTTAAATCCTTACACAGTCGACTTCTTGACTGTAAACATTCCTAAATTTGTGCAGCTCACTTTGGATGGGCTAACCTTATGGTTTATTTAGACAAAGTCACATTATGATGCATTGTGAGGAACTTACTTTTGCCCTCTTTATTATTTTTCCATATTAAATTAAAAGGTGCTCATAAAAAGGGAAAGTCAATGCCTTAAATTGACTAATATTGGTTGAACCTAGTACTAAAAAGAAAGAGATCTCCCATTGCCAAGCATAAATGGTTGGTCCATATAAAAAAAGTTAGTGTTTATTCATTGCGGAAAAAAGCAAACAATTAACACGGATATGTCCCCTAAAGTCCTTATAGAAAAAATCGTTGCTCTAACTACTGTGGAAAAAGATGAGCAATACAACAATGGACATGTCAAGGGTATAAAGACCTTGTGCTTGGAGGAGATATTTTTTCAAGTATCTAGGCCTTAGCATAAAATTTGACTTTTAAGGCAAGAGACAAACCTTTGGGAGTATCTAAGACAAAAAATAAAAATAAAAATAATAAATTTGGGGGGGAGGGGGGAGTGAATGAAAAGAAAACATGTGTAAGGTTCCCCACTCATACACTCACGTGAATTTTGGTTGATCAGCTAATGAGGCATAAGTCACCATGGTAAATGCTACAAATGAGAGAATGCAGGTTGTGTGTGTGGACAGTGTGAGTGATATAGTGTTTGGACAAGTGCCACACTTGAGGCATGCACATTGATACAATTATTTAAAAGCCATATTCAATTTTCTGTGAGACAATCAGTTTAATTTTTAATTTTATCTTTTTATTCGGTATTATTTTTGAACCGAAAATAAAAATAAAAATATTTGTTTTGGATAGATATGGTTTGTTTAAGTCCCAGTGGGACTCTGGGTCAAAGGATCATGGAGCCTTGTTTTATGTTAAGCCCCTGTAGGGACTTTGTTATAGAGACTCGTGCTTGGCACGCTAGGCCTTAAGTGACTTAAGCCACTCAGGTCCTGTGATAAGCCCTCACTCCCGATATTCACTCACCACGGCACCAACACGTCTTGTGCCCTAGTCGAACACGAGTCTGCCCACTTCTCAAGGTTTTCATTTAAGTGGGAGTCTAATCTCAAAGGAAAACTCATTCTCGACAAATTTCTCAGTCAAGGTAATGTGTTTCCCTCCGATCATTTTCTACCTACCTTTCTCTATTTCTAGGGTTCGACTCACACACAGTTGGGAATATGTTGGATCTTGTCTGATTTGTAACGTGTGAGTTGGTAATTCAAATGATTAAAAAGTGAATAATTGTAGTAGTGTAGTGAACCTTCATTATTCGCGTATTAAGAATGGTTTTGGAGTGTGTTATTGGCCTTTGTCATTTGGGCTCTGTGGAATGTCCACCAGGTGTTTGGTTTTATGACTCAACCAGGTTATCACCATCATTTAACCACTATTTGACATGCATTCATACTCATTCATCAGGGTCGTAGATATGAATGGCTGATATATATACAGAGAGGGCCTAAGATGAGATTTTTACACTGTTTACATACAAACACTTATCCACTTCTATAGTATTTCTGACTTGTACACTGTGTGTTTTTCAGATGAGGTTTAAGGAACGGGCTAAAAGGAAGGTGAGCTCACAGGCCCCCTCGCCTGAAAGTTCATCTAGTGAGAGGGACCCTCCAACTAAGACTCCTCAAATTGAGGGCACTACAGCCCCTTTACCTAGAACACCAAAGCCAATCTCTTTTGAGCGCTTCACTTCACCAGAAGTTGAAGCAGCCTATAAGAACATATTCTCTCATAGACCAGTATTGGGTGAGAGAGAGGTAAGCATAAATGACTTTCCAATGATTAGATATTATAGGTCAGCTTGTAAGGTTTTCTGGTACTTCTATGTAATATTCTTTTCACTACTGTACTTCAATTATCTGGGGATGCTACTCGTCTCATTGACACCAAACTTCACCGTAGCTGTAATTTTGAACCCGGCCTTCAACACATTATTCAACCTGTTTTCTAGTTTTCCAATGCCTAAATCGATAAGCTGTTAAAAGGCCTCAAAACTTGTCTATATTGTGGATGATAAGTATGTGCTGGTGTGAAAGTTTTGAACAATAGAGTTAAAACTGACCGGTCTGTTTTATTTTTCCAGAAAATTCCAAAGTGGTGGGACTGGTTGTATTATCTGACTCCTACATCTTGGTCGCTAAATGGCTTGCTTACTTCACAATATGGAGATATAGATAAGGACATCATGGTATTTGGAGAAAATAAAACGGTACCTGATTTCTTAATAGATTACTTTGGGTTTCACCATGATCACTTGACTTTTGTTGCAGTTGTTCTTATTGCCTTCCCCCTTACTTTTGCTTTCTTATTTGCGTACTTTATAGGATGGCTGAACTTCCAGCATAGGTAAACCCTCTCTTTCTTTCCTTGGAGCTTGGAGATGTTATATTGTGCTTGTAGTCACTACCTTTCCAACAATGTTTGCAAATGATAGGCATCTTCTAGAGAGAAAACAACAAGTATTGCCCATGAACCACCATGCCATGATGCTATGTCTTATCACTAGATACTGCCTTTCCAACAATGTTTCATTTCTTTCTCTATTTCTCTTTTTCTTTTTCTTTCGCTCATGAATTTATTGATTCTGAGTGGCAATTCTTTGGGGGTGATAAGGTGCTGGGATAGTCCCCCCATTGTTTCATTCCTTGTGTGATAGGCTGTAACTCATGCGTTTTAGGTACAGTAAAACTTGCTTATTCTCCAAGAAAAACCCTTTGATTTGTTCAACTGAAACGATCATATTCCTGCTACTTTATGTGTTCAACTTCTTGGTAAATAATAGCAGCTCCTTTTCTGGTGTTAGAAGGAAGTGGGTTAGGCAATCACACCTCATGGTTAATTGGTATTATTTATGTCAAAGTCAGTCATACAACCATCCTTTGTTGTTTCAAATTAGAATTTTTTTTCACAGTATTTTGGTGTATTAGGACTCGATCTTCGTTCAAATGTAAATTAGCTTATGTAGAATATTGGATTATGTTAATAATTGGTAATACGGTTATTTATGCACCTTGGTTTGGTCCTCTATTTGTCACCTCCAAATGATTGGTTGTAGCTATAGCATTCTTCCGTCATAAGTGACGATTTATGCAAGAGAGAAATCAAAATAGAGAGTAAATGGCGAAACATGATGTCGGAAAATCAAAGAAGCCAAAAAAGGTGTGGAAAGTTGTGAGTTCTAAGGTGCAGGACAAGCCATTTGTAGAACAAAAAAATGTTGAAGTTGGTTATAATGGGTTGCGTCGAAAAGAAATTTTGGATGCTATTAAGTTGAGGAAGGCAAGGGTGGATAGGGTCGCAATAAGCTTTATTTGTTGTTGTTAACAGTCAGGTTCGCTCTAAAATCCAATTTGACAGTTTGGTTTCTAATGCTGGGTTGGCAGAAACTGTGGAGGTTGTGGTGGGGGGTCTTGGTTGGATTGAAAAATCTTCAGTTCGGCATGATAGTTGGTTTAGTTAACGGAAAAGGATTCTAAGGATGAGGAAGGTCCTAGGTTGGGTGCTTGCTCATCTCCTAGGAGCTCTCTTAAGCATATTGATGAGGCTTTGGAGTTTGAACTGGGAGGATTGACAGATAAGGGATGTATAAGGGAGGAAAGGAGTAGAGAAAATGAGTTATTTTTGCATGTTCAAGCAGTTTTAGATGTTGAACCTAATGGGGAATTGAATGAGTTAGCAGTAAAATATTTTGACTTAGACCCAGATTTGTAAGTTCCTTTGAAGAAATTTAGAGGGATAAGGAAAGAAAAATCTATTGTTGTTTTGGAGTGACGTACTTGCTGAAAGAAATTACTTTAATTGATGTTGAACATATTAACGTGGAACTTTAGGGGTATTTTTTCGTCGAAGAGTAGGTTTCGTGTCTATTGAATAAAAGTCGCTCATCTGTGGTGACCCTTTTAGCACATTTTCTTGGTGAGAATAAAAGTCTCCGTTGGACGAGATGGATGAAGTTGCCTAATTTTTTTAATAATGCTGAGGTTGGGGAGAAACTTTGGTTTTTTTGGAATGAAGACCTTAAATTTGAATTAATTTTAATAACAGATCAGGCTGTAAGTGGTTGGTTTACTCATGGTAGTTTGCGAGTTCTTGGTATGTTTGTCTATGCAAGTTGTTTTCGTAATAAGAGATTAGAGCTTTGAGATTTTTTGTGTGATCAAGACCCAGGTAGTTGGGTATGGTTTATTGGGGGTGATTTTAATATTATTTGTTGCAATGATGACAAAGTTGGTGGTATTATGCGGGCTCCGCATGCAAAAGCTGAGTCAATGATTGTATTCAACAATGTGGTTTGCTTGATTTGCTTTATGTAGGAAACCGATTGTCTTGGTGTAATGATAGACTTGGTGAGAGGCGTATTTGAGCGAGATTGGACAGAGTTTTGGTGAATATGGATTTTATTAATTTATGGGGAGATGTACGTGTTGAATATCTTCTGAGATCATCTTCAGATTATTTACCGATCTTGGTGTCATTAGGTCGAGAGCAAAGTATGGTTGTTAGGCAGTTCCGTTTTCAGCGTATGTGGGGCACGCATGAGGGGTTTCTTCCCTTGGTTAAGGAGGTGTGGGATATAGTTGTAGATGGTTGTCTATTGTTTCGGATTAGTAAGAAATTAAAAGCATTGAAATGTGCTTTGAGAAAATAGAACGTTGAGGTGTTTGAAAGAGTTGAAGTTGAATTAAAGGAGCTAGAAATCGTATAGTTGGCTTGGAGCAATCGGTGTTGAATGATTATTCTTCTCAGGTTGAAGCGGAACTATTAAGTTGTAAACAACATGATATTTTCTGCTAGTTTCTTTATTCTTGCTTGGGAAATTGTTACACATGACATTTTGGAGATGGCCATTGATTTTTTTTAGGGGAAGCCGTTATCAACGTTTTTTGGTGCTACTAATCTAGTGTTCATTCCTAAGGTTGAAGAACCTATGGGATTTGGGCAATTCCATCCTATTAGCCTTTGTTCAGTGATTTATAAAATCTTGTCGAAGGTGATAGTGTTCCGTTTGACTCTGTTGTTGCATAAAGTTATTTCTTAGGAGCAATCTGTGTTTATTAGGGGGAGAAGTATTTTTGATAATATAGCTATTGCACAGGAGTTGGTTTAGGGGATGAATCGGAAAGTGAGAGGAGAGAATGTTATGTTTAAAATAGACATGGCCAAGGCATATGATAGGGTTAATTGGGAGCTTTTATTGGAGGTTTTGAAAATGTTGGATTTTTGGATAAATGGAGGAATATGATTTTTAATTGTATTTCTTCTCTATATTTCTCAGTTATATTGAATGAGTGTTCTCGGGGATTTTTCAAGGCTTCATGGGGCTTCATCAAGGTGATCCTCTTTCACCATATTTGTTTATCTTATCAGATGAAGTACTCTCACGTATGTTAAATAGGGAGTTTTACTTGGAAATGATTAAGCCTTTCAATTCTTGTGGAAAAATCATGATTAGTCATTTGTTGTATGCAGATGATCTGCTAATTTTTTCTAATGGTGGTAAAGCTTCAATCAGAAGACTTTTAGAGGTAATTCATTTATATGAGGCTATGTCGGGCCAGTGGGTTAGTGCTCATAAATCCTCTATATTTTTCTCTTCTAATTTTTTGGTTGATAGAAAAGTGGATTTAAAAATAATCTCTGGCTTTGAGGAAGGTGTTTGGTCTTGTACTTATTTGGGTATTCCATTGCATGTGGGGAGAGTGAGATTACAAATGTTTGATCCTTTGATTGCTAAAATTCAGAAAAAGTTAGCAGGGGGAAATGTAAACTTCTCTCTTTTGGTGGTAAAATTGTTTTACTTAAGCATGTTTTGAATAGTATGCCGATTCACATGCTTTCAATTTTGAATCTACCGAAAGGAGTTTTGTCGGCTTTGAAAGGGATCTTCTCTATTTTTTTATGGGGATCATCCTTAACGAATAAAAAAATGAAGTGAATTTCGTGGAGGAAAATCTGTTTGCCGATTGAAGAAGGGGGGCTTGCGATACGTGATTTATCAGAAGTGCAAACTTCTTTGCTTATGAAGTTTCTTGGAAAATTCATGAAGGTAATTCTTTGTAGGCTAATCTTTTCTCTACTAAATATGTGGGGGCTAAGCATATTTATTCGGTTATGAATTTGAGGAAAGGGTCTCGTTTCTAGAAGGGAATTATGCAGTTAATGCCAATTGTGTTGGAAAATTCAAGATGGATTATTCGCAATGGAAATTCCAGCTTTTGGTTTGACAATTGGTTGGGAGATGAGATTTTGGCAGGATGCTCTTCGGTGATAGGAGATTTAGGGTTGCAGATAAAGGCTCTTTGGTCTGGATTTGGTTGGAATGTAAAGAGGCTTTGTGACTTGGTTTCAGAGCAGTTGGGGCAGAAAATCACTCGGTCGAATATCAAGTTGAAGGAGGGAGAGGATATATGTGTTGGGTTCTTGCGGTTGATGGTAATTTCTCCACTAAATCTGCATGGCACCTGGCGCAGGTGGTTGTGGCATGATGTGGTTTCAAAGAAAATGTCTTTTTGCTGTTGGAGAGCTAGAAGGAAATATTTACCAGTTGATGAGGCTATTATAAAGTTGGGTATTCCGATGGTATCCAAATGTTCTTGTTATGCAGAGCCTACTATGGAGACGTTAGACCATGTTCTTTGTGAGGGAGAGGGGCCGAAAAAAATCTAGAATTATTTTGAGGTGCTTTGTGGGATTTGGTTGCCACGGGTTCTGACTTGGGATGGGTTTTATGGTGGAGGTGTGCGGCTTCTTCTTCGCAGGTTGGCTGGATCCGAGGTGTGCTCCCCATTATTATTTCTTGGGCTCTTTGAAGGGCCAGATGTGCTTCTCGGATGGAGGGTGTTAATTTTGATTGGAGGGCAATTTTGAGAGTAGTGAAAGTGAACTTGAGAGATATGTCAAATGGCTTGCGGAAATTCAAAATGCTGGGCACTAATGATTTTTCAATTTTGTAGGAGCTTAGTTGTCCTATGCTTCTAGTTCGTGAAAAGTTACCAAGATTAATAGCTTGGAAGCTACCAAATAGGGGTTTAGTTAAACTTAATGTTGGTGGTGGATCTTGTGGAAATCCGGAGAGGTCCGATGATGGGGGCATACTTCTTGATTCAAGGGCCAAGGTGATAGGGGGTTTGCACACTTTTATGGCCATGCAACGAATACTATTGCCAAGTGTCGTGCTCTTCTTGAGGGTCTTTGTTTGTGTCAATCTCTTAGGTTGAGAGATTTATTGGTGGAATCTGATTCAAGTATTGTGATGGGTTGGCTAGCTTCCGGGATATGCAAATATTAGTTTCTTTGAGACTTTTGGGAAGAGATTAAAACTCTAGTCACTTTGCTCAATATTTGCTTTCGATATAATTTTAGAGAGGCCAACATGACAACATATTTTTTGACAAAAGAAGGCACGATGGGTAGAACCTTTGATTTTATAGGCGAGGATTTGGTGTAAGGACGGCTACAAGGCATTGTTTGACTAGACTTATTGGGTATTTCATATATTCGTTATTGATGTTCTTTTGTGATGAAATGTTGTAATCATGGTTTTCCTCCACCTTAGTGAGGGTTTTAATAAATAGAGGCTTGACCTCTTCTTTTTTTTTTTTTAAGTAAGGGAGGATTTATAATAAATCATGGGGACTCATCTTTTTTATTTTAATAGAAAATGACTCGATCTTCTAACATTTCTAGTTGTAGAGGGAAACAAAAGTCGGAACATTGTAAGGTCATGGTAATAATAGTGCAATTCATGTATGACCTCAAATTTTCTCCACAGTTTTTATTTTTATTTTTATTTTTTTATCAATCTCAAATATCCTCCTTTATGAAGAAGATAAATACCCTGAAATTATAAGGTCATGTTATGCACAATTTCAAATTTAATACTAAATACTCGTTTCTTTACTTATTTTCTTTTCAATCGAATTAAGTAGCAAATCTCGTACTTTAATTTACTGATTTAATTGAATGATACACTGAAATCGATTTGATTTCTGACTAAACCAAGTTGAATTTGCCCATTCAAACTGATTTCGATCTCTTTTCCGAGCTATGCATATAACAAGACCTAAGCCTTTAGAGATACCTATATCAAGAGTCGCAATGATCCTTATTAGTAAACTACAAGACTACTGGTTGTCAATTGAAGGTCGCTCACAAGCTCTCATCCCTTAATTTCCCTTGAGCCCTTCACTCCACATTTGTAATCAAATCTAGTAGATGTAAAAGTCATGGTTCAAATGGTCATTCATTTAGGAGGGATGCCTTGGAATGGAAGAAACATTAAGATAAAGGAGGTAATTTTACAGTGCATGTATTGATTGACAGAAAGATTCTGAGTTAGATGAGATCAAATGAAAGGAATTTAGGGACGAACTTAATCGGATCATCTAGGGAATTTAATTGGATGTATTTTTTCCTTCATTTTCCAATCTTTTCCTCTCTTCCAAACATAACCATTTATTCACAGAAATTCAAAATAAGTAGCAGAAATAATTCAAAAATGATAGTCCTTAACTTGAATCAATCTAGATCTGTACTTCAACAATATCAATTAGGTTCTCCATTTTATGTATATGACTTATATTAATTATTATACTGGTGCAACCTAGTGGTTAAAAGGGGGTTAAGCTACAGACTCAGGCCCCGTTTGTTTTCGCAGATGAGATGGTATGATATAAGATGAGTTGAGATAAATGTTAAAAGTTGAATAAAATGTTGTTAGAATATACTTTTTAATATTATTTTTGTTTTGAGATTTGAAAAAGTTGAATTATTTATTTTATTTTGTATGAGAATTTGAGAAAGTTATAATGATTAAATAAGATGAGATAAAATGAGAAGTTTTGTGAAAGTGAACGACGCCTCAGACATCTTGAGTTCTTAGGAATTGGGGCGTATATCCAGATCAAAATTCGTAGAATTCCTAAGAAACTTTTATACCCATGAATACTTTTATACCCAATCGGACTATGCCAAAGCAATTGCCTAATTCACATGCCTCCAACACCAGAAGAGGAGTTGCTGTTTCTTTACCAAGGGAGCACATGAGCGAGTAGGAATCCAACATCAGTTCATGGCCAATGATTGTTATTTTTCTATATATGTAATATATAAGTGGTGTAAAGATATAATATGTTGAGAATAATTATACAAAATATAGATATCTATTTTACAATCCTTTTTACAACCAGCCGATGTGTAGTGCCATTACACCCTTTTGAGTTTTTCATCTGACTTGAATATCAGATTTTCTCCATTAAAATAAGGTTGTAAAAAGAGTTATGTGTGTATCACTACTCATACGCGGAACTCAAGCAATTTACAAGAGATCTTACTAAACAAAACTAGTTTTAATAAAATCATGGGTTGTTAAACATTTGCAACAAATTACATGCTTGCTAACTAAACGCTTG
Source organism: Cyclocarya paliurus (assembly GCA_029856935.1). Lineage (NCBI taxonomy): Eukaryota > Viridiplantae > Streptophyta > Magnoliopsida > Fagales > Juglandaceae > Cyclocarya > Cyclocarya paliurus. The sequence goes on from CM056949.1 coordinate 33,133,832, forward strand.
CAGGCTACTTAAAAACATCTCCATGCTCTATGGAAAGAGAGGTTTACCTACGCTGGAAGTTCAGCCGTCCTACAAAATATGCAAACAAAGAAGCAAAAACAAGGGGGAAGGCAACGAGAACAACCCCCACAAGAGGCAAGTGATCATGGTGAAACCCATAGTAATCTTTTAAGAAGGCAGCCACTGTTTTGGTTTCACCAAATACCATGATTTCCTTATTTATATCTCCATATTGTGAAGTAAGCAAACCTTTCAGCGACCAAGATGTAGGAGTCAGATAATACAACCAGATCCACCACTTTGGAATTTTCTGCAAAAGATTAATATAATCCAGTCAGTTTAACTATATGGTCACATCACAACTTCCATTTGAGGCCTTTAGCAGCTTACCTGTTCAGGCATCAGAAAACCAGAAAATAGGACGAAAATTGAGAAAAACGATGAGCACAAAATTGCAGCTGCCGGGAAGTTTGGTGTCAATGATACAAGTAGCATCCCCAGATAATTGAAGTACATCAATGAACAAAATATTGCATAGAAGTACCAGAAAACCTTATAAGCTGACCCATAATATCCAATCATCGGATATGTGATAATCACAAATATCATAGTTTGGAACAACAGATAAGGGACTTCCACAAGCACCTACAAAACCAAGATCCACAACTATATAAGCCGAATATGCGTGCCACATAGAGAACCCTCATCAAAACCTTAAGGTCCTATTTTGTTCTCTCTTTTTTATAGATCAAATAATTTTTTTTTTTTTTTAGTAAGAAGTAATTTTATTAGAAAAAAATGTATAGGCAAAGCCCATGTACTAAATAGATCAAATAATGACAGTTAAACAATCAAAATAAACAGGTAGAGAATTATACCTGTGCAAGTGAAAAAGCCCATGAAGAGTACATCCCTGCAAATCTTTCCCTGTACATAACAGTTCGCTCTGCTGCTACAGATGGTAGAACTTTCGTGCAGTTACTTATGCCCAAGTAGATCACGGCAGCATACATTGAACCAAATATGTTAAACAAGTTCTGTTGGTTATTCCTAGTAAACCAAAAAATAAAAAATAAAAGCAAGGGTTAGTTCTTTGCATTGCCTTGAATTAAGCATAGGATGGATCTACAGCTTTGAGAATTATGCTTATTGAACATATACTTTTGTACTCTTAACAAACAATGCATACTAAAGTTAGCCAATTTATTCAAGCCTTGTAATTTCTCTGGTAATAAATATTCATTCAGCCAAAAGAGAGGAAAAAAATGAAACTTAAGAAGCATTAAACTCACAAATTTTTTCCTTGGTTCCAATATAGTGCTCCAAAAATTAAAGCAGATAAAAATGAGTAGATTATACGGAAGAGGTTGTATCCGGGGTTCCTCCAATAAGCTAAATGTTGTTTCCATAGGCAAGCTTGGACTTGTGCCAAACCATTTTGTGAAAAGCAGGCGTCAAAATGCAGATCTGTTGAACCGGGGGGTGGACTGCTCAACCGCCTTACAAGTTCTTTCTGGTTCCTGATACACAGTTCATATGAAGATAATTAATTATAGGGACCATAATTTTATTCCACACTATAGAGGCCTCAAAACAGATTAGAAAAACCTTAATACCTCATGACCAGCACGCACACATGCGCAGAGAGAGAGAGAGAGAGAGAGAGAGAGGGCATGAGGGTCTTAGATGGGTGCTAATGTGATTTTTTACCGAGTTACTCCAAGTATATTGAGATGTGGTAGTCTATTAATCAGTCCCGATAGGGCCCTTGGCAAAATCTGGAACTAGTAATCCAAGTAAAGACTTAATTGGTATTACATGCATTGATTGGAAATAAATATGTAAACTGAGGTTGTACTTGGACTTCAGAGAGAGTTTTGCTGGAATAGTTTAACCAATTAAAGCAGAGTTTCTGCACTGAGCAGCAAATTGTCATGATGGAGATAAAGCATTTCTCATCCGAAACTCCTATAATTGATTGCAAATTTGGGTGCCCCTAGGTTTTGGAAACAAATAAATTTTCAAGATGCGAATACAGCACTTCTCTTATACTTCCTGATCAATATTAAAAGCCATTTTTTGTTTTTTATGCTTATACTTGTAGGTCTCATATATAGAGTGCGTTTTTCTAATGATCCTGTAGAATCACTCTCAAGGCATAATGAATTTGCCACCTTTTAAGTGCCCCTTGTGAGTTCCTTCCAAGGTCACCTAAACGCTAAACTGACCTAAAGGCAAACATGATACTAGTCCCTTCCCCCATTGTCTCCAGAAAAGTTCCCGAGCAAATGGTTTGTCTCTCTTGATTACACTAGTTAACCCCCATAATAAGCCAGTGTAGAGACTTCACTGCGTTGAAATCACTTTTGCGAAGTAGTAACACATTATTTGACATTTTAACATTACTTCCAATTACAGTTGTAATTGTGCAGAGCAACTCACTCATATAAAGTAGATTCTTTGTATTTTTGGGCAAAGTCGACACCAAGTTCAGCTTCTGCGGATGCAGAAGTGACCTCTAACACCCATGTTGATGGATTATAATTATCCTTAATCTTTGGAACTCCAGGAATACCCTGTCAGAATGAAATTAATCGTCAAGGATGAATTCCTAAAGCAAATGATATTGCTAGACAAAAAGACAGCAGAAAGATGCTATGGATACGTGCATTGTAACAGAACTGACCTCAAAATAATCAATAACACTACTTGAATGCTGTCCTACTGGTCCAGAGTATACCATATGTCCACCAGATTTTAGAAGGATTAGCTGCAACAGCAAAAGTGGTAAAATAAATAACTGTCCCAGACTTGAAAACTTGGAACTTGTTTCCTGACCAACACCAGTTCTTATATTTTTTCTTGCCCGGGAGGTGGGGCGCTCGGATTGAGTGCTGGTGCCAAATATGTAATCTGCTTGCAACACAGCAGAGTAACTTGTTTTGTCCATTGCAGCCAACATCCAAACCTTTACACTTCTGCTTTTTTCATCACTCGTCATGCATGTACCATTTGTTTTAAAATTAAAAATTGTTTTATACCTCATCGAATGTCTCAAATATGTGAATACTAGGTTGATGGATGGTACAAACAATTGCTCTTCCCGTATCAGCAACATTCTTCACTGCTCGTATGACAATTGCAGCTGCTCTTGCATCCAAACTTGTTGTTGGTTCATCCATGAAGATAATAGAGGGATTAGCAACAAGCTCCACAGCTATTGTAAGCCGCTTACGCTGCTCCGTTGATAGACCAGTAGCACCAGGTATACCTACTAAGGCATCCTTTATCTCATCAAGCTCAATTGTCTCCAGAACTTCGTCCACAAATTCCTATAAGATATGAAAAAAATGTTTTATTATCTTAACTAAAAAAATAAAACCACCGCTTTTGACTTATTGTCAGGAGATTGTGATCTTACAGCTTTAATTCTTGGGTCTATATCAGCAGACAAACGCAACCAAGCAGAAAAGATGACTGATTCTTCTACAGTTATTTGAGGAGAATGTATATCAGTTTGCTCACAATAACCAGATATCCTAGCAAACGTTTCTTGAACCTTGGGATACCCTCCAATCTTTATTTCCCCTTCAATATAACCACTGGTCTTTCTTCCAGCTAGAACATCCAGAAGAGTTGTTTTCCCAGCTCCACTGACACCCATCAATGCTGTTAGAACACCAGGTCTCAAGGCACCGGTAATATCAGAAAGAAGTTGAAGTTTTTTGTAAGCGAATCCCCGCTCTGTCATTTCCTTGTAGCCGAAAAGAAAATAGAAAAAAATTACACGAATTAATATAATGTTATGATAATGGATACAATTAAGCAACCACAAGAACCATACATCAAGTTAAATAGTTATTACCAATGGGGTATCAACATAGTACTGCACGTCTTGAAACACTACTGTTAAGGGTGTAAAAGGCAAGACCATCCTAACTGTAAATTGAGGCAAGATGCTCATTAAAAGCTGGAAAAATGTATGGAAGTAAATATAGAGAGGTTGATATGAAGACCAATCATAGAGCAAGAAAATTCATCTAACCTTTTTCTTGTTCTATATTAGGCTGTAGAGGAGACTTTCTAGAATTTTCCTTCACATGGGAACCATCATGTGAATCTTCACTCCCCAGTACTTTGGAGAGCTTTCCATGGGAAATAATAACGCGAGATGATCCAGGAGCTGAATGTTAATCAAATGAGGATTAATCAACATCTGTTGATGCATTGCTGTTTATGTTCAAATATAATACTCGCAAAGAACTTACACTTCAAGAATCTTAGGGCCAAGATATATCCAATGTTGAAAACTATTGCAAACCCAAATAAAGCACCAAGTGATACCCAATAAAGATATTCGTCAAAGTTTAGTCCACGGCTTTCAAGTGTTTGTCGCCCTATTGTGGTATTTGTGGGTAACATCTACATATAAGAAAGGAAGGCAAAATTGTACGATAAGAACATCTATATAGTTTGGAATTAATGTCATAGTTAATGAAAGAAATAGCATGTCATTGTTAAGTTTATACCAGGAGTAGTGGAGTATGGGTCATACATCCAGAATTTAGAGTGTAGTAGCTACTTACGCATGAAATTATTTAACCTAATAGTGTGATTGGAGTATTTAATACTTTAGTGCGTGATGTATAAAGCAAGATTTATTAAGCTGGAACATTGGCTATCAAAAGCAACAGATTGATCTGAGGTGACTGCTAAGGAGCAAAAGAAGCAATATGGGACATCAAGAAATGCAATAATTTAATGGTAGTAGTTTAGGAAATGGCAATGAAGCACCGAACATTAAACTTACTGGCTAAAACTCTTAACAGATTAGAAAGGCATAAGTAGGTGACAGAGTAAGGAAGGATTTGAAGTTGTATCATTTAGCAAAAGCCATTTTCTAAGATTGTGAAAGAAGAAGAAGTTTGATGGAGGTAGTAATAAGAGGATCTGAACTGCCATCCTCTAAGGAAGATTTGGCCAGAAAAGTTGATATTTTGTGACATAAACTGGATTCCTATTAAGATAACAAGAGGCGGAGATCCAAGAAAAATAAGTTACATAAATGAAAAAAAATAACAAGGGAACTTACTGAGAGTTACTTTGATTGAATTCAGTGTCAATCATATTTGAGGGATCATCTATCAGTAGGTATGCCCCTTATTAGTGAGTAGTTGTCTCACCACTAGATAATTTTTTTTATCATCCCTATGGAAGCTACTTTAATTTGCATTAATTACAGGAACTAACAATTCATGCCATGAGAAAATCACCTTTTGCCATCTTGGGGCAAGAAACTCATTTAAAGAAAGGCCTATCGCTCCATATGTCAGGGGAGAAACCCAAAAGCCCCACTTCAACCAGACAGGCATAGAAGCTGCAACCAACAGAACAGTTCAGCTCCTCCATTCAAATCGATTATCCTAGAATGATATTGAAGAAAAGAGTTCTTGAAACCTTACATTCAGAGATAATGAAGCCACCAAATAACATAATAAATATGATTGCAAAAGTAGCAGCTGCCAAAGAAGCATTATGTGTCCGAAAGACTGAGGCCAGGAAACAGAACATGGACAGTGAAGAAAAGTGTACTGCAAAAAGCAGAATGAACTGGCGAAAGAACCTAAACCCACAGCAGATGATCAAAGAGTCACAACTAAAAGAATTTGACACTGCTAGCAGTTAACATTCTTGACATACTTAAAGTAAATTACGAATGATATAAGAAGTGTTTGAGCAAAAGAAGGTGCCTTGTCAAGGCTCTAGCATATGAAAGGTTTTGGATATAAATTTTAAATATTGACAAACCAAAAATAGGAGGGAATTTACTAATAAATACACATTATAACGTCAAACTCACCTCTGGGCCTCAGGACTATACCCTATAACATAGTATGTAAAAGACGTCCAAACCAAAGATTTCAAAAATGAGTAAGGGATCTTTAATATACTAGCTGGAACCGCATAAGCCCAAGCTGGGTAAAAATATAATGCTTTCTGTTTGTAGAATACTTCAAGCCTCTGAATAGTCATCGATATTTCTGAAAACCCATCAACACAAAGCATGACAAGAGCATAAAACAGGGCACCCATATAGTAATTTGCATGAAGAACATCGATTTCCATGTGAGTCCGTAAGAATAGAGTCATAGTAATGCATGCGATGATCATAAGCTGTAGGTAGAAAAAACCAAAACATGCTTCAGATACAGGACGTTGGACAAACTAAACAAAGAATATAGATGCAACAAGAAGAACGGGCATGGGTTTTATGACCCTGCCATGGAAAAATTGATAATATTAATGGATCAAGGAATATATTCCAAAAAAATAAAAAACTTGACCTGACTTGTTTTGAAAATATAGATAAACGATTCCCTTTTCATGAGAAGAAGTTCCCTTGATGCACAAGCTCTAAAAAGTTCCCATTTAGAAACAGAGTATGGACTAAAGGAAAGAGCATTCTGGTGGCTTTGGGACTTATCATAAGGCTCTGAGAGCTCCTCATCCAGCTTCTTTCCATAAGGAGACTCCTTGAATTTCCTAGAGAACATATTAACTGAAACATAACTGTAAGGTACTTCTGTGCGAGACCAGTACTGTGCTTGATCTTTCCTGGAGATTACCTGCATAAACATAGAGCGAAGTTGATCGTTTGAATAGATAATTTTGCAAAATAAAACAACTATAAGCAGCTATGCACTTTTACCTCTTGGATAAAATCAGCAACCCCTTTCCTCTCAGGACACCTAAAACCACAATCCTCAAAATACTCTAGAACATAACCACGTGGACCATGATACACAATCTTTCCTTCTGCCATTAAAATGAGGTCATCAAACAGATCAAAGGTTTCTGGTGCTGGCTGAAGAAGCGAAACCAGTAAAGTAGCATCTGTGACATGCGCCAGCTGCTGAAGGCAAGTAACAACTTGGGAGGCAGTGGAACTGTCTATGCCATTAGTTATTTCATCCATAAATAGAGCTTTTGTGGGACCTACAATAATCTCCCCTGAAAAACTTAAATCCAAATCATTATGGTCAAAATCTAACCTGGTATCAGGATTTAGTTATCTCATACTACAAGAAAACCGGCTACTGTGACATCCTGTATTCATATTACCTGTAGTCAATCTCTTTTTCTGACCACCAGAGATGCCTCTTCTCATGGCATTTCCAACTAGAGTGTCAGCGCAGATATCAAGTCCAAGAATCTGAGAGGTCAAGGCAGCAATAGGCATAAACTGGTAAACGCCCAGTACATACTACCGGGTACAGGTATGTTATCAGCATTTTTGAAAGAGAATGACCTTTAGTATGTAGTCTGTTTGGAGCGTTCTTTTTAGTCCTTCCACAGAGATTGCCTGCCAGAATAAACAATAAGACAAATATTACCACGCAGAATCACACAAATACCATTTATAAGTACGAGAAAAGACGGATAACTTGACATGGTGGTAATGCAACATGCTTGATAGATATAAATTATCTCGCCATATTAGAGTTTTGTATCTAGAACTATCCAAATTCAATTAATAAGTCCACTAATTTAGCAAAACAAAAGCCCACTGTTGTAAAATGATAACTGGTGCTGCACATTGCTTAAAATTGACTCGCATAGTTGAATGATAATGCACACATATAGCCCATGGCTGCAAGTAATCTGAAAGGAAATTGAATTCTGGTTGTCTTATTACACTCCACAAGTAATAACAGTCATAGTGTGATCAAGCTCTTATGTATTTCTGAGTCATCTGCAATGGCTATAACTGTTTCCACTTAAAGCAGAAAGTTTTTCAACAAGTCAGAGGATTCAGCTTCAAAGATTTAGTCTATAATTTCTCACATTATCAGTAGTTCTTCATCATTTTATCAGAAAAAACTTTTTTCTCATACGGTTGGATGCAATTCATTCCCAAGTCTTCCGTAAAACAGAAAAAAAAAAAAACAAAAGGAAGTGTTTCAACTTTCGAAATTAATTTCATGTCTTCTCCATGTCGTACATAGGGAGAACATTTCAATCACAGTCTAGCAGTACATATTGGTTGGCAATCATGAAGGGAAAGATGAATGGAGATGAAACTGGCACCTTCATGTAACTATCTATGTTTGGATCCGGAACAATTCCAGCCTCCTTCTCCCTTTTGGTGACTTCCATCATAACCTCTTAATTAGGCCAAAAACAAATGTCCTGTTATTATCATCACTGTTGTAGGTTTATCATTAACAAATTATCGACAAGGTGAATTTCGAGGGAAAGTTACCTGCCCGGCTTCCAACACCCTGACAATGAGCTGAAAAGTCCAGGATTTCCCTCACGGTCATGTCATGAAAGTGCACGTCATTTTGGCTGATATAAGCTGAAGTCTTTTGGGGGACAAACTCTTCTAATTTGTATCCATTATAAGAAATCTCCCCAGTAATCTATTAGACAAAAACAGATTTAGATAATACAACCCTCAGTAGCACTACAAACTAAGTAGCTCCCAACGAAAAACTTAATGACTCAATTGTTGCTAGTGTGCTAGACATAGCATAGCTGAATTCAGTATTAAAAACTAGGATATACTTTTAACTTTATATATTAAAATTTTCTGGATTTATATAGGTATTGCTTTGAGGTTTTTTTCTTTTTCTTTTTCTTTTTTTAATTTTCTACCATCATTCTGCTGATTTGCATCATAGGTAAAGTTAAGGCTTCAAAGTAGATCCCCATTAGTGACCACAAATGGTCCTCATCATGCTGATCTTAAAAGGATTCGAGTATGGAAATATGGAACCTTGAGAGATTCGACAAGATTCCCGGACATGGCCTTTAAAAGGGATGTCTTCCCACAACCTGGTGGGCCAAGCAGCAGAGTTAACCTGCACAAAGGTATGGCTATAAGAACACATTTCCAGCCTCATATCACCTACCTGAGTTGAATTCTCACCATAGAAGTTTTAGTGGAGAGATTATCAAACTTTGAACAGATCATAAATTGTAGATCCTAGTTTGCTTTGCAAATAGAAGGAAAATATACTTATTACAGAGCAAAAAATTTGTATTTGGAACAATGCATCAGTAAAGATTTTGTAAAAAATAGGATACCACTAGATGATGAGAAATCACAGTATAATAACGTTCCCAAGTGAAGATTCTGCTTTGAAAGAGAACTTCCATTGAATAAAGCATGCCAATCCAATTACATATCTTAAAAAGAAACCCTAAAACACTGACCTAAATCCCTAAACGGATATAGGCTTCAATTGAGGTCGTTTTGTGAGAATTTTAATTTATAAGGTATCCTGCACACACCATCGTCCTATTAAAGTTATGGTTTGTACTAGTCTAAATAAAAGACAATAAGAGTTATAATGGAATCCCACTAGAGTTTTCCTTGATGATCAAAAAAGCTATTTAAGAGGTTTCACACTAATAACGTAATCTGTGCTTCTAGACATAAGGGGATGATGTAAAAAGTTGTAAGGGTGACAAATCAATGTTTTCAACTTTCTAGCATGGAAATATGCACGTTCATGATCACTCAATTATTTATTATGTTCAATGCACGTTCATGCAGTGCAACTGAAGATAGTCAATATATTGAATTTGCCAAAATTTAAATCAATAAAATGCTTAGTAGAGGAAAAATAAGCACTGCTGACTTGAATAATGGAAGCTCTATAGCTACCTTCCAGGCTTTATGATACCACTAACGTCATTAAGAATGCTCATCTTGGCTTGACGCGACTTTGAACCTGGCAGCTTAGCGAAGTCCTGTTAAGAAGAAAACAAAAGGCCTTATAAATGACTAGTAAAAAAACTTGGCTGCCCAATTGGAGCATTTTCTGTAATAACAATGCTTGTTATAGAGAAAATAAAAACACTTCATTTTGAAAGTAATCGTCAATGTAATTCAACAAGATCCACACGAACACTAAAAAAACAATATTCAGACAAGTCAGGTTAGTTCTTGGTGGTCCAGTTTACAACCAGATGGGTACAGCATAATTGATTAATGATAAATATGCTAGTATGCCTCCTCATTTTGCCCCATCATTTTGACCGTTTTATTTATTTATTTTAATTTTTTTTTCTTAATAGTTACGAAAGTGACTATTAGTGTATTGGTATTTTTTTTTTTTAATGTTTAAATATGTTTAAAAAATATTTGAAATAAAAAGCAAAAAAAAAAAAAAAAAAAAAGTGCAAATTGCAAATTGCATTAGGCGGCAACCAGAGCGGGCACGCCCAAGCGGCAGAGTAGCACCGCTCTTGATTAATTGTCCCAATTCCAGAAGTGACCAGTCTGGATGATCAGGCAACTTGCGGACCAACAATTGGTTATAATATCCATATTCCCAACTTGCTCTAAAATGGTCATGCATACAAATATGCATGCAGGTGCAAATTTATATACAGAATGATGCCGTTTTGTTCTACTTCCGCCTATGTTAAAAGCCCAGAAATCCATTGACATTGTCACATAGTCAACCACTAAGCTCTGCATTACTCCCAAAAATGAAATAGAAATACTGTTTTTGCATTAAGTAATTGACACACAAAGTGATTTAAAATGGGTTAAATTAACAATTGTGATCGGAGATGACAAGGATGAAAGACTACCCTTTGCTCAAAATGTGAAAACTTACAGAGAGCGTGCTTTGAAGAGAATTCCATAGAGTTGGGACGGCCTTGCCGTGTACTACCTCGCACTCTGCTTCCACATGCAGGTTCTTGTACCTCACCTCCACAGTGGGCAATTTTACACCAACTCTACAGGAAAAAAAGAAAAAAGAAAAGAAAAAAAGAATTCAGGTTCAGCCCTCAAATGAAAGATTCATTGTAATATGGGTGGACAATAAAGTAAAAGGCTTTCGTACTTGTCTATTCTGTTTCTAATTTTTTGCAACAAGCGAAGGTTGTCATCCTCAATGTGTTTGATGAGCTTCTCAATGAACACATGACGTTCTAGAGCTCCAAGCTTGGTCACATCAGCCACGACCCGTTTCTCTTTGCTTTCAACACCACCGGCATTATCATCATCCTTATCAAATAAAGATGATCTCAGCCGCTCAAACGTTGGCAATCTCTCGATTTCAGCCCACTGTATAGCATATTCAGCGTTAGCATCACCATTCACAGAACTCGATCCTGAACCGCTTCGAAAACTCGAGGTATGACGCCGAAAAGATGATCTAATGCTTCTTCCTATCTCAGCCAACTCAACTCTCGGTTCATCTGTACCAAACATCTGAGCCATTTTTACTTAACTTGGAGAGCTTCAACTTGCAAGAAAAAAAAAGTGGGGGAAGAAAAAGGCATATGGGCGCAGGAGGGAGAGTGGAGACGTTTCTGTTGCCGTAGAAATATCCAAGCTTAAATTAGCAACTCTCATTTTTCGAGGCTCAGAATATTATACAGTTTGGTTACAAACGAGAGGTACTTTGACTTGTCATTGAAATTAGCTCATGGTTGGTTTCGATCTATATATATTAACAACATGCATTAATGTTATATAAAGCGCAAGGAACAAGATACGAGGCCATCGTGAATCGCGGGAACTCTCGCGCTCCTTCGTCAACTTCATTTGTCTTGTTTTGTTTTCCTTCGTCAACTTCTCCACTCTTATCTTTAGATTAGAAGCCTCGTTCTCACCCACATTGCACCATTTCGTGATTCCTTCTTTCGATTCCATAAGATAAGCAAATTATGCTAATCGGTTTCACGACGATTAGACAATCAGCCTCCGAGACAGCATAAGCTCTCCAGTGTTATCGACGGTACGTAAGAGAAAAAAAAGAAGAAAAAACAATATATATGTAATTAACTTATATACAAGCTTTATGTGATTCGATAGGGTGACTACGTTTAAGTAATAGAGAGATTTATTTTTAATGATCAAAAGAGTACAGCTGCCGTATAAAAGTATAAAATAATATATATATATATATATATATATATATGTAAATCCTAATCAGTGGGTCAAGTTCAGCTCGGAGCTATCGGTTCAAGCCTTTCTTTTTGGTCTAAGATCTAAGGTCCGGTTTGGACACACAGAAATTTCTATTTTATCTCATTTTATTTTATATCATTTCATTTCATATTATCTCAATATCCAAACACTACAAACATAAATATTTTTTCAATTTCAAATTTTTTATTTTTTTATCTAATCATTACTTAATTATTACAATTTTTCCAAACTTTCAAATAAAATATAAAAAATAATTTAAATTTTTTAAATTCTAAAATAAAAATTATATTAAAAAAATATATCTTAACAATATTTTAATTTAATAATATTTTTAATCAATATTTTCTCTCTCATTTCTCACCCCATAGAATATTTAAATTCAAAGAATTTCTCAAATAATAATAAGATCTCATTATTATTTATAAATTATCTCAATTCATTTTATCTAAATATACTATTAAAATCAGACCATGTTGAAAATCCACAAAAGCCCGCAACGAAGCTAAACTCTACAGTCTACACAAAAAAAGCTCAACTTACTGCTAGTCCTTGGCACTCGTATTTATCCTCGATGGAGCCTTCAAAAAAGTCGGCCTCCTCGACTCAAGCAGCTAAATATTTTAGTTATAAAAAAATTATATAAAATTAAATTTATAAATTAATAAAATTTAATATGATATGTGAGATTGTAAAATTATTTATATTTTAAAATATATATAATATATCACATTAAATCACAATTTATAGATTTATTTTTATAAAAGTTTTAATTTAAATCATAAACAATTCCCAATTTAGATTATAAAAAATTCAACAGTCTGAATATTCACGTACTACGAGTACTTGAATATAGTAAACGACGGCATCATATCGTGAAGTAAACGGACAAGATTCGGAGCAAGATTCAAGCCATCGGTTTTTTTTTTTTTTTTTTTATTCCTTCTAATAAGCATACTTTTTTAAATAATGGGAGCACGATGCACATGCATTGACTTGTCTTTGGAAATAATTAATTGAATACTGATCTCCTTGAGAAGAGGATATTGTTATTGTGATCCATTAGTTTTAAATTCGTGCCGTATTTTCTATGCACCTTTGTTTATAGACACACGTCAATCTATCATAATCCCAATATGCTAATGCTACTATCTACTTTGGAATTTAAAAAAAAAAAAAAATGGAGATAGATAGACATGAATAGTAAATAAAATGATGATAGATGGAGGAAGATAAATTAGAGAAAAAACATAAATTAAAAAAAAATCAGCTTAGAGATTAGTAGTAATAATAAAAAATAAATAAAAAACAGGTGGATTCTCAATATCATTTTCTGTTAATCTGCCAAACTACATAGATATGCAAATCAACTTCCGAACCAACATATCCAAGGCTACAATCAATAGATCCACCACTAGTTTCAGCAAAAACAAACACATCTCCAATAAAATATACAAAAAAACAAAAAAAAAGCATGTACCTTGCTGGCAGGTGGGTACCCTATCCTATCCGCCCCATTTTTTAATGTTCTTCATATGAATTCAAAATTTATCTCAATTCATCTCATATTTAACTAGTGAAGAATTAATAAAAAGAGATTTAAGGGCTGGTTTGGATTCAGAGATAGATAAAATAGTTTTATATGAAAGTTAAAAAAATATTGTTAAAATATTATTTTTTAATATTATTATTGTTTTGAGATTTGAAAAAATTGAATTGTTTATTATATTTTGTATGAAAATTTGATAAAATTGTAATAATGAGATGAGATAAAACAATTTTTGAATCCAAAAGGCCATTCAGCCCCCAAAACCTGTCCTTAGCAGCAGACTGGCAGTTCAAGGATTAATGATAGTTCTATGCTTAACAACAAATATAGTTAGAATGGATCAATCATCCGCTGCTAACATACAAACGCATCTATACAATGATGCAACTCTGCAGCTTACTTCTTTCTTTCTTTTGGCAATCTAGCAAACAGGCACTCTGAGAGTAGTTACAAAAGGAAAAATATCATTGATAAGGCACAAGGCCAAAGACAGTAGAAAAAACATTACAAAAGAGGGGGGGGGGGGGGGGGGGGGGGGGGGCGCAAAAGAAACAACATGACCACCAAACAATAGGCACCCTGAGATCAGTTACAGGAAAAGCTGCAAATGTCAAGCACATCATTGATCCCTTGCAAGCAACCAATGGACCGCATAGCTTTACTCTAGGGGCTTTTCCCACTTGAGGGGCTTCACCACCTCCCATGTGAAGTCAGGGTCATCTCTTCCAAAGTGACCATATGCGGCTGTCTTCAAGAACCTTCCATTTCCACCTCTTTTAAGATCCAGATTAATTGCAATCATCCCAGGCCTAAAATCAAAGTTCTCTTTCACAATCTTGAGAATCTCCTTATCTGGAATCTTCCCAGTACAATAAGTATCAACAAATACCGATAGCGGCTCTGGAACACCAATGGCATATGACACCTGCACGATGCACCTCCGAGCAAGCCCATTGGCAACAATGCTCTTTGCTGCCTGCCTAACAATGTAGGCTCCACTCCTATCTACCTTGGTTGGGTCCTTTCCAGAGAAGGCACCACCACCATGGGCTCCCCATCCACCGTAAGTATCAATGATGATTTTACGTCCAGTAAGACCTGCATCTCCATGAGGCCCACCAATGACAAATCGCCCAGATGGATTGAGATGGAAGATGGTCTTCTCATCAAGGTACTTCTCGGGAATGATGGGCTTGATAACATGCTCTTTGAGATCAGCAGCAATCTCATCATTGGTAACAGTTTCATCATGCTGCGTGGAAACGAGAACAGTGTGGACACGTATTGGGACCATAGCACCATGGTCATTGTAGTATTCAACAGTGACTTGGGTTTTGCCATCAGGTCTCAACCAGGGGCAAGTTCCACTCTTGCGAACATCCGTGAGGCGAGCACCAAGCTTGGTAGCCAGAACATGGCTGAGAGGCATAAGCTCAGGGGTCTCATCAGTAGCATATCCAAACATGTGACCCTGGTCACCAGCACCAATCTCCTCAGGCCGCTTGGTGAGATGGCCATGGACACCCTGGGCAATATCAGGGCTCTGCTGCTCGATGTTAACCAGAACCTTGCAGTTGTCAGCATCAAGTCCCACATCATTAGAAACAAATCCAACCGAACGGCATGTGTCACGTACAATCTTCTCATAGTCTACATCGGTTTTCGTAGTGATCTCTCCAAAGACCATAACCATGTTGGTCTTGGTGCAAGTCTCACAGGCAACCTTGCTCTCAGGGTCATGTTCAAGGCAGGCATCAAGCACTGCGTCAGATATCTGATCACAGAGCTTATCGGGATGCCCCTCATTTACAGACTCAGAGGTGAATAGGAAGGTATCCATTATGCCAAGGCTGCAACGGAAATAGCACACGCGGATATGTCAACACATGAATGAGCACTACCCTGGGAAAATACAGGGATAATACAAAGTGAAGAATAAATAAATGCATAATCAATAGTAATTCTGATACTCTTAGACAGAAATCCTTCCTTGACTTACAAGACAGTGCAAGTTATAAGTATCTGAGCAGTGTTATAAAGTTACGCAGCACCAACAAGACAAAGTAGTACACGCTACGACTATGGAACGTATTGAACGAAAATGAAAGTATACCAGTCTGAGATATAATTCTGTAATTCAGAGATTGAGAAGAACGACTCTTGACAAAAGTTTAGAAAGCGTAAAGATAAAAGGTCCATTCTTCCAAATCAACCCAATAATAAAGGGTTAGAAAATCTTACATGTGCAAGAGGAAGAGCAAGTATTTCCCAGAGTTGGGCTCATAACAAGGGAAACCAACGAAATAATGCCATTTTGAACACAATAAATTGGTATAAAGAACTTAGGAACCATCGGAACCGTCAATTTCAATTGTAAACAAATCACAAATTTAGAACAAAGAAAGATAACAAGATTGGGCGTTAAAGCCTTAATTTTTCGCTCCTTTTTCTGTAATTAAAAACATTAACTAGTTTTAAAAAAAAAAAACTTGCATACATTTACTCAAACCAAAATTGCATCATTTCACCAAAAAGAAGCAACAGATTCACAGTTCACTCCTCTGCTACAAGATATTCGAAGTTAACATTGATAAGAACCCTTAAACATCGACTTACTTAGTATAAATCACAATAAGTAACCAGAAAAACCAAGCATTTATAACCCAGCAACTACAAACTCCAGACTATAAAAGAAAAAGACCCATTAGTTCGATCAAAGATTTTGAAGTTCCAATCAATGAATTGACACAAAAACAACTTGGAGTTGGCCGAACCCTATGATCAAGATGGAAATTCTAAAGCCCAGATGTCTGGTTAGAGCGGAGGCAGACCTTAATCTGTCCTGGGCTTGTCCCGTGTCCTCTTGATTGGACTCCGTGACTCTTCTCCATGGTTAGTTATGGTGTCGGTACTTATAGGCAGACAGTCATGGGAATACACTCATTAAAAAATCACAAAAAAAAAAAAACAAACAAACAAACAAAAAAAAGGTAAGAAAGAAAAGAAAAGAAAGAAAGAAAAGGAAGATGCTACCCAGATGTCTCAAAAGTGGTAATTTGAATATCACTTCATAAAAAAGCCAAGATTTATGACTGGTTTGTTTTTAAGTTTAAAATTTAAAATTTTGAAAATTACATCATTATAATTTTTTTAAATTTTTATATAAAATAAAATAAATAATTTAATTTTTTTTAATCTTAAAATAAATATAATATTAAAAAATATATATTAATAATATTTTTTTCAATTTTTCAATTTTAATCTTAACTCATTAGTCATTTCATTTCTGAAAACAAACGACACATTTAGTAATGAAAAATATATTTTTCCTATTTCTTTTTTTCTTGAATTCTTTTCAAAATTCAAATAAGAAATGTTTGTATCATCTAGGAAAGAACACGAGAGAAGGAATGAATGAATGCATAATATCTTTGGAATACTGATTTATTAAAATATTCTTATTGAAATAAATGTTAGAACAGTAGGATTTGAATCTCATTAAAATTTGTTGCATTATTATTTTTTTCCCTAAGAAAAATTATGTAGTACTAATCATTGAATTTTCCAATTCAAAGAAAACTAGTCTAAAAAAATTAAACAAATAAAAAAAAAATTGATGAGCAAAGCCAGTCATCTAAGCCAAGGGTTGGTCAAGAAAGGAAAAGTTTGTAATGACTACTTACCAGCCTCGATTTAGATTAAAAACTCATCTTATTTAATTATTATAATTTTTTTAAATTTTCACAAAAAATATAATAAAAAATTCAATTTTTTTAAATTCTAAAATAATAATAATATTATTAAAAAAAATATTTTAATAATATTTTATTCAACACATTTAAAACCATATCAACTCATCTCGGAATCCAAATAAAATTATATTTTTTTATACATATAAAAGGAGTGGGAGGTTTTAAATTCAAGTTTTCCTTTTAGAAAATCAGGTCATATGCCATCAGGGTCATCAGACTCTAGGCTTGAGACATTATATGCTTGAACAATTACAAAGTTGCAATCTATAATTCCTGTTAAGATCTTACCATTAAGTCTATTTTTCATCAATCTTAATAATAAGATCTTCTTCTTTTTTTTGACAATTTAATAATCAGATCTTAATTAAAGAAATTAAATATCTTAAAAATGGTAGTAAAATCACCATATTGTAAAAGTGGTCGGAATTAAGAAAAATTGTCGAGAATAGAACATTCCACCTAGGAAAATAATCTTATGCATCTTTGCACATGTTTTGATACTCTTTATTTTCCATTTTATTTTGGGGGATTCTCGAGCAGCATCAAATGTCAGCTCAATAAATAATATTATAGAGCCCAATTCTATGCTAAAGATTCCAATAAGAACTCTAATCCGATTGTGCCATTTCAAAGAGAAATTCTATTATCTGAAGTCGATGTATATCTAGCAAAATGTTTATATAATTTAATTTAATTTAAAATATAAATTTTAAAATTTGAATTTTATAAATCAAAATTATCATTTAAGTGATGTAGATAGTGTGTTTCACACGCCAACATGAGAATAAAGTAATTCATTTAAAATATATAGTTGCCCTAAACAATGAACATACCAATATAAAATCTTTTGGCTCAATTATGCTAAAGGAAAATAAAAAGAGTAGTGATATAAGTACGTGCAACTTTACGCACAACATTATACTTATTGATTGGTAGTCCTATTTCATCGGTTATTCTTTTTAATTCAAATTTTAAATTTTATAATTTTTATAATTTTCAATAATTGACACCTCAGTTCATATGATTATGTGCGTAAAATTGTAAGTATAGATAATATTTTCTAAATAAATATTCCTCTCCCTCTCACTCTCTTCCTCTTATGAGTATTAGAGTTGGTTGATTTTTTTCATGAGCATTTTGTCCTAAAAACTTTAATATAATCATCAACTTTAATACAATTATATATCAGTTGAAAAAATATGACCGTTGTAAAAAAAAGACCGTCAGAAAATTTTATCCGTTGGAATAATATGAACGTTAAAAAATTAATGTGTAATTTGTAATAATAAATACATATTCAAATTACCATTAGAATTAAAATAAATGAAAAAGTTTAAAATCAATATTTTAATAGAATAATGATAGATCTGTTGAATCTATTATTTGGTGGTATTGAAACATTACTATCTAAATTTATAAAAATGAATTTTCTAATCAAATTTTAACAAAAATTTATTGAGGTCACTACTAATGCTCTAACGTGGTTGGTGAAGTGGTGGCAACATGCTCAAAGGGAAAGCTAAGCATGGGTGGACAGAGTAGGTGAGTGACATCTCAAATGTCAGGCATGTTCCACCACTTCTCTCTGCCTACGATGATAGGCATGTTCCATGTTGGAGGCTCCAAGCACATACATTAATCTACATTATGGAATTGAAAACATGTATACCTAGTTTAAGGTCCCAAAATAATGAAGTATCCTAGTATAAATGTGGCAAATCATGTTGAGAGAGAGAAATTTTTATTCTTTGCGTAAGACTTGAGCCTCGGTGCGAGACCAATGTTGACAAGCATCTCCTCGAATCATTTGATTTTCTTTTTCAATTGTAGATTTGGATGGAGTTGTTGATTATAAATAAGAATGTGGACAGCCCAAATGCGCATGAATTGTGTTGGAGTCCACCTTGTTAACCCATCACCAAAGTGGTGTCGTGTCATAGACCTAACTCCTTTAAATCTTCCTATAAATAATTGAGATCTGACATAGATACAAAAAAAATTATATAAAAATAAATTTATAAATTGACGTAATTTTATGTGATCTGTTAGATCTATTTTACAATAAAATTAATTATACAATCTAACGTACTATATCAAACTATATCAATTTATAAATTTATTTTTATATAATTCGATTAAAGTATTACTCTAAATAATAATTCAAGCACTCGGGAATTCAATTCCTGATGACATCCCACCACTCAAGTCTCGGGTGTCTGATCTCCACTTCGTATTTTCTTAAAAGAAAAAAAGAAAACAAGACTTTAATGTTTTTGTCCATTTGTGTCTCTCAACTCTTTTGCTTTTGAAAAAGAAAGGAAATAGAAATGGTTGCCTGCCAATCTGCAGACGAAGACACATGACTGGTCAAACAAAAAGGTAGGGACATGCGGTGAGCGTGGATCGAACACGCGACCTTCAGATCTTCAGTCTGACGCTCTCCCAACTGAGCTATCCCCGCTTCATGTAAACGCGTACTGCTAATTTCTTAGTAAACGTTAACCTAATTTCTGCATTGATACGATCACGCCTCTACCTTCTATGGTACTTAAGCCCGGTTTGAATACACGAAATTATCTTATCTCATCTTTTCATTACAATATTTTTAAATTTTTATACAAAATATAATAAATAATTCAAAATTTTCAAATCTCAAAATAAAAATTATATTCTAACAATATTTTATTCAACTTTCAATAAAACATTTTATCTTAATTGCAAAACCAAACGAGACCTAGGCTTTTTTTGGGGCTTTAGATGAAATATAAAATTCTCATATGATCTCATTTCATCTCATCCAATCTTATTCTCAAACATAATTAAAATACAAAATTTTTAAACTAATTATTACAACTTTTTCAAACTAATGATTATAACTTTTTCAAACTTTCAAATAAATAAAAAAATCTAACTTTTCCAAATATCCAAACAAAAATAATATTATAAAATTCTATTCTTACAATATTTTAAATTTATAATATTTATTCAACTTTTTCCCTCCTTTCCTAAAACTAAAAAATACTCAATTCAAATTATCTCACTACTATTCACAAACTATTTTACAATTATTCACAAAATTTTTATCTTGTCTCACTCTCCAAACTAGGCTTAATATTGTAGGAGTTTCAAACGAAATAGATCCACGTGAATATTTAGGTGCGGTTTGGATAGTGAGATAAGATGAGATGATTTTAAATGAGAATTAAAAGTTAAATAAAACATTGTTAGAATGTTATTTTTAATAATATTATTATTATTTTAATTTAAAAAGGTCAAATTATTTATTATATTTTGTATGTGAATTTGAGAAAGTTGTAATGATGAAATGAGATGAAATAAAACACTTTCACAATCCAAATTATTAGGCCAAGTAATTAGCATACTTGGTTGTATATCTCTTTCCAATTTCAAAGCATATTGGACCATTTAATGATTTTAATGTTATTATTATTATTATTATTATTATTATTATTTTGATAAGAAGAATCACATTAATAATCAGAGTTTTACAGACAATTATCATGCCAAATTTCTTGAGAAATAAAATCTGGAAAACCATTATATCACATCGCAATAGACTCAACAACCCAAGCATGTTGGGCTAAGTCATGAGCAGCTTCATTACCCACTTTACTTACATGTTGAATCTGAAAGTCATCAAAAGCAGACATAAACTTCTTGATTTCTTGCAGTAATGCTCACAACCTTGAGGAAGACTCTATTGAAGATTGAAGATCCCTCACCATCAACAAACAATCACTCTCAATTACCACCCTTTTAACACCCATAGGGATACATAATTGCAGGTCCCGAAACAAAGTAATTCAATATCTTCAGGTGCAGAAATCCCAACTTCAACCTTACTAACAACCATAATAACTTTCACATTCTCATCTCTCAGTGTGGCACCAATCCCTACTTTATGTTGGTCTCGAAACATAGCTCCATCTATATTTAATTTCAAGAAACCAACATGAGGTAGTTTCCATCTACAAAACTTCTTAATATGGACACTGTTTAGCAACAGAGAACAACTCTTGAAGGGAAAGAGCATGTACCACCTGCCTCGGCTCAAGTACCACTTGGTCCTACAGCTTTTTATTATGTCTGTACTGAAAACCCCAAGCTATAGATAAAAAGCTAGTCAAAGCCTCTATATAACCAGTTGCTTGGAAATTCAAAGTAATCTGCAAAATAGAGCTTGTTTCTACCACATTCTGCATAAAAAGGCAAGAATACATTCCACTAATTTCGAATGGAAGGGCAACTAATCAAAGCATGCACCATATCTTTACACTTTTGTTACAAAAACAGCACACCTCCTCATTAATGACTTTCCTCCTCTTCAGATTACATTGAGTAGGTAGACCATCTTTACAAGCCCTCCAAGCAAAACTTTTGATCTTATTAGGGACTTACATCTTCAAAATTGCCTTCCACAATGTTTGTTGTAGTCTTCCATTCAAGTATTCACCCACAAAATTCTGATCACCCTGCCTAATTAGTCTATATGCTCTTCTCACACTAAAAAGGTCATTTCTCTCAAGAGACCACAACCATTTATCAGGTTGATTTTTAGGGCATATAATGATTTTCAAGATTTCAGAAGAGACATTTGGATTGAATAGAGCTCTCACTTTTGCTACATCCCACCAATTGTTATCTCTGTCTAGTAAGGCACTCATTGTATCTTCTTCATTTATTGTATCAGCATTTGAAACAGCCAAGGAAGCATCATTAAAACCATGAATCCAAGGTTCCTTCCACATTTTAGTAGTCTTCTTATCCCCAATCATCCATCTACACCCTTTGAGCAACCAAGATTTAGCTTCACAAATTCCTCTCCATATGCATAGGAAGGGTTTCCACCAATTTAGACTCAAAGAAGCTACTTTTGGGAAAATATCTTGCCTTATAAATTTTGTGTAAGAGAGAATTTTGAGCATTAAGGATTCTCCATCCCTATTTAGCAAGTAATGCTAAATTAAAGGATTTCAAATCTTTAAAACCTAGTCCCCCTTTTGCTTTAGGCTCACACATCTTCTCCCAATTAACCTAATGTACTTTCCTCTCTTCATTTTTCCAACCCTACCAAAATCTAGCCATCATAGATTCCAACTCTGAACAAAGTGTAGAAGGTAACAAAAAACAGCTCATGGAATATGTAGGAATAGATAAAGCTACAGTTTTAATTAAAACCTCCTTACCCCCTTGAGAAAGTAACTTTTCTTTCCAATTCTGTAACTTTTGCCAAACGTTCTGCTTAATATCAGAAAATGCCTTAGTTTTAGATCTTCCAACAACTGGAGGCAAACCTAAATATTTATCATACTGTTGTTCACAGGCTGCACCCCACATATCCATTATCTCAGTCCTCACATCATTAGTCACATTAAAGCTAAAGACCATAGAAGTTTTCTCCCTATTAATCTTCTGCCTAGAGGCTTTCTCATAACCATTCAATATCTCTTGCAAACATCTATTCTCCTCCACATTAGCTTGATAGAAAATAATATTATCATCAACATACAACAGATTGTTTACCCGAGGGGCACCCCTACAGACCTTAATTCCAGAAATTTTGTTCTCAGTCCCAGCCTTATGTAATAAAGAAATAAAACCCTCAGTGCAAAAAAGGAAGAAATAAGGGGATAAAGGGTCCCCTTATCTCAAGCATTGAGATCGTATAATAGGGCCCTTAGGTATCCCATTGATCAACACTGAATATGAAACTATGGAAATGCATTTCATAATCAAATTCACAAACTGTCCCTCAAAACCCATGATCTTCATCATAATAGCTTCTAAAAAATCTCATTAAACATGGTTATATGGTTTACTTATATCTAATTTAGGGGACATGCAGCCTTTTTTTCCTACTCTTTTGTGTTTCAAAAAATGAATTAATTCATAAGCAATAAGCACATTGTTTGTAATTAGACGGCCAGGGATAAAAGCACTTTGTGATTTTGATATAATGCAAGGGAGAACATGCTTCAGTCTATTAGTAATGACTTTAGATAGTAATTTATACACAACATTGCATAAACTAATGGATCAAAATTCAACCACTTTTGTAGGAGATTTCTTCTTAGGGATCAATGTTATAAGAGTGTGATTCAAGTTAGTAGGGAACTCACCTGTATTTAGAGCCTTCAAGACAGCTGTAGTGACTACTTCACCAACCTCAGGCCAAACTGTTGATAAAACAGTGGTGCCATGCCATCTGGGCTTGGAGCTTTCAAATGATGCATCTGTTTCAATGCTTATATCACTTCATGCTCAGAAAACCTTGTAACTAACCCTTCATTCATCTGCCTTGTAACTCTTCCATTCAAATTGCCCAAGAACTCCATAGGCCCTCTCTGATTGGCAGTAGTAAATAGCGTAGTAAAAAACTCCTGAATAACTTGATCTCTGTCATCACTACTCTTCCACACTCCATTGTCATCTTGAATTTTAAGAATATGATTCTTTGTTTTTCCTGTCAGTAGCTATGGCTTGGAAAAACTTAGAATTCTGATCACCTTCTTTTTGTCACAAAGCTTTGGATCTCTGACGCCACATCATCTCAACTCTCTCCAAGCGTAAATGAACCTCTTTTCTAGCAGCTGCAAGAGTCTCTTTATCAATACTCCTGGGATCACAAACTTCCAAATCTTGTAGTCTTTTTTTTTTTTGGGCCTTCCTCAAATTTTGTTTGACTCTACCAAAATGGGTCTGATTCTGCCTCTGAAGTCTTTGTCCACACTCTGAAATTTTATTCATAATAGTAACCATATCATTTCTGTCACCAATTTCCTTCCAAGTATCTTTCACAATATTATCACGACCCTTATCCCCTATCCACATTGCCTCAAATCTGAACAACTTAAGCCTCATCTACTGAATTGTCTCCCCATCAATCTCAATCCA
This sequence comes from Cyclocarya paliurus, assembly GCA_029856935.1. Lineage (NCBI taxonomy): Eukaryota > Viridiplantae > Streptophyta > Magnoliopsida > Fagales > Juglandaceae > Cyclocarya > Cyclocarya paliurus. Next base: position 33,158,004 of record CM056949.1, read on the forward strand.
TATTGGCAAATGATTTGAATAGGCTACAAACCCATGAAATACTCTAGCATTTGGAAAATCAGCACACCACAAAACATTAGCAAGAAACATATCTAATCTCTCACTAATGCATTGTTCTCCTTCTCTACAGTTGCACCATGTAAACATAGGTCCACTAAATCCCAAATCTCTCAAAGAGCAATCATACAACACATCTCTAAAATCAGTAATTTGTTTCTTAGGTCTCATTCTCCCTCCCCACTTCTCAGCCTGACTTAAAAACTCATTAAAGTCACCCAATAGCAACCATGCCCCTCCTCTACTACTATGTAATCTGCGAATAATATCCCTCATCTTATAACACAGATGAGCATCAGGATGACCATATACCCCATTAAGGTAAAAGTTATTTCTATGAACCCTAACATTTTTAATCAAAGCATCAATGTGATAAGCAGAATAACTTTGAATATCCATATCAATTTCCTTGCTCCAAAACAAAGCAATACCACAACTTTTCCCTACACAATCAATAGCTAGGCAATTAGTACACTTTTCCAATGCTCGAGTCTTCAATCTTGTTTCTTGTAGGAACAAAACATCGGGACCTTCTTTCACAATTACATTGAGAAGTGTACAAAACTGGTTCATAAGAGAAGCGAACCCAAACTGGTTCATTGGATCCCAAGTTTAACATCTTACCCCTCAGTAAGGGTTTGGTAACATCAGTTTTAATACATACCCTCATGAATTCCTCCCATGCTATCTCCTCATTATATTATTTTTTAATTAGCTAGCTGATGTGGTTTTTTTGTGCCATACATATATATGTCATGCTCTAAGTTATACTAGTGCCACGCGCAATAGTAAATATAATGAAAGTTGGATGAAATTAAGGATTGATATAATTGTAAAAAGATTTGAGAATCCCATCATGAGTAAAATGTTAAAATAAGGTTCTTTATTTTAGCATTAATTTTACTCATGATTCTTAAATTGTCTCATATATCATACATAAATCATATGAGTCGGGCTACTCTACCGCATAGAGTAGACTGCTCAAATTGACCACTTGTTGTTTTTTAGTTTTTTTTTTCATTTTTTTAATATATTTAAATATTTAAAAAAAATATCTCAATATACTTAAAATCACTTCTTTAATCACTAAGTAAAAGAAAAAAATTACCAAGTAGTCAAATTGAGCGGTACAATTTGGGAGACAAAGTAGTTTTTTCCATCATATATATAGGATGTGATAACTATAGGTTTTAGTCCTCTTAGAATTTTTATGGGAAAGATATAAATACATGATAAAATAGGTCCCACAATATTTACTGACATTTAATTTGTCAAGGAACTCACTCGAACAACTATAAATATTGTGAGGCTAGTTTTATTTATCTATTTATCTCTCATTATAGATCTTAAAACTCAAATAGAAACTCGATCTAGCGATCAATCTAAATTCCCAAACTTGGCTGGCAGGCAGGCCAGAATACCAAGAATATTAATAATGACCTAATTTTAGATCAGCACTTATATCATCATGGTATATATATATATATATATATATATATATATATATATATATATATCCCACAAAAAATAACATATAATACATAATGAACATTTATAATGTACGTAAACTACTCATGATCAGTTGAAAAAGTGTAGTGCTAAAACAGCCTATTGGAGTTAAATGTAATTGATTAGAGATAAAAATAAAAATAAAAATGGTTGAAATTTAAGACTAAATTGTGGATGCATGATGTAAGATTTTGTGGTTCAAAACTAATTCAAACCCTAAAGTTGTTAATAATTTAGAAAAAGAGAAAACGTCCTTATAATATAAGAATATTTTTTGGGTTCAAATTAACCCTAATTAAAGTTTTTCTCTACTGGCCTATATACATATATACATATACATATATATATATATATATACACACACATACACACACAACATGACTAATTAATTCCCGTACGTTATAATTTTGAGTTTCCATGAAGCTAATTTGACCTGGATCAATGTTTTAATTTTGGAATTCCAGACAAGTAATTCATTGATGGATGATGCTATATATATAGAACATGCATGCTTGAGTAGTACTTCTGGATCAGCTATTCATGATCATGTATCTATTTCTTTTTAACTTTTAGCACATTAAATATTATTAATATAATCTCATTATTTTGAAATATTTCTATTTGTTAACAAGTTTTTTGTGCCCTTTTTTTTGTTTTCATTATCATTTTTTTTTTCTTTCAAATTTATAAAGTTTCTTTTGTTTTCGCAGGAATTTTTTCATAACTGCACCATTTTTTTATTGTGAAAAAAAATCACATATTCTCAATAGCCGAGGAGATTTCTTGATCTCTTTTTACAACTTCTTTTTTTTTTTTTTTAAATTCTTTTTCTTGGGTGCCTATGCAAGTGGATATATTTTCAAGAAAACAAATCATGCATATGGGAAATTTACAATGTGATTTTCCCAATTTATTTTTTACTTTTCCTTTCAAGTCTTCCATTAATTAGCTTATTAATTCAACTGGCCGGTTTTACTAGTTACATTGACTATGCCACCATTAAGTTAATAAATAGAATGAAGGCAACAAATGTCCAGTGGCTGCTATTATGGGCGCTATTCCCGGTCTATATATATATATATATATATAGATTTTTAACTCAACATTCTACAAAGAAATCTATTTTTTATTCTTTTAATTTTTATCCTCACTTGTTCTTCATGATGGATTTTTGAAACATTTTTGTGTTTTTTTATTAATTCGATCAACTTTAAATGAGTTCGATAATGATTTATTTCTTTATTTAAGGTTAGATCTTTAGTAATACTCGCATATTCATACAAAGATTAGAGATCACCGCCTGAATATCTATATGCTCGTGTTAATCTTTAAGATTTTTTTTTTATTTTTTTTATTTTAAGAAGAGACGAAGGCTACCTGTCTAGAAGTGACTCCCTCCTAATTTTATTAAAAACCCTCACTTGTGGCGGAGGAAAACCGTGGTAACATGTAAGATACTTGGGATTTACAAATATTCAAAGAAAACATCCCAAATATCAAACTTATAAGAAAAAAAAACCAAAACGATACAATAAACTATAAAAACAAAAAACCAAACTAAACAAGCCTAAACAAAAAAAAAAACCAACCAAACTAAGTTCTCAGACAACGAAAGCCCAATTTATCAAGACGAAGGACACCTCTCAAAAATAGTGGCAAATTTTGATATCCTTCGTAATTCAAATTCCAACCCAACTCGCCTTGTCGCACTAGGAAATTCGTTGCTTGATTAGCTTCTCGAAATTAATGCACTACCGTAAAATTAACTCCTTCAAGAGTCATAAGTAACTCATCCCAATAATCCCATAAATACCACAACGCGCAATTACCCGCACGAAGCTAATCCACAACCACCTTAGAGTCACTTTCAATAATCATATTAAACAAATTTAGCTGTTTACATAGCACAACCCCCTCTATAATAGCCCTTAACTCAGCTCCATTATTAATAGCTTGGCCAAAATGAATGGAGTAAGCTCCCCATACCGTACCAACTTCATCTCTAATCACTCCCCCTCCGCTCGAACTCTCGGGATTTCCACGGCAACTCCCATCACAATTGAGTTTAAACCAGCCCGCAGGAGGTCTCTGCCAGGCCACCAATTGATGCTGACAGAACCGTTGAACTTGAAGGTCTAATTGTAGTTCCTGCGAAATCTTCCTATCCTGCATAGAAAGAGAGTTAGAAGCACTAAGATCCCCAGCAAGAGAACGAAGCCAGTATTTAACTGACCACCATACTCGAGTAGCACTGTCTTGCACCCCTTCCATTCTAACTTTACATCTTCTCATCCAAAGTTGCCAAGAAATCAAGCACGGTAATAAACTAGTGAGGACACCTGTAACCGAAACCTTTTTAGCACAACGGAACCACACCAATAATCTAGCTTTCCATTACGTCTGGCGCATACAAGGAACTCCCAACAAGGTGCTCGCAAACTCCCAAACCTTCGTCGCCACTTCACCACTGCACAAAATATGATCAATACTCTCACCAGATTTCCAAACACAGCAGTCACAAGCCGAAGCAAGTGCAACCCTTCTAGCCTGCACCCGCTCATCTACTGCAAGATAGCAATAATAGGCTTTCCAAACGCAAAGTGAAACGCGTTTAGGCAACAAGCGATGCCAAATGGCCCAAATCCATTCCTTCCCTTGCAGTTGTTCACCTTTCTTCCTAATCACTTCCAATGCGCTGGACTTCCATCTTTGGACGGAGTCCAAACAAATATATCAGGACCTGAATTACCCACACGGGAATTATGAAGAATTTCGAAGGTGGCCTCTTCCCCAACTGTTAATCTTTAAGTTGCTTGTACAGAATTGATCCATAAATTCGCCTGGTTTGGCTCGACTTGTGTTAATGATTGGGATAGTTGTTGAAGCTGACGACGCAAGTCGACTTGGAGTTGATCCAGATATGCTTGCATCAATGCACTGTAGTATTCTTCAGCAGGAATTGTGGGATAGTTACTGTACCTTGCAGCCATATCTATGATCTCTTTCTCGATAGTAATAATATACGTATTAATCTTCGATCGATATGTATATATATGTTCATGAAGGGGCCAGGTTTTTAGTAGGAGTACTGAAATGTTTGTTAAATTTGGCTCCACATGATCAATCTCCAACTTAAATTTAAACTCAAGGTACCTAATCCACTCATCATATAAATATATATATATAGATAGATAAATTCATTTGGCAATTAGATAAGTCCGAAAATATTGGGCTTGAATATTATATATTGACCAATATTAGTAAGTATTTGCTGAATTTTAAGTATAAATAGTTTAATCAATTATAACTAAATTATAAAGAATTTTCTAACGTCTTGGAATATGTTTCCCTGAACTTTAAAGGTTGGTTAATTGCTCAGTACTGGCACAGGCAACTTAATTATAATACGTACCCATAAATCCATCAAACTGATCAAATTGCTATTAAATGATTGAATATATGTATGCATGCAGCTGTTTAAGTGTGAATTGATAACTTCATACTTACATATGAACATAATTGTAGAAATGGTTCATTTTTGTCACAAATAACTGCTCACATATAAACATTTTTTTACAGTTAGTGAAAAAGAAATACCGATTGATAAAGATTGTTGTGACAAAATGAACTTAATCCAACTTGCTAATACCAATATGTTGAATAGTTCGACCAACAATGCTCCCAGTGTCATCGATTAGTACTGGTGTCAAATAGAGTGAATATGGTAGTGTTTTCCATATATAATATCTAAGTATTTATTTGTATTGGATCCCATAATTGTTTATCACTATATAATGGAAAGCACTAGATTAGACAAATGGATTGATAAGTTGACGTGGCTGGTAAGATTTCTTTTTTCCTTTTCTTTTTCTTTCTTTTTTTTTTTTTTTTTTTTTTAATTTCAGTTCCCACCCCAGAAACCCTCCCCTTACTTCCCTTTCCCGGAGGCCCCCCAGATAGAGAGTCGTTCGCCAGCTCCCCCGCACCCCGACCCAGTCCCGTCAAGTCGCCGACAGCTCTATATTGTCGGGTATATCTCTCTATTTGATTGTTGAGGAATGATAGGAAAATAATAGCTGCTCTTTGTTTGTTTTTTGTGAAAATAAAATCACAATTTGTTCACTGTTTGGTTGTTGAAAAAATGAAAGGAAAATAATGATTGTTCTCTGTTTGGTTGTTGAGAAAACGGAAGGAAAATGGAAGGAACATGAGAGAAAGAGAGACCGCGAGAGAGATGTCGGTTGTTTGCTACCGTGATAAGTAAAGACAAAGGTCATGATGACCATTCAGTGTAATTTGCGATGAAATCTAATAGCGACATAAAAATTGTCGATATTCACAGCGATTTATTTTAAGGCATGGACAAAATTTCCGTAACAGAGGATATTTGTTGCAGTGAGAATAATTAAGAATTTGTAAATGATAAAAGCTGACTCACACAGAAATTTTCAACTCGATCTCATTAAGTTATTATAATTTTTTTAAATTTTTATATAAATAAAATAAATAATTTAAAATTTTTAAAATTTTAAAATATAAATAATATTAAAAAAATATATTTTAATAATATTTTATTCAACTTTTAATTTTTATCTTAATTTAACTATTTCATTACGAAAACAAAGGAAGTAGTCATCTGGCTTTTCTTTTAAAGAGTAATTTGAAGCTATTTTTCACTTCATCAAGTTCTATATATGCGCCGTTAATGTTGCTACCGTGCGGGCTTTAAATATTTTAGGCAATTCAAAGCTTTGTAACCACATGCATGCATGCAAGGCAAGGCATACAATTAATTAATGTAGATCAAGCACATTGACAATGATGTTTCAGGAAAATGATGCTTATTATAATGTGTTGAAGTTAGAGAGAGAGAGAGAGAGAGAGAGAGCTGTAAAACACAGTCGTGTCAAACAAGCACGCAAGATATTATTGACTAAGATCAGGATATTGATTAATTAATTAGTAATGTAAAATCCAAAAGGCAAACATTCAAGCCCAAATGTGACCAAATGTTTCCTTTCCTACAAGATTTGGGTAACAGCAGGCAGCATGCATTGATCATCAGATGATCAGCCGAAAGCCTAAAACAAACGAAAAAAGGAAAAAGAAAGAAATAAATAAAGCACTCATGACACAGCAACCAGGACATCCTAATTAAAGAACTAATAATAAACCTAGCTAAAACACACGTCCCTTACTCCGGAAAGCATCGAAGCCGAGCACCAGGACATGAGACACCCATGAATGATGAATCATGTACCCATGCATGCAGCTCCTCAAATAAATCCTATGGAAATATCATGGTGGTGAGCCAACTCCAATGGAACCATGACCAGTAGTACTAGGGGGAGTGGGCAGAGCTGGGACGCAGCTGCCCCCAGGGAAGATATAACAAAAGGCGCTTGGCACTGACCCTGTCCCAGTTCTGCTACTGCCGGGAGGGCTTGTAAAGAACCCTAGAGGGCTTCCAACCCCACCTCCAAAAAAGGTCTGGGGTTGCACCACCTTCTCCTGGCTTTTCATGAGTTGCCTTCCTCCTTCAACCTGATCAGGTGAAAAAACCAGTACTAGCAGCATGGTGATCATCAGGACCAGCAACACGGTAGTAGTAACTGATCTTTCCATCTTAGCACGCTGCATCTTCCTCAGTACTAACCCTAGAAAGAAATGCCCTCACTTTCACAATCTGATGTCTACTAGTCTCTCCCTACGATCTCTGATCTGTTTGTTACAATGAAGAGAAGGTTAGCCATCTCCAGCCTTTAAATAGAAACAAACCCTTTAATTATGAATTACATAAGTACTGTTACTCTCTGCAGGCCTCTTGGATCGATGGAAAAGTAGTTGACACTACTTCCTTGATGGAATTTATTTCAAAGGAGGAGTGTTAGGTCAAAGAGAGTTAATACATGTATATATATATATACATACATATATTGAGGTGTAAAATAAAAAATAATGGATCAGCGACTTAAGTACATGTAGCATCTTCAATGACATCATATCCTCTCACTAATATGAGGAATTTGATATATTATTAAGCCTATAAGCTAGGCTGTATGTATTTCTTTTTCTTATGGGTCATGATGAATACGCCCCATCGTACCAATTAATACACAAGTAATGATGGTAGAATATCCTAATTCGTTTTAATTTATGGGGTTTGACCATCAGAGGGTAATCCAGCTCATGCATGCTGAGCTGGCTGTTGCAAACTATTAAATGTCATTGTCAAAAATTGTAATAATATTGGGATCTTTTAAAAAGGGCGTCGGCGCCTTGTACATTTACGTACAGCGATCATTCAATATTTCACCAAACTCACTGTTCAGTTGTTGCAATGGAATTAATATTACAGTAACTCGCGTGAATATATATATATATATATATATATATATTATATGAATTATAACGATAGGGTTACTATATTATATTTGATAGGCCGGTTACTATCTTATTATTATTCATCTACTATTTTTTTTATTTGATTTTTTATGCTTGATTTACGTACAAATCGTATATAAGAAATTTATATAAGATCCGTATATGTAGACCTAGCATTATATAAATATATGTATATATATGGAAAATGCTAAATATATTTAATAAAAACTTTTTTTAAAAAAAAACTTACTTTTCTGTGCACATGATGAGGAGATTTTTGTGGGGATTGAGATTCAAGAACTTGATCATCTTTTGCTTGCATGCCTCATTGATTACTTGATCAAAGCCATTGTCGGCTTGAAACGTTGGCTAGATATATAGATCATCGATCGATGTCCCTTGATCTCGATCTTATATAATATTATATATATTATATATATATATATATATATATATATATATAATATTTACATGCATGCACATACCAAACAATGAATTATAAGTAATTAGTAAATTAGCGTCCATAAAAAAATAAAAAATAGTAAAGAGTTAATATATATGAGGTACTACGTACTACATACATATATAGCTGCTATATATAATAAGCCATATATAATATATATGAAGCCAATGGTCCCGTAGCTCAGTTGGTTAGAGCGTTGGTCTTATGAGCCGAAGGTCGCGGGTTCGAGCCCCGCCGGGACCAGCGGCCACCATATTCTTCATTTTTTTTTTTTTTTTTTTTTTTAATTTCCAATTCAGTGATGATTCAATTCATACAGCCTATATCAAATGCATAATTGTTTCTCTCTTTTTTGATTCGACTTGAAAATGAATTCTTGAAACGTGCATAATTTATATCTAAAACCCAGCATTAAACTTGATTGTGATGAGAAAATCATCAGCAAAAAAACATGATAGATCAGTCATGTCACTTTCATCATGTATTTCAGGTCACATTACGCCATGCATTCTGCATTTTACATACTTCTTCGAAATACAAGTTTGTGGATAGCTGTCATATTGATAAACTTGAAGAGGTAGCTAGGCATGAACATTCAACATGATCTCCACCATCAGTTTCTAAATGGGGTGTTGTATAATGATATATACTATATGTATATGGCTTTTGCAGGAAAAAAAGGCTGAGTTGCAGAGGGAAAAATGAGCTTTTTTTTGTTGTTGTCATTTTAATGGGAATAAAGAGGAGCCGCAACAACAATTAGTATACAGCTCAACAAAGCAATTAAAAAGTTGCAATGGGTGCTCAAAAATGCAGTACAGGCTGGGAAAATAGTTGCGTGGGAGCCGCATTTAAACTCTACGTACGGGACTGGAAGGAGTTTGCTCCCTCGCTCCAGCTAGCTGGGGAGGCCGAACTTCCTCTTCGGCATTCGGCACGTTTACATGATCCTTGCAACCCGCAGAGGTAACGGGCAGGAGATCAACAGAATGTACGTATGTTTATTGTTTAAGAAACGAGATAAGATATTTGCAGATATAGAATACACAAAAACCGCGCACTCCTCTCAAAAAATAAAAATAAAAATATAAGATTCACATTTCTTTGTCGAAAGGAATATACAACATTTGTACAACCTATGACTGTATTAGCATTACTCTTAAAAGACATCAAGCGAGCCAGATGCAGGTCAGCCAGTACACTAAACAGCGTCAATTGTTAATTTTTAACTTTGATACTTAAAAAAGAAAAACACTTGATAAAGAACGTACATTCGCATAGAGAAACAACGAACCTTTTTTCTTTATTGGAACGGGTACTGAAGAGTACTTTCTTTTTTCTTTTCCTTTTTTGAATTGTATAGAGAACTAAAGTCTGTTTTATTTTTAGCTAAATAAAAAAATAATAGTATATAAAGTTCAAAATTGTGACATGTTTAAACAACAAATTTTACACGGTAATGTAGTGTGAAGGCGTGATTCTGAGTAAAATTCATTCTTCAAAAATTATACATTAAGAGGTCATTGCTACATTGTATGGGGAACGGTATGGTTCTAACAATGAGTTCAAGCTGCAAGAAAATTCAACAACCCGATCAAGCACTGAACCTGCATTCTCATACATTAACTAGCCACAGATTCTATAAATCCCAGAAGTAGAAAGGACAATTTTGGGTCGTTCAAGGCCACAAAGGGAAAACTAGAACCATTTTAGAACATGTTGGAAACGAAAGGGCCTCTTACACAAAGTTGTCCTGCTTCATCTACTGCTGATGTTGATGATACTGTATAGCTTACCAAAGAGAGAGATCCTCTCTTCAATCCTCCACCAGGATTTCTTTTACAAAGACTGTCCAACAGAGCCCATACATTCACCTTAATTTTGGCCTCTTGGGAAGACTGCCACCACGATTCCTATTGTCAGGAGCCCGAGCCTTTCCAAAAGCCTTCATCTTCCTTCTTGTTCTCTCATCCTCACTGTCCGAATCATCCCCTTTCTCCCTGTCTGCATAACTTGCTTCCCTTTCCAACTCTTCCCAAGTCTTACCTTTCTCCTCCTCTGACTCTTCTTCAGAGTCTTCTTCTTCAGCATCTTCAGATTCGACCAATGACTCACTGTTATCATCCTCATCATCTGATACTGAGTCAGACTGTACATCAGAAGGTTCATATCCTTGGTCTGACTCTGAGTTCTCAGAATCTGAATCACTGATATCCATATTTAAAAATTCCCAACCACCATCCTCTATAAATTTTTCCGGATCATCAGTGATGGTTTTCAATATAGGACGCCAGTTGAGATTCAATCTACTCTCGTAATACTTCAGGTCAGTCGTATCTAGCCACTCCTTGATGCCATCTAGCGATGTCGAAGGGATTGAATCAATCCGAAAAACATCCCGCTTGAAATCCTTGAACACGACAGTCATATCAAAATTCTTCTGCCCGAGACCAACTCTCTCAAGGTTAACAATCTCGATTTCATTTAGAGTTATTACCACAAATGGATTCTCAATCAGCTCAACAAGGCAGCTCGAAGTAGGGACAATGAAAGCTGAGGCCTTGTGGGGAACCCCATGAAAGCCAAGCTCTCTCAAGGGCTGGTCAAACTCAAGGTCAAGTGCTTTGAATTGGGGTTGGCCCCAAAGATCATGTACTCGGTTCACAAAGTTCTGAAAGTCCATATTGATTTTATTTTTTCGATCCCTCTCACGTTGCTCTTCCTCAATCTCATCTGGGTCATAGGCAGATCTCTTTCCACCACCTAGTGTCTGGACCACATCCATAACCTCAACATAAAATTGCACATCCTTGGTCTTCTTGTTTCCCACCATTATGTGATTGTGCAGATGGAAGTGTAGCACGGTTATCATTTCTTTCTCTGCTGGCTGGAAAAATGCATGTTTGATGTTTCGGTACATGACATCAACACGTTCATCAGGCTTTGAAGTGGAATACCGGAAACCATTTGTGTGGGCTTCTAGTGAGCCAGTCATCTTTCTTCCACGACCACCAAATGGAGGACGAATCCACAGATCAGACAATCTCATTGGCTTGAATTTAGCTCCTGCGACTTGCAGCTTTTCTTGTGTCACTAAGGTGGCCCTTTCAGCTCTTTCAGACTCCCTGGAGGCAACCTGTCTGCGAAGGGTTTTGATCAGCTGTACTGCTTCACTGATATGTCTTGGGTCCTTGGAGCGGAATGAAACTTCCTTCAGATAGATTGACCCTTGAAACTTCACAGAGTTTGCGTCATGTGGACTGAAAGGGGTGCCAGGTACATTGAAGATTATCCGGATGTAGCAGTTTCTGTTACTATCCTGCTGGCTCGACACACTCTTCAATGTTGCAACATGGAAAGGAACCATCGTTCCATAAATAGGCAATAAGATGGCTTCATTCTTCTGATCAATTTGAATCATCAAATCTCTTGGCGGGGGCAGATCATTGACATTCTTATAAGCAATCAAATCACCTATAGTCTTCCCAGCACCACGATTATCAGTTGCAGAAGAACCTCCACCAGCAAGTCTCCTGGCAGTTTCTTCATTTTTCTGGCGGGCAAGTTCTGCCTGGTGCTGCCTTCGAAGCTCTTCCTTTGACATCTCCTGGTTGTCTGACCTAAGTGTGGCCTTAGATGAGGTAGTCCCACCACCTTTAGCTTCAGCTTTAATTTTGGGCCCCTCATCTTCTTCCTCATCATCCTCATTAAATGAGTAAGCAACATCCTTCACAGCTTTAGAGCTTGATACAGTAACTACCTCTGGAACCTCTTCACCAACAATAACTGTATCAGCTAGCAACACCGAGAATTTCTGTGTCTTTGCGTTGTTGGTCTCCGCCTGCAAGTTATGGAATCCAAGCGACAGATTGAAAACCATGCCAGGTTTTAGAACCCGATCATTCTTTGCATTAAGACTAAGTCCCGACTCACGAAACTCAAGGCCAATTCCAGTTCCTGCAGTTTTTGTCAAGTTTGCAGCCAATTCCGGAGCATCCTTCTCAACTACTGAGAGCGCAGCTAGATATGGAGCACTGGCCTTGTTCCCAGATCTCAAAGCACTGATTGCTGCTTCTTGTGCCCTAAGAAGAACCTCATAAGCCTTGCTCTGTGATGTATTGGCATCGATCAGAAAAGTTCTAGCAACATTTGAGCAGTAGCTGTTGTATCGAGATCCAATTGCACATATAATCACACTTGTCGAATCATAGTAGAGGTTCTCATCATTGCTTGAAGCACTTGGTTTCAGATCAAAATCACCTCCGCTCTGAAAAATTGGAGGATAACAAATATCCACATTCTCTGCCTTCAGCTTCACTTTAATTCTTGCTGGTTCCAATATGGCCTTCTCTGTGTCATCCATTAATGAAGAATGAGAAACCTTTTTTTCCTCGTCAATAATCTTTTCAAGCTTTGGCACTACAAAACTCCTCATCACTGATGATGTCAAGAATGCAGCTTTCTTTATATTTGTAACCTCAATGTTGTCTTTGACAGCAAACAAAAATGAGAAACCATTTGTTATATCGCTTAGCTCAAAATTAGCACTCTTCAACTTTTCAGCCCAAGTCTCCAAAAGCTTTCCTTCGGGAATCTCTCTTGCAATGTGTCCAATGACAGAAGCATCATGCTGGTTGGAGTTCGACTGAGAATTGACAGCTTGAAATATAATATCCATTAGTCCAGCTCCATCATCATTCTTGGGCTTGACATGCACCACAACATCAGCACCAACAGCCTCTTTGGCAGACATTTTCACAACATCAAGGAGAGATGCCTTTTTCTGGCTACACAAGAAATGGATCTGTTTCTTCATGAAAACCATAATTGTTTCTGGGAACTCATAACCAAACAACCAGATGTTCAAAGCAGAGGATTTCAGGTACCGTAGATCCTCAGAAGTCGGAGGCGTTGCTACGGTTAGAGCATCTGAAGAACCCCATAAATCACTATTATGTTCATTCCAATGTGCATACAACATTTTTATCCGCTTACTGAAATTTTCCAAATTGATGGCATACGGATTGGTGGCCCTCGATGACATGCCAGTTGCAATTTTGGCATTTCCATTCCGGTGTTGGGCCATTGAGAAAATCTTAGATATAGATCTCTAATTCTTTACACGACAGCCCATAGGTTATTCTGATCAACATAACTGTTAGAAACAATATATAATAACTTTGATAAGTAGAAATAATTAATAATTATCATTTTCTTCATTCTCTCCATATATTGCAATGTTAACCTGTGAACTTATTAGCTCCATGCCATATATCTTATTAAAGAAAACAAGTGGCACATAACAAGATCAGCAAGAGTTAATATTTAAGTAACTGTTCTTGAGTAACTAGGCCTTAAATTATAGGACCTATGCGGAAATTATAGTTAAGGAGCAGACATAAATTTATATCACTTTTACTCCTTTATACAAGAGAAATTAAGAACATAAACCCATACTTTGGATATCATGTCTCCGTCTTATTCTAATTCCCGAAGGATAAGCAACTCACACACATATAATTAATTAATCATCTTTTTCTAATAGTTACTTTAGATGAAAAGAAGGGAAAACACACGTACCCACACAGACTACCACCTAATTTGCAACCATCCCTCAAACTATCAATTACGGCAGTCACCTCCCTCTCCACAAACTACCAAAAAATCTACTCCCTCCATATAAAAAAATATATATATTCATACCCTTGATATATATATATAAAAAAAAAAATTAAAATTAAATTAAGGAATTATAAAAAAAATTATAAAAAATTATTTATTTAAAAATTATTTGGTTGAAATTAATCGGGGGTATTTAGACTTTTTTATTATAGTTTTTGGTAGTTAGGGGGGATTGCCAAAATTGATAACTTGGGGTGATTACAAATTGAACTGCAGTTAGTTTGAGGGAGGCTTGTGTGTTGTCCAAAAAACAAAAAAACTTGACCAAGATCAAATTAATGACAACATTTAAACATCCCTTTTTTATATATATAAGTACCAAATGAGAAAAGATATGTGCTCAAGACCTTTCTTAGATTTATCTACATGCAGAGATATAAACATGCAAGAAAGGAATTGGAATTTTCTATATGCCCGCAACGGAACACAAGTGCCATCACACTTTCAAGGTCCACCCGGTTCTCTCTAAAGGCAACAACGTCTAAACATTCAGTGCAGAATAATCACATAAAATTGAATCAGAGAATCTAAATATTTGAATGTAATTTATTCATAAATATACTGAAAAAAATCAGAGCAAAAAAAAAAAATCTAGGGTTTTCATTTAATCAGAGGATTATCACAAAAAATGTTCAAAAGAGAAAAAAAAATGCAAACATGTTCATTTAATCTCCCAACCAAAGAAAAAAATTCTTATCAGAGCACATCGGTTGGACCACTAGATTTTCAAACACTATCACTCGAATTTCAAATAGTTAGGATTTTAAGCGCATGGGTTTTTTTTTAAATGCTTGCAATCAATTTAGGGTTGGAAATGGAGGCTTACCTGCAGTGATCAAGGGTTCCAAGTTCAGACTTCCGATGGTCCGATGGAGGCTTCAAACATCCCAAAAGAAAACACAAATTCTCCTTCAGGCTGCTTCCAGACGAGACAAGAAAGAGAAGGTGAGGAATCCGGAAAAAATGAGGGTTTGCTGCCGGAATATTGAAAGTGCGATAAATCGACAAAGATACAGAACGAGAAAAACAGAGAAATTAAATTACCGGAACGTACACGCAGACAATAGAGCTCCGAGAGAGGAGCGGCGGATTGAGAAGAAGAAACCGAACGAGGGATTGGGGAAAGGAAATGAATCGATAGAACGAGAAATTCCGATTAAGCCATATAGACTAATTATTACTACTCCCTGTCAGGAATAGTACGGCTCTCCTCCTATCATATCTACAGTATTTATAGAATTATTTTTTTCTAAAAAAAAATATTATATTCTAGTGACCCCGTCACCCCCATACACTCCTTGAATTTATTATATATTTAATTATCTTATAATTTTAAATTTCATTATTTTAAGAAATCAGAGTTTATTATATATAAAATTCTATTCATCATCTTTATACACTACATCATTTTCTTCTCTTACTAAATATATGGTATATAGATAATGAATAGAAATGTTAAAAGACGTGTTTCACCGATGATCACTCTTGACCTCCTGCAACCAAAGAGTAAGAGGACTTGGGAGTAAAGGGATACTCCGATACCTAAGTCAATGACGATACGAGTAATCTTAAAAGCTCAAGATATTCCAGAACTTTGTTAACGTACTTAACCTCTTTAAATTGAGATTTTGCCTCCTTCGAATTAACTGCTTTATCTGTTATTTGAAATTTGAATTATCGTTTCTTAAATTTATCTATATGATTTGAATGGATAAATATCTTAACAATGTTGGGATAATTGGCTGACATTCTTTTTACCGATTCGACCTTTACTAGGTCAAAGAGGATGTTTAGGTGGTATCAAGTGTCTTGCTGGGTCGTGGAGGTCTAGCCCAAGAAAACATCTCACAGGCCTCTATGTGTATTAAAGCCCTTCTAAAAAGAATTCAATTAGTTTTAAAAAAATATAATTAAAAGATATTTTATAAAAAAATTTTAAAAAAATATTATGTATAGTTTGTGGTAACGATGAGAGCCGGTTATATACCACATCGTAAAATGCCATCACATCCTTCGAAACAATCTAATGATTAGTTTTTCATAAAATCATACATAAATTGAACAAAGCAAAACCTTTTTATTCAACTAAATTGTTTTTTTTTCCTTTTTATTTTCAAACCGTAGTGTTTTAATTTGGGTGGACTATGTTTTGAGCTGATCTTAAGAATTAAAAATAGATGGGACTCCACTTTCGAATAATGCTAAATGTAGTCGTAGAGTGTTCAAACGTTACATAATTCTTTTAAAAAAGAGTAAGGTTTACTATTAAAAAAAAAATTTACATGGATCCCGAATTTATTTACTTATTTTCAAAAAAAATACACGACGCTTACACATTATACGATTGTAAATATTATTTCTCTTATGAGTATTAATTCTCATAAGCCTGGCCAATTGAGATTTGTCATGAAGTTGTAGTATTATAATCTTTCAACCCACATGATATTTGATGTCCTTGTCAAAGTCAATTCTATTACTATTAGGACAAAGACATAATTACAAGCAACATAGGAAAACAATTAGAAGGTTAATTAATTTAAGCAGACGAGGTTAATTTTGTCAACCTTCATGTATAATGGTATCTCTCGTTTATTCTTATCTGACAAATAAACAAATGATAAGCCTACTGAAATCATTTTTCTAAACTTATATAATTTTGCTCATGAAAGTCATCCCCCCAGACAACATAAGATTTAATTATAAATACGGGGTGAGAAGGGGGGTTGTCCCCAGTACTGGGCCCAACCGAAGAAGCCCAGCCCACGAGGTACAGGTAGACCTAAGAACAACCCAACAAAGCAAAGTCTGTATGAGGATGGGATGACCCAGGCCGAGCCTAGAGGGACAATGGCCCACGGAGCCCACGAGGAGGAGCAAGACGCGTGAAGCATGGGATTAGGACAGGAGGCCTAACACGTCAACTGGCCGACGAGTTGTAGGCACAAAGTCAGGGACACCCTGGTCCTCGAGCGCCAATGGCTGGACAAGACTTGGGAGGTGGGAGCACCTGACTGAGGTCACACCGCATTAATGAAGAACACGTCACGACAAAGGCCTAAGGCTATCAGCAATCGCCACAATTAGGTATGATTGGTCTGTCACCTAGTAAGGAGTTGGCAGAAGGACACGACCTCGGTACGGAGTGACGCACCACGAACAGCCTGACAAGAGACCACCTCCACCAGGTATAAATATCACCCCCCAAGGGAAAACTGTCTTGCATATATTGATTAGAAGTCCACACAAAATCCAAACTAACTTAAGCATTGGAGGTATCCCCCACCAATCTGAGCCTACATATTTCCCTTTCATTGCATGGACGGATCAATCCAAAATGATGGAATTGCTCAAGCTGCAAAACACGATATCAACACGAGATATCACAATCTCTCCAACTCACGTCCTTGACGCTCCTTTCATGAACTTCACGCCACATTGTAGAGCTATTTTGTGGTTATAATTATGATATATCCACGAAAGTGCCAATTCACATGTGCATTATATTTCAAAAGAATTAATTGAAGTTACATTAATTGAAGCTCTCTAAAACGTTCTAAGCTTGGTTTCACATGATAAACATGAACTTGTGTGAAACTTAAAACGTGTATAACTCCTTCATAATTTAAAGTATTATGTCGTTACAGGGATTGGAAACAGATTAATTTATGAAAGGAATCACGTACGATTGTTTACTATAAGAGATCAGAGTCATGAATCATGAGTTCATATATATCATTGCAACAAAAACAATATTGGAAGACTACAAAGACATATATAATTTAGACATAAAAGATATGCGCCGCCATAGATCACGCTGCTTCTGTAATGAAATTTATGTAATAATTAAACGCATGCAAAACATGATCAGTACGTACATACGTACGTAGTGCTAGCTTGTGCATGCATATTGCTTTTGAAAGCTCGCAAAGTAAAACCTCATGACTTCAAAATACTGTACCATAAATGAACATGATCTGAATAAGGAGGAGTACTATAAAGATCACCATGGTTTATCCTGATTCGGCCATGCATGCATATATATATGCTGCATGGTATTTATCATGCAACTGATTCGGCCATGCATATATATATATGCAGTACGTAGCTTAGCTTGGAAGATAAAATATTCATTTCATGACATGACATAGATAGAAAATGCATGAGTACTTTGTGAGAACTAAGATCGAAGACATGATAACCTAACAATATGAGAACAATATATATGAATCATGATCAAACTCTGAGTGGTGTTCAGTTTTTTGTTTTTTTGTTTTTTAGTTTTTTATCCCTACTAAGAAGCCTGCAGTGTGCAAGGAGATATCCGATGGGTTGCGCTGCCATGAACTTTTCATTCACGTACAATGATTATGAGTCCTGTTGGATACTAATTTAGTTAAATATTTAGCCCTCAAGATCATAACACAAGGTGTACCCTTTTCGAGCCTTGGATTTAAATTTCGATGTTTGAAATTTAAATAGATCATGGACAAGTAGTACTTACAGTAGAAAAAGACCAGTACATCGGAGGATATGCAATGATGCATGCATGCAATGCATGACCAGAAAGAAAATCACTTTACAACCCCAAACCTCTCCCATCATTGTATGAGACGGATTAAGTAAGAGCAATGATAAGTTGATACTGATCAGAAAGATGTTGAGGAGATGGTACGTACTGCTGGCTTTGTAAGATCATTAATTTGTAAGATCAGTACTCCTGCTACTGGTACTGATAATCATTACCGCTAGTAGGACTGACAAGTATATTTTTTTTCTTTTTTTTTTTATCTATTTTTAAAACATTTTTAAATATTAAAAAAATATACAAATTTATTAATAATCATTTCCTTGAAAAAAAAACACAATCGGTCAAACCATTGGTCAAACTATCGGTTCACTTAGCAATATTTCTCTATCATGTAAAGCCATTTCGTGTCAAGTTTGAACAGTACTTACATGCTAATGCTATTCTCTCGATCCCCCCATATGTAAACGATACGTATTAATTGCTTGTTTTCTGACTTTTCAAAGATGTCAACTGGCATTAATGCAATCTAACTAAAAAGTAGGAGAAATTACATGATCAACAATAATTTTGCAATTAGGTTCACCAGCTTGCTTTGATAATATTGACAGTACCTGACGTATATATAACTCATTTCAGTAGAAAGAATTAAGTAGCTTAGTTTCGGTAACTTGCAAAATTTGGCTAGCAGTATAACAAACTAAAAAGTTGTATTTGCTGCTCAAATTGTGCTCTGCTCCCTGAGACAATAGTTTAACTCTCGATCGGGATTAAAGGTAAGAACGAAAAACACACGAGAAAGAATGTACCTAATTAGCATCAAGTTCTCGGCCACAATGCTTGCTAGCTGCTACACTTGATACCCCATAAACAAAGTGCGGAGTAATGATAGACACAAACTCTTTGCACAACCAGTCCTGTAATTGAAACAAAGTATATTTTAAAATGGGGACATTTTAGTAAAATAATGATATTTTTATCATCCCAGGAAATCATTCCTTTTAAGGCCCATGTGGATGGATGCCAAATAAACAGTACGAGATCCTTGGTGTGCGTTGCTACGTTGTATGAAACGGTATGGTCATTAGATATAAATAGAGAAAGGAGCTTCTATCAGCCAGAAAATTCAGTAACCCAATCCAGCATATTCCAAGCAACTGAAACAGCATTCAAATAATTTATCGAGCCACAAATTCTATTAGTCTCAGAAGTAGAAAGGACAATATGGGTTCGTAAAGGGCACAAAGGAAAACTAGAGACTCCTTAAAACAAGTTGGAAACAAAAGTGACGCCTACAAAGTTGTCCTACTTCATCTACCAATGGTGCTGATGCAATTGTATAGCTTACAAAAGAGAGATATCCTCTCTCCAGTCCACCTGGGTTACATTAGAAAAGGCTCCCATCATAGCCCCATGCATTCACCTTAATTTTGCTCTCTTGGGAAGGCTGCCACCATGATTCCTCTTCTCGGGAGCCCGAGCCTTTCCAAAAGCTTTCATTTTCCTTCTTGTCCTCTCCTCCTCACTGTCTGAGTCATCCCCTTTCTCCCTGTCTGCATAGGTTGCTTCCCTCTCCAACTCCTCCCATGTCTTTCCTTTCTCCTCCTCCGAGTCTTCTTCAGAGACTTCTTCCTCATCATCCTCAGATTCAACCAATGACTCGCTGCTATCATCCTCCTCATCCGATACTGACTCAGACTGTACATCAGAAGGTTCATATCCTTGGTCTGACTCCGAGTTCTCCGAATCTGAATCACTGATATCCATATTTAAAAACTCCCATCCACCATCCTCGATGAATTTTTCCGGATCATCAGTGATAGTTTTCAATATAGGACGCCAGTTGAGATTCAATCTGCTTTCATAATATTTCAGGTCAGTTGTGTCTAACCACTCCTTGATGCCATCTAGCGAAGTCGAAGGGATAGAATCGATACGAAAAACATCCCGCTTAAAGTCCTTGAACACAATAGTCATATCAAAATTCTTCTGCCCAAGACCAACCCTCTCCAGGTTAACGATCTCAATCTCATTAAGAGTTATTACCACAAATGGATTCTCAATCAGCTCAACAAGGCAGCTCGAAGTAGGGACAATGAAAGTAGAGGCCTTGTGGGGTACTCCATGGAAGCCAAGCTCTCTCAAGGGCTGATCAAACTCAAGGTCAAGTGCTTTGAATTGTGGTTGACCCCACAAATCATGTACTCGGTTCACAAAGTTCTGGAAGTCCATATTGATTTTATTTTTTCGATCCCTCTCACGCTGCTCCTCCTCAATCTCATCTGGGTCATAGGCGGATCGCCTACTACCACCAAGCGTCTGGACCACATCCATCACCTCAACGTAAAATTGCACATCCTTCGTCTTCTTGTTTCCCACCATAATGTGATTGTGCAGATGAAAGTGTAGCACAGTTATCATCTCTTTCTCTGCCGGCTGGAAAAATGCATGTTTGATGTTTCTGTACATAACGTCCACACGTTCATCAGGTCTTGAAGTAGAATACCGGAATCCATTCGTGTGGGCTTCTAGTGAGCCAGTCATCTTTCTTCCACGACCACCAAATGGAGGACGGATCCACAGATCAGACAATCTTATCGGCTTGAATTTAGCTCCTGCAACTTGCAGCTTTTCTTGTGTCACTAAGGTGGCCCTTTCAGCTCTTTCAGACTCCCTGGAGGCAACCTGTCTGCGAAGGGTTTTGATCAGCTGTACTGCTTCACTGATATGCCTTGGGTCCTTGGAGCGGAATGAAACTTCCTTCAGATAGATTGACCCTTGAAACTTCACAGAGTTTGCATCATGTGGACTAAAAGGGGTGCCAGGTACATTAAAGATTATACGGATATAGCAATTTCTGTTACTATCCTGCTGGCTTGACACACTCTTCAAGGTCGCTACATGAAAAGGAACCATGCTTCCATAAATTGGCAATAAGATGGCTTCATTCTTCTGATCAATTTGAATCATCAAATCTCTCGAAGGGGGCAAATCATTGACATTCTTATAAGCTATCAAATCACCTATTGTCCTCCCAGCTCCACGATTATCGGTTGCCACAGAACCTCCGCCAGCAAGCCTCCTGGCAGTTTCTTCATTTTTTTGGAGGGCAAGTTCTGCCTGGTGCTGCCTCCGAAGCTCCTCCTTCGACATCTCCTGATTGTCTGACCTAAGTGTCGCTTTTGCCAGTGTTGCCGTACTACCTTTAGCCTCTGTTTTGATTTTTGGCCCCTCATCTTCTTCCTCATCATCCTCATTGAAAGAATACGCTACATCCTTCACAGCTTTGGAACTTGATATAGTAACAATCTCTGGGACCTCTTCACCAACAATAACTGTATCAGCTAGCAACACCGAGAATTTCTGAGTTTTTGGGTTGTTGGTCTCAGCCTGCAAGTTATGGAATCCAAGTGACACGTTAAAAACCATGCCTGGTTTTAGTATTCGATCATTCTTAGCATTAAGACTAAGACCCGACTCACGAAACTCGAGGCCAATTCCAGTCCCTGCAGTTTTAGTCATGCTCGCAGCCAATTCGGGAGCATCCTTCTCAACAACTGAGAGAGCAGCAAGATATGCAGCACTGGCCTTGCTTCCAGATTTCAAAGCACTAATTGCTGCTTCTTGAGCCTTGAGAAGAACCTCATAAGCCTTGCTCTGTGAGGCATTGGCATCAATCAGAAAAGTTCTAGCAACGTTTGAGCAATAGCTGTTATATCGAGATCCAACTGCACATATAATCACACTGTTCGAATCATAGTAAAGGTTCTCATCGTTGCTTGAAGCACTCGGTTTCAGATCAAAATCTCCTCCACTCTGAAAAATTGGAGGGTAACAAATATCAACATTCTCTGCCTTCAGCTTGACCTTAATTCTTGCTGGTTCCAATATGGCCTTCTCTGTGTCATCCATTAATGAAGAATGTGAAACCTTCTTTTCCTCATCAATAATCTTTTCAAGCTTTGGGACTACAAAACTCCTCATCACTGATGAAGTCAAGAATGCAGCTTTCTTTACATTTGTTAGCTCAACATTGTCTTTGACAGCAAACAAATTTGAGAACCCGTTAGTTATATCACTTAGCTCTAAATTTGCATTCTTCAACTTTTCAGCCCATGTTTCCAAAAGCTTTCCTTCAGGAGCCTCTCTTGCAATGTGTCCAATGACAGGAGCATCATGACCGTTGGAGTTCGACTGAGCATTGACAGCTTGAAATATTCTATCCATTAGTCCAGCTCCATCATCATTTTTGGGCTTAACGTGTACCACTACCTCAGCACCAACAGCCTCTTTGGCAGACATTTTCACAACATCAAGAAGAGAAGCCTTTTTCTGGCTACACAAGAAATGGATCTGCTTTTTCATGAAGACCATGATTGTTTCCGGGAACTCATAACCAAACAACCAGATGTTCAGGGCCGAGGATTTCAGGTACCGTAGATCTTCAGAAGTCGGAGGCGTTGCTACAGCCAGAGCATCTGAAGCACCCCATAAATCACTATTATGTTCATTCCAATGGGAATACAACATTTTTAACCGCTTACTGAAGTTTTCCAGATTGATGGAGTATGGATTTGTGGCTCCCGATGCCTTGCCAATGGGAATTTTGGCATTGCCATTCCGATGTTCAGCCATTGAGAACTTTTTAGATATGGACCTTGAGTGCTTGATGAGAAAGCCAGTATAGCATTCTGATCAGCATAAACTGTAAGAAATAATAAATAATTATCAGTTGTCTTCATTTTTTATAAGTAAGAAGATCTTTGTCACTAATCGCAAGAGGCGCAACCCAAGTACACAGGTTTTATCCGTTTTATCCTTTCACAGCATATATTGTGGATTTTTCTTAACAAGTAAAAGTAAAACTTTATTAATAGAAAAAGGCATAGCCCAAGTACACAAGACAATACCCAGAATACGTCTAATTACCACAAAGCACTGATGATGGATACAAGGAAATTATGAAAGCTGTCCCCATTATAAATAATGACTGAAGCCCAGGCATATATTGCAGATTAACCTGAAAACTTGCCTAATTAGGTTCATGCCATATATCCCATCAAGTAAACCGAATGGTGGGTAGATAGATGAGCAAGAATAAATATTAAATTATTAACTTAATACCGTCGCAAGCACTTTAACGGATAAACATATGATAGGATCTAAATCTATAACTTTGACGGTTTAGATCAAGATGAAAGACTCTTTGTACACCCTATACGTATTTATGGAGGGCACCCATATAAAACGATTTCTAAATGTTTACTGCCTCATTTAGGACAGAAGTGATAATATTTTATAGATAGCTATATATGGGCCACGAGGTGGGTAGTTCTCAGTCTCAGGCTCTTACTTCCACAGTCTTGGCTGTCACTCTAAAGTCCGAGCTACCACCCCAATTTCATAAAAGAAAGAAACAAAGGGCTATCCAAAAAAATCAGCAACTCAGCAATTTAGGGTTTCGCAAAAAAAAAAAAAAAAAAAAAAAAGAGGGTCTTTATTTAATCAGAGCATAATCACGAAAAAAATTGTTCAAAAGACGACACAAACATTTTTATTTCATCACGAAACCAAAGCACAAAATATATTTCATCAGAGCATATCGTTGTGGCCAGTACAGTTTCAAACACTATCATTAGAAAACAAATATGCTTGTAAATCCAGGGTTTCGAAATGGAGAGTAATTTACAGTGTGCGAGGCAGAAAAAACGAGAGAAATCACATTACCTGGCGTCGACGACAGCGACGGCACAGCGTCGAGACGCAGAGAGAAAGGACTGAGTGTAGTGACGGATTGAGAGGCAGGAAAGAGAGAGAGAAGAGGAAATAGGGGAACCATTCGAGAGGGCTAGACCGGGGGGGTTTAAAAACCTACTAAATTAATCTAAACGATGCCGTTTGCTTAGTTATTTATATTCAGAGTTTACTTGTAAAAAAAATGTTAATTGCAAATAAATTTAAGAAATGCTAATTACAGTCCAAGACTCAAACACTCAGAAAAAAAGTAAAATTAATTATTAAAAAATAATTTTATTCATGTAAATTTTAAATTTATCTATTTTTTTAAAAAAGAATGCATGATACTTAAAGATTATTTCTCTTTAAATTTTCACAATTTTTCAATTTTTGTAACATTAATATCTATAAGTAAAAAACAAAACTCAACTAAATACTTCCATCAATATTTTGTTAAAAAACTAAAGAGAAGATTGACATGTGGCATTTGAATGTGTCATATTATGCCATGAGTTTTGCTACACAACCTCTTCCTCCAAACTCCACATTCCACATTTTTTTAAATTTTTTAATTTTTTTTTTTAATTTTTTTTGAGTTTATTCTTTTAAAACTATTTCAAATTTTCTATTCATTATTCATATAACAAATATTTGATAAAAAAAAAAATAATAAAAATTAAAAAAAATATAGTATGTGGAGGTTGTGTGAATAGTAAGAAGTTGTAGAGATTTTTTTCTTATGCCATATGTCATCCTAATTAGCCGCCAAGTGCCAACAATATGAAGTTTCAACCTATCAAAAATTGACACGTGGCATGCTAATAATATGTGACAATCAACGGAAGAATGACGAACATACATCCATACATACTTGGGAGTGTTTTCCTCTTAGGTATCAATACTGTGAAAGTTCAAAAAATAATCTCGAATTTTTAAAACACGAAAACTTAAATGCTGATTTGCAGTTACCTAAAAAAGCAAGGGCACCGGCTTGAATAAAAAAACTATTTGAGTTGGGCTTAAAAATTAATTAAATTTGAATATTTCTTGCTTTCTCAATCTCTCTGGCTGCTTACATATTGGACATCCATCATCCATGTCAGGTACTGTCGAAGATACGAATGATTTGGTTATTTTGAACTTGAATAAATTATAGATGCCAGCCTCGTACTTGTTAAAGGGTACGACATCGAAATTGATAATCAAAGATAACGTTGTAAAAAAAAAAAGATTGATACTTTGAAGTATCGAAGATAACATTGTACAACAACAGCTCGATGCAATTGTCATGCTAACTGGACCGCCAAAAAGTTTCAGAGTTTCAAGATTTTGAAAAGGGGGATAAGAACTCTGATGTTTTTAGAGTTTCCATCAATCGAAACTGCTCTATCTTTTGCCTTTTCAATCAAGGAAGCCCGATGCTGAATTCTTCACCACAGACCTTTCACCAAGTTATTTTTGTGTCTTGTGCTGACAAAGGAGCAAAAGGAATTGTGAAACTAAGACATCAGACCTTTCACCGCATATCCTGGTCATAGTTCGCAGCATTTCTAATTCCTCCAGCTCAAAGCACAAATATGTTGGCAATACTAGAACCAGACCATAACACATCACCAATAATCCCCACAAGAGCATGTTCCTTTGTTAAAATGGTGGAATCTGTGAGCATCTCTCACTATGATATCCCTTCCCGTAACCTTAGATATAAACTTTGTAGCAGTATGACAATCCCCACAAACCCTAAGATTCTTTCTAATTCTAATGGTACTAGATGACCCTGTATTCAGTAGCCCAAAAACAATTGCCAACTTCTCACTATGCGCATACAATAGCTTCTCCTTCATCTCTTCCTCCACATCATGCAATACAAAGTTCAGATCAGGTGTATACCCAGCCTGTCGAATCCTATGCATCACTTTCTCCAATTCAGAATATATCAAATTAGTTTGTGGGTGTGACTGATCCCCAGCAACAAATGTATAGATCTTGTTCTTGATCTCTATAATTGTGTGGCCAGCAATTTTCCTCAACCCTCTTTGTTTCATCAGAGCTCTAATCCTACTAGCTTTGTTCCTTTTGCCTGATGAGACATAAATGTTGGACAATAGAACGTACCGACCAGGGTTATCTGAATCTAACCGAAATAAAGATTTTGCAGCAACTTCAGCGAGTTCTACATTTAAATGAATTCTACATGCTCCAAGCAATGCTCCCCAGACACCAGCATCTGGCCACGTAGGCATTCTCTCAATAAAATCATGAGCTTCATTCAGCCGACCAGCTCGACCCAACAGGTCAACCATACATGCATAATGCTCAGATCTTGGTGTAACGTTAAAATCTCTACTCATGGAATTGAAGCACTCCCATCCTTCGACAAGCAACCCACCATGACTACAGGCAGACAACACCGATAAAAATGCAATATGGTCAGGCTTTATCGAGTCCTTCATCTGATCAAATAGGTAGAGCGCTTCTCTGCCATGGCCATGTACTCCATATCCTGAAATTAAGGTACTCCATGAGATTATATTTCTTTCCCGCATGTTATCAAAAATTTTCCTAGCATATAACAAATTTCCACATTTAACATAGAGGTCAACTAGAGCAGTTTCAACTGATATTTGGTTTTCAAGAAATCTCCGAGTAATGAACCCATGAATGAAGCGTGCTTGCTGGAAAGAAGCTAAATTTGAACAGGCATGAATCACACTCAAAAGGCTCACGGAATCAAGAGGGATTCTTTCCAATACCATCTGTTTAAAGAGCTCTAAGGCTGTAAGAGGTAAATCAGTTTGCACATAAGCTTCAATCATGGCTGCCCAAGACATCAAATCCTTCTCAAGGATTCCATCAAAGAATCTTCGAGCGATGTCAATTCTCCCACATCGCGCATACATCCCCATTGCTGCATTTCGGACAGGCCGATCCAAGTCAACTCCATGATCTATCACAATTCTACAGACACCATCAGCATCGTTTTCTCTGTGTACACAGGACATCACATTTAAGATAAGAGCCCTGTTTGGTCTGATTCCCTCATCCAACATTCGCGAGAACAACGATAGCCCTTCCTCGTATTGCCCATTCTGAGAACATGCACCAATCATTGAACTCCAAGAGACTGTATTTCTTTCAGCAATTTTATCGAACACTAGCCGAGAAATATCAAGACGCTCACACTTACCATACATGGTAACGAGTGAATTACCAACGACGACATCTGAATCATACCCAGATTCTATCAGGTTACCATGAACTATAACTCCAAACTCAAGATCCCTAACACATCCACATGCCTTGAGAATGAAAGGGTACGTAAAATTGTCGGGTTGAATGCCCCGTAGTAGCATTTTTCTGTACAGAAGCGTGGAACGGTTATATAATCCATTGTCGACGAAGCCACGGAGCATTACATTCCAGAGGAAGACATCCGACGATTGGGTCGTAGAGAAGAGGGAGCAGGCATGAGACATGGAGCCAAGAGAGGCGTATTGAGAAATGAGGTTGGTGGAGAAGAAGAGGTTTGAGTGAAGATGTGATCTGAGCATTGAAGCGTGGACGGATTTCAAAGATTGGATGGTTCTGCATTGCTTGATCAATGAAACGCATATATCCGGCTCGACTGGTCCGAGAAGGAACTTGATATGTGCTTCTGAGTGGTAGAGGAGGAGGAAACGCGAGGGGTAGGGCATAACATTCAACGAACCCAGCTTCTGCACTAAGAATAAACCACGTGAATTGCCCACCAACATCGTAAGACCAGCCTCCATAAAGTTGAATAACGAGTTATGAATAGACGACTTAAGATTAAGATTAAAGTTAAAAATTAAATAAAATATTATTAAAATATTTTAATATTATTATTATTTTAAAATTTAAAAAATTTATTGTATTTTATATGAAAAGTTATAATGAATAGATGAGTTGAGATCAACTCTCAACGTAAACGGAGCCTAATAAAAGTGTGTAGAAAATGTTCCTTAAGAACATGTCCAAGTCACACTCTAAAATCTCCCAGCCAAAGCACAAAATTCTTAATCAACACACATTGATTTGGCCAAAAGATTTTCAAACGCTATCACTCAAATCTCAATTAGTTAGGATTTTAAGCTCATAGGTTTTTTTTAGTATTTAAAATTTAGGGTTCAAAATAGAGGCTTACTGCAACACGACAGTAAAAGAGGTATATGTAACAGGAAGATAAGAAAGGATAGTGAAGTTAATAGCACTCTTCGAGGGAAGCGCCTCCAAGAACAAGGAAAAAGAAAGGAAAACGTAGGGTTTCAATATTTATCATATAATTCTCCTAAGGGTTTCTAGCGTACACAATATAGATCGACTCTACTATTGGACTTAACTCTGCCCACAGGCCAACTACAAACTTGTATAATAAAAGATCTGGCCTATGGCCTAAGATGCAAACTCTAATTGAAATAAAACAAAAGGCCAGAGGCCTATTTACAAAAACTAACTTAACTAATGCGGGCCTTTGTTACACAGGCCAACCAATTACTTCATCGTAAATCAGGATATTCAGAACTCAACAAGTCAATTCTTTACTTCAGAACTAAGCCTTTTCTTCCCCACATTTGCTAGGGTTCACTTCGCCTTCCCTCTTCATATATTCTCTTCCATTGTTCCTCGCGCTACTAATCCCTGGTCTTGGTCATCAAGTGTTACATATTCCCCTCGTTCAAAACACATTTCCTGCAAGGTGGGGGAAAGCATCCTTCAATCTAGAGTAGATCTCCCATGTGGCATCCTTGGATCCTTGGCCTTGCCAGCGGACTAGGAGCTCCACCCTTGCCCTGTTCCATGCCTTTGTCATACAGCGGTTCAATACCTCTTCAGGCTCTGGGCGAACAACTCTTTGATCATCGACGGGTGGTAGAGTTGGAAGAGCAACCACCTTGGAGCCAATCTTACATTTGAGTCGAGACACGTGAAAATGGGGTGGATTTGTGAGGATCTTGGAAGATCCAACTTGTAAGCCATATAACGCACTCTCTATAACACTTGAAATGGCCTAAAATAGCGTGGTGTGAGCTTGAGGTTACGCCACAGTGCTACGGTGGTTTTGCTTGCATGGTTGGAGCCGCAGGTATATATATTCCCCTACTTTGAACTCCTGATCTTCACATTTCAGATCATAGTATTTTTTTCATTCTCTCATGTGCCTTGGGTAATGTTTGCTTGAGCAGTCTTGTGATTTGGTCTCGGGTCCTTAGAATGTTGTCTATGACCTCTCCTCGTGCTATCCCAAGAACATAGTCCAGTAGCCTAGGAGGTGGTTTTTCCATAGAGTGCCTTATAGGGGTTATCTTGGTGGATGAGTGCTAAGTAGAGTTGTACCACCACTCAACCAATGGTGTCCACTTAGACCAGTCCTTAGGCCTGTCGCCACTGAAACATCTAAGGTAGTTCTCCACAGGTTTGTTCATAACCTCGAACTGCCCATCTGTTTGGGAGTGGTATGCCTTGCTTAGGGACAGCTGGACTCCTTGCAAGGTGAAAAACTCTTGCTAGAATTGGCTTGTAAACGTGTTGTCCCTATCAGAAACTATAGGTTATGGCAATCCATACAACTTGAAAATGTGTTTCAGAAATAGCTCAGCAATTTTCCTAACTATATAAGGGTGTTTAAGAGGGACAAACTGGCTGTATTTTGTCAGCCGATCTACCACTACCAAGAGGCTATTGAACCTGTGAGAGTTTGGAAGTCCTTCTACAAAATCCATAGTAATGTGAGCCCACAATTGTGTGGGTATGGGCAATGGCTAGAGTAGGCCACTAGGTAAGCTGTTATTTAACTTGACCCTTTGGCATAGGACACAGTTTCCAATGAAGCTCTTCACGTCCCTTTGTAGCCCTTCCCAGTAGAAGTCTCTTTTCATTCTATGAATGGTTTTGTCGTATCCCGAATGACCACCCCAAAGGCTGCTATGTGACAGCTCCAGCAACTTATTCTTGAATTCATCATGCTGTGGAACGTATAATTTGTTCTTGTACAACAACAATCATTCCCTCATGGTATCCTTAGGACCTAATTTCCCTTCAAAATAAATTTTAAGAAGATTCGGGAAGTGTACATTAGTTTCACATGCCTCTTTTAATTCCTCAACCCACTACACATTTGGAAAGGTGATTATTAGCATTAACTCTCCATCTTCTCTCTTACCCTTCCTTGATAGAGTATCGGCAACTCTATTTTTTGAACCCTTTTTGTACTCCACGGCAAGATCATAATACCCTAAAAACTTAGTTATCCGGCATTGTTGCATCGGAATGCCCACCTTTTGATCCAAAAGGTGCTTAAGACTCTGCTGGTCAATGTGTACCACAAAGGTCTGCCATAATAGGTACTATCTCCACTTAAAAACAGTTGAAACTAGGGCAAATAATCCCTTCTCATAGGTGGACATCATGAGTGCCCTTTCCTTCAAAACTTGGCTGAAAATAAAGCTATAAGCCTGCCTTATTACATTAATACAGCCTGAACTACATATCTCAAGGTGTCTCATTGAATCGTGAATAGTCTTGAAAATTTTGGGAGGGCTAAAAAAGGGGGTTGTGCAACAACCTCTTTTAACTTGTGAAATCTACCTTGGCCTCCTCACTCCATTTAAATTCATCATTCTTCAACATGAGGGTAAGGGGTGAGGCAATCCCCGCATATCCTCTTATAAACCTGTTGTAATAACCCGTCAAACCTAAAAATCCCCTTAAAGCCATTAGGAATTTAGGTAGGGGTCAATCCTTCATTGCTTGCAACTTGTCAGGGTCTGTCCGAACAGCTCCAGCCGAGATTAAATGGCCTAAGTAGGCTATCTTATGACACCCAAAGCAGCATTTGGATTGCTTAGCATACATTTTGTGTTGTCTTAGTAATTCCAAGGTAGTTTGTAAGTGCTTCACATGATCCTCCTCAGTTTTATTGTACAGAATAATGTCATAACAAAACAAGTATAAATTTTCTCAAATGGGGTTGGAATACCTCATTCATGAGGCTTTGAAAAGTGGACGGGGCATTAGTCAGCCCAAACGGCATAACTAGGAACTCATAGTGTCCCTCATGTGTCCTAAACACTGTTTTTGGCACATTCTTAGACTTGACTTGGATTTGGTGATAACCTGACCTCAAGTTTAGTTTAGAAAAATAATGGCTCATTATAACTCATCCATAAGCTCTTTTACCACCGAAATAGGATAGCGATCCTTAATAGTGGCATTATTGAGCCCTCAGTAGTCTACACATAGCCTCCACGTACAATCGACTTTCCTTACCAACAACATCAAGGATGAATAGGGGCTTTGACTAGGCTGTATAATACTTGTGGAAAGCAACTCTTGGACTATTTTTTCAACTTTCTCTATTTGATAGTATGGGTAAGTTAGGGTCTTATAGATATAGGCTTAGTGTCGGGAATTAGGTTCATGGCATGGCCATGGGATCAGAACGGGGGCAGACTCATTGGTTCAGAAAAACATATCTTCAAAGTGCAATAATTAGGGTTGTAAGGACTCTAGAACCACTTCCACAACTCCCATTTCAGCATTATCTATATCCTACGTTACCTGCAAAATTACCACTCTCTTTTCTAGCCCATTCAACTGCCTCAGGGACCCTTCCTCAATCATGCTTGATGTTGCTAAACCCTGGATTTCCATTGCCTTCCCTTGGTACATAAACTTCATCAACAGCTTATTAAAATCCCACAAGATTGACACCAACTCCCTCAGTTAATTAATTTCCAATACTATGTCACATCCAACTAGAACCAGCACATGTACATCCATTGTAAAAATAGTACCCCTGATTAGGACCCTCACTCCATTACATCTTCCCTCACTGGAATGAGCTCCCCATTGGCGACCCTCACCTTCACCTTTTCCTTTAAGTCTAAGGGCATTTAGTGTTGCTTACGATAGCTGGATCTAAAAAGTTGTGAGTGGACCCTGTGTCCACCAAAATGGTAATCCATTGAATGCCAATCCTTCCCCCTTCACCCTCATGGTTGGATTGATAGACCCCGTCAATGCATGGAGAGAGATTTCATAACTCCCCTGATTCACAATCACCTTAATGTTGGGAGTTTCCTTTACTGTCTCACACTACTCTTCTTCCTCAACTACCTTAAGCTGAGTTTCCAGCATCACATCCTCTAGTAAGTATAGTTTTTAGGCTTTGAAATTTGTGCCCCAGGCCCCACTTAGCGTCACAATAGTAATAAAATCCCTTATCTCTCCACTCTTTCATTTGTTGTTGGTTAATCTTTTATGTGTGCAAGGATGGTTTTGGAAGGTGTTTGCTGGTTTCAAGGTGGGTTTTGTGTTGGAAGGTTGGTGGCTGGTTGGGGCTCTTAATAATGCTCGGGTCTAGGGAGTAGCTAGATCCAGGCTTGTGATTTCTTTTTGTAAAATTAATTGTTTCCTCTTGCTTCTTTGCTAGGCTATAGGCAGATGTTAAGTTCGAGGGGTTGCACATCCAGATGGGTAATCAGATGTCACCCCTAAGCATTGGCATTGGATTGGTCATTCCAATCTCTAGAATTTGAAGAATATATAACTTTTTAACTTTTAACTAATCACTTAACATTTAAATTTTATATTGGATTAGCCATCACATCTATTACTATATATAAAAGCAGAGTCATATAATTTTGACGTTGCATTTTACTCATAAAAGTAGGTATTCTACCTATTAAATTTGAAATGTTATATTTATGAAGCAGTAAACCTTTTAAAAGCAATATTTCGTTGTGAACCATTATAATTTTTAAGTTTCATTTTTTTTCTTACATATAAATATATAAACTGATTCAAGTCTCCACCCAAAGATACTATTTCAACTTTTATATTGTTTCATCAAATAAACCGCCCTATAAACCGTTTCGAATTTCTCCACTATAAAATCTGATCTCTTTCTAAATCTCTCCTTCATACACAAATGCACAACAATCCGCGCGGATTATAGGCTAGTTCTCTATAATAATAAAATATTATTATTTTTTATTATTTATATTTCTTTAATTATTTTTTATTTTTTAATTACTTTTTTATTTTATTTTCATAATCCTCAATAACCTCCAACAATCATATTTATTTTTATTTTCACAATCCAACAATCTATAATATAATAATCCCATACGTACATATTTGTGCATTACATCATATGTAAATAAAAATCTCATATCTATAATATAATAATCTCAAAATATAACAAAATAACATATGAGAAAATCACATGAAAAGAATGTGGATGATAATCTCAAAATATAATAAAAAAATATATTTAGATTTGCTACAGTACATTTCATATTTGAAAAAAATTATAAAATTACTGTAGCTCATATTTTAGATGAAAACGGTTTGACTAATTCCATGTGGGCCAAATGTGAATGATATTAGCTAAATTTAAAGATGAAAAGATATTTGGTTAAGACAATGCCAATGCTCGACCACTAAGAAAGTAACTAAGTTTATAAGTGTCGGACAACCCCTTCAGTTTATTAGAGAAGGCCTTAAACTTAGCCTTGTACTCTTCTACAGTGCCAAATTGCCTTAGTTTCGTAAGTGCTTTCATCGGGTCTTCATAGGCACTACCCAAATCTCACTAATAGGGCCTTAATAAAGGAATCTCAATCACTAAGTTGTCCCGATTCCTCTAAATCTTGGAACCAAGTGAGGGCTTTACCTTCTATGTGAAAAGAGGCCAACCTTAAACGTTGTTGGGATAATGTATTATGGAAATTAAAGAACTAATGCACTTTATAAATCCAACTGGCAAGGTCTTCACCAGGGAACACAGAGAAATCCAAGGTTCTGATCTATATCTCACCCATTTGATGCCATGGGCACGGTCTCTCTCTATTTTGCACATCAGAAGAGGAGTCACCGTGGCTGTTATGGTTTCTTCTGTGCATTTCTGCAGTTGCTAGACAATGGCTTTCATTTATCTACTTAGGCCTATCACCTCATTTTCTAGTATTTCATTCAATTTTGTCACTGCATTTAGTCCATCTTGTAGTTGATTAATTCTTGTACCTTCTGCCATGTGTGTAATATTTGATAGCCAGGGAATCGATATCTCTGATACTATTTATAACACTACAGTAAAATAGGAATATGTAATAACAGGATAAGAAGGGATAATGAAGTTAATAGCACTCTTCGAGGGGAGCGCCTCCCAAAGCAGGGAAAAAAAAGGAAAAACATAAGGTTTTAATATTCATCAGATAATTCCCCCAAGGGTTTCCAATGTACACAATATAGACTGACTCTACATTGAACTTGACTCTGGCCACGGGTCAACTACAGACTCGTATAATAAAAGATCAAGCCTACGACCCAAGATGTAGACTCTAATTGAAATAGGACAAAAAGCTAGAGGCTTGTTTTACAGACACTAACTTAACTAATAAGAGCCTTTGCTACACAAGCTCACCAACTACTTAGCCCATCATGGATTAGGATCTTCAAAACTCAACAAGTCAACTCTTCAATTCAGAATTAAGCTTTTTCTTCCCCACATGTGCTAGGGTTTACTTTGCCTTCCCTCTTTGTATCTTCTCTTCCGTCATTCCTCGCGCTGCCAATCCCTGGTCTTGGCTGTCACGTGTTACACTTACCTACAATTTGCGAGGGTTGCTAGTTTAGACTTCGATGGTCCGATGGAGACTTCTGAGCTACCATCCGAATTTCATTAAAGAAAGAAAGAAACAAAGGGCCATCCAAAAAAATCAGTAATTCAACAATTTAGGGTTTCGTAAAAAAACAAGGGTCTTTATTTAATCAAAGCATAATCACAAAGAAAATTTGTTCAAAAGACAACGCAAACATTTTTATTTCATCATGCAACCAAAGCACAAAATATTTTTCATCAGAGCATATTGTTGTGGCCATTACAGTTTCAAACACTATCATTAAAAAAAACAAATGTGCTTGTAAATCTAGGGTTTCAAATTGGAGAGGAATTTACATTGTGCGAAGGCAAAGAACATGAGAGAAATCACATTACTTGGCGTCAACGACAATGAAGGCACAGCGTCAAGACGCAAAGAGAATGGACTAAGTGGGTTTAATAAACCTAACTAAATTAACCTAAACGATGCCGTTTGTTTAGTTATTTATATTCAAAGTTTGCTTTTTTAAAAATATATATATTAATTACAAAATCAGTATTTAAAATTTCATGATTTAGAGACAAAAAAGTTTTCAATTTTTGTAAATTTGTAACATTAATATTTATACTTTAAAAAGGGAAATGTCACTCTCACCGAGAGTGGCTACTGAAAATTCTCACCGATTAGTTTTTATTTTATTTTATTTAATGATTAAGGAAGTATTTTTTAATAAGTTTGTATTTTTTTTTTTAAACATATTTCAAGAGGTTTTAAAAATATTTGGAAAATAATTAAAAATAATAATTTTACATTCGGTGGTCACGCTCTATCATCACTCATAACTAAATACTTCCTTCAGTTTCTTGTTAAAAAAAAATGAGAAGATTGACTAAATGTGTCATATTATGCCACATGTACCATCAGTATGAAACTTAACCAATCAAAGATTGACATGTAACGTACTAATGTGACAATCCTATTGTAACGGGTTTTTCCCCTTTCGACCCCTCGACCCTCGAGGGGCCACTAAGAAGTAAATCAGAGAGTCCGACCGGGGTCAATGACCCTCCTCTAAAAGGAGAGTATATTTGCCCTGCTGGACAACCCGCTCGGGCCCGTCGGCACTGCTAGCACCACAAGGACCACGACCATGACAAGCCCAGTGGTCAAAGCGGCCGCATAAGGAAGGGCGGCCAATGCCTCCGTGCGGACTTTCTTCCCTTTGCCTGCAGGAGGAGGGCTTGCCGAACGCTTCCGAGCCAAGGTGGCTTTGGGCTATATGGGAATGGTGCAATCATCGAAAATGATATGACCAAGAGGACACAAGAAGGCCCTTATGTTTGACTCCCGAAGGAGAGCCTCCGAGAGGGCATTCGACCGGGTGTTTCTATACCCATTCTCGGACTAAAGCAATATAACATAGCTTCTCGGGAGAGGCATTCGGCCGTACCGCTTTGTCGTCAGGAACCACCCCCCATATGGCCCAAACGAGGAACTCGCGACAGTTCACCTGCCCAATCGAAAATTCCCACACACAGTCGGACACGAAGAAAAACTTGGGAGTCCAATCCTTGACTTTGCGATAGTGCGGTTCTAGTGAAACAAGGCCGTGCATCGCCCTGAAGCTGTAAATATTTCCTTCACGTTTTATGAGGTTATGAGTCAAGAGAAACTCATGACCAGTAAGGTCAGCATGCTTCAGGTCTGACTCCAACAGAGCTCACCGCTAAAGGATGCAGCAACACATCAAAATCCTCCAAGCGTTTGGGTGGAGTTAAGAGGGGGCCAATGCTAGGCAATACAATAGGTTACGAACAGGATGAGAGAAGGGAAGCCTCAGCCCGCAAGAAAACATGCTAGGGAAGAGAGTAACCTTCGAAGTGTAACCCTCATTGTCAACAACCCCCTTATAGGACCCAAGGACCTCAAAAGCCACCTTCTTTAGAATGTGAAAGGTGGAAGCTAGCAACGATAAGAACTCAAGAGTGATGTTTGAACGCCAGTTATGTCCGATGTAGAATTGCTCTGTGATGTGAACCTCGACCTGGTCTAGTTTCTCGAAAATTTTGGGTTGAACAATCTTTTTGGGAGCCATGAAAACTGGAGTAGAGAAGGGCAGTGGAAATGAAGAGGAATCGAGCAAAGGGAATGAGAAAGCGAGAGTAGAAGGAGACGAGGATGCAAAAAAGGTGAGAAAAAGGGGGCAAGGCCGTGTTTATATAAAAGGGAAGTGACGGTTCCCCTTCCATACCCACGTGGCAGAACAGGGAATACGAAAGGGTTCAGATCTCGTGAAATGTGAGGCACGATGGGACGTGGAAAACGAGATGGCGTCTCGAGACTAGTCTAAAAAGTCTAATTGTTAGAATGGGAAAGGCAAAAACATAAAAGAATGGAGGAAAATTTTAAATAAATGGCAGTGATGGTTAGCATCCCAAAATCATGGAACGCATGTGCCGAATGGGGCTGGCAAGACGTGGGTGCATCCCATCGCATGTACTGTGTGTTACAACGTAGAAGGAACTGCCTAACACCATCAATCCTAAGAGAGTGGAAAAGGCGCAATCAAGTGCGAGATCTAACCGTCATAAAACATGCCAATAAAGTTGAAAGGAGAACTGTTGCCCGATGTCATTAAGATAATGAAGGAAGCCACACGAGTATAATCTTAACTAGGAACCTTGTAAGTAGAAAAGACGGGAGAATAATAACCGACCGCTTCTAAGGAAAAGGATCTCATCGACAGAGATAGTGGGAATGTATGAAGAATGAAGACCGAGGCCAAAAAGAATTCCCATCGGACTACTTCGATGAGAACTGGCAGGATAACTGTAAGGAAATTCTTTCCTTCTTTCAGCCCACAAGGCAAGCCCATGATGGGCCACTAGGAAGTAAATCAGAGAGCCCGGTCGAGACCAACGACCTTCCTCTAAAAGGAGTTAGTGGACTTCTGCAGAGTATTCAGCCCATGGGGAAAGCGGATGATAGGGGCAGATGGGACTCGCCACCCTGACACTTCCGGATGACACCCTACTCTCGTGAACCTACATAGGCAGGTGGACGGAAAATATGGAGAACTCTTGATCTCCTAACAGCAAGTATGAAGAGGCTTAACAGGGAATGTCCACAGGGTAAAGTGAGTCAAGAAGTCATGCCTTATTAATAGCACCACTACTCGAACTCCACACCGTTATAATGACGCCGCCCCAGAAGTCACATCGCATTAAATGATACTGACAAATGAATAGTGAAAATGAAATAAATCCCTCAAAGTCATAGACGAGCTATCCTAACCCAAAACCTAGTATAAAAGTCAATCTCTAGGTACGAAGTGCTCTATTTGATTCTTTTAAATTTACGCATAAACTACTAAGAAGATATACTGATTTTAACAATGGAGACTCTCCGACTACTACCAAGGCCCCAATTCTCAATGTTTGCTTAAGGTGTGTAGGTGACTGCCCGAAAACTCGAATTTCTAGAACCCGACCTAAAGGGATGCAAAACACAACGTTAACACCTACTAACAGAAGAATGACAAACATACTTAATTATGAT
The DNA here is from genome assembly GCA_029856935.1 of Cyclocarya paliurus. Lineage (NCBI taxonomy): Eukaryota > Viridiplantae > Streptophyta > Magnoliopsida > Fagales > Juglandaceae > Cyclocarya > Cyclocarya paliurus. Next base: position 33,196,543 of record CM056949.1, read on the forward strand.
TTTTTTTCTCTTCAGTATCAATATTATGAAACTTAAAAACAATTATCTCGATTTTTAAAAAAGTAAAAATCTAAATGCTGACTTGCAATTACCTCAAATAAACAAAAAAAATTGAGAACAAATAGCATTAACATGTTATCATAGGTGTGATTTTATTTTGTGAACCTAGCACTTTTCATAAAATTATAAATGTTATTAAGGGGATAAAAGCATCGAAATTGATAATTCAAATATCATTTTGTAGATGTAAATGATCGTGCAAGCAAATAATAAGTAATATTTATATTATAGACCCACTAGGTAGAACTCACCCTTAAAAACTAACTTACAAGGAAATGGTGCCTAGGAGCTTATAAACCATTAACCAATCTCATATTTAGTCAATGTGGGATCATAACAACTACCACGCACTGCAGCCGACGTCCACGAAGATCCCGACGCTCACACAGGCTGGCTGTGCACTAGGCCTTTTCCTAACTCCAGGCGAACATTGTCATGCCAGCATCAGCCCCCGTGCCTCACGATTGCAACCGTCACAATATGACCTAAACGTGGGGTGGCTTTGATACCATTTGTTATGAACCCATTAGGTAGAACTCACCCTTGAAAACTAACTTACAAGAAAAGGGTGCGTAAGAGCTTATAAACTATCAACCAATCTCATACTTAGTCAATGTGGGATCATAACAATTTACAATCATGTCAATTGTCATGCTCACTGTGAAATCACCATTTATTTCAAAAACTTAAACTAATAGAAAAAATTATATTTAATATTTATATTATAAATATTATTTCTCACATGTGAGTCAGAATCTCCTCAATAAGTAGACCGAACACATAAAATATTTAATTAATTAGATAAGATGTATTAATCTAGGGTCATAATTAAAACTCTAGACATATATTCTTATAGTATGTGAAAATAATCACTTGTCCTGAAAATTTAAATAGAAAAATATATAGATTTAATTATTTATATTTTCTTAACATCACGGCCAAAAAATTTAAAGTTTTAAGACTTTGAAAGGGGGATACAAACACTGATATTTTAAAGTTTCCACCGATCCAAACTTCTCAACCGTTTGCCTTTTCAATCAAGGAAGCCCGCTGCTAAATTATTCACCACGGACCTCGCACCAAATTATTTTTGTGACTTATGCTAACACGAGCAAAAAGAATTGTGAAACTATGCCGCAGACATGATGCAATCAATTGCCTGTTTGCAAATTCCGGTCATTGTCGCCTCCGGCCCAAAAACCTGCAAGGAAAACATCGAGATACAGTTCAGGGAAAACAGAAGTGGACCGGCGTAAAATAAAGGGGACCTGTTGAAAACTGTTTTTATACAGTATAAACTTAAGGAAGACTTTCTACTCAAAAGGAAACTTTTTGACTCACGCTAAAGATTTTTTTTTTTTAGGTCTTGAGAATTAAGTTAGAACTAACAGCTTTGCTACATTCAGTCGTTTTTACATATTTCTTATGCACTCTATTAATATAATAGGTTACGTCAATTTTTTTTAAATGCAGTCAATTACATCAGTAAAATACGTAAAAACAATTGTATATAAAATTTTTGTTAAAATATATGTGCCCTCCCCCCCCCCCCCCAAAAAAAAATACTCTGCATTTCTTTTTTTTTGGGGGGGGGCAACTCTCAGCCAGCCATAAGTGGGGTAACCGCTTACAGATTTTTATGACAAATGGTTTCCAGAAAATAACTCCACTACCTACCTCAATGGGTACACCAAGTTCATCTCCCAAAGTGCGCATCTTTGCCAAACCAGTCTGATAGTTTGGACCACCTCTTCGGACATAGAGGTGCATTCTTGCTGCCTTTAATTTGGACTCCTGTCCCACACACACATACACAGAATTAATTGGTGAAGAAACAAACTAAAGCTTACTGGATAAATTCAACTAGAGCACACCTTCTCTTTAAGAGCTCGAATTATCCCATTGAAAGTGGCAGCAACATCTGTGAAGTTAGCAATACCTCCTCCAATAAGAAGGGCTCTCTTACGACCATCAGGGTCTGCGGTAGCACACTGCAAAACATTAAGCGTATCCTGTTTCAGGACAAAAGAACAAAGAAATAGAAGCTGAAGTCCCAAAAGAAGCCAAAATATTTTCTTACATCAATAACAACTCTTGCATATTGCAACACCTCTTCCTCATTTGGAGCTCCACTATACTCTGCATAGTTACCAAGCTCCTGGGCATAACCCAAATCTCCAACCTAGTTAAATGGAAAGAAAAAGAAAGTTGCACAAGTATCAAACATCCTGCAGCATTCTTAAAGAGTGACGCATTACTAAGCTTTACAGCAAAGATGAGATTATGATGTAATTCATGATAATGGCATGTGCACTATAGGGCATTATATTGGATCCCTTACAGTGTCCGCATATATAACACTTGCACCACCACCAGCTACCATTGTCCAGATGCGTCCTTTTGGGTTCAACACAGTGAATTTCAAAGATGCACTTGTCTGCAGTGTCAACAATAGACTATGATTTATACTTTTATTATATGGTGTGGAATGGTAAATTCCAGTTTCCACGATTGAACTCAATAATAGGGGGCGAAGAAAGTTGATAAAAATTAAATATCAAAAGGAGATACACACATGCAATTACCTTCTCATCCAATGTGTGAATGAAGCTCTCTGTAGGGCTCAAGACTCTTCCAAAAGGCAGTGGAAACTCGATGTTACCCCACCTGAACATATAAAAATAAATCCATAAGGCAGCATTGTGCCAAATGCATTGGTAATGCATTTCTGATGTGAATTAAGCATGTGTTAAGAAACAAACATCAATAAATGTATACTTCTTGAAGTTCTTAAAGGCAGCAGTGTCGTCCAATTCTCCCCTCATATCCAAGGGGTATGGCTCCCCGTTTACTAGTGTGAATGGATTCATCTCTATGAAACTGAAGTCAAGATCTATGAGAAGGAAATAAGGTTAGAATTGAACAATAACAGTTTAAGAAGATTTCCAAGTCGAAGTGCAAGTGATGATCAAAAGGAGAAATTGGTTTCTATCTAATAAGATCTCTACATAATCTAGCATATACGTATGAATGAAGAAAAAGTTGGACAGAGTCGTATATCTTTTTCAGAAATCTTGTTATTTCTCAAGTTCTATCAATGCAGCCGAGCACAGGCAGCCTTTTTAGACATTGCATACCTTGAAATACATTAAACACGCCCATTATGAAGTCAGAAATTTTCCCCCGAACCTAAGCAAAATAGAAGTAGAAACAGTACATTTCAGATACACTAAGATAGCATTACCAAAAAAGACTGAAAGCAACATTAAATCAAGCAGGAAGCTGAAAAATTACGAGCATGAGAAATTTGTAAATCAGACAGATTAAATAGCATCTAAAGGCATTAAATATGTCACAAGGACACATGGAAAGTCTATCAATTGATCATCCTTAGGCCACAGTTTTTATAGACATCTGGGCAGAGGTGCAATGAAAGTAGAAACACTAAAAGACCTCTCAGATTACTCATCATTCAATGTATCAGCCATTGCTAAGGGTTATAGAAGTCATTCGAATTGGAGAACTAACAAGAAATTATAAAATTATACCTAAACTCACCTCCAAGGGTAGTGTAGCAATCAATGGGGCACAAACCTCCAATGTCATCGCCTTCTCAGTAGGAAGATATATAGTCTTAACCTGTATAAATCAAATAAATATCAACCTTTGAGATATAAATACTCTAATAATAGACAGAGTAAGAAAAATAATTGTGTGTGTGTGGAGAGAGAGAGAGAGAGAGAGAGAACAAATGAACTGTATGGACATACTTTATCCCAGTTCTCTTCAATTTCAATACCCCCACACTCTGAAAAGCTAATGGTGCATCCAAGCCTTTCGGAGACTATTGATAGGTAATATTCTTGGTCATGGGGAACAAATGGCTCAACAATGAATGTAGTTATTGGTGCCTTGCAACCACCCATATCAACCTAAGGAAGATCCAATACCCATATCAGCAAATTGAAAATCATACAAATAATAATCAGGACAATGCAACAAATGTCTCACCCATCACCTGAACGCCAAGGCGAGCTTTCACAAACTCCGCAACCTGAGCTAAATCCAAGTTCAATGCCACCAAGCCACTCTTTCCACGCTTTCCAAACAACATGTCGGGCTTCACAACCAATCTTGTGGACGAAAGCCATGGCTCTTCATTTGTTAACTCCGTAAAGTCCGTTACCTCTGTCACCTGAACCATAAAAATTGTTCTCAATCACCTTTTAACAAGATATCTTCTTCTCCTTTTTCCTTCTTTTTATTTCTTCTTTTATTACAAGACACCATGTTACATTTACCATAAAAGACGAACAGGAATTAAATCTTCTTACAGTTTAAAGGATGACATAAATTCAAAGCAAAAAAAACAGATGTAATTCAGCATGTCCTGCTTAGCTTATGTCTGTTTTTTAAATAGATTACTACATGAATAAATTCATACATGCATGCATACATATATATATATATATATAGAAAAATTCTATTTTGGAGTCGGATGGCCGGTTGTACGTGGCATAATTTGATTTGAAAGATGCATTTTGAAATTTGAATATTAAAAATTAAATCTTGTCATTTAAGTGATGTAAATGGTGTGCTTGAGAATAAAATAACTCATATATAAACACACGCAACTTATTATCGTTGAATAGAGTGTAATAAACTCAACGAGATACATTAAAAAATGCCAAGAACATTGCGTAGATTTTACTTACCAGAAGAATCACATACACGCATGCATATACATACATAGAAACACATAAGAGTGAATGTCCTTGAATCCAGTACCGTAAACTCAACTTGATACATCATAAAACGCCGAAACAATTGCTAAATTAACTTTTTTTTCCAGATATCATATTACAAGCATCTATACACATACAACGAAAAATACACACTCATACGATACTGGACTTTTGCTGACACATGCATACAAACACATTCGTATAACTAACTGTATATAATTTAGTCAGATTTGCATCTAAACCAATAAAATTAATATCAAAAACCAAAAATTTCTAGAAGCTTCTGAGTTCTGAGCCAAAAATAGTTAATTCTCACTTTATTTATATACATTTTATTACGAATTCGAAGTTTACGAAGTTGATAAAAAAACGTTTCCAAATGCTAAAGATGTCAAGACTGATCACAAGGGAAACTGTAAAGGCGGCTCCGGAAGAAACTAGAAGCATCGGGACGGATGGAGGGAGGAAAGTGAAGCTACCTGGGCGGAGTGGATCTGGAGTTCGATGTTGGCGAGACGTTTGAGATGCTCCTTCAGCAGGCGCTTAGAATCGTACTCTCTGATCTTCTTCCTCGCCATTTTTCACAAAGAATTTTACAACAAGCAGCAGCAGCAGCAACAACAAAAACAACAACAAATTACAACCACCTCTGGATCAGAGTGGAAGAAGATCTGTGAAGAAATACAGAGAGAGAGAGAGAGAGAGAGAGCTGGGAAGCAGAGCGGGTGGGGATGCGTTGGGTGGCGCAAGGATTGCAATGCCCAAAGCTGTCCAAATACCAATTATATATATTAATGAATTTACAGATATCTAAATATTATAATATTATCTTATGACAATCCTAAATGTCATGGTTTTTTTTTTATTGAAAAAAAAGAAAAATTTTGAGAGCAGAAAAAGTGTTCGATCTCATAAAAATTATTTTCGTCTTCAATTTAAACTATTTCATTAAATAGATATCTTACATTTCAGCATCGATACATAATTTGATGCTCGGACTCGTTTATAAAAAGATTTTTTCTCTCTTAAATATGATATCCAAATAAATTTATATTTAAAAATTTAAAAATTAAATAACTATGACTGCCATTTGACACGTACCAATACTCCAAATATGTTTTGCCAAAATTAATGGTACCAGAAAAGCAAGGCAGGGTCAGCCTCACAGCAATCTGATCAAGCATATTCCACTCTCCTTGACACTGCATTAACTAGCCGCATACTCTGTTGGCCCCGAAAGTAGAAAGGACAATATCCATTAATTAAGACAATGAATGTTGTGTTGAGTTGATAACTTGATATAAAAAATTCGTGATTAATAATGATATAATTTATTAATAATAGTTAAATAGTTTACGTTAAGTAGTTTTATGAGATTTTAAAGAATGAAAAAAAAAATTAAATAAAAAATTATAAAGTTAAAAATGATGATTAGGATATAATTTTTTAATATTAATTTTATTTAAAAATTTAAAAAAATTAAATTGTTTTTATATTTTATTTAAAAATTTAGAAAAATTATAATGATTAGATAAAAATTTTGAAAATTCGAAATTGAAAAATGTTTATATTTGAATGGTGTTTGAATATTGAGATGTGATGAGATAATTTGAAATATTTGTGAAATCAAATCAAGCCTAAGGTCTCGTTTGGATGTTGAGATGAAATAAAAAAATATGTGAATAGTAGTGAAATGGTTTGTGAGTAGTTATGAAATAGTTTGAGTTAAAATGTGTCATTAAGTTTTGAAAATCAAGAGAGAGAAAATTGAATAATAATATTACAAAGTTAAAATATTATTAAAATATTATTTTCTTAATATTATTTGCATTTTGAGATTTGAAAAAAGTTAAATTATTTTTTTATTTTGTATGAAAATTTGAGAAAGTTGTAATGATTAAGTAATGATTAAATTAAAAAATTAAAAATTAAAAATTGAAATGTATTTATATTTGAGTGATATTTGGATATTGAGATGAGATGTGATGAGGTCAGATTTCTCATCTCATTTGGGGATCCAGACGATCCCTAAAGGCAAAAAAGAGAAACTAAAGGCAAATCAACCGTGGAAGTGAATTCAATCAAGAGCTAGCCAGAGATGTAGTATAACTTTATTGTTTAATTCTCACTATTTTACAAGATGAAGTTACTTTTAGCAAGTTCATTCAACACATAATGTGACCCATAACAAAATTGAGCTTTTTTCAAACACTTTTGGAAACGAATATGCCTTTTACAAAGTTGCCCTACTTCATATACAACTGGTGTTGATGCCACCTTATAGCTTAACAAATAGAGAGCAACTCTCTCCAATCCACTACCAGGATTTCTTTTAAGAATGTGGCATTACAACCCATACTTTCACCTTAATTCTGCCCTGTTGGGAAGGCTATCGCCACGATTCCTATTGTCAGGTGCCCGAGCCTTTCCAAAAGCCTTCACCTTCCTTCTCGTCCTCTCATCCTCACTGTCTGAGTCATCCCCTTTCTCCCTGTCTACATAGGAGGCAACCACTTCAACAGGAGATCGAACAAGGCTTCTTTCAGTTGCTAAGGATCACTTTGTGCCTGACTTTCTCCAACTCTTCACATGTATTTCCTTTATCATTCTCTGAGTCTTCTTTATAGACTTCTTCCTCATCGTCCTCAGATTCAACCAATGACTCACCGCTATTGACCTCATCATCCGATACTGAGTTAGACTGTATATTAGATGGCTAATATCCTTGGTCGAACTCTAAGTTCTCAAAATCTAAATCACTGATATCCATATTTAAAAATTCCCATCCACCATCCTCAATGAACTTTTCTGGATCATTAGTGATAGTTTTCAATATAGGACACCAATTTAGATTCAATTTGCTTTCATAATACTTCAGGTTAGTCATGTCTAGCCACTCCTTGATGCCTTGAAGGGATAGAATCAATTCGAAAGACATCTCACTTGAAGTCCTTGAACACAATAGTCATATCAAAATTCTTCTGCCTAAGACCAACTCTCTCTAGGTTAACAATCTCAGTCTCATTCAAAGTTATAACCACAAATGGTGTCTCTACTAGCTCAACCAGGCAGCTAAAAGTAGGGACAATGAAAACTGAAGCCTTATGGGGGTACCCCATGGAAGCCAAGCTCTCTCTATGGCTGGTCAAACTCAAGGTCAAGTGCTTTGAATTAGGGTTGACCCCACAGATCATGTATGCGGTTCACATGTATGCAAGAAGAAATGAGGAAAGTCGGATCCATATATATATATATATATATATATATATTAAGTTTATATGGGAGCCTGGATTACAAAAAAAGAAGAAGAAGAAGGAAATCGAAACTGCGAAGGGGCTCGAAGCCCGTACAGAAGCAACTAAGAGGACGAAAGGGGAGCGTCCAAGAGGAGTGGAGGCATGCCTGGCTTCCTGAGGTTCTTGACAAATGCATAAGCCAGAGGATTCCAAGGATGCCAGACTCAAGGTATTGAGATCCATCTCGAGATGTTCCCGTGGATGGTTTTGTAACCGTTCGAGGCCCTCCTTATAACTGTACCCCCAAGTAACGTTTCGTATGTCCTGAATGCGTTGAATCTGGGACCTGATCTCCCCCATGTACTGGGAGTTGGCCTCCTGGCTGGATTCCATGACCGAGATATGCATGTCTTGAGCCAGGATGGTGTTCGTCACATGCAACAACTTGACTTCAAGGTCATGGACCAAAGCTTCATTCTGTTGCACCTCAACCCTCTTGTGCCGGACTTCCCGGACGAGTGAAAAATACTTGAACAACAACCAAGAATGTCGCCTAGCGGCTAAGACCTGCTCCTGGGCCATCTGGTCCTTCTCCTCCCGAAGCATCAAGAGTCCCATCCGGAGCGACCGCATCTCCTCCTCCTTTTTCTCCTGGTCCTTATGCACGTTCTGGAGATGCCTGCACTCCAAAGAAGCTTGGTTAAGCTCCATTTTGGCCTTAACTAGCTTCACCTTCAACCCAGACTTCTTCTTCTTCAGCTTATGGACCTTCTACCATAGGAGCACATGGCACTTCTTCAAGGATTCGAGGTCCTCTATTAGCCCGTCACACTTTAAGGAGAGGGTTTTGACATCCTATTTTGCCTTACGAACCTTCAAGCGGGCAAGAAGAGATAGGGATTAGAGTGTTCAGTTCTCTTCCTTGAGTTCTCTGAGCTCTTCAATGATCCTGTCAATTGGTCCACGACCTGCAAAAGAAGAAGGTGTTAGAAGAATGGAGGGGAATGCCCCACGAGATGAGCTAAGTAAAAGGCAAAATGTACCTAGGCAAAGAAATGCCTCAATTTCTGGGCTTCCCACTCAATGGCCTTGTCCTGGGCCTACTCAAAGCCCAGGCCGATGGTTTGGCTCGGCCCCAGACCGGCGTGGGAAGAAGAGGCTACACAGCCAACTGTTCAAAGACTATTACACATCCTTGATGGACCCCAAGGAAGGACCCATGCTAGAGGCTTCTGGAACGTCAACCTCAACCCATTCGGGAACCTCAAATGCGACGGGACCCAAGGAAGGTTATTCAGTCTGCAGAGGCCCCCCGTCGGTCGTTGGCCGAACCCTCTCCTAGGCTGAACGTGGTCTGTCTGTTGGAGGACTTGGCCAAGATGCCTCCTCAGGAGAAGCAAAATAGGAGTCCACCTCTGGCTCCAGGGAAGATCGCAGGGGAGGCCACGAGATCGACACCCGATCGTCACTCAGCTCCACGACAAAGGGGGAGCTCAGGCCCACCTCCTCTCTATTATCTAGCATCGGGACCGCAGAGCAGGAAGGAGCCCTGACACCAACACCTAGGAGGATTGAATGGGCAACATCTTCCAGACCGACAACCTCCGTGAAAGAATGAGAGATCAAGGACCCCGTCGTTGTTGTGGGTGAACGGGCAAAACGACCTCCTGAGCAAGTGTCTCCTCAAAAGAGACAGAAGACTCCATGATAGTGGCCCCACGAAGGGTCAGTTGAGTAAAGGCGTTGAACAAGGCGGCCCAGAAAACTTCGTCATCTTCCTCCTTTTCGACGACAGAACGGATGACTAAGTGAACGTTGAACGCTGCACCTCGGGAAAAGAAGTGGACCCCCAAGTAGGAGGGACTGGGACCTCTGGATGCGCGCGTTGGGACCCCCTGGCCTCGCTCCTCGAAGCCTTGTGGGGAGAAGGGGGCCTAGTCCCTCTCTCTCCGATCCAGGATGAGCTCTCTCTTTCCAGGACTCACATACGTCACCTCAAGGAGCTTTACTTGCATCGCCTTGGGGAGCCATGCCTTCCTCACCTTAGGGAGCCCTGTTCGCCTTTCGCCATGAGCCACATTTGGCCACTTCCCCGTGCTACCGATCACAAAAGAACTGGAGCGACGTTTCTAACCCCGGGGCGATGAGGGGTCCATCGAGAAATCCCTCATGAACACGTATGAGTGGTTGAGAGCGGTCAAATAGCTCTTGATATTGATGTCGGACAGCATCGCGTTGGTCTCCACATCATATGGGTGGGCAAACACCCAGGATAGCATTGTCGCTAGCCTAGCCTCCTTCCTCTTGGACAAGTCGATGATCAGGCTCTTGTACAGGGGGGACGTATGACTAGACGACCTCAACGGAGAACTCCTTGTGGTCCTTCTCTCCCTCGGGGTACTCCCATCTCGAGTCTGAAATGAAGAAAAACTTTTGAGACCAGTCCTTGATATGCAAGTGGTGCGACTCAAGGCTGGCTTTGCACCTCTGGGCGTGCACGCTTGAAAGCTACACAAGCTTTTGTTGAGGCACAGCACATGGTACATTGACAAAACTCCCGAACTGTCAAGTTGGGATACTTAACCGGCACTGAACCCTTCGATAAATAATGCAACTGGCCACTAGGAGCCGCCAGACATTCGGATGAAGCTGCGCAGAGGCCAACCCCAAGAAGTTGAGAATGTCACGAACAAGATGGCGTAATGGAAGCTAGAGCCCATTCGCGAACACTAGGGGGTAGAGCGCCACACGACTTGCCATCTCGCCAACATCTACGACAAGCACGCAATGACCCGAGACCTCTAGAATCATCGACGCATGGATATTGTACTTCGTCCTGAACATCGAGAGGTTGTCGACGGAAACCGACAACTCCCAACTTTTCCCCGTGAAGTATAGGGGCTTGGAACTCGAGGAACTATTCGAGGCCATTGAAGTGGCAGAGAAGAGCGTGGAGAGTGATGGAGAGGAAGATAGAAGGCTTAGAGGTTGCGGCAGAGAAGGAGAGCGGCAGAAGGAGAATACGAAGAGCGACAGAGAAAAGTTGCAACAAAGAAAGACTTAAAGGGGAGCAAACGGAAGGAAGAGGAAGAGAGGAAGCAAACGGAGGAAAGGGAAGAAGAGAACCAAATGGTGAAAGCGTGAGAGGGAAGAGGCCTTATATAGGCCCACACGTGAACCGAGGCATTACTAACAATATGGGTAGGTGGCCTCGATAAGTCCAACCAGCGTAGGGTTGCACAGATGTGGGAAGCCATATCAGGCACGTGGGAGGCACGGGCCAATAAACTGCTCGGGAGGTAGCCAAACGCATCCTGTTGAGCCCAACCATCTGGAAGCTGTAGAGACTGCAGAAATTGAGGCATCTCACGCATTGAATGACGTGGGTAGGAGGCCTCGGGGAGCCCAGCCGGTGCAGGGCTGCGCAGACGTGGGAGGTCACGTTGGGCACGTTGAGAGCATTGGCCAATGAACGATTCGGGACATAGGGAGATGCGCCCAACCCGATCCAACCGTTTGGAGACATGGAAAGCTATGACTGGCACATGTGATGTGTAGGCCAGTGCACAGCTCAGGACGTGGGAAGACACCCTTGAATTCAATGGTCGAGAAGTTGGAAAGACAACGGAAGACTAAGTGCCCTCATGTATTAACGATGGGAGAACGGCCACAAGGAATGCATCCAAAGGAGGCAAGAGAAGAGTGTTTTGAATTCCACCACATGTGTTATAGGAATCCGCGGGGTACTGTGAGAGGAGTAATCTCTAGGACTAGGGCTGAGAGAGTAGGTCCGGTCCACAAGGCCTGAGGATAAGGCTTGGGTTGGGCCGGGTCAACCCAGGAGTCCAAAGAATAGGGGCAATCGGGCAAAGCACTTTGACCAGAGGATGGAAGGTGGGACTGTTTGACACCACAACTGGCCGACATTCAGAGACACCCCCTTTCCCTGAATCCTGGCGTCTGGACAGGTAAGAGGGATGGACATATCTAATTGAAACCATGCCGCATTTAATGGGATGGAGACCGACACGCCGTGACAGGGAGCCACGCCATATTTAATGAATCTCGGGGCTCAACACACCACAACGTGTCTCTCGGGGTGTCAGTGACAGCCGCAATCAGGTCTGGCAAGTCTGCAGCACAATAAGGAGTAGTTGGCAGGGACACTCGACTCTAGTATGGAGCTGCACACGCACTACCTCCACCTCGGGAATCACCTTGGTTAGGTATAAATACCCTCTCCCTTAGCCAGGGGAGGGGTTCAGACTCTTTTATGCTTCAGCTCACATTCTCTCTAATTGAATACTTCTATATTTTACTCCATCCTAACAATTGATTTAGGCATCGAAGGCACCACGACCCCCATTTCCTATCTCAACAGGATTTAGACTGAGACTAGTAGCGTGGAGTTGTCTTTATTGTGAAATACGACATCAACAAATCCAACCTTTCAAAAGAATTAGAAAAAAGAAAAGAAAAGAAAAGAAAAGACAAACAAAGTATGGATTCAAATTAGACAATATTTTACCAATTTAAATTTAGGGTACTTCTAGGTTATCACTAGCGTGCCCGCTAGTGTACCGCTTGCATGTCTGCCAGTGCATTTCAATTTTTATTTTTTTAATTTTAATTTTATTATTTTTTTAACATCCTCAGTTATTAAGACTTAAAAAAAAATATACAATTATATTAATAATTATTTTCTTAATTATTAAATAAAAAAATAAATTAAAATAACCAGGTGATAAATTTGAGGAGCTTCACAACCTCCACTAGCATTGTGATTAATTGTAAAAGCATGTATGGGTTTCTAACATCATTGGGTACTCAGATCTCCTCAAAGTGTAAGGAGATTTTTCAGTCTTTCCGTAAATATATAAAAAAACTTAAAAACTGTTTGTATTCTAAATATTATTATTTTAGGAAATAAAATCTTAAAAAAGAAAAAAAACTGCCGCCACCAGGTGGTTGTGGATGCCACCTAGGGCTGGTTAAGGATGCTCATAGGTTACTTTTTATTTTTTTTATTTAAGGGACAAGTGTTGAATATTGATTGGTTCTAATTTTCAATTTAATACATCACAGTGATCACACGACGAGTAAGGGACTAAGGGTGTGTTTGGTTGTTGAAATGAGTTGAGTTGAGTTGAGTTTAGATAATAAAATATTGTTAAAATATTATTTTTGAATATTTTTATTGTTTTGAGATTTGAAAAAGTTGAATTATTTATTATATTTTGTATTAGAATTTGAAAAATTGTAATGATGAGTGAGATGAGTTGAGTTTGGTTGGGTAACCAAACCAACCCTAAATTACTCCATTGATATTAACCGAAAAATTAAAAGCCAAGCCCCCAATTCGGCTTTCTTGTGTCCAAAAAAAAAAAAAACTCGACACGGCACGCGCACTCTCACGTACTTCTCCGTCTGCCCCCACTCTCTCCTACTCCGATCCATCACAGGTTACTCTCTCTCTCTTACTTTCTCTCACCAGCCGATTTCGATCTCTTGCGGATCTCTCTATGCCCTCTCTGCTTTTCTGGAGATCTTTCAAAGTAAGAATTGCTTGGTTTTGGTCGCTTTCGGTGCCCAAAGTTAATTGCGACTCGTGTATATGTTTCCAAGTTTATCAAATTTGAACGGGAGTCTTGTTGTTTTCGCGCATAAAATGTAATGGGTATTCTTTATTTCATTGATTTATCTCAATTTTGATCATTACAGTTGGTTTGCTATAAAACTTGCTTAAGGATTTGACCAATTTTCGCTAGTGGGCACTGTGAATTTTGGTTTTAATGTTCTTTGAACTGTATGGAACTATATGGTTTTACTTTTTCTCTTCTCTTGGGGTGGTTCTTATTGTCAGCTATTATGATCCAATTTGTGGTGTGGGACTGGTATAATCAGTATGTGGTATCACTTGTTAATCCTTCGCTTAATATTTCTTATTTTGGACGCAATAATACAAAATCATCATTGGTGTTTTTTATGATGCTTGCTTAATTATGCATATTGTTAAAAAAATTGGACGGGATTTACAGATATGCGTCTCTTTATGTGTGTACAAATAAGCTTGGTTTTTTGTTGGATGTATATATTAGAATGGCTTGCTGAGGAGGTACTTGATAATAGAAGAGTTTGGAATTTGACGTCTTGGGAACGGGTGTAGATGTGTTCCTTGTTTAATTGATTCTTTGAGTCTGACTTGAAGTGGACACTGCTTCTATACTGACACTTCTATTGTCTTTCCTTTTTTGTTTATGGGAAGATTGTCAGCTATGATGCTCAAGATAAGAGTGCATTCTACTCTGCCTATGTTGGTTTTTCAATCCATGTTTAGATGTGTTTTGCATTTTTCTTGAAGGGTGATGTACATAATTTTTTTTATGTTGCTTCTCTGTATGAACCACCATGACTCTGGTGTTGCTTCTTGTCATGGGTGTAGGTTATGAGAGTGTTGCCAGAACAGAACACCAATTAGCTATTGATAAAACTCCATGGGGACTGAAAATCCTGGCCGCCAACAGTTTCCTCCTGCAAGACCTGTTGCTACACCTTTCGCTGTTGCTCCTCCGCAAAATATGATGCCTTTCTCATCATCAGGTCCTGTGGTTGGATCAGAGTCCTCTGGTTTCAGACCTATTCCACCAGGTGCTCACCAGCCCATGGTGCCTTCGTCAACACATGTGTTTGGATCACAGGCCTCTGGTTTTCGATCTCCACCAATAGCTAGGTTTAGTGATCCATCTGTGCCTTCTTCACCAACATCAAATGTTCCGCCCATTGCTGGACAATTTCAGCATTTCCCAGCACCACCTTTTCCCTCAACAGCTCAAGCACCCCTTTCGAATGCCCCACCTATTGGTCGACCACTAACTCAACCTCCTGCTCCGCCAGTTTCCTTTCGTTCACAGCCACAAATACCTCCAGTGCCAATGGGATCTCCACCTCAAACCGTAAATTCTGCAGTGCCCAGCTTGAGTGCTCCTTACTCTTCATCAGACTCAATGTTTCCAGCTCCCAGGCCAAATTTTCAGTCATCATTTCCTGGATACGTCCGTATGCAGTCTAATGCAGATTCACAAGCCCCGCCTATACCGCCTCCTTTTCCCGCTCATCAAGGAGGTTATGCATCATCTGCCCCTCCACCTTCTTCCTTCCCTTATCTTGCTCAACCAGGAGGTTATGTTCCACGTCCACCGGTGGCAGCACCCTTGGGCATGCAGTCAAGGGACCAAATGCAGCATCTTGGCTCTGGACCCCCTAGTGGTTCCATCCAAGGTTTAATGGAAGACTTTAGCTCACTTTCCATTGCTTCTTTTCCTGGATCAATTGATCCGGGAATTGATTCTAAATCACTTCCAAGGCCATTAGAAGGTGATGTGGAGCCCAAATTGCTGGCTGAGATGTATCCTATGAATTGTGATCCTAGATATCTACGACTTACTACTAGCGCTATTCCAAGTTCCCAGTCTTTGGCTTCAAGGTGGCATTTGCCTCTTGGAGCCATAATTTGTCCACTTGCGGAAGCTCCTGATGGGGTGAGTGTCTCTAAACCTAGGATGGTAAAAAATGGCCTATATTGAGCATACTCTGATTACCTTTTTAATTGCTATTCTTATCTATTCAGGAAGAAGTACCAGTAGTTAATTTCACTTCAACAGGCATTATTCGATGTAGAAGATGTCGCACATATGTGAATCCATTTGTCACATTCACAGATTCTGGGAGAAAGTGGCGCTGCAACATCTGTTCTCTACTCAATGATGGTAATTTTCAACTTTCTTGGCATCCCCCCCCCCGCGGGGGGAAAAAAAAGAAAGAAATCATCATAAAAATCCAAAAAGGGGAAGTTGTTGATTAACTAACTTGGATAAAAATAAATGGTATGTTATTTGAGTGTTAGGGGGAGGCATGCAAAAAAATAAAATAAATTGAAGACTTGAATCTTTTAAGTTCTGAGATTCAAGCGATAGCTGAAGCTGCCCATTCCTTGTTTAGATTTAGACTTTTAGAGCAATATTGCGAAGTTTGAATAGTAGCACCAAAGCGATGTTATTTTCTTACATCAAGATAACTAGTACTGCAATTTAATTTCAAGGTCTATGACTTCACTTGCTGTGTGGTTTAGACTTTTTGCCAGACACTACTCATTTCCAATTGAAATTTCTCACTAATTTGGTGGATCATGGTTGGTTTGTAGAGCTCCTCTCTATTGTTCTTTTGAGGCATAACTCTAATTTACGTAGACTCTCATGTTCAGTTCCTGGTGAGTATTTTGCCCATTTGGATGCCTCTGGCAGAAGAATTGATTTGGATCAGCGACCCGAACTTACAAAGGGTAGTGTGGAATTTGTTGCTCCAACTGAATATATGATGCGACCTCCTATGCCTCCAGTATATTTTTTCCTCATTGACGTGTCTATATCTGCAGTGAGAAGTGGTATGATTGAGGTAAGCACTTCCAGTTATATGGCATATTCTGCTGCTACTCTGATCTTGTGTTTTACCATGGAAACATGTTTGTTTGTGTGAATAATAGCTCATATACCGCTATAGAAGTTTTAGGACTAATATTTTATAGTATATGATCATATATGTTGGTTACTTATAAAAAAGAAGTATATTGTCATGGATATATACAAAATATAAGTTATTTGTGTGTAGTATGCAGTCATAATACGTCAAAATAGTATAATGACAGTAGTTCTTGGATCTAGAGAAATATTGGTTGAGTGTATATCGCATGCCATGTGTAAATGGTATAATGAATCATGATTAGGTACCATTCGCTCTTGTAGCCACGTGCTCCCCCTTTAAACAAGGGAAGGTCTTAGTTTCAACTTATAAGATTGGTTGGATTTTGCCCCTTGTGCGGTTGGGGGAGATTCCATCCATTGTATAGCCAAGTAGTTACTGCTATAAAAACTTGGTAGAGCAAGTGGGCTGGCCAGAGTTTATAGTTTTGGGATGTTTTCTTACATGGTACCAATACAATGAGGGTTGCAGTTACCTCGTCAAAGCAGAAGTGGTGTGATTGTTAAACTTTCCTTTTTAAGGTGATTTTTCATTATTCTCTGGTAGATTATCCTTCAATTCAAGTAAACAAATGAATCTTTGTCAATTTTGGGTCTTGATGTTAGTAGTGAATATGGAATCTCTCTCTCTCTCTCTCTCTCTCTCTCTCTCTCTCTCTCTCTCTCTCTCTACATGTGTGTGCATAATTTAAATAGATGTTGACCTCTGGTTTTTATGCAGATTGTGGCCCAAACAATCAGATCTTGCTTGGATGAGCTGCCTGGCTTCCCCAGAACACAAATTGGATTTGCAACTTTTGACAGTGCAATTCATTTTTATAACATGAAGGCATGCAACTTGTGTTACTACTGATTGATATGGCTTAAACATTTTCTCGTTTCAGCCAAATTACTTTCTGAATGTTTTGTATGTTTTCTTTTGTGTGTGCAGTCATCTTTGACACAGCCGCAAATGATGGTTGTCTCAGATTTGGATGACATATTTGTGCCATTGCCAGATGATCTACTTGTCAATTTGTCTGAATCCAGAAGTGTGGTAGAAGCGTTCCTAGATAGCTTGCCATCCATGTTTCATGACAATGCAAATGTGGAATCTGCTTTTGGTCCTGCTCTTAAGGCAGCTTTCATGGTTATGGTGTGTTAATTTTATCCATGCACACCCCTGTAACTTTAACTTTTCCCATGCATATAAGCTATGTCTTAGTTTGTTGCTAATGTTTGTAGTTCCTGAGTGATGTGTTTGCCAGATTATTTCCTTGTCCCTCCCTGCTGCACTTGGGTTTAGCACTCTTCATTTACCCTTCTCTCTCTCTGCAGAGCCAACTTGGGGGGAAATTGTTAATATTTCAAAACACGCTGCCATCTCTTGGTGTTGGCCGCTTAAAATTGCGTGGAGACGATCTTCGTGTTTATGGAACAGATAAAGAAAACATGTTAAGATTGCCTGAAGATCCATTCTACAAGCAAATGGCTGCTGAATTAACTAAGTACCAGATAGCAGTGAATGTATATGCGCTTAGTGACAAGTACACTGATATAGCCTCTTTAGGTACATGCTTTTGGTTTGTGTTACTCAGTGCTTTTGTTTATGGCGATAAAGTCAAAGTTGTTATTGGAAAATTTTGAAATCCATCTTTTGTTTATGGTGCTTTGGTTTATGTTGTGAGCCTCAAACATGTTAAAATCTTCATTACAAGAAATTATGTTGAAAGTGTGGTTTATGATATTTTGCATACAATACTCCTAGATTTAGTATGAGGATGGTGAATGAGATCCCAAGTTGCTTAGAAAGAAAAAGTTTTTGTGATTCATATTGATCCCAAAGGGCTCCAATCGTAATGGTTCTTTTGAGTATAAGCTTGAATGTGGCTTGGCTTTTGTTACAATGGTATTGGCTCTGATACCAATTGTTTTTTTTACATATCAAAAAAAATTTTTATGAAAGCTAATACCAACCAGAAATGTGGGACTTGAGATGTGCCACCTATAACTAAATGGCCGGATGAGGATGTTAGGGATCTATGAGGGTAGATTATAATTTCCTGGATTTAGTGTGAGATGGTGGCAAATGGGATCCCACATTGCTTGGGAGAAATGCAGTTTATGATAATTGGAAGGGCTCCAATTATAACATTGACTTATTTTTTTAGTATAAGCCCAGATGTGGCTTGTGGATTTCCTTCATATGATGTCCAAAGTTTACATATGTCTCATCTCCACCTCTTGATTATTATAGAGGATTTTGATTATGCACGTGCAGAACTTTTTCAGTACCTTTTATGTAGTTCATGTAAGCTGCAATTGATATTAAGGTAGGATGGTTGATTGGTCTACTAAATTGTTCAACATTTTAAACATTAGGTTGATTATGTGAGAATTTGTAACTCAAAAGGAAAAAATGAGTTGTGTAATTAGTTTTTTGTCTGATGTTTTACTATCAGAGTACTACAACACTTGTAATTAAAATATTTCATTAATATTCCTTTGATTCCTTGGTCTTAGACTGTTACACAAATGTATTTACGCTTTGGGTATTACTGGTAATCCTACTTGTGGACTCAAATCTTGGGTCCTAAATATGAATGCACAATCCTCTTTTGGTAATTTTTGACCATGTAAAAGCTGATTATGTTTGTTTTTATAAGTAACGAAGCTGATTATGTAATATTTAGGAAGCATTCAAAAAGGGAAAAGTTAACTGTGACTTTCAAATCTTTTCTTTCGAATAATCCGTGGGCATTTTTTGCTAGTATGCTTGTTTGTACTTTAGAGAATCTCCCAGGTATCTACAAACTTCTTTAATTCCTATGCTGTAGTAGTTTGACTTAGAATGTATAAACGACCTTGATATTTGAAAAATAAGTATTTTTTATTTTCCTCATAAAAATTAATATATTTTTTACCATCCTTCGATGTAGGAACTCTTGCAAAATACACTGGAGGTCAGGTATATTATTATCCAAGCTTCCAATCTGCCATTCATGGAGAGAAGTTGAGATATGAGTTAGCCAGAGACCTCACTAGGGAAACTGCGTGGGAAGCTGTCATGCGGATAAGATGTGGAAAAGGTGAGCTATTCATGATGCTCAGTGAAAGTCTTTATACTATATTTACCACATACTCAGGTACATATCATAATACATTCAGAACTTTCAAGATTAATACACCTCATAGCTCTAGGTATCAACCAGTTATTATCTACAATGATTTAAAGCATTTAATAGCTCATGGTTTTAATAGTGCATGGGCCTATTAAGTGAATAATAATGAAGGAAAAAGGTATTAGTTGATGTTTTCCTTTCTGGGGAAGTGAATATATTTTCTCTTTTCCTGTTTGCATGCATACTTATACTGTCTTGAAGTGAAGATGTGTACCTCTTTTCAAAATCATAGATATGTTCAAATGGCTTTGGTTAACGTATGGTATGATCTTTTGATGTAGACAGGGTGAGTCCCCAATAAGTACTGCCCTTACAAAGATAAATTCAAGATTCATATTACCTAGAGTTCTTATCCGAACTCTGGGGCCTAGAGTGGGGGAAGAGACACATACAGAATGTGGGCCATACATCATTTGCAGCCACCTGAATGAATTTCTCGGCTGCATTAAATGTTGTAGGGCCCACTTTATGTCTATCTCTCCTAGTCTATGGGATCCAAATCCGATAATTCATACATATAGATTGATTACAATGTTTCTCCATAAGTTGCTGATTAAGTTTGTTTGTACGTCTAGGGGTCCGTTTTTCATCTTATCATGGCAACTTTATGCTAAGATCTACGGATTTAATGGCGCTTCCAGCTGTAGATTGTGATAAAGCATACGCGGCCCAATTATCTCTTGAAGATACATTGCTGACAACTCCGACAGTATACTTCCAAGTTGCTCTTCTGTATCCTTGTGTTGAAATTACTGATACAGTTCCTGATGTAAAGTACATGAAGGCATGCATAGAAAGTGTTATATGTGTGATGAGTCTTATTGTCATAAATTATAGATAAATAGTCGTAGGCTTGTGCAATGAACAAAAGTGGTTAAATTTTTTTTTTGATAAGTAAGAAGTACAAAAGTGGTTAAATTTATTAAAATGAAAAATACCCTATGTAACCAAGTTGGATTACCTGGATGAATTATACAGTAAATTGAACTTTATAAGGGTGTGAATGTTTGCATTTTGATCTTCAGAATTTTGGTTGATGACCTTCATCTTTTACCCATTTATTCTTCTTTGTTTCTGTGTCAGTAATTAAAAATCTCACAAACTTTACTTGGGTGAAGAGAGTCCAAGAGCTATTTAAATAGTATGCCAAAATAACCCTGGTCATCAAGAGTCATAGTGGATAGACTCTTTAACATCTTTTAAAATTCAATATCATTTATGAATCCATTAGTTACAAAACTGAAAAAAGTATAAGTTGACAAAACAAAAATGACACAAATGAAACTTAAAGGCTACTATTTATAAACTGAAATTAATACTTTAATTAAATATATATAATTTTCATTTAATAATTATAATTTTAAGTAAAAATCAGCAATCTGATTGAATATATTATTTTTCATCTTTTTAAGTTTACCTTAATGATATATATTGTTCAATCTTTTTTCTGATAATGACACAAATAGAAAGTGATTGATGTACTTAACAAAAACCAAAAAAGAAAGTAGTTGATGCCGTTTCGTTTTATATTACTAATTGTTATCTGATAATAACATAATGAGATAGTTGATGAGGTGGCTTCAATCGATGCAAGCTTCATGCTTTAAAAATCATAGAAGTATATATAGATGTTGGACTGTTATAGCCATTGAAATGATTAATTGATGAGCTCCCTTCCCCTCATAATTCTGCATAAACAATCCTTTGAAAGAAGAAAGGCATTGTCAGTTTATGATGTCAGCAAACCAATATGTTTGACAATTCTTGTGTTGATCTTCATGTCTTTAGACATTTAGGGGATTGTTTGAGTCAGAAATATTTATTGTAATCTTGTGTCATTAAGCAGACCATTATTTTGGATGGTCTCCATATTGTGATAGCCACATTCCTTTATTTTTAAGAGAACTTTTTAGTTGTATTTTCCTCTGATAGACATGAGAAAGAATAATTTTCCTTGTTGATTTTGTATTGGACATGATCTTCCCTATCTCATTAAATGTCCTTTGGAACATTATTTCTTGTTGTGGCCCCCTTTTTCCCAGTGACTCTTTCACTTTTGGCATTACAGTTACTGTTATTTTGGACATGTTCATAAAGGTTTCAAGTGATTGAATTGTCCTTAAGCATAAATAGTTATACTGCATCTTGTGGAGAAAGGCGTATTAGAGTACACACAGCAGCCGCACCAGTGGTGGCAGATCTAGGAGAGATGTATCGCCAGGCTGATTGCGGTGCCATTGTTTCCTTGTTTAGCAGGCTAGGTACAGTTATTTCAGCTGGGGATGTCATATGTTGTTGCAAGTTTTTATTTTTAATATTAATCAATGTTGCTTGCAGCAATCGAGAAAACATTGTCCCATAAGTTGGAAGATGCACGAAATTCTCTGCAACTAAGAATCGTTAAAGCCCTTAAAGAATATCGAAATCTCTATGCTGTACAACATCGCTTGGGAGGCAGGATGATATATCCGGAGTCTCTGAATTTTTTGCCTCTGTATGGATTAGCACTTTGTAGATCAAAGCCTCTTCGTGGAGGGTATGCCGATGCTTCACTTGATGAACGCTGTTCAGCAGGTTACACGATGATGGCTCTACCTGTTAAAAAATTGTTGAAGCTTCTATATCCTAGTTTCATTCGACTTGATGAGTATCTTTTGAAGGTAACTAATTACTGGACTCAAGTGTGCACTGACGATGATGGTGATCTGAACATTCTTGGAATTACTTCTGTTTCTCATTTGCAGGCATCTGCCCAGGTTGATGACTTGAAAAACCTTGGGAAAAGGTTACCGCTGGCTGCTGAGAACTTAGATGCCAGAGGTCTTTATTTATATGATGATGGATTTCGCTTTGTTATATGGTTTGGTAGAGCCCTTTCACCTGATATAGCTATGAATTTACTTGGGGCAGACTTTGCAGCAGAATTATTGAAGGTATCTCCCACCAAACCCCCCCCCCCCCTCCCCCTCCCACCAAAAAAAAGGGTGTATGCTGATCTTCGTTACTATTTGTTGTCTCCACCTGGTGGCTTGCGCCGTTGTCTTAGCAACTTTGATGGGTTTATATTTGTGTCTGAAATCCTCGATCTCGCTTATGAACTTCCTTGTTCCTTTCCATTTTCTGTGGACTTGATTTGCCAATGTCTGTCCCCCTGTTTTGGAAAATTCCTAGTGTGTCAGCTATCTTTTGAACAAGATAAAAAGTTCTGATTTTTTTGTTTATATTGAGACCAGCTTTTTATTGGTCCAAGTCTCTGCAGTAATCGTGGACTTTCATATACGTCTGAACTTTTATAGAACAAAAAGCTTATCTATGAACTATCAAAAGCCTGAACAGGTCACTTTATCCTTGGCTGACCAGCTTTTGGGGATCCTTCTACAATCCTAGAAATTCACTCGAAAGTATTTCTTTGTG
Source organism: Cyclocarya paliurus (assembly GCA_029856935.1). NCBI lineage: Eukaryota > Viridiplantae > Streptophyta > Magnoliopsida > Fagales > Juglandaceae > Cyclocarya > Cyclocarya paliurus. The sequence continues at coordinate 33,219,693 of CM056949.1, forward strand.
CAAATTACCAAAAAAAAGGGTCATCTATTCACTTTTTCACTATTCAAGTGACTTGGTTTGATTCAATGCAGCAGCAGTGGGGCCTGGTTATATTTAGTTATTGTAGATGTGGTTGCTGTGCTTGGCCATTGGTTTTAATTTTATAATCTTCAGTTTCATGAACTTCCTTAAATGTGTACCTAGCAAACTTTGTTTTTCTTTTACCTGCAACTTAATCGAGCTGTAATTGACTACTTTGGTTGCTGCTTTTGACAATCAGGTTAACCTTATTGAGCGTGATAACCAAATGTCGAGGAAGCTGATGAGTACACTTAAGAAATTTAGAGAAAGTGATCGCTCATATTATCAGCAGTGTCATCTTGTAAGACAAGGCGAACAGCCCGCGGAAGGCTTCCTTTTACTTTCCAATCTTGTTGAGGACCAGATGGGGGGTAGTAATGGATATGTCGATTGGCTTCTACAAATACACCGGCAAGTTCAGCAAAATGCATGATATAACAAGTTTCAGCAAATGCTGTCAATATACAGGTAATGACATCAAAATCTGATGTTGGCATTTACTTCGGAACTGCTTCAGCATGTGTCCAACATATTCTACAACTATTGATATCCTCTCTAGATGGATGGTCCATTTTGGAGAGATATGGTTGTGTTTGGGTAGTGAGGTATTCTCAAGTATTCTATGAATAGTAGTGAAAAAGTAATGATAGAATATTTAATAGTAGTGAAAAATAATAATAAAATAATGAATAGTAGTGAGGTATTCTGTATTCTTATTATCCAAACTAGGCCGACAGACATTTATGTTTACCCATGTGGACTCTACATGTGTGTAAAATTTTTTTGTACATCTCTTTCAAAATTGGACCATTCAATTCAGACAAAGAATGGGAGAGGATCTCAATCTTTCTACATATCAACTACAGATAACGTCTTTTTGCATAGTAGGACGAACAACACAGTGCATTCAAGATTAAAGTCCACATTATGCTCTTTTATTTTTTTACTTTTTTTTTTTTTGTGTGGGGGGAGGGGATGGGAGGAAGGGAAGAAGATGAGGATGAAAATATATTAACTGCCATGCGAGAAGTAGCTGTTAAGTATGTTTCTAGATAAAACCTTTAAACAGCCGTCTCTTTGTTTTAGAAGTACAGTTATTTACAAGAAAAGATTTCTGCTTTCTAATGTCTTCAATTGAATACTGCATGGATCAAACAGGCTTGTTCTGCATCTCACCTGTTGTAAACCGATGGGACATTTTGTTCACAATCATGATCAATTCGAATTCAGACAAGGGTTACTCTCACAAAGTATTGAAGGTTATTTTGATGAACTGGTCACCAGAAATATTGAACGATTTGTTTTTTGATCAGAGAAATGTAATAATTATGGGAGATGTGGTTAGGGATATAATCTTTTAATTTAGAATAACTGAGCGAATTTTGGTATGCGATGTTATAATTATTTTCAGCAAATTTCCTATCCCCGTGTTGTATTTTGATTTATCCCCCCCACCCCCCCACATGCCATGATTGTTTGTAAGACGTTGGAGAAAAGTTTACTTACAAAGTCATCGGATATTTTAATTTCACTTTGATTTTGATGAAATATTTGCATCCTTATGATATCTCTGTATCAACAGGAATCTTTTTCTGATGGAGGGAACAGTTGGAAACAAGTTTAAGACGGATTGAGAATTGAGATAAGATGATTTGAGATGAAAGTTGAAAATTAAATAAAATATTATGAGAATATTATTTTTTAATATTATTATTGTTTTGAGATTTGAAAAAGTTGAATTATTTATTATATTTTGTGTAAAAATTTAAAAAAATTATAATAATTAGATGAGATGAGATGAGTTGAAATCATTTTTCAATCCAAACGTCGCTATTATGTTTAAGGGGGGAACGTGCCCAAAATTGAATTATGATGCAAACTTGATGAAATGAGTGGTACTTGATGATGCAAAGTGTATTTTGTCCAAAAAAGTAAATAAACCAAATCAAAAGGCCTAAAAAGCCAATGCTCAAACAAACAAAAGACAAAAAAAATTCAACCCCAATGGTAGAGTCAAGTTTGCTCGAACATTGATAGTGGTGGTCCGACACGACACGACGGTTGATTTTAAATTGATAAAAAACTGACCAACTTGGTAGGTCACAACCCTTAAATACGGCGGTCAAATGTCTTCACATTTCAATAATTGAAGGGCTTTGAAGGGCTTATAGGTATGGTTCAGGTTCAATTTTGACGCCAAACCTTAGAGGAAGGATTCAACAATAATTGTAAACACTTCACAGCAACTTGTGCATTAGGTTCGACTGCCAATCAACCATTCTTAGATGCTGAAATTGTCCATAATTCAGACATGCCAGAGCTGAGCTGCACCGCCCAGTGTGATTAGGGGGACCTTTTTCATTTTGACTCCTTTACCATCATTTTTTTAAAATATATATATATATATATATATATATATATATATATATATAAAATATATATATTTCCTACCTACCCTACTTCCCTAATCATTACCTAAAATTTCTAATTATTTCATAACTATTAGTGAAATCATGAAGCAATATAATATGATGTTAAAATGAAAAATGTTATTAAAACATGCATGCATGCTTTTCTCCCCTTTATGAGCAATCATTCTCAAGCTGAAGATCAATGAATATCAACAAATGGTGGGAGCGTTTATTGTTGTACATATGACAATCACAAATTAAGCTATGACTAGAAATTGAAATATCAGATAATCTATGAATAGTAATGAAAAAGTAATGATAAAATATTGAATAATAGTATAGTAATTTTAGCAGCGCAAATCTTCATGTTAGAAAAAACTTATTGATATGTTAGAAAAAAACTACAAACACAGCATAAATCTTCCTCCTAAAGATTTGTTGCACTTTTTCATAATATTGATACATAAATTTTTAAAAACTTATATAACAATGTTAAAAAATTAATGAAAAGACTGTCTGTGACGTACCAATGCCACATGCTAGTATTTGATTGGCTGATACGTGACATCAATATACCATTGAAGACTGACACGTAGCATACTTATGTCACGTACCAATCTCCTATTAATTTTCTAACATGAATTAGTGGAGGTAGTTATTTGCGAATTTTTTAAAATTTAGGGAACAAGACCTAACATAACAAGTCCAAGGGTAGTTTTGTAATATCATTGGATCTTAAAAAATCAAAATGATGGGCTTGGTTGGGGCCCAATAGTCTTTACTGTTTAAGCGGCAAAAGGCGTTTTGCCAAAAGACGATGTTAGCCCCTTAGATCTTCTCATTAAATATATATCTTCTTTTAGAAAAAATAGAAATAAAAAAGTTCTTTGATCATAGCGTTTGAATCATTGAATGCATTATTCTAATGCAAGACTGTAGAATCACTTTTTTCGTCAATTCAAATTTTTGGAATGTGTATGTTTAGCAAAATAGACTTTCCCTTTATATAATAATTATACATAAATGTGAAAATTAAAGCTTTATTATGTTCGACGTGGGATGTAGAGCGAAAAAAAAGAAAAAAGAAAACCGATACTATAATTTTTATTAAGTTTTGAGAAATTCACACGCATAATGTTAAATGTTATGCTTTCATTTTATGCGCATATCTATTTTATGCTATAGATTTTATAATTAAAGAGAAAAGTTAAAACATTATGACTTGACAGATAATTTTTATCCAATCGAATTATGATAAATCTCTGACAAAAAAGATTAATCTTAGGCCTAGTTTGGATATTGAGAATAAGTATTGTCAGAATATCTCGTTACTATTTATTATTTTAGTATTACATTTCATTTACTTTTCATTATTATTCAATATTCTATCATTAATTTTTAATTATTTTTCATTACTATTCACAAAATATTTAAAAATAATTTACTACCCAAACACAACCTTAATGTTTATGTGCCTGTTTTTGTAATAGAAAAACATTACATTCATATCATGTTTTGTTCCATTAACTAGATAAATTAAAAAGATTGTATATACGTTTTATACCAAATTTCAAATTTATTCTCCTCCCATCTCATCTAGGTATATGCATAGATAGAGAAGGTAGTTGGATTAGTTAAGAAAAAGTGGATAATTTGTTGAAAAAATCTCAGATTTCTTAGACATATAAATAGTAAAATAAGATAAAGACAAATTATCAGTTTCAATTTTAATTTGCTGATGTAAAAATTAGAAATAAAATGTTTAAATTTAGGTTCAAAAAAATAGTTTGTTAAATGCTCTATTTGGGGAAAGTGAGTGCCCCATTGAGCAATTTCCAGAGCTGGCAAAATCAATTTACTTTATGCATTTATTTAACTATTAAATAAACCCCACCTTTAAAAAAAAACAAAAAACAAAGAGCACAAAACTTCAAAAAAGTAGGTTTGAACGGTCAAAAAGAAAGAGTCCTTCTTACGAAGTGTTTTTCTATTCACTAATTTTTATTTTAAAAAAATTAAATTAAAAAAGGAAAAGGGGAAAAAGCCTAATAATATTAATTTTTAGGGTTCGTTCTTCTTTGACTGTTACCAGCGCATTATAGCACACAACCACAGAAAAAAGCAAAGCATTCAACTCTCTTTCTCTCTATCTCTCTCTCTCTCTCTCTCGGACGCACAAGTCCACAAGAGGAAAGCCAACCCAAACAAACCAAAACTGCTGGATCTACGCCTTTCAATCTCCCCGTCCAGCGAGCCCTTGTTGATGCCTGGAAATTTCTGGTTCGATCGGTATAGTTTTCTTCATCTGATTTGCTATTCTCGGAAACATTTTTTTTCCCAGTTTGATATATTTGGTGGGTTTTTCGTTCTGTGTTTTTATTGTGTAAAACTTTTAGTTCGATTTATAATTTTAATGTTAGGGTTGGATTTGCTTGGCTGGACTTGTGGCTGGTATGGATCTATGAGTCTTTATGATTAGCTTCTTCTTTTCTTTTTTGGAGTTTCTGATTAGGAATTTTGGTTGGATTTGATTGCTTTGATGATAAGGTTGTTGGTCTTTTTACCCTCCATTTATTTATGGTATTAATGAAGTGCCGAATTCTTGCGTCTGTCTTTTTTGTTAAATCTTGGTCTCTGTATGGTAAGTTTTTTTTTTTTTTTTGGCATTCTCTGTATGGTAAGTTAAAATCTCCTTTTCGAGTTCATCTTATTGATCTCGGATCTCTCTCTGTCTCTCTCTCTCTCTCTCAATTCCCATGTCTAATCTATTACGCAAGTTTTTGTTTGTCAAGAAATGCAGTTTTCTGGATGGTTTTTTACGGATTTAGTGTTTTGAGTGGAGATCGCCGGTTTTGAGCAACGCAAAAGGCTCTGCGTACTTTGACTTTGTTGAACATGTTGGATTTTTATGTATAGGTTTAAGAGATTACGTGAAATGGTAAAGAAATCATTTCCTTGTGTGTTTTAATGGGTTAAAATTAGAAATGTGTCAAAGGTTAAAACTTTTTTTTTTAAGAGTGGGACAGAAACTTAGGTTTTGCAACTAGAAATTTTCTTTTCGTTTAGCTTTAGGATGCATTTTCTGTGGATTGTGGAGGATGGGTAAAGGTGTGTTGTTCTATATTTTCTTAAGTAATCGCGAGTTCGATTCTTGCAACACCCCAGCAATTTTTACCTATCAAAAAAATATTTTCTTAAGTAGTGTTCTGTTGCTGAATTTGTTAGTGCCTTTTGATTTGAACAGGTCAATGATTTGTTTCATCACGTTGAAAATATAACGTGATCAGGAAATAAGGAAAACTTTTTTAAACCAATGGCTTCTGTGGACGTTGCACCTACTTCTGGTTTGAGAGAACCCAGTGGTCATACAGTCGGTGTTGATCGGTTGCCTGAGGAGATGAATGACATGAAAATCAGGGATGACAAAGTAAGGAGTCCATGATTTGGAATTTCTCTATTCTTCTTCTAATTGTTCTTCCTCTTTTCCTATAGTTTATTTGATTTTTGAATTTCATCTACTATGCACTCATACAAGCCAATAATTTTGTAGGAAATGGAAGCCACTGTTATTGATGGTAATGGAACAGAGACGGGTCACATAATTGTGACTACTATTGGTGGTAGAAATGGCCAACCGAAGCAGGTATTGGGTTGGTTTACAAGCTATTCCCCTATATTTCTGTAATATAGGACCATATGAGCACTACGTTGAATGAAAGTCAATGAATTATTGTAAATTTTTTTGTTAATTTCATTTTTGTGCTATCATATCCTTGAATATCCAAGCCATCCAGCTAGGGCTGGCTTTTCAGGTTAGATATGTGTACGTTTGTCTTGGTTTTAAATACACTGGTTTCACCAATTTGCTTGGAAAATACAATGCAACTTCAATTTCTTTCTTGGTAGAGAATGGGGCTTCAGTTGATTTGTAGAGTCTATGTATATTTTCTTTAATGCTATTACATTTCTTTGTGCTTGCAGACAATAAGCTACATGGCTGAGCGTATTGTCGGACATGGATCATTTGGAGTTGTATTTCAAGTGAGCATTTATGTCATCTAAATGAATGCAATATTTTTTTTTCTTTAGCCTTTTATAAAAAAATAAATTAGGACTGAGTTTTCATGCCGTAATGGCACTGGTTTTTATGTTTATGCAGGCAAAGTGCTTGGAGACTGGTGAAACTGTGGCTATAAAGAAGGTTCTTCAAGACAAGAGGTATAAGAACCGAGAGCTGCAAACTATGCGCCTTCTTGACCACCCAAATGTTGTTGCTTTGAAGCATTGTTTCTTTTCAACAACTGAGAAGGATGAACTGTACCTTAATCTGGTGCTTGAGTATGTCCCTGAAACTGTTCATCGCGTGATCAAGCACTACAACAAATTGAACCAAAGGATGCCGTTAATATATGTGAAACTCTATACGTACCAGGTAATGTTACCTGTTAAGATTTGGTTTCCTTATTATTTTGCGTGTAAGTTGTGCTTTTAAGAATCTTGCAAAAGTTTGTAAGGTTGGAAAATGTGATTTTTTTTTTGTTGGAGACTAATGTTCATAAGGTTTCTGTGTAAAATGTTACTTCATATATTTTTCGTATATTTAAGGGTTAAGCGAGTCTTAAGTAATGTTCTACACCATGGACTGTTAGCCTTAGTCTCATCATTGTTGCTCGATGTATTTCGATTAGCTTAAAGGTATAAATCTCAGAGTCTTTACCAGAGTAGTTAATTATTACTGATTTATTTGGCTGCTTTCTTTCTTTTTTCTACCCCCCTCTTGTAATAAGGCTCTTTCATTTTTTTTTTGGGGGGGGGGGGGGAGGTTGGGGCATGTGTGGTTTCCATTCCATAATTCGTCCTTTTTTTCCAGTCTTTCTAAGATTTATCTATATTTTTATGTTTTGCAGATCTTTAGGGCATTATCGTATATTCATCGCTGCATTGGAGTGTGTCACAGGGACATCAAACCTCAAAATCTTTTGGTATGTTTTTCTAATACAGTTCTCGTATGCCTGTGGAAGGGTGGTTCAGGGACTGCTTGTTCTAAGTGAAGACTTTTTTTCTTTTTCTTTTTTTTTCAATTCAGGTGAATCCACATACCCACCAGGTTAAATTATGTGACTTCGGAAGTGCAAAAGTCTTGGTATATGCTTTGTGTTTATGTTATTCATGTCATTTTTCTAGAAATTATAGTAGTCTTGGCTTTCTATTTGAAACCTTATCTTTATTTTCTTTGATGTTTGACAGGTAAAAGGGGAGCCAAATATTTCTTACATCTGCTCTAGGTATTATCGGGCACCAGAGCTTATATTTGGAGCAACTGAGTATACTACAGCTATTGACATTTGGTCTGCTGGCTGTGTTCTTGCTGAGCTACTCCTTGGACAGGTGGGTGATTATGCATATAAGCTCTTTCGTATTTCAGGACATGTAATTTTTCCTGGTTAGTTTAAAATTTGCTTTTAATTCTGTCAGCCTCTGTTTCCTGGTGAGAGCGGAGTCGACCAGCTTGTGGAGATAATAAAGGTAACTGTAATATCCTGAATTTTTGGTAACAATCTAGCATTGCTGATATTATTGTTTTTATTTTATTTTATCACTGTACGTGTCTATTGTATTATTCTGTTCTTTTAGAACAGAAAGGGGTTTGTTATTGCCATGTAATGGGCGTCAGATAGACATCAATTGTGGGTTGATGTATGAAGTTTTATGAGTAGAATCTAGCTGATAGATAAAATGGAGTCTTTAAGTATGACTTTTTACTGGATTGACTATAATCCAAACGAGGTGTTAGCTTTTTGATTTGGGTCATAGTTATAGTGTATCTTATATGAATCTTTCTTTGTTGTAGATTTTGGGCACTCCGACAAGGGAAGAAATCAAATGCATGAATCCCAACTATACCGAGTTCAAATTCCCTCAGATTAAAGCTCATCCATGGCACAAGGTATTCAGAATGGAAATGTCTATATCTCATGTATTTTGTTTTAATCAGAATGCTTCACCTTAATGTTTGTCGGCATTTTTTATCAGATATTCCACAAGCGTATGCCTCCAGAAGCTGTTGATCTGGTTTCGAGACTACTACAATACTCCCCTAACCTGCGATGCACAGCTGTGAGCACATTATATTTCAATTTTTCATCATCTTATTGAGCAACTTTACCTTCCATCTAGCTCGGTTTCCTTTTGGAACATTCCTCGTTAAGCTATTTATAATGTTTTTGTCTGCCAAACTTAGAAATCTGGTTGGTAAATTTTCAGTAGTTGTTCAACTTATAATTTCGGTAGTTGTTCAACTTACAAAAAAAAATAAAAATTCGGTAGTTGTTCATGATTGCTGTATGATCAAAGTGATTATTTTTGAAATATAGATCCTTTTTTTCCCCGACGATACATCTTGGGTGGGTTTCTATTACTCACCTAACACAAATTGTAGACAGCACCACTTGTACTTCATAGCAAAAAGAGGTGGTAAGTCAAGGCATGATAAATTTTATGCAAGACTGAGGGCTGTGGGGTATCTGTATCAAGGAATAATGGGAGACTGTACAAACAGTTTCTTCCAATGTGTTTGTCAAGCATATTCTACTTTTGAAACTTGGCTTTCTGATCATCTTATTACCATGTCACTACTTTATATTGATTTTGGAAGCATGTTTGACATTGGCGCTGTACTCGATTCAACTCAACTAAACTTGCTGTGACCCCAACTTATTGTCTATGGATCCATTTTTTATGTAACTGGGTTGTTTTTGAACAGCAATATCTTATCTCGGGTGACATCCAATTATATCTTCATGCCTTTTTGTTTTGTAAGCTTTGGTCTTGCTAATTATGCTTCAATTGCAATGCAGTTGGATGCCTTGACCCATCCATTTTTTGATGAGCTTCGTGATCCAAACAGTCGCTTGCCGAATGGCCGTTTCCTTCCACCGCTATTCAACTTTAAATCACATGGTATGATATATCATCTTAAACATCCATATTAATTTATGACCTGTCATTACGATGCAAAAGTCTTACCAAGTGTTGTTCCCACTTTGCTGCTGTGCGGCTGCTTGTCAACCAGAATTGAAAGGAGTGCCGGTTGAGATTTTGGTGAAATTGATCCCAGAGCATGCAAGAAAGCAATGTTCCTTTCTTGGTTTATGATTTGATGTGAAATGCAACAAACTCGCATGAGTGTCGCCCCTATATGGTAGCCGTGTTCGCTCAATTTATCCGATTTGTTCTCTTTTTCTTAAATGTATCTTTTGTTCAATTACCTTGTTTTATAAAAGCAGATTTAGAGATATGCTACGAATGTGCCCAAACCTCAATGGGTGTTCTTATTACCTTGTTCCTGCATCACATCAGCTTGTAACCTTTGCATAGAAGACAAAAGTCAGCACTTTCTAAATGCCCAGCTGTATTCCTATTGCTAGAAAAAAAGACCACTTCTGCTTGCATCTTTTGGTGCTCACATACCTTTATAAGCTCATCGATGGTCATTCAAAATGCACGCGGATCGTTGCATAAGGTGCACCGTCGGTATTATTCATGAATCATTGAATATAATGTATTAGAAGATAAATATAGAGTTAATGACAGCGCAGCAAGATGTGACTGGGATGAGAGTGCAGTGCGAGTCATAACTCTTAGAACATAAATATATGGTTTTTATGCATTATCTTCAATGGCATCAACCAGAATGTTTGTTCTTATCCAATAAGAAGGAACCCTCATCTTGGTAGTTTGCTAGTCATTCTCTGGAAAACGACCAATATATTTTTCTTGGTTGAATAATGCAATGTTTGACGTGTTCCATTCAATAATTGAATGTATGGTTGAAATTATCGAACTAAAATCAGCTTTGGTCCCCGTCGGATATCAGGCATGTTTGGTACTGTTCTCGCAGAGCATATATGTGCGGACCCCTCCCAACAAACAGAGTCAGTTTTGGTTATTTTGGAACTCACAGTATTAAGCTCGTTTTTCTACTGGTATTTATCCAATAAGTGTTTTACATTCGTGGAAAGATGGTTTCTAAAAGAGAGATGCTTCAAAAACTAATTATAAAAAATTTGTTTTTTCAACTTAGATGACTTATGTAATAGATTTTAAGAGAAGTGCAATAGACATAAAAATAATTCACAAACTGACGTGACTTTATGTAGGAGTGGCAATTTGTGTATATAGATTATATTCGTATCGTGTAAAGTTATGAATATTTGACTATATGGTCAGTCTAAATCCCACTTGTTAAGTTAAACGGGTCAAACATTCAAACCTTAACCCGACTCATTTAAATAAAAGGTCGTGTTATGTTATATTTTGATCAGTTTAATAATTAATTAGAAATAAGTTAACACAACATAATTCATTTCAACTGGTTTTATGTAAATGAGTTGAACTAACATATATAACCCATTTAACTTGATTAACTTAATTTCACAGAAAAGTTAAAATTTATATTTATTAGTATCCACGATATCTATTAAAAAAAAAAAAGATTGTCTACTAACAAAAAATGTCAATATTTTTAAAATTTTAACCTATTAAACCAATATTACAAACATGTTTTAACTTGTTTATTAGAATGAGTGGTATTTATTAGTATCTCGTTATTGACTCGTTTATTAATCATGTCTTAATAAGTCAACCTGTTTTGATCTGAATCCATATATATTAAATTCAAACCTACTAATTTTGTATTGTGTTTGTGTTGGGTTCACAGGTGGTGTCACATATTATCACCATTAACTTCATATGATTTACTCTACCATAAAAGTAACTTTACAATATGACGTAATACATAAATCCACATCACTTTATGGATTTATTTTTGTGCAAAATCCATTTTTAGCTAAAGTATTTCTCATATTTTAAATTATTTTATTTTACAGTAGACTTGATCAAATCATATGAGTCACGTTAATTTGTAATTTTTTTTTATAATTATGTCTGTAAACATAACACTTTTATTTTAGGGTCTGCTACGTCTACCGAGGATCCTCACTTTGAGGTGCAGTTCTTTTATTTTTTCTATTTTTTTCCATACATTTTTTAACCCACTTAAACATTTAAAAACTATTAAAAAATATTTTCTTAATAAGTAAAAAAAAAAAAAACAATCGGGAACTACTCTTGGAATCCATTCTCGGTAGGAATAGCTTTTTCCTTTATTTTATAAAAGCTTATAACCAGTGCAATGCGCAGAATATAATTATTTATGTGGATTCTTTAAATTTATATTTAAATATGTACTATACATAATTATTATTAAAATTAGTTATAATTAATAATTAATATGTTTAAACATGATCTTTATGTCACTAAATTTCTAGAAGGACGTCTCAAATGAGTATCAAACGCGTGTAATACTATTCTATTCAAGTAAGTACATATTGTAGAAAATAGTTTAAATTTTTTTCGAGTTTTTTTATATAGAACTAATAATAATATTATTTAAATATTCTTAATATATCTTATTTTGGAATTATAACTTAGTGAATAGTTATATTTTATCTAAATCTATTAAAATAAGTAGAGAATGCTTAAATCAAATCCTTTGCAATTTATTACAATAATCTAATTATAAATCAATACTTAGTAATATATTTTAACTGTCATTCTCATAAAAACAAAATCTAAACTAAAACAAATTCAAGTGAAATCAAACCCAAATCTTGTAAGCAACCACTTTTTGTCATGATTTTGAATTCAAGAGCAATAATATAATAAGGCCTTCAAAATTTCAAATTAGTAGTATGTAGATTATGTTTTATAAAGCTAGATGGCATTTTTGTAATAATTTTAGCTCTACACGTGTCTCACGAAAGAGCTAGAGCCAAATCTCAATCTTGAAAAGAATAAAGTATTCACTTTTGAAAAAAAAAAATGGGTTGGAACGTAATTTAGCCATAAAGAAGTAAATCTGACCTATTTATAATTTACAGAGAGAGACTACGGTATATATATATTTTTTAAAAGGGAGACTACGGTATTGACAAAAGCAAATCTAACTTGTTTTTCTACTTTACAGAGGGAGGCTATAGGAAAAATAAGATGATTTGATTTAACAATTAACTGCATATCTCACGTTAGAGAAAGAAAACAATTTGGAAGCAAAAAGGGTTTGGTGCAGATAGGGAAAAGCAGATGTTCACTTGAGTGAAAAGCCATGCGATAGACTCACTGAAAGGAAGGAGAGAATGCGACAAAACTTGTGGCTGGACTGAGGCTATCACGGTGAAGGCTTCTGCGTAGTAAAAATAATTTAGGATTCATTAGGCTCAAGAATGGTGGAGAAAAGAGAGAGGAATTCACATGGTCTTACCGAGAGAAGATTGGAGTTCGATGGTGTCGGCTGGGTTGCTTGAATGGTCTTTCAACTCTCCCTGTGATGTTCGATGGCGAAGCAGGAGTAAATTCCACAAATTAAATCATTATCGTAGATGAAAAATTGACAGAATATAGAGATAGGGCCAACGCCCATTGTAGAGGAAGGGAAAACTCACCTTCGATGCCTTCTGGGTTTCTCTCGATAGCGGTGAGATAAGTGTTTTAGTTTGAAGAGAGATTGCTATGGTGGCCTTGCTAGGTTTTTCAGTTTTTTTGTGTAAGGCTCTGGCGACTTGTTTGAACAGCAAGAAAGAAGTGATGATCAAGAGAATTTTGTCGACATAGTTTCTGGATAGTTTTGTTGTGGGCTGTTTGAAAAGCGAGAAATTGGGTCTATTTTATATCAGTGAAGCATGAAATGTTGCGATACTTTGAGTTTTGGTCGAAATGTTGTTGTAATGCTTCAAGTTGCCGAAACATTGCAAGAAAGTCAATATAGTTTTTCACAGGAACAATATACGGTTGTAACAATTGGAATGCTTTTCTCTAAGTACAAATAAATGATTTTAAGCCGATTTATTCGGAACGATTGCCAAGTCAGCAAGTTTTAACTTCGCTTTTATAGAATTAAATAGATTAGATATGCAACTGAGTAACTTTGTTTTAACTTTTTCCATTTCTTCCTCATGTTTATGTCGATTGTCGACAGTCGATGACCTTGTGTTTTCATTGTTCCTGCCAAAAACATATTAGAATCTCTTCCTTCATTTTCCTATCGTTTAGGACTCGATATCAAAACGACCTACCGAAGAACAGTTATCGTTTAGGAGACCGTTAATAAAATGACGTGAGAGATGTGGGAGAAAGACATGTCGTTAGGTTCGAGTGATAAACGACGTGACGTATAGTTTGGTAAAGAGTCTCAACTCTCAGGGCTCAACAAATTGCAGAGAGAGAGAGAGAGAGAGAGAGAGAGAGCGAGAGAATGCCGTTGGGGAAGTACTACTGCGACTACTGCGACAAGCAGTTCCAAGACACCCCATATGCTCGTAAACGCCATCTCCAAGGTCTCCAACACCTTAGAGCCAAGGCTCTCTGGTTCGATTCCTTCAAGCTCCAAGGTCTTCGCCTCGTTTTCCTCTGCTTTCTCAGCGATCAAATATCGATTCCGACCCATTATAAGTGATGCCAAGTTGTTTGGTTTTTGTGTTTTTCAATTGCAGATGCGAACCAGGCTTATACTGAGGGCTTTCGAAAAGGGGTCTGCAACCATTTTGTAAAGACGGTATTTTTTTAAAGATCTATGTCGGATTGCATTTGAATCATTGGTTGAAGTCAGAATTCTGTTAGGCTTTTGCGTTTTCTTTGATTATTCGTGTAATATTATTGGGGTTACGACTGATGTCTTGGAAGTAGAGCTTACATTAGCTTCTGTTTTTGAAATTTTATTGTGTGTGTGTTTTTTTTTAATTACTTAGTAGTATGAGCTGATACGGAATGATGGGTTGAATGATGATTTTGCATTAGCTTTTGGTATGAAAGTATTTTGGCTTTGGCTTACATGTTCTTTTTATTTTTTTATTCTTTTTTTACTTCTTTGGCATGATGGGATTAAAGGGGTTTTGCCAGTATGGGGATTCTTGCAAATATTTTCATCCCAAGAACAATTTGTCAAATGTGAATGCTCAAGGCGTATCTGGTAAATTTTGCCCCTACTATCTTATTCTCTCTTTAATTCTGTCCTCTTATTTTGTCAAATGTGTGTTGTAAGGCTCATATTTCTGTAACAGAGAAAAACGAAAGGAGTAGGTGTGTAGAATAATTTGAAACATTATTAGGATTATTTGATGACATGCATGATTAGGTTTGACAAACCTATTAGGTAACTTGCTGTCATGGATGACAATCAGTTACCTAGTACCCAGGAAATCAATTAATTGGAGGAGGCACTTTGTCTGGTAGCTAGAGACTACCATTTTTTTGGAGTTGAGAGACTGATAGTTGATAGTTGTGGTTTCTCTTATAGGTTGGATTAATTAAAATTTGGGTAAAATACAGTTTCCACCCTTGAACTACAGGGTGTTTTACACTTTGCACTTTGCACTTGACACGATACACCATCCAAACTATCAAAAACTGATTAATGACACCATCATCAAGTTCTGACAGTTAAGATAAACAAAAATAGATGAAATAGTTTATGAAATATCTCGGTCCAGGTATATCAAGATGAAGTTCTGGCATTCTTGACAGTCGGAATTTAACAGAGGGTGCTCATTTTAAGTTTTTGGTAGTTTATATCTCAGTTTTGGTATTTCTAGAAGAAAAAGTACAAACATATTTTGTTAAGTGTGGAAACTATATATTCGCCTTAAATTTTGTTTTTGTTATTGATATTTTTATATGGTATAAAAACCATATATAAGGCTTACTGCTTTTTAATCTCTTAGGCACGGGGCTTTCTTCTTGAATATTACTATTAATTAAATAAGTAGATGCGTGCATCAGATGGTATTCACTATTTTTTTTGTTGATAATTTGGTATTCACTATTACATTTATAGTCATTGATGTATTTGTTTTATGATGAGCTAATTGTTTTTTTTTGTTGCTTTTATATATATATATATTTTTTTTGATGGATGCTTTATATATATATATGTTTATGACTACTTCCTAATGCTTACTTTTCCTCAATTGTGATTCACAGGGGTTGTAGTGCAAGACAGTATGGGAGTGTCATGGGGCAATCTACCTCCATCACTAATGCCTCCTCCAGAGGAAGGATATCCACCTCTTCCCTTTGTGGATTGGGGATAGGTTTGCCACTTCATTTGGGAACCTTTGCTATGATGCGAATAATATATATATATATATATATATATATATATATATATATATAGTTTTACCTATCAAAAATTATAAATCCTTCCATCTTATTTGGCACACTTATTTGATGTTGTTGATATAGTTATCGAGATTTGTCATGCAGCTTATGTGTGTCATTCATGAATGAGCACGTTGCTAAATTTATCCTCTGTTGATAAAAAAAGAACTCTTAAACAAGTAATTTGTTATGTGTGTAAACTTTTTTACCCCAGTGGTGACCTCTGACTTGGTTCATGCTACTTGGTGCTCCTCCTAGAATAATTCTTAGACAGGTCATTCTTAGAATTTGCCCATTGAATCCTTCTCAACAATTATAGATGATAACTTTGCAAAGGCAAAAGGTACATTTGTACCCAAATGCATCACTGAGCCCAACATATGGGTGTAAAAGGAAGGATGCTCTGAATGTGATATTTCATGCTGAAGAGTTGTACATTATAGCTGGTTTGTTTAAATTTTGATTGAAGACTTTGGGTTGAATCTCATCCACTTTTACTCGATTGGTACTTCTTTGCTTTGTTTGCTCGTATTTTCTTGTTCCTTCATTAAACACCTCTCTTTTCGTCTTGATGTCCACGTGATGTTTCTTTGTGATGGGGGCGTGATTTGCTTCATCACAACAAAGATGACACAGGCAAGGCTGGGAAACATCACTTACATTGCGGACAAAATGAGTATGTCTGCACCTATGCTCTAATAGCTCAACCTATTTTCAACATATCCCCCACATAAGAACCATCTGGCAATCGGGAGCATCTGTGGCCTGATCCACCCCTTAGTTTTCCAGTAAAAACTGAATGAGGTCATTGCATTCATTACATACTGGAATGGGTTACTAAAATACAGCCATCTGTAGGGCTTTAAATTATATGGCACAACCAAATAGGCCTGAAGCTGAAATCCATGGAGATGTCAGAATTGACATGGCAAAAGCAGCTAGTGTTGGCACCAATACTAGGAAAGTGATCTATCATTGTCTTTGCATATTCTAATGGTGAAACTTAGTACATTTGAGTTGTAAGTGGTTTGTGTGAAAGTTTTATTCAAAATTGGATCAAAAAGTGAAGAGCTACATAGTTTGCTAGATTCATGTGAGCCGTAGTCGAAGATGTCTTGTGGAATGTTCGGTCAAGTGAGAGGTGAAATTTGACTCTCACTAGACAAGTGTAGGACATGTGATCAAGCGAACTGACTTGCTACACGTGGGTGAGTGAGATATCCCGGTGAAGCGAACTAACTCGCTAGATGTGCGCGAAACATTATGATGAAGTGAATTTGCCTGAATTTGATTTTAACAAGATTTCTGAATTTCAGTAACTCTTATTTGAGCTGAACGAATATATGGAGTCCCGTACAAGATTTTCTAGTTGTGGACACTCAGCATATTCTTAGAAATCCTCATTTGTTTCATGTGAGAGCATTAAAGTCAAAACAATTTTATCTCTTATACAAAACCATTAGGCATTAACCACTATCTTTTGATCATCTAATCCAAAAGGATTAGATTTAAATCTAGAATTTATCGACCACTTTTTGAGTGTTCTGACAAGGATAAATATCGACCACTTCTTCTCATGATATAAGGGTTCAACATCCTTGTAAGGGTTCAACATCCTATCTTTTTGGGAACATTTATAAGGGTTAAGTATAAAAAATGGGCTGCAGAACTAGACTGGCTTACTATTGAATTTCCTCAGAGGTACTGCTGCATTAGTTACATGCCAAGAAGTCCTTTAATGAAGTGCTAGAAAAACTTTTGCCAAAGATGTTGGCAGTTTTGCTACTATCAAGCACATTCGAGAAGGTTCTGGACCTTTTGAGAGTTGTGCTACTAATGATGGTACATCATCTCATGCCGCCCACACTTTGCACTAAAATAATATGATTTATGTTTTGTCATTCTGGGCATTTTCCTCCACCACCTCACTTTTGGAGCTCTCAAGTCTCCACCGTCTACCTTCAAAGTCTGAATCAGTTCACAAAATTACAAAACCAAGCAAAGCCCTATTGCAGACAAAAGGAAAAACCAAAGTGGGCAATGGGCATGGTCAGATGTCATCAAATGAAGCCAAAGAAGGTCCTCACAACAATGAGGCTATTGGTCAGTGGATTGAGTTTCTTTAAAGCATTTATATATATAAGGCTTTGGTGTTGACCTACATATAAAACATGACATAAAATATTATAATAGAAAAATCGGAAGTGGGTGTCTTTGTTCATATGCAATGGCAAAGAAACTGGAAAGGTGATCGCATTTTCAGCGTGCTGTGGACGGTCTAAAACTAGAACTTAAAAAGGGAAATGCTTATATTCCTTTTGGAATTTGTGGATCTCTAATCAAACAAGGACCATTAGTGTGCTTTTTTGTTCCTTGCATAAATTCTTGCAAGTTTTTGGTCATGGTATCAACAAACTTCAATTAATCCTCTTTGAAATGAGATATACTGATACTAGAAACCACAATGCTCTGTGTTAAAAGAGCCTAAACTTGAAACCTTTGTTTTTGCTCTTTTTTTTCTTTTGGCACTAAAGTGGAACGAGTGGGAAGAACATGGGAAGCCTTATTTTTCTACTACTCAATCTCATATCTTCTTATCCTCCCAGAACTCTTTTACTTGAATACTCATATGCAAACTCCACATTCTCACACAAAAGCCAACCTCTAGAAGGAAATGTTGGTCGTTTTCATGGCATTATTATATTAAGGCGTGAACCAAGTCACAAAAGGAGCTTCCACTAAGAATTCCTAGTATAAAAGTGACGACCACAAATCAGCAAATTCTGTAATATTCTCTGCTCTGCTCAGCCATTTCTAATCTCTTGCAACTTGTTCTAGTGCTCAAAGTGGTCACAAGTTCTGCTTTACTGCTTGAGTCTTAGACTTCCCTCAACTTCCCGGAACGTGAATTCCTGGCTACTCTATATCCCTATGCATGAGTCATAGATAACAACAGAATCTGTCAAATTCCTAGTCGGGTTCTTGGAATGTCAAAAGCGTGAACTTTGGCTATGCCTACTGAAAAGACCTGTTATAGGATAGCAAGACTCTATAAGGAGGTGAAATAATTCTCATTCGGTTTCCTCTTCATCAAAGGGCAAGCCATTACAGAAATGATACTCACTCGGGTTCTTGTTCTTGTCCTTTTGTTCTCATTTTGTTTCTTCGTTCCTCCAGCTCAGGAAAAACTGCATAGTTACACAAAGCAGAAACATTTCCACCCAAAATCTCGAATTTCACTACCGCCTGCGCCTGCACCTGAGGCTATTAGCCCAAGTTACATGCTGAATCCTGCTCCTAATAGTCCTACTGTCTTTAATGTACAATCTTTTGGTGCCATTGGGGATGGTGCCACTGATGACACACAAGCATTCAAGATGGCTTGGGACACGGCCTGCCAATCTGAAGAAACAGGAGTTCTTCTGGTCCCTAAGGGCTATTCCTTCCTGATACAATCTACAATATTCACAGGGCCTTGTAAATCAGGCATCACATTTCAGGTAGTCCTGGCATTCTGCTAAAGCTGAGATTTTATATAGTTCTCTGACAGTAACTTGTTCTTTTCCCTTTCAACCAAAACTGATGTGTTTTTTCAATGGATAATGAGAAGATCGACGGGATTATTATGCCACCGGGTGGGCCCGATTCATGGCCGAAAAAGTATAGTAAGAAACAATGGTTGGTTTTCTACAGAATCAGTAGAATGTCATTGCAAGGGGGTGGTGTCATAGATGGCAGAGGAGAGAAATGGTGGAATCTTCCTTGCAAACCGCACAAAGTATGGCCTTTTTCTCTCCAACAAAACCTTTAGTTTACCACTACAGATTAATTTTTTTATTTTCTATATATCAATGTAACAGGGAATTAATAGGACAACACGGCCAGGTCCTTGCGATAGCCCAGTTGTAAGTGACATATAAACAATCGGAAGTTTTTTTTCTCTGGGTACTTGGTAACATTCTAGAAAGGTGCATATCTTGAAATTTACTGTTTGAATTTTATGTTGCAGGCCATAAGATTCTTCATGAGCTCCGACTTGACTGTCCAAGGACTTAAAGTTAAGAACAGCCCCCAATTTCATTTCCGGTTCGATGGTTGTCAAAACGTCCATATAG
The DNA here is from genome assembly GCA_029856935.1 of Cyclocarya paliurus. Lineage (NCBI taxonomy): Eukaryota > Viridiplantae > Streptophyta > Magnoliopsida > Fagales > Juglandaceae > Cyclocarya > Cyclocarya paliurus. The sequence continues at coordinate 33,239,491 of CM056949.1, forward strand.
ACATGCTCAACATAAAAGCCCCTGCTCTAAGTCCAAATACTGATGGGATTCACATCGAGAACACAAATAACGTCAAAATATCTAATTCCATTATATCCAATGGTGATTCTATACATTCTAATACTTCATGTTTTCTCCAGTTTCAAACCTTCGATGCTCTTTTCTAATTTTTTGTTATTAACCTTCCCTGAAGGTGATGACTGTGTTTCAATTGGTGCTGGTTGTTTTAATGTCGATATTAAGAACATAACTTGCGGTCCAAGCCATGGAATAAGGTAGCTCACTCTTTCATTTTACGAATTATGTGCTTACCAGAAGAGAAATAGCAGAAAACTTTATGATTCTGAAGGGGACCAAGTAAAAACTCTAGTACTTGTGATCTTTCTCTTAGTTATTTTTATAGTTTTCTTTTCCTTTGAAGTTTGCTCATTATAATTGTATCGCAATCCCTTTTCATGGGTGCAGCATTGGCAGTTTAGGGGTTCGAAATTCCCGGGCTTGTGTTTCAAACATCACAGTGAGTGACTCAATCATCAAGCATTCAGACAACGGTGTTCGGATCAAAACATGGCAGGGTGGATCAGGCGCTGTATCTGCAGTAACCTTCCATAGCATATACATGGACACTGTCCGAAACCCAATTGTCATAGACCAATACTACTGCCTCACCAAGAACTGCCCCAACCAAACCTCTGCAGTATTTGTATCAGATATTTTGTACACAAACATCAAAGGTACATATGATGTGAGAAGCCCCCCGATGCATTTTGTTTGCAGTGACTTCCTCCCCTGCACAAACCTCACACTTTCTGAAGTGGAACTACTTCCTGCTCAAGGATATATTTTGTCAAACCCAGTTTGCTGGAATGCTTATGGGATTATGCAGACACTTATTATTCCACCAGTAAACTGCTTGTTAGAGGGAATTCCACAGCTGATGCCAGAGAGTGATGTTGATCGATGTTAACCGGTTTGGAATAGCTAAACTATTATGCAAAGTTTCGGTACATGTCATACAGGCAAAGGAAAGTGCTATGGAAATTACAAGTGAACTAAAAAAATTACAAAAAAGATATTACAAGTAAATTAAGAATCTCCATCTCTCTGGTCAAGAACAGAATGGTTTTGAAATATTATGGCTTTGTGTGGACCGTGGGAGATGTTACTGCAGTTCTTTCCTAAATCCTAACTACTGTTTCCTACTTAAATAGTTTAGATTTTATGATCTCGGATTCTCAACATTTATAAGTGCGCCAAGATCTTAACCATTTAATTTGAAAACTGTTGCTAGAAGAATTTAAGGGAATTTGAGAGGATCCTCATCCATCTAAAATCATGTAATCGAACTTGATAATAAACAAACATTTACTTGGAAGAGCGTCTTGTTCTCTCACTTAAAAAATGGCATACTGCCAGCAAGCGATCAGGCACAGCAATTGCATGCATGCAGCTAGTTCTATAGTTTGGCCGTTGTTTGCAATTCCACATCCAAACTGCACGATGATCAATAATAAATGACTTGTACATTTACTACGTGTTTTCACCATTTTTTTTTTTTTTGTAACTGTAGTGGATTCTACAGCAAGTAATATATTTACTGACTGACTTATACTCAACAAACAAAAGCCACACAAAGATGAAAAGAAGAATATCCCAAAAATTTTATGTGGTTTTATGAAGAGAATAAGGGTGTGGGTGGTGAAAGTGAGTGCAGATTTAGGTTTTGACAATTTGAAAGAGAACTCTACCGTTAACTGAGAGTGGAAAAGGAAGGGCTGATGTGGGATGTGGGTCTACCATCTATGTGAAGATGAGGGCTAATTTTGTGAGAGGCACTGAGTTCCTCATCTCCATTTACACTGGCTGGTTTGGATTCAGAGAAGATTTTCCATTTATCTTTGGCATGCACTAGGTTTTCCATTTGAATCCGAATGGATTGCTGATTGAGTTGTTTTTGACTCTATCCCTTTATCTTATTAGTTCACCCCAGGACTTAGTGAAGTTGCACCAAAGCAATATAGAGAAAACATGCAAGCAAGAGGATTTTCACACGTTTATTTTCTTACTAAGGGTTCCGAGGTTTTTTGTCCTTACTAATCTTTGGAAAATGCTGACCCAATCATGGAAAGAGGAATACAGGAAGGCCAAAATTCCTTAACACACTTGGTTTTGGCCTTCCATGTTCCTCTTTCCGTGATTGGATCCGTGCATGTAGCACAGCTCCCAATTTTTTACGCACTTACAGTCATATATACCATCCTGCACGCATCAGATAATTAGCGAACTATGACAGATTTTGAGGTGGATCTGGGATTATTGGACAAGTTTGGGTTTCAAAATCTTCATCTACACCACATGAGATGTAATTTGCCACTTGAATCCTCCGGGGAAAATAAAAACAGATGATTTAGCCACAAAAATGATTATAAAAATAAATTTACAACTTGGATAAACCCTCTAATTCCTCGAGTAAAGGCTGTAAACAAGAAGGAAAATTTGCAAGGTGAACATGAACATCCCAGGCTATGAGAATGGCAAAGAAATGATTATTGAAGTTGGCCCAAATCTAAAGAGAGGATAGACTCAACGGCATTCCACACAGATAAAACCGGTAATTTTACCCATCCCTATCCCTATTTAATGAGATTCTTTTTACAAAGTTTTTTTAGAGCATAGTTGGGATTTTCCCAACTTGCTAACAACTTGGGAAGTGAAAGTTGTTAGCAAGTGAAACAAAAATACTTTTTTTATTGGTACCGGGTGTCTGGGAATAAAATCCTGACTAATCCTGGGAGTGTACAGGCTCTCGGGTAAGGAATTTCCCTCAAGTACTTGCAACGTAGAATAGGGTATTCTAAGCGCAATACACTTGACAGGGCATGAACCTCCAAGTATGACAATGCGTTGAAAATGTTAATTTCATTCGTACCAATACTTTATATACAAAATAAAAATTTTAAGCGCATGATATCAAGATTTCCTCGTTTACTTTCACAAATAAAATACGAAACTTTAAAAACTTTTCTCAAGTTTTATACGGTTAGACACTCTCTGAAAACAAACATCCAATTTTTATCTTACTTTTTTTTTTTAATCTCAAAACATCTCTCATTATTGTATCATTGTTAATTGCCTGTACTATACACAAAAAACTACATCCAACCCTATCTCCTTTCTCTCTCTCGTGTTGCCCTTTCGGCAACAAAGCCTGCCGATATGTAATGCGAATTGACACTATCCACTGTCTACTTTTCTCGTACAAGTTGTCTCTCATTGGTTGAATTAACGCCCGTACCCTTGATTATTCAAATACCGTTTGTCTCGTACATGAGAGTTGATATTTTTTCTTCCCATCTTTTTAGAGACTATTTCATAAAATATTACCTAGAAAAACACGTAATAATTGGTGGGTCCCAATTTTTCTTCTTTATCAAATACTACAAAAAGTCAAAACTTTTTCATCTCATCTTTATAAACAAACACACATTTTAACAAAACTATCTCATCTTATCCCAACTCATATCTTAACATCATTCACACAAATCTCAAAAAATTTCATTTTATCTCATCTCATTTGCGAAAACAAACGAGGCTGAGCAAACTAATGATGAGAAGCAAGTGTTGGTGAAGTTAGGAGAACATAAAGGGAATCAAATGGGACAAACAATAGTCGTGGAAACTAGAATTCACCAAAATGCATGAAGTACATGTGCAATAGAATTTTTTTTCAGTTAAAACACACTTCCCATTTATTGAAGCATATTAATGCATCCAGCAACCTTCACCAAAATGGCCAACAACATTACAAACACATGAGCTCCTGGACATAAGCTTGTGGGTGGATCATATCATCAATGTATGGAAGCAAGTACCTCCAACAATGAGGCAGCAAACCGCATTTGGGTCTCCTCGTCTATGGTCAAGAAGAGGGGCACATGCACAAAGAGCGATTTGGTCCCTTTCTGCTCTGCAAATCGAAGGGAATGATAGTAAACATAATTGCATACAAATCGTCCTGCATCATCTGAGGTCATCACTTCATAACCCATCTTTGCCAATGCCTTGGTAATCTCCTCAACTGGAAGAGAGGTCTGCGTGCAGTTCAAACACAAGAACTATTTAGAAAGAGTCAACAGAGAAACAATACAGTATAGTCATAAATAAATCACAAAATCATGCCAAACAAAAGCATTTGTCCAATGGAGCCATTTAAGGACTTGTTTGTGTAACAAGGTATTCTCAAATATTTCCTTTCCAAACATCACTCAAATACAAAACAATTTTTAATTTCAAATTCTAAACATTTTCATCTAATCATTACCTAATCATTATCCAAACACAAAAACCAATACAACTTTCCCAAACTTCCGAGATAGTATGAGATATTCGAAATTCAGTGTCCAAAGGAGTCCTAAATCTTTGAAAATCAAGAACGGACAACTGAGGAGCACAAGAACTTCTTTATCCATAGTCTTCTCCCAGGGACTGCATCTATAAACTTTAATGGACTTAGTTTAAATGATGTTCTAGTATCTTTTTCTTCTTCTAGTTAATATTCAGGTTCTGCTTTTGCGCTTATTAATAGAGATCATCTTACTTATCCAGAAGAAAAAAGGCATTTGAATCATATTATCTCCGCAATACTTTCTATTCCCTGGTAACTAAAGATGCATTCTTGTATTAAAAGGTAACGCCATACAAGCATCGATACAACGTGGAGAATAGACAAAGTGCACTATGTTCTGATAATTCGGTTGATTTTAACTGGTAAGGAATTCAGTGCCCATCTAACTGGGTTCTGCTTAAATATCAGGAGACACCATACTGAATACTACTGATAAGAGTCACAGTTTAATATCGAAGAATGGTGGCATGCTTAGCTGCTGTTTCTGTTTTCTTTTTTTCCCTTTTAAGTGAGAAACTCAGAAATTAATGTCTCCATGCTATCAAGACAAAGAATACTACTAGACTACAGCTCTATTCTATGAAATTAGAATTTAATGCATGTAAGCCCCTTAAGTCTTATTGGCATTGGACAAACTCTCTTCACTAATAAAGACAACAGCTTCACTTATCACAAAAACAAACAATAAATAAAATAAAATAAAGACAGCAGCACTAGCACGATGCACCCCTAAAATTATTTAACCAGGTTAGGCACAGAAAGTGTGAGATCTGCTTCCCATAACAAAAAGTTTTCTTCCTTTCCACAGACAATTCAAATACAGAAATCTTCCTATAATAAATTTTTTTCCCCATGAATGCAATAAATCTTTAAAGCAAGTGAAAATTAAATGCTCAAACAGAGACCTGACCATGGGTTATGGGTATGCTGCAATTTCAGGGCTGTGAACAAGAAAGAAATCACATTAAAGAGAAGTGCCCCAATGGACTAAATACCAAACTTTTAACACATAAGATTTATCCTTCGTGGTGACAATTGCCACAGTTCATCAAGCAAGTAGGTTTATAATGAAATAATATGTAGGTAAGCTTATTTATATATAGCACTAAGTCAAGATCCTTTGGATCAATTGGCAACATCTTGATTTCTCGAGAACCAAGGATTGAATCTCCCCTCCCCTATGTATCACAAAAAAAAAAAAAAAAAAAAAATATATATATATATATATATATATATATATATAGCACTAAACAAGCAGTAGATTAGAACTCAACAAAAGTTGTACGAAGACGAGACAAAAAATGAAAACCCTTTCATGAAAAAAAGCACATTCTACCTGTCGTGTGCGTGAAATTCCACCATCTGCAGGAATGATGGGAGCTTTCTACAAAAATAAAAATAAAAAGAGGAAATTTCTAAGGAATTTAAAATGACAAAACAACTAAAAATATTGATGTGCAAAAAAAACCTTAGCAACTTTATCGAACCTGGGGCTTCCATCCCAGCTCATCGGGACAGCGAAAAGTAGCTTCATTGACAGCTTGTTGCTCAATGGCAAACCTTGTTGCACCACTATTAACTCCAAAGTGTACCTGGAGGAGATGTAATTACGAGTATACAAGAGCTCAGCACAACAAAATAGCTGTTGGATTGGTGTAGATTCTGTTCCGGTTCTAAGTAAAGGTTTTAAAATTCAAATGTAGTAAATCGTAGTAAATTGTTTCATTTAGTCAAATTATAACATTTTACAGTCCAGAAATATCTTCTTCTCTCTAAAGATGTAGAAAAACCATTATTAATTAAAGGTGTGCAACATAATTTGCAGAGGATCTAGCTGGATACCAATCTTTATTACTATCATATCATGTTCCTGTATGAACATATTGGACTCCGCTGTGAAAGTGAAATTAGGAAGGAGACTCGATATTGTGGAATAAAGCAGCTAACCATATAAATAAACTCGTTTTGTGCCATCTCATTTTTCTTCTCTCCACCCAAGTATTCTTAATTTTGTGCTGCTATCACAGCAGTAAGGAGCTGTTTTCCAATGAAGTACAAATATGAACTTCAATGTTTCCAGCTATAAAACATTGTGATTTCCAATACAAATACTGAGCCTAACAGATCTCTCTACCAGGTTAGATTTTTGTTGGAAGAATAGGAAATGGGAAAATAAAGGTTGATAATTTGGAAAAAGGAGTAACTGAGCATAAACATAAAATTGAGAATTAGAGATTAGACATGCGGGTTACTTACCCAAATAATTCTTCCAGAATTTGAAGATTCAGAATCCACCCCACTAATGGCAGATTGCAACGTCTGGTATAAGGGAGGAAGAGCTCCTTGTCCTGCAGTCTCAAGAATGCTGCAACTCCCAAGAATTAGACCTTTTGGCAGTCCCTTCTTCGTCACATACTCTTTGAGATTACTAACAATTGTCTCAGTTGGATTCTCTGAAACTCCATGGAATTTCTTAAAACCCGTCACATGAACTATTACTACAGGAGGCCCTTCGGACCCCATTTACCAATTATTGAGATATAATTAAAAATGCGTTATAGTGTCAAAATGAGAAGTAATATCTGAGTACCTGCTGAGCTGCATCAAACAAGAGGAAATGGGTTAGGCAGTCAGGAAGCTGCAAACACAAATGCATGTCGACCCAGGAAAGCTATAATTTTTTTTGGTAAGTAGGAAAGCTACAATGTCTTAGCATCAATGTAATTTTCAAATCTTATTGGACTTCGTCAAATTTGAGTTTTCCATATAATCCTAAAAAGCTCATAATCTTCTTTTAACTTTTTTTTATGCTAACACTGGGTCCTGGACTCTTCAAGCACCAAATAATTTCCCAGGCAGGTAGTAGTTCCTCCATCCCACGTGTACGGAGCAATTTGTTTAAACCCCAAGGAATAGCTACCAAAGGCATTAGATGTAGAAATCAAATCTGGGTCACCCTTCCTAAGGTGCCTTAACTCTAAAGAACAAATCAACCCAACCTTTCAGGGCTAATGAAGCCATAATTTAACTATAGAAGATAATTGCAGGTTTAGAAGACTATAGTTATTAACAGTAGTATCTCTAACTGTTTACTCAAACCATAATATGAGGCAATGATCTAGCAATTATAACGATAACATTCAAATATTGATAACTTTATGGGACTTTCCATGAAAAGAAACCATTGAAAGAAGAGAGACTCCTACAACTCATCCGGAAAGGCTGAAAAGTGAAAACTCAAAATTGGAAAACCTCTGTAGTCTCAGTAGCATAAAAAAATACAAGAAATGATTGTATATACAACGTAGATCAAGTTGCTGAGAATACAAAAGGCATTTGAATTTATTAACAACCCAGTTACTAAAATCAATATCAGGTCAATTTAAACCAATAATCCGTTCCGAAGTCAAATATATACACATCAAACAGGAGCTTAGACCCACCCTCAAGAACTATCGAGGAAAAGAATCACAATGAATCACTGCATTAAAGCCAAACCAGTCAGAACCCAAAACCCTAAACTAAAATTAGATCAGAATTAAGCTTGATCGGACAGATTATCACAAAATCACTTCTATAAAAAACCCAGAAGCCTACCTCAATAAATAAAGCCAGGAAATAAAAACTGTAGTAAGTTGGTTACTAAAAATTCTACAAGAAGGAACGAAATGATCTTCTCCCTTACCACTTTAAACTCCACACAAGAGAAAAAAAAAATGGACTCAACCACCAGTCTTATCTGGCTCATAGATGATTAACTGGTAAAGATTCCGATCAGATCACGAAAGAGAGACGTATACATATATACACACATTTAAGGAACGTGAAAGTGAAGGGTCATTTTTCAAACATAAAAATACGAGAGCATCTGTCACGGAGTACCATTATTTATATATATCAGCGTATATATGTTAGATTTCTGGAACAACCTTACATTAACATTGCAAGCTGTCTGTACTCTGAGTAGGAATTTGCAGTAAAGTAGATAACTTTATCTCTCTTCTTTCTTCTTCCTTTTTTTTTTTTTTTTAATGATATTAACAGAAGATTTGTCCTTTGTCACTGTGATTCGGTCCCTTGTTTCCTTTATGACGTCAGATGCAGATAGCATTTTGTTAAAAAAAATGGATAATGTAATACATAATATGAACAAAATATGTCATCTGCTTTTTTAATATTAAAAAAAAAACTCAAATATTAAAAATAAATAAATACATTTATCGATGCATTCGCAGATAACCAGAGATGTACTTGATCAAAATAAATATACTTAGAGCATTGACATTCGGTTTCTTATAATTTTTTTAAAATTTTAACTAGAAATCATATTTTTTATAATTTTCTTTTAAATTTTACTCATCTTTTAAAAACTCCTACATTCAATTTCTTATCTTTTCTCTATTCTATTAAAATAATATTTTTATTCTTTCTTTATTATTATTTCTACTACTTTATTTCTACATCTTCAACTATTCTCTATTAAATATATATAAAATTGATTTAATGGATAAATAGCAACTCTCCAACTGTAAGGAGTTGTTGTTCACATCCTAAACCTATACCTTAAAATAGGAAATCGGATGGAGTGCTTATTTTGTCAAAAAGTTAAGTTGATTCTTTAAAATTTAGAGATTTAGAGAATATAGATAACCCGATAAGAATGCTCTTATAGGTACACTAGAGGGCACATGATTCGAGCAGTCCCCATCTCTGAAAGTGTAGAAGCTTTGAGAAAAAAATATATTATAAATTGACGTAATTTAATGTGATACGTTAGATTATAAAATTATTTTTATGTTAAAATAAATTTAATGTATTATATAAAATTATATTAATTTATAAATTTATTTTTTATTTTTAATTCAACATATGAAATTTTTATTAATCAACAAACATTACAAACTTTGTCTCTCACAACAACATTAGATATTGAAGATGGAACTTCTTCCATCTATATCCTCTTCGTGTCAAGAGACAGAGCAAGTTGTGCTCATTCAGGAGCAACAACATTAGCTGACCTTCCATTCAGCATATGTTGTGTATCCACAATAAGCTGCCCGTGCAAGATCAATCCTCTTATGTATTATTTGTAACTTGAATGACAGTCTTGACATCACCTTCAAACTCTACCCTTTGGAATCCAAGATCAGCACATAGTTGATAGTTCCATAGCTCTCTTCAAGACATTGGCTTCAGCTGCAGAAGGCACTAACAGATGATTGTATCTTGTACACATTGAGACCAAAGGTTCACCCTCTGAATCTCTCACTATAATTCAAACACTACTAGGAAAATAAGAATAGCAAATAGAGATTGCATAAGACATACAGTAATGCGATTGTTAATCTGTCTCTTAGACAAATATTACCTTCCACTCATATTGAGTTCTGTAAAAGAGAATCTGGCAATAATGTCATCAGGATATAACACTGTTTATATAGTGTGCAGATTACAAATTCTGAATACTAAACCATAGAACGAATAGATGCAATAGCAGCAGTTGCAATATTTCAATTTGAATTTAAATAAGACAGTTACTGTTTGAAAGGTGTAAAATAACCTGCAATTGACAGTTAACAATAAATGTCAAAAGTTCTAAGTGCGTCTATGCGTCGTGCGCGTGCAATGCTTTGCACTAGATTACACTACTATTGTATGTCTACCATTGTGTTCCATTTTATGAATAGCGAAACTCATTTACTTATAAACCACTAAGGCTTAGTTTGGATAGCGAGAAGTGTTGTAAATAGTTGTGAGTAGAGATTGGAGTGGGTTTGTGGATCCCATTGAGAATGTTTTGAGTTGTTTGGATGTATGAAGTATGTTGAGTTGTTAACTTTTAGATAAGTAGTTGAAAAATGTGTGGGTTCCATAAATATTATAGTGATTTTATAATAGTGATAAATATTATAATAATTTTATTATAGTGATTTTATAATAGTGATAAATATTATAATAATTTTATTATAGTGATTTTATAATAGTGATAAAAATTATAGTGATTTTATTTTATTTTTATATTATAATTGTGATAAATATTATAGTAATTTTTTTTTCTTTCCTCACTTTTTTTTTCTCTCTCTCTCCTCTGGCCCGATTCTCTCCTACGCCTGAAATGGGTTTAAGTCCAACCCCGCGCCGCCATGCGCCACCCAACCTCACCGCCACCATTAGCGACTCCCTCTCACATCGGCGACTCCCCCAGCCACCACCGATCTCTGCCACGCGCGGCTCTCTCTCTCTCTCCCTCTCCCCTGCGGTAACCCAATCGAAATGGGTGTGGCCCGATTCTCTCCACTTGCATCGCCGTACACGGCCACCCAGCCTCACCACCACCACTGGCGACTCCCCCTCATGCTGGCGACTAAGCCAGCCACCACCGATCTACCCCACGCGCAGCTTTCTCTTTCTTTCTCTCTCCAAATGGGTTTTGGTTGTTTCTGTCCACTTGCGCGGCTGCGCAGCCATACACGGCCACCCAGGCGACCGCACCTTCATCACCTCACACCGGCGACCACCTCTCGCAAACCCAGCCACCGCGAACCTCCCTCTCCCTCTCCGTCGCACACTGGCATTTGCACGTTGACATGATCTCGACCGAAATGGGTGAAACACAGTGTTGAGAGTGCAAACAGTATCTGTGTTGTGTAGAGAGATGAATGCTGAGATATATTTGAAAATACTTTAAAATGTTGTTTAGCATGTAAAGTCTCCTCATCCGTACGAAAAGTGTTGAGAAGTGTTGGGATACTTTCGTTACCCAAACACAGCTTAAAAGTTTCCTTGTCTTTTCAATGTAGGATATTTGAAATAATCCAACATTTACCCTACTTTTTATTCTTCTCATCCTATCCCAATTATCCTTCACCACAAGCTGTCCAGGTTTCTTACATTTGTCAATGTTGTCCTATGTAGTTCGTCTAAGTTTTTCTGGACTTACTGGAACTCTCTCTAAGTGTTATGGCTACTGTTACTATCTTTTTTCTATTGTCAAAATAATTTTTAGATTTATTTTTATGGAATCTCTTTCTAACTGTAATACTTATCAATTGGAAAATAATGGACACATAGTATTTTTTATAACCATTTACATAACCATGTTTTAAATAAGGGGTATTTTGATAATATAAATCATAAAAGTACCATCACTTATAAATAAATAAAAATACATTCATTTTAAACATGATTGTATAAGGGGTTATATGTATATCATTAATCTATTTGTTTGTGTGTGAAAGAGATTGTTTAAAGGTGGTGTGCTTGTATTCTCCAATAAACCAAATACAAAATATTTATGTGCCTACTATTATATATATATATATATGAGAAATTTTACATGTAAGGCTCACACTATACATTTTCACCTAATTAACGTGTGATTTGTATTTTTATCATGCTATCTTAATACTTAAATATTATATATATATATATATATATATATATATGTGTGTGTGTGTGTGTGTGTGTGTGTATTTATACATGAGAAGCGTTGCATTCACTTGTGAAAACGTGCCTCTCTTTAAAGTTGTGTTTGTGAAAAAAGAAATAAAGAAAAACAATGAAGAATAAGAAATTGGTTGAAGGGGAGTCAAAAGAGCTAGAGAAAACCAAAACATTTAGCTTTTGTTTTATAAAAGAAATATATGTGTAGTTTTTTTGCTTTTAAAAGAAATAAAAAAAAATATTGTATTTTTAGAATGAGTGGTAAATTTTGAATGTTAGAAAGGTATATATATATATATATACACATATATTCTTTGTTTACCTAGAAAATATCATATGGGATGAGACTAATAATCCTGTAGAAAAGATGTACAAACCCCAATGGTCTCAATGATTAGTTAGTAATATTGAGCCTGACTATATATGCAACTACCACCATTATAGACTATATGTTGAATTTATTTTAGCAAATTAACAGAAATTTTCCAACAAAAATCATTATGATGATTAATAACATTATATTTGTGCAGTTGCAGCTTGATTAAAAGTAAACAGTAGGCGTGATTGATGCATATGTGTCCCGCTTAAAGAAAAAAGGAATCCTAAATGGTATGAAAGCTTATAATGAGAGTTTGGAAAAAAAAAAAATCAGAATGCCATAATAATGCACGTTGTCAAAAGTGGTATTATTGAGCTTTTTAAAAATAAAATTAGAGTAATGTTATATATAGTCATAGAGTGTATAAGTGTTGCGCAATCATTTTGAAAAAAATGGAGTTCACAATTAAAAAATTCGTTCTTTTCATGTGGATATTGTATTTATTCATTTTTTTTTCAAAATTGTGCAGCATTTGCACACTTTACAATTGTAAATATCATTTTCCTTAAAATTATATCTATTATATTATTATTTTTATTATTTATTATCTCATTATAATAGGGTGATATTATCCGTCAATTTTTTAATTTTTATTTGACCATCACTTAAGTTAGTGGCAGACACAAAATTAAAAGGAACCTCGGACAGTGAAAAACAAGTGCCCCAAGTTTATTTTCTTAATTGGAACTAAATGCAATAGAGAGAAGGTGGAAGCAATAAGGAGTAGGAGGTTTGACTATAGTTTTGTAATTGATAGCAAAGGCCTCAGTGGAGATATTGCTGTTATGTGGAAAAATGATGTGGAAGCAGCACTGAAATCTTACACTAGGCACCATATCTCGTTAAGGATTACTGATTCTATGGCAAGTGAGGACTGGATCTTAACTAGCTTTTATGGACATTTTAAAACATTTAGGAGACATGAGAGTTGGCAATTATTGCAAGCTGTTAAACCCCCTATTGGTGTGGCTTGGCTTTGTGTGGGAGATTTTAATGAAGTCCTATTGCAAGAGAAGAAGTATGGGGTTGCCATGAGACTTTATTCTCAGATAGAAGCCTTCAGATTGGCAGTGGAAGAATGTGAACTCAGTAACTTAGGATACATAGGAGATAGATTCACATGGAGAAACAATAATAGAGAGGGTCAACAGTTCAACAAAGAAAGCTCACTCAGTGTCTCATGAGATAGCTCTTTGTTCTGACCATAGGCCCATTGTGATTAACATGGCTAAGCAGATGCTCTATGAGAAGAGAAGTAAGAAACATTTCAAATATGAAGCTAGTTGGGCTCTAAGAGAGGACTGCTTGTAGCTAGTAAAGGAGGAATGGAAAAAACCTATGTTGGCCCCCTACAAACTAACTATGGTTATAGAAGGGTTACAGAGATGCCAAGATAAATTGAAAGTTTGGGCTAAGGCTAACTTTGGGAACACTAAGAGATCCATAAACAACAAGCTTGCTCAGTTATCAAAATTGCAAGAATCCAATAAGAATGAGAGTGATGACAGATTCAAAAGCCTAAGCAAAGAGGTGGAGGGGCTTCTTGAAGAGGATAATTTGAAGTGGAAGCAAAGGGGCAAACAAAGATGGCTACAGGAAGGGGACAGAAACACTAAGTATTTCCATCTGTGTGCAAACCAAAGAAGGAAAACTAATTCTCTACAAAAAATTATCAATGATGAAGGGAAGTTTCTAACAAAACCAGAGGACATTGGAACTCAATTTCAAAAGTTCTTTTCTGAACTTTTCTCTACAGAGTGTCCAAGTGGGATTGAGGTATGCCTAAAAAACATGAAAATTGTGGTGACAGACGAGATGAATAGCAGGTTGACCAGGAAATTCACTACTGAGGAAATTAAGGAAGCTGTCTTCCACATGAATTCTTTGAGTTCACCTGGCCCTGATGGATTTCCCCCTGCCTTCTATCAAACTCATTGGTCTTCTATTGGCCCTGAGGTTACTGAAGCAGCTCTTTATATTCTAAATTCTGGTGGCTTGATTTCTGATGTAAATAAAACTTTTATTGCATTGATTCCAAAGAAAAAAATCTCCTACTAAGGTGGCTGACTTCAGGCTCATTAGTCTATTCAATGTTCTCTATAAAATTATATAAACAAATCATTGCTAATAGATTAAAGAGAATCCTCCTTGATGTGATTTCCCCAAATTAGTTAGCTTTTGTGCTTGGGAGACTTATTGCTTACAATATAATTATTGCCTATGAGGCTTTACATACTATGAACAACAAGTTATTTGATAAAACTGGATACATGGCTTTGAAACTCGATATGAGTAAGACATATGATTGAGTAGAATGAGCTTTTTTTAGAGTTGTCACGAGTGGAATGGGCTTTGACCAACAATGGATTGAGTTAGTTATGAAGGGCGTGGAATCTGTCTCTTATTCTATTTTGGTTAATGACATCCCTCAACCATATTTCAAACCATCTAGAGGAATAAGGCAAGATGATTCATTATCACCTTACATTTTCCTATTTTGTGCTGAAGTTTTATCCTTACTGATGTATCATGGTGAACTATCAAGAGCTATCAATGGAGTTCCCATAAAGAGAGGCAAACTACATGTTAATCACCTCTTATTTGCAGATGATAGTTTGTTTTTTTGCAATGCCAATTCTCTTGAATGGAGCAAGCTTATTTACTTACTGGATACTTATGAAAAATCTATGGTCAAAGACTCAATAAAGATAAGATATCCATTCAATTTAGCAAAAACACTCTTAAAGAAACTCAAGAGATGGTGCTGGAAATTGCTAGTGTTAAATCAAGTCAATCGCATGAAAGATACCTGGGTCTCCCAGCCTTGATTTGAAGAGCTTGTGTAAAGGCCTTTGGTACTATCCTGGATAGAGTCAAACAAATGATTAGCAATTGTAAAGTCAGATATCTGTCACAAGCAGCAAAGGAAATTCTCTTGAAAGCAGTGGTACAGGCTTTGCCTACATACAACATGTCAGTTTTTAAACTTCCAATCTCATTGATAAAGGAGATCAACATAATGATGCAACATTTCTAGTGGGGACAACAGGAGCAGACTAAGAAAATTCATTGGATTTCATATGACAAGATGGGCAAGTCTAAGGCTGTTGGGGGCTTGGGATTCAGAGAACTAGAAGACTTTAATTTGGCATTTCTGGCCAAACAAGGGTGGAGGCTATTGCAAGATCCCAATTCCCTAACTTTCCAGGTATTGAAACAGAAACACTTTCCCAAATCTCACTTCTTCCAAGCCAAATTAGGAAGCAAGCCTTCCTATATTTGGAAAAGTATAATGGCAGCTAGAGGACTGATAGAGCAGGGCACATACTGGAAGGTTGTCAATGGGAGAGATATTAAAATCTGGCAAGACAAATGGATCCCAGGTTCAAGTTCTATGAGGACTCAAGGTATTTTCAACTCAGAGGAAGACTAGGCTATTGTCCAAGAATTGATTGATCCAGAGACAAACCAATGGAGGACTGATCTGGTTACAAGTTTAATTTCAGTTGACAATGCTGAGAAGATTTTGCAATTACCAATTAGTTGCACTAACAAACTAGATAAAATGATTTGGAAGGGTACAACAACAGGCCAGTTTAATGTTAGAAGTGCCTACAATTTTCAAAAAGATTTAAGGATTTTATCAAAAGGACAGCCTTTAATTTCTAATGATAAGAGGAAACTTTGGTTTGTGATTTGGAAACTCAAGATCCCACCAACATATAGAATATTTGTGTGGAGAGCATGCTTAGAAGGATTGCCCACTATGATGAATCTTTTCAAGAGGAGGCTAGCTGAAAATCCTAAGTGTCTTATATGTTTTGCTGAAGAGTCAGTTATTCATGCTATTTGGTTATGTCCTATAGCAAAGGATGTATGGAGTCTATGCTCCAAACAAATTAAAAAATGTGCTATGTGGAAGGCAACTTTTCTTGAACTGTTTGATACTTTTTGTTCTGATTTCGAAATGGAAGTGGTGGAGGAAATTTCAATAGTGGCAAAAAAGATTTGGCAGAGAAGGAATGAGTTCATCTTCCAATTAGATTTCCAGCATCCTAAAGAGATCTTTTTGCAAGCTCAGTTAGTTTTGAAGGAGTTGGTCGAGGGAAATACTACAAATGTTCAGGTAGAGAATGAAGGGACTAGATAGTCACCAGAGTGGGTTCCTCCACTTGCAAATATCATGAAGGTCAACTGGGATATTGATACGGATAAGGTTAGAGGCATTATAGGTATTGGCATAGTTTTGAGGGACTGTGCAGGAGCAATCATTGCTACATCAAGAACAAACAGGCTTCTCAAACAGGACATTTTTTAATCTGTTGGGGTGCTGCAAGCCACTATTTTCTATTTCAATTTAGGTTGCCAAAGCATCATTCTAGGAAGAGATTCTCTCTAAGTAATTCAAGACATTCCTAAAGCCATGGAGAATGTGTCAAGCTATGATTTGGTGGTTGAAGATATTAAAGCAAAGCTGTTATGTTTCTCAAGTTGGTCAGTTAGTAGGGCTATACAAAAACCGACACAACCGGCCGCTGCCGACACGAACTAGCCAGCCTCTTCAGGAACCAGTGGAGAACCGACCGACGTGCGGTGGAATATTACAGAAATTGACGTTCAGCGGTTTGGTTCCGGTTTGAAGCTCGGCCGGACCGTTGAACTGACCGATATAATAAAACTTTTTTTTTAATATATCCTAATCAAAACGATGCCGTTCCACTTAAGTTTAAATGGAACAACGTCGTTTTATACCTATAAGTATACGATAGATAATAAAAACGACGCTGTTTGTATTAAATAAAACGACGTCGTTTTATTAAGGATGTAAGAAAAGAAAAATGTCTGAAACGAAGCCGTTCCACTTAAACTTAAGTGGAACGGCATCGTTTCGGTATGAATTCTTCTTCTTCCCCAACCTTCTTCTATTTTCTGATCTCTTTTGCAACTCTCTCTCTCTCTCTCTCTCTCCCCTATGCAACTTTCTCTCTCAGTAGAATCTTGCCGCTAGGGGAATCGATGCCGATCGAGAACCGCCTCCATCGGTTTCATCCTCCCTATCGATCGGTAATGGTTGGTTGCTCCCGCAGTTTTTCAAACGTCGGTCGGTGTCGATTTTGTCCAAAAACCGTGTTGAAGACGTCTGTTTTCACCCCTATCAATTAGTCATGTAAAGAGAGAGGCAAAATCACTTAGCTCATTCTCTAGCTAGATCTGCTTTGGTAGTTATTGGTGTAATTGTGAATCGGGATCTTTGTCCCTGATTTGTTTCTTCTTTCCAAGTTATTGAATGAACGCAACATTCATTTCAATTTTTTTTTTTTAAAATAAGAGGAAAGTAGCGTTCTTAGCCTTTATTAATTAAATGAATATGCTTTTGGTACGAGCTAGTTTAAATAGTTTAAATGTGTTTTTTTCAATGTTTTGAATACCGTACCGGATGCCGTACCGGTCGAGCTACTGGAACGAAATATTCCGGTATCGGTACCGTTTCGTCTACCGTTTCGGGATAACATTTCGGTATATGAATAAATTATATATATAAATTATATTTCAAAATAATAGTTTATATATAAATTATATTTCAAAATAATAGTTTATATATAAATAAATTATATATAAATATATAGATATATAAATTATAAATAGCCTAATCTGAATTAAGGGTCAAAAAATGAACTTGTAGTTTGAAAATATGAAAAAAAAAAAAATAAGGCCGAAATATCGACCGGTACACAGGCCGGTACAGGCCGAAATATCAGCCGGTATGGCCGGTACCGGCTGGTACGACCGGTATTTCAGTCGGTACAGAACACAGGGTGTACCTGTACCGGTCCAGTGGCCGGTACGGAAAATACCGGCCGGTACGGTACGGTATTTGAAACTTTGGTTTTTTTACCTTTCTTCTTCTTACAGTCTCACTTTTTTTCACAATATTTTCATCTCATTTCATTTAATTATTACAATTTTTTAAAATTTTTACACAAAATAAAATAAACAATTCAACTTTTTCAAATCTTAAAATAATAATAATATTAAAAAAATATATTCTGACAATATTTTATTTAATTTTTAACTTTTATCTCAACCCATCTCACCTACAAAAACAAATAAGGCCTTTCATCCCAAAAATATAGTCTTGCCTTCATCCAAATTTAGAGGCTTCGGGCAAACAATATTTGGGTACATTTTTTCCCAAAATCTTAGGATGATATATTTGGTAAATAGTGTCTAAAATGAACTTCACAAAAAAAAAAAAAAAAAGAAGAAGAAGAAGAAGAAGAAAAAGAAGAGAGTTTTATCTCTAAATACTTCCTTTGTGGAACAAATACTATGTGTGCTTTATCTAATTTAGTGACGCTACTCATCATCTATTTTCTTATTATTTTCTCATCATTTTAATATTAGATGAATAGAGACTATTTATTATATTTTACTTGTAAATTTATCATTTAATACCACATTATGAGATAATAAAAGAATGATGAAAAAAAAAAGATGTTGCTTATATTTCTTCATTACTAATATTGGAACAAATAGTGGGTGCATTTATTTCATAAACTACCATCTTTATTTCTTTTCAATAACATCAAAAGTCTAAACTCACAATTTAAGTTAATTTTTCTTAACTACACAAATGATGATACTTACTTAGACAATACAGAAAGCTAGCTGGATCGAGTTCTTTATACAAATATATGGAAAATTATACTTTGAAAAATTATAGACGTACAACTATTTTTACAACTTTTTATATAACTATATTTTAAATATAAAATATCTCTTAAAAATAACTTCACTTTACATACATATCCTCATTTTAAATATTATAAAAGATTGTCAAAAAAACTCGTACATGTATATTATTATTTACACTTATACCTATCCATATCCAATCAACATAAGCCACGGCAGAAATTGATCAAGATAACATGGGCAAAGCCCAAGATTTTGACATTATCATTAGTCAACTACTTTGACGGCCTTGGTTGCACTTCTTCCATCCATTCCGAACAATCTTTAAATTTCAACCGTCCGATCAGAAAACCACTTTGGTGCAGTTCTCTCCTGCACCCGATACCACAGAACATCCTTTGCAACCCTCCTTCGATTTGTTTCCAACGCTGCTGTCTGAACCTCGAAACTTGAAACAGAAGCACCGTCGAAACCAAGAAGAAGCGAAGGATGTCCGTGTCACTTCCGTCTTTGTCAGCACCGTTCTCGTTAGCGGAACCTTCGGTTTCCAGACCCGTAACATCTCTTTGCTCAAGTCCTCGCAAAGTTTCTCTTCGTATTTTCCCGGTGAGTTTTCGATCAGCAAAATACGTATCTACACGTATGGATGCATGTAGATAAGGAAACGAAGTTTTTGTTTTGTGGAAAAGTGAAAGGAATTCATGATTTTGGATTCCGGGTGGGTCGATTAGTAAGAGAAGATTTGAAAAGAAAATGAGGTTACTCGTCTTATTGAAGCATTGAAGCCATTGGCTTTGGTGAGCCGAGGTCAGAGTTCAATTGCGGGAAACCCAAAAAAGAGAAAGACAATCAGAGAATGAGGGGCTAAAATTTCTTTTCTTTCCTTTTACTCTTTTTGATTCATTGTATATCAACTCGACCTTTCTTGTTTACGTAATTGGTAACTCAATAGCGGTAAAGAAACTTTGATTTGTTGTGAACCATAAATATTATCATATAGTTTATTTTATATCTCCTAGTACCAAAGAGATTTCAATCTATTATGTCACAGAAATTACTGTTGAAGCACAACTTATTGTTATCTTTTCCACGAATAGCATTGACAGTTATATTGGGCATCTCAGAGATATATAAGGAAATATAAATATATATTTATCTTGCATGTAGGATGCTGTAGACAACTTTCATTCCTTAACGGGCAGACGCCTTGTGTGCTATGGTGGAGGTGCCAAATTATGCAGAAGATTTTATGGCTTAAAACTATGGATACTTGAGAACATAAACCTTCAGCAGAGGAATAGAAAACGTGGACGAGCAAATGAGTTTAAAAGTATAAGAAGTGAAGAGAAAGACCCACTAACAAATCATTTGGAAACTACTTCATCATTTGGAGTAGGAGATATACGTTTTCAGAATGGTTAGCCATAGTTTTATAATGATAAGTATACTTAGTTAGCCTAGCGTTTTTCAAACAGAGTGTGAAACTTGCAGATTCTAATGAAAAAACCTCAACAACTCTACAACATGAAGCAAGTTCTTCCCCACATCATCAACCTGATGGGTCTATCGCTTCTATGGAATCTAAACCTGTCATACAAGCACATTCCTCCAGTTTTTCCTTTGAGGGTCGTGAAGCACCCTCACTCTGCATTGCTGTCATAGGAGCCACTGGAGAGCTTGCAAGGACAAAGATTTTTCCAGCTTTATTTGCTTTGTACTATAGTGGTTTTCTTCCTGAGGTACAGCAAGTTTGATGTCATTGTTCAGTTGGAGGTCTGTCTATATGGTTGAGTTCAATATACTTTACATAATCTCAGATCTCCTTTTCAATGGCTTCAGAATATAGGTATTTTTGGATACTCAAGAAAGAATTTGACTGATGAAGAGCTGAGAAACATTATAGCTTCAACTTTAACTTGCCGTATTGATCATCAGTATGATTCTCACCTATGGAATTACATGCTTATGTCCAACTTTTAGTTTCATAAATCTATATTTCTTGATCTTGTAGTGTTTTAGAATTCTCAAATGGAATGAGAATAGGATTATGTATGCTGCTTTATTGCAGCTCACAACTTGCATCAAATATCATGAACATGACTTTGAGGTCTTTGTGTTCATATTCATTCAGGAAGGGAGGATGGGAGATACCAAAACCTATTGACAATGGGAAATGACTTGTATACTAATTCTTGTCTGAGAATTTTTTGTTGTTATCAAGAAGGTCTTTATATAATTAGAATAATAGGCAAAAGGCAACCATTTGATTTTCATTTGTAATTGCACTTCACAGTGAATATTGTTGAAAAGTATCTCTCATTAAAGAGCCATAAACTGTTACACAAAAACCCATAAGCCATTTCTCATATGCAATCAATGTTCCAATAATGTTCAAATTTTGCATTCATCATCGAGGTTAAATGATACTTGCAGACAAAACTGTGGGGACAAAATGGATATTTTCCTCAGTAGAACATACTACCTTAATGGAGGTAATGACAATATACAGGGGATGTCAAAGCTCAACACTTTGATGGAGCAGATTGAGGTAAAGTTGAAGAAAAGATCCACATGTGCACACACACATGCACATATTAATGGACTTCTACTTAAATGTCTCCCTTTTGGCTTTCAAATAAATGTACGAGAAGCTTTTGTTATTTGATTCTGTAACAGCTTACCTATCTCAGGGGGAATCTGAAGCCAACAGGATTTTTTACCTTGCCGTGCCACAAGAAGCTCTTCTAGATGTCACATCCTCTCTTGCCAGTAATGCACAAACCCAAAAGGGTTGGAATCGTATAATCATTGAGAAGCCTTTTGGCTTTGATGCAAAGTCTTCTTATCAGTTGACACAGTCTCTTCTTTCCAAGTTTGAGGAGAAGCAAATATACAGGTTTCCATTCAAAATCTTCACATCTTGCAACATACACAAATGTGCACACACATTTACATGTAATATTTTCTTATTCATCACTGTGCAAGTTGATAGAATCTTATTTCAGGATTGATCATCTTCTAGGAAGGAACCTGATTGAAAACCTCACAGTTTTGAGGTTTGCTAATTTAGTTTTTCAGCCATTGTGGAGCCGTACATATATACGCAATGTGCAGGTACTTTTCTATAATGAGCTTGGCACGTGCCTCATCCAATATATTGTACATTCACTGAAATAGTTAAATAACTTATTACAGGTCCTTTTATCAGAGGACTTAGGTGTGCAGGCAAGAAGGTACTCATAAGGGCTGTCTCGTGTTGCTGTTTTCAAATAGATTTAGTAGACTTATGTCATCAAGGGTAACCAATAGAATGCGTGTGTTTATATACTTGGTATATATCATATATTCTTCCTGTCCATTTATTCAGGTATTTTGATGGGTATGGCGTTATCCGTGACATAGTGCACAGTCATATACTGCAGACAATAGCTTTGCTTGCCATGGAACCTCCTATAAGTCTTGATGGTGAAGATATTCGAAATGAAAAGGTATGCATGTATGTTATAGAGCATTTCTATGCATTTAGTTGTAACGGTGAGAAAATTCCTTCCAGGTTAAGGTTCTAAGATCAATCCGCAAAATGGAACCCAGTGATGTAATTCTTGGCCAGTACAAAGCGAGTACTGGAGATAAAGTTGACGTATGTTTGAACAGTCTGACCCCCACATTTTTTGCTGCTGCATTATACATTGACAATGCACGTTGGGATGGTGTGCCTTTTTTGATCAAAGCTGGCTTGGGGCTCATCAAGCACCGGTAAGATCTATTGCAGTAATTATTTTGCATGGTAGCACCATCTGCACTGAAAATTTAAAATGTCTACTGCCTGATTACACCAACTGGTAGATTCCTCTGCAGGACAGAAATACATGTTAAGTCTTTAGGTAGGTAAAACAGATGTGTGGTGCCTATGTTCAGAAACTGATAGCTCATCTCTTTCCACTTCCTTTATTGTATTAAGTTTTGTGATTGCCTTGTCCTCAAAACTTTGACATAACATGTAATGTTCTGAGATTTAAGTTCTTACTTTAGTGGAATGCTGAAGGGAGATTATGGGTTATATTTTCCCTCTGATTCGAAATATTTTAGAATTGCTCAAGCATTGAACTATATTTCAGCTCAGCTTGGAAGAAGATGAATAAACATATTAATTTTTTTTGTCTTATCTTGGATATGGATTATTTATATATACCAAAATGACGTTTGCTGAACTTACAAGTTCTATGTCAATTGAAAATAGTCTTTGGGTGTTTATGGGTACACACAAAGGAATGCATTGTGTTACAAGTAAACTGATAATCGCTGCTTTTCGAAAAAGAGAATTGTAACTACTGCTTCTACGAGCTAATAGTATAGGATCGGTTTACACTAGACTGGTTTAAGAGCATCTATCCTTACCAAGATTAGCCGTACCCTGCAGAGTGGAGATACGCATACAGTTTCAGCGTGTTCCAGGGAACCTCTATCGTGACCGTATCGGGCATAATTTTGATCTTGGGACAAATGAGCTGATTCTACGTGATGCACCTGATGAAGCCATTCTAGTCAGAGTTAACAATAAGATTCCTGGACTGGGTTTGCAGTTGGATTCTCCAGAATTGAATTTGCTCTATAAGGACAAGTAAATACTTTACTGTTTAATTTGTTTCACAACTGATTATAGCACAACACTGCCAATAAACTTGTATGCCAATTAATGTTCTTGAGTTCAAATGTAGATATAAAGTGGAGGTGCCTGATTCATATGAGCATCTTCTTCTTGATGTCATTGATGGGGACAACCATCTGTTTATGAGAAGTGATGAGCTTGCAGCTGCATGGAATATTCTATCTCCAGTTCTGAATGAGATGGACAAGAAAAATTCAGTACCTGAGCTATATGAATTAGGGGGTCGAGGTCCTGTTGGAGCATACTATCTTTGGGCGAAACATGGGGTTCCATGGGCGGAGGATTAGTGAAGATTTTGTTCGTGAGTTCTTGCTGCAAACCAGCTACAAAATATGTGATATATATATATATATATATATATATATATACACAAATCATTTCACCATCTGTACTAAAATGGATGAGAATCTATGAATATGTCTATCATTGCAAAAATTAGTTTGTCTCGATTCTCACGTGTTTGATGGGGTGTCCTCTATTTAGTTTCTTATCATGGAATATGCTCCTGGAGCAGCTGCTAAATTGGCCATTACATGGTCGGCTGATGGTCTTGGAAGTGTTTTCCGAGTTGCATCAAATCAGCAAAACAGCCTTTGAGAAATCATTACATTGCAGAAAAATTAAACATAATTTTCATTGCAGTAATGGCTGATTCATTCTCCACGCTGTAATAATTCATGACTGACCCTAGAAATGATATTTTATTGTAATCACATTTGATAATTAGACATAGTCTTAGATTCCCATCCAGGCATGTGCAGTGTGGTACCTTATCATTTTTTTTTTCAATTGGTATAAGATAAATTTAGATGATTCAGAAAAAGTTTTGACTGGCTCTAGGCTCTATCTTTTGAAAGACTACTAATTAGTCCTAGATGTTGGCCAAAGTTGACCTGGGGGCTCTGCTGACTCAAGAAAAGCACCTCAATATGTAGAACCAATCAGCATTATGGTGGTGGCTCAGAGTTGGAGCATTACCGGAATTGGGAAGTGGAGTGGACCAATGCATTTCTGAATCCAATGAATCCTAATCCACAAACACATTTTGTATTCCAATTCCTGATATTAATATATTAGATCGGATCACTGTCACTGAAGGCAAACTTTACGGGAATAGTTTAATAAATTTTATATAGACAAGTTCTATATAGTTTTTTTTTTTTTAATTTAAAAAAAGTGAATTTTATCATTAAAAATATATATATAAAAAAACATACTCTTTTTTAATGAGATCTACTTTTTTATAAAGAATTTGTATTAAATTTATAACTAACATTACTCTCATTACAATGACATAAATTGATGGATATGATCGAATCCACACGGTGCCTCTCTAGGTGCCCTTTGGGAGGTCATGATGAACTTCGGGCACCCTTGTTTAAAGGTTTGGCTCCAATGGGGTCAGGTGATAACTAGGGGAGGTGTATCCTCATCTTTGTTGTCGTGAAGTGTCTTATCGCTATCCACAATTATTTCTTTTGTACTTAATAGATATTATTCTTTTGATTGGGATTATTTTGGATAGTAGAATATTTTTAGAATATTTTATTATAATATTATTATTATTTTATTATTATTTACATAATATATAACATCACTTCACCATTCAAACGTAATTTAAAATATTAATAAAAGTAGAAGGCGTTTCGCAATCGTTTCGGCGCCTGACAATCTAACGACGACTGAAATAAAGTTGCCGGCCAGACAAATCTAAGTTGATCTCATTAGAAAGAAAGAGAAAAAAAGAAGATAAAGTTGCCAACAAATTATCCATACCCAATTCAATAGAACAGAATACAATCACATAGGTGGTAGAAAGTTAGAAACCCATATATATCCGAAGAATAATGCTGCGTGGGAACAGAAGAGGTAACAGGCAGGCAAGTGGTCACATTTTGGGAACAAGGCCTTTAAGAAGATGCCACAGCCCCCCCATGTCATGGTGCAGGCGTCACCAGATGGTAGGACAAACATTACGTTATGGGCAATGAGTAAGTGACGCATGCAATGATTCTATTCAAAGACTATGGCGGTGGTGCCTTGATATAGTCAATTCACACGGTTTTACTTCATGAAGTAAATATGTGTAGGGGGGACACAAACCCCTCTGTCTCTCTATTTATGGTTCATGCACCTTAGCAATAATCAATAGAGAACAAAACGCATTGTCTACTTGTATTTGCAACCTCTCTCTCTCTCTCTCTCATCAAGCAGTGAGCAACAACAAAAGACCAGTCCTCTTTCTTTATGTCTCAAAATATCTTTATGAGATTTAGTTCATCAAAATAAGCATTAGGTAGCAGAAGTATCTATTATAGTACTCCATTATTCTCCTCCTCCTTGAACACAACAAAACATGGATGGAGAAAGAAAGAAGAGGAAGATGGACAATGAGGAGGGAGGAGGAGGAGGAAGAAGAGGAGGAGGAGAAGAGGATGAAGATGAAGAGAAGATGGAGAAGTTTTTTGCTTTGATTAGAAGCACACGCGACGTGCGCGATCGTTTGAGGAGTGGTGTCAATGAATCAAAGGATAAAGAAGAGAAGACACCAGTTGAGAAAGAGATCAAGACAACCGCCGTCTGGAATCCTAAGTTCCAACTAGAAGATTTTACAGGGGAAGATAAGCCTAAGAGTCCTGGTGCCAGTACCCCACCAGGTCCTTCTAAAAGAGAAGAAAAAGAAGAAGATGATAGAGAAGATGGCAAAGGTTTAGACCTAAATCTTTCATTGTAGCACGGTTATATTTACAGAAATGTGATATCATGCATGTTAAAGAACTAGATTCACCAGTTACATATGCTATAAAAAGAAAAAGTTGTAGTGCACATCATTTTCCATCTTCTGAACTGAGTTTGTCAATGACATTGTTATATCCTGTTTGGCCTAATCTGGTGTAAGCATAATGTAAAGATTAAAATGCCATGAGTGGGAATCCATAGCTTTCAGAGAATAAATTGGTCCCCCCATCTGAAAATAGAATTAACAAAGAGTTCTCTAAAAGAAGGAATTGAGAGAGACCGAAGTTAACAAAGTTGGGTTCAATCTTTTAACATGTATTGGAAATTTGGAAACAATCTGACAGAGAGAGAGGTATAGTTATTAGGTTGGACATTGCTCGTTTATATCTGATAGAGAGGGGCACAGTTGTCTTCTAGTTTCAGAGGGAGCAACTTGGGCTTGTCATTAACTTGGCACACAAAATATCCATGCCAAGTTTGACTCTCGAAATGAAAAAATCTATTTGTAAGGTTGTTTTGGACACACCAAACAGATCATTAATCTGAAAGTATGATAAATCACTAAGCATAAAAAGAAGTATTGATGTTTTAATTTTTTATTTATAATTCTTATGGATTCCACAATAAGTACTACGAATAAGCTTAAAAGTAGCAGAATTCTCGAGTCAGCTCGAGGAAAAATTATTTACTCAATAATGGCCAGTGGGTATTGATTCCGAGTAGAATTCTTTCTTTTTTTTCTTCGGGAAATGTACATTAATATAGAAATAAAGGGTATATTATAAGAGGTTGGGAATGACTCCCAGATATAATTAACAACCAAAGTTACAATCTTTTTTACCTGCACAGATTTAAGTGCATCCAGGGAAAGATTATGATATCAGCCGAGGGGGAAAACCATGGGCACGCTAAGATAAAAACAAATACACCATCAATTATACATTTCAATGGTTTAAATCACCTTGCAAATTGTGATAACAGCCTAAGTCATATCTTACGGTGTTATTAAGTTGAAAGAGTAATGCTACTCATCAATCATCATCCTTTATTCATATCCTCTCATCATTTCGTTAAATGATTAGAAAACTATTTGTTATGTTTTATTTGTCTACCAATCATTTTATGCCATATCAAGCGATCTTGAGAGGATAATGGTACAAAAGAATGATGAATAACATTTTTCAAAAAATAATGCAGGAGTGTGAGAGCACACATGCACATAGACATGCACAAACATTTGGAAGCTGATAGCTAGAATGGAAGAGAGGTTTGACTAAAACACATCAAACAAGTAAATCAGAAAAATGAGAATATGTAGCCACTTGGTAGAAATTCTTTGCATGCTTGAAAGCACAACATGCAATATCCTATCTTAATAAGTGGACAAGTAAAGGAGACTTATTAACTAATTTAGAGAAATGGCAGAAAGTTGAAAACATGCAATAACACTTTTATATTGGAAAGATCAAATACTTCTGTATGACCTCCAACCCGACAGTGCCTTATGCAAAAACAAAATTTTATGAATGACCTTCAACCCACTTCGTATAATGTAATGTCATATATCTAGCTGCAAATCATCATAGAACCTGCAAATATGGCACAAGATGTTAGCAGCTTAAGAACAAAAAAGAAACCAGAATAAGAAGTTTTGTTCTCAGAAACATGCCTCAAGAAACTATGATACGTTTGGTGATAAAACTTGCCCTGCAGAATTTGGTTGGCATGGCACAGCATATGAGATGGAGGATCTCCCTCTTGAAGCAATCATGCCATGCTGCCTTCACATGCTCACACTTTAGATGCCAGTGAGAAAGTTGTTACTCTTGGAACCCTCATGACAAGGCCTCTGAAATATTTATATTTACAACAGAGTTTTAGAGCATCTAAGTTACCAACTAGACAGCAGTCTATGGACATTGTAGAAAAATTTCACATGGGAAAAAGGTTGACTGCTCATCCATGGGTCTCAACTAGGTCATTAATCGCACCATTTCTAAGATCAATCCGGATCATCTGATCATTTTTGCCTTGATTCTTTTCTTCTTCGTAGAGCATAAGCCATGTATAACCCTGAACTCATGAGGTTGATTTGCGCTCCTAGTCATTTTTGCAATTTACTTTTTTCATCAGGCCAAAACAAATCACTCATAATATTAGCTTACAATCATCTACTGATTTGATACTTTGCCTGAATATCTAATGTGAGACTCTTGGAGGGTGAGTATGCACAAAGATGCTCTAAAACAGTATGTTGTTGGAACTGTGCGATCACCAATAGTCTCTGCAAGAACACAATCCATCCTTGAAATGATGAAATCTATTAGCATCCCTCAAAATGATCTCCCTCCCCGTTATTTTTGCTATTAATTTGATTGCAGAATGACAGTCCCCACAAACCCGAAGATTCTTCATCACCCTAATGGGCATCCCTTCTGGCAGCTTTAGGAGTCCATATACTACAGCCAATTTCTCACTATGATACCCCAAGCTCTGCACCTTCTCTTCTTCATCCACATCATGCAGCACAAAGGTACCATCAGGGCAGTACCCAGCTTCCCTTAACATTCCGCTTAATCTCTCCAACATTCTCATGATGATTTCCTGCTCGGGGTGGCCCATGCTATCTCCCCCAGTAAACATATGTACTTTCTTCTCCACCTCAATCCAGCTACACCCAGGTGACTTGCTCACACTCCTTGCTCTCATTTTTTTCCTCAGGTCTGCAACATCATGCCATTTACCTTTGGATGCATAAATATTTGATAGTAAAATGTAGGGCCCAGAATTTTTGGGCTCGAGCTGTACGAGTTTCTTTGCTGCAACTTCAGCCAAATCCAACTTCATGTGAGTTCTACAAGCACCCAGTAAAGCACCCCAAACAATAGCATCTGCTTCCACTGGCATATTCTCAATTAAATTCATTGCCTCATTTACCTGGCCTGCTCGGCCAAGCAGATCAACCATGCAAGCATAGTGTTCAGTTGTTGGCTCCACTTGATATTTGGAGTTCATGGACTCAAAAATTTCACGCCCTTCGATGACCTTCCCGGTGTAGCTACATGCTGAAAGAACTCCAATAAATGTGACATCATCTGGCAAAATGTTCAAAGAGCACATCTCATGGAAGACCTGCAAAGCTTCATCTCCTAAACCATGCTGGGCATACCCTGTAATAATAGAATTCCACATAACAATATCCTTTGGAGCAAACCTGTCAAACACCAGCTTTGCCTTCACAAGGTCGCCACATTTGACATACATTGTGATCAAGACTGAGGAAACATACACATCATGATCATAGTGGGATCTCACCAACTGAGCATGAACCTGTTTACCATGATCAAGACTTGCCAGGCTGGAACAAACACAAAGAACACTGATCAATGAAGGGAAGTTTGGGCTAATTCCTCGTCTTTGCATTGCAGCAAACAAATTAAGTGCTTGCAATTCAAGTCCTTCCCTTTCATAAACCTTTATCATTGCACTCCACGTCCCATCATCTTTCTCCCTCATTTGGTCAAACACCCTCCTTGCCTTAGCTACCTCCCCATTCTGGCCAAATCCAAGAATCATTGCATTACAAGCAACAATTGACTTCACTGGCATTGCATCAAAAAGTTCTGAAGCCTCTTTTATCCGCCCACAATGAGTGTACCCCATAAGCATCGCTGTCCATGACACCTCATTTTTCTCTGGCATCACTTCAAAAAGCTTTCTAGCAACATCAACGCACTGGTTATGGACATACCCAGAAATCATTGCAGTCCAGGTAATCACATTCCTGCGTGGCATCTCATCAAAAATCTCACGAGCTTCAGCCAACCGGCCTGCCTGACAATACCCTCCGATCATACTAGTCCTCACCACCACGTCCTTCTCGGGCATCATATCAAAAAGTCGACAAGCCTCATCAACCCGTCCTTCTTGAATTAGACCACCCAACATCACAGTCCAAGACACAACATTCTTTTCAGGCATTTGCCAAAACAGTGATTCCGCCTCTGAAACCATGCCCTTTTGGACATATCCCCTAACCATCACAGTCCATGAAACAACATTCCTTTCAGGCATCGTATCGAATATTTTTCTAGCTTCACTGACCATCGCATTCTTTATATACCCGGACAACAACCCATTCCAAGAAACAGTGTTCCTCTCTGGCATTCTATCAAACAAGATCCTGGCTTCGCGAGGCCGAAAATTTTGGAAGTACCCGGAAACAATTGAGTTCCAAGCGACAATGCTTTTATCACGCATTTGATCAAACACCCTCCTGGCATTCTCGATTTGGCCAATACGGGCAAACCGGGCAATCTGAGAAGTGGAGAAAACTACAACACTCGTACTATATATTCTATTTGGGATCCTAAACTGCATTGATTCAATATAATCTGAACTACCCAGAGGGGAAAAAACACCAATTTCAAATCTTTGATTCGGTAATTTTGAGACTTCTAGAATAATTAGAACTAAAAACTCGCACAAAAAATATTCTTGAGACGTGAAGCGGGAAACTCTTCAAAGAGGTAGGTACAATGAAGTATGATGACAAGAACTACTGAAGTACAAGAAGCCGATGTCGTTTTCCCAAAGAGTCGTGCTGCGTACAGTCCCCTATTTTGGAACTCCTTTGCAGTCCGCACGTGTGTTTCAATTAAATGACTAAAAAGGCACTGTCTTCAACCACGAGCAAGGAGAACAAAAGACCAGAAGGACAAAAGAATCATCCCCAACAGCTTTTTCTGAAGATAGAGACGCAACAGAAAAATAAACACAAGCAATGCACCAAAGAACATATTGTAATGCTACCTTACCTTGCCCATGGCCATCTCATATCATCCTAGCATTGGCAAGGAATTGATTTTTTGAGTCGATGAAGATGGCGATTTGAGAAAGGGGGTTGTTAGGAGGCCGGCGGAGAACCAGTGCTCACGGCGGCGTGGAGGACGGCAGTTATCGTAACCCTCCCTAGAACTGGGAACTGGGGAACTGAAAGTATAGGAACTGAAGTGAACTGAGGGCTTGGGTGTCTAAAGTGTTAACCGAAACGGTGCGCATGGAGTAGAACTTGAAACGGTGCGCATTGGCTTAAAGGAAACGGTGCGTATTGACTGGGAGTGAAACGGTGCGTTCTGATTGAATAAGGAGTTGCTTCCGCGGGGTTCCAACCAAAGTTTTGAATACCGTACCAGTCAAGACACTAGAATGAAATATTTCCATACCGGTACCGTTTCAGGATAATATTTATGTACCAATACCGTTTCGGTATCGGTACTGTTTAGTTTCGGAATAGTTTATATTTAGATAAATTATATATATACAAGTATTAACTGTCTTCCAAAATAACAACAAAATAAGTCATAAACTCAATACTTCTGAATACAAGTCTTTAAGTTTTAAGTTACAATTAACATAAACACCAATATTATCATGATAAAATCATTAACGTCACCACCGTCATAAAAAATCACTCATCCTTATCAAAAAGACAATAAGGATCAGGATTCGACATATGAATCAAAATATTTTCATCAATGTCACAACTGTCATCAACACCAACATTATCATCCTCTTCCTCATTTAGTGAGGCTAATGGCTCCTCAATACTTGTCCAATCAAAATATTCTCCTTCAAGAAGCTCAGATTTTTCACTCACCCGTCCTTTTATCAAATCAATGTTTTCAAGATTGATTAGATTTAAAGCATATCTTCCCTTTTTTATGCTTATGTTAAAATAAAATCAAATATAAGTGAAAATGTTATATATTTTTCAACAATGAAAAAAATTAGTATTAAAAAAATTATCTCTCGCAACTTCAAGTTATAACGAACAAATACTAAGTCATTCAGACGTTTATGCACTAATCTGTTTCTCTTCTTCGAATGAATAAAATCAAATGTGCTCCAATTTCTCTCACATCTAGTTGCACTACAACATTGACTTAGTACTCAAACAGCAAACCTTTGAAGCGTTGGAATCTCGCAACCAAATTGGGTCTACCATGCAACTATAACAATAATGTAATTATAAATTATTAATTAAATGCAAGTAAAAATAAAATAAGATAAAATTTAAAGTACAAAGTCACACTATTTAACAAATGATATTGATAAATGATAATACCTGAATTAATCTTATCACGCTGGCGGATTGTTAAAGAATGTCCAAACTCAGCTACTGCATTCTTATACAAGTCAAGTTCTGCAATGATCTTGTCTTAATTATCGAGATCAAGTTACATATTCAAACATAGATCTTGAAGCCTCTTACAACATCATTTTTACTTTTAAAGTTTGGGCTATAGTAAATTCTAGGGTTAAGAAAACAACCCTATGCATGTAATGGATTGTGAAACTACTTATCCCATCTAGAATCAATGATCCTGGTGAATGGACTAAATACACTAACTTTGTTATTGCATCTTGCTTTTATGTTCTCTTTGGCTGTTTCCATTACATCATACAAGTATCTCATTGCAGGCTTCTCATCCCTGTTAACAATTCATAGAACACGAACCAAAGGCTCACTATTTTAACAATAAATTGACATTGAGCCTAAAACTCTTTATCTTCTAAAACGATCCCAGCTATCTCATTCTCTACGTTGTTCTTAGAATGACTTGATGCAATCCATTTATCATAAGTAAATATTTGTCTGAGTTTTTTTCTTAAACAAGAGCAATCATTAAATATTTTAAAAATTTGTCGCAAATCTTGTAATTGCAGGACGATACAAATCATGACCTTTGGTAAAGTCTTTTCTCATCAATGCTAAAACCCAACCATGATTATAGATGAACTTGGTTATCTTTTTTGCCTTTTTTTATAGTATCATCAATAAGACGAAAATATTTTAGATCAGAAAAATTCTCGAACATTAAGTTTATGCAATGAGCTGCACATGGAGACCAGTAGAAAGAGCTATACTTCTGCTGTAACTTTTCCTGCAGCTTTATAACTTGCATCATTGTCCGTTATGAACTGCACAAGAGTCTCAGCTCCAATTTCTTGAACAACCTTATCAAAGATATTAAACAATATTTCATTCTAAGGCCAGATGTATCAACAAACTTTAAGAACATTGTATCATTCGGACAATAAACTAGAAAGTTGATTATTGATTGTTGCTTTTGGTTTGTCCAACCATCTGCCATTAGTGAACAACCGGTCTCATTCCAAACCTTCTTAATTTCTTGCAAATAATCTTGAATTTCATCCACAACCATTTTTAACAAATTTCCTCTCAACTTATATAAAGAAGGACCATTGAATCCTGGCCCGATGGTAGTCATGGCATTGATAGCTGGTTGATAAAACTTGGATTGAGTTGCATTGAAAGGCAAATTAGCATCATACCACCAGCATGCTACAACTATATTTACTTTTACAATCATCTCCTTTGAACACATATAACTCTTAATTGAAGGTTTGGCCCAGGAGTTGTTCTTGGAGCAAAAAATCTACTCAATCCCCCACTGACTTTCTAGTTCCAGCTTTTTTCCACTTCCCCTTACCTTTTGAAAGCTGAGATTGTCCCTCCATACTATTACTATCATCAATATCATTAGATGCTAAATATAAATCGCCTCCAATCTCTGATTTTATTTTTCTTTTATTCTCTTTGTTTTTTTTTTTTTTAATTTCATCAAGCAACTCTTTCATTTTTCATTTTACATCTTTAGATACATTTTTACATGCTTTTACATTGTCTGGAATCCCAGCTAGATGATGCTTCAACCGAGTGATCTCATCACCTCTAATTACTTTATTATAATATAAACATTCAGTATTATTTCTTGCCCCTAACA
The DNA here is from genome assembly GCA_029856935.1 of Cyclocarya paliurus. Lineage (NCBI taxonomy): Eukaryota > Viridiplantae > Streptophyta > Magnoliopsida > Fagales > Juglandaceae > Cyclocarya > Cyclocarya paliurus. The sequence continues at coordinate 33,273,630 of CM056949.1, forward strand.
CTGCACGTGCATGGGCTCATGTTAGATCTTCTGATCTTACAGGAGCAAGTGTTGGAGTTGAAGTCATACTACCAATTGATTAACAACTAGACATTTTAACTATTAAAGTATAAAAAATTAACACTTATAAGTGAGTAAATATACCATTTCCAGTGAGGGGATACTTATAACTTATAAATTTTTTACAATAATTTTATAATTTACTTTACAATTAACCAAAATAGGGTTGGAAATAATTATAAAAAGTTGTAAATTATAATTTTTCATTTTATAACTCTTTTACAACCAACCAATATGGGAGTGTAACGTCCTCAAAATTGTCAAGATTTTCTTAACTTGAATATTTTAATTTTATATAATTGTTCTCAAGAATATAAGTGATAAAAAGTTGCATGGATAAAGACTTTCTATAATATTTTGCGTGAAACACTTTCTATAATATTTCAGACATAAATATAAACCACAGATAGAATTAATTATTGTGAATCTTATATCTAACAGTAATATATTGATAGTGAAATTATTTAAGTTAATACGTAATTAATTATTGATAGGATCCGATTGCATTTGAAATAATAAGGGGTAAACGGAAACCATCTGCTTACATATTCAACTTAATAGTTAATACATAAATGATAAAACACCAAGTTATAGATACAATGTAGAACTTAAAAATAAACAAATACTATAAAATATAATCTAAAGGTAAAACATCTTTATGATTAAAGAAAAAATCAAATTAATAAAAAAATTAAGCTCATACCGTCGACGGAGACGACAGCGCGAGCTGACTGCTGGGACTTGGGTGCTACCGTGCTCACTATTGCTGCCGACTGAAGGAACTCGGTTTCGGGGTCTTGGATTCAAAGGCAGAAGTTGAAGTTTTGAATGCACTCAATACAGATGGCAGAAATCAATTTGGGCAGAAAAAAAAAGTGAACCCTAAGTTATATCACGTGAAAGTCCGAAAATGACCCTAAGTGTTAACTGGAATTTCAAAAATGCCATCGAATTAGGTTGCAGAATTTCGTACCGGCCGAAATATGTGTTTCGGTAGAAAAATGAAATACCGGCCGATACACCTGATATTTTAGGCGATACGAAATGGATAATTTTCTATACCGAACCAGTGGCCAGTACGACAAATACTGGCCGGTACGGTATGGTATTAAAAACACTGGTTCGAACTTCCAGTGCTAGTTTCTACGTAGCAGCTGCTCAACACTGCGTTTCATCCATATGAAACTCAACGTTTTATCCTGGATGCAGGGGCATGTCCCTGCTACCATTTTCAGTAATTTCGATGTCGGGATGGGAAGCGGGGTCGGTTGGGATCATCCGCCTAGGTGGGGTGCGGGGAAGGGTATCTTGCCCCGCACCATGCGAATAGCAACCCTAGTTTTTAGGAGGTTTGGATTGCCTCCATCGAACAATCCTTGGTTTTCTATGAAATTGTGACTGTTTTTCATCGATTCTCTATCATCTATTTCTGCTACTTATTTACTTACACACAACTTACAAATTTACTTCCTTTACGTAGCTACTAGTAGGGGTGTAAATGGGCCGGTCCGGTCCGGCCATGGACCGAATTTTGGTTGGACCGGACCGGACCGGACCGGACCGAACTCCTATAGGGACCAGACCGGACCGGTAGTCATCGGTCCGGTCCAGTCCATTCGGTCCGGCCTTTTTTTTTCACATCAATTAATAAAAAAAATTTATTTACAATACTAAATTAAACTAAGTGACTTATTAATATGGATTATGTAACAAACTCGATAAAAAAATATTTTATATGGTCAATGATAATAAATTAAATAAAAATTACATTATTGATGATGTTAATTATTACTTTATTACTAACTTAAAGTATGTTAATGCATAATGAGCCATATACAACTTTTAACATTTTGTATATGAAGTAATAAATATAAATAATTTAATTATCCATACATATTACATCCATAATTGAGAAAGATATATCCTTAACATACTATTATAAATAAGCATAAAATATTTAATTATACATACTATTATAAATTTATAAATTATACATATATTATAATTTATACTATCACTCTTAATACTTAATAGTATTAATAATACATTAAAGAATATATTAATATATTGATACTAAATATATATAGTTATAGACTTATAATGATTAGTTATTATGAATCATGATTAGTATAACTATATAATAGTATTAGTATAAAGTATTAGACTATTGGTAATATAGTATAGCTATATATTAGTAATATTAGTATAAGTATAAATGTATAACTATAGTCTATACTTAATTATAATATGTTATAATTATATATTAGTTAGTGATAGGATTAGGTTAGATGAAAATTATATAATTAATTATATATATAATTTTTTTTTTTTAGGTTCGGTTCGGTCCGGTCCGAAAAACACATGGATCGTGGATCAGACCGAATTCATTCGGTCTTATAAAATTCGGACCGTGGACCGGACCGAATGAACTTGGTCCGGTCCGGTCTCGGTCCGGTCCATTCAGTCTGATGGACCGGACCATCAGACTGAATACTTAACATACTAAACATACTAACATACTTCTTCCCCGAAACACTGTAAAATGGCACCAGTATATGCATGGAAGGTGTTTGTGAAAATGAAATTGTGAAGTGTGATTTATAATTGTGTAAGAATGATTTATTATTTAAACCCATTTCTTTCTTTCTTTATATGTTGATGTTCTTTAATTGCTTTACCTCATCTTGAATGGGTTCCTACATAACTAATCTATAATTGTGTACTTTCTGCATGTCTTTGGTTTACGTATCCTATCATAGGGATCAATCATGGTGTAGAATTATTCCACAATGCAATGTACGTGAACTGATCATGTTTTTACACCGATGTGCATATCTTTAATCTTTGGATGCTTCTGATCGATGATACGTACGTAGTTGTAGAGCTATATATATATATATATGACGAAAGCTTACGAAATGTTCATTTTTGCATTTTGTTTTTACCTTATATATTGGAAATGTAGCCAACAATAAGTTGCTGTCTTGGATCTATATATCTACTAGGTGTGTACATTAATGGAGTATATAATATATATTCTTCCTTATTGTGTCGACAGCATGAGCAGGATTAATTGAATTTTAGACCCCGGCCATTCTAACTTAATATTGCATCCTTACTCTGCAAGCATCATCCAGCAATTGAACTCCTCAATTAGCAAGATTATCCTTATCTCACATATATATATATATATATATATATATATATATATATATATATTAAACTACACTAAATATTTGAAATAAACTTTCTGTAAGTACATGATGATATTTATGAGTTCCAAATTCGAGCTGTAGATCTTAATTTGTCGATGCCCTCTACCATTATCATGCATATACCATACTGGTTCTGTACGATTCACGTGATCTGGTTGGATGGCAGCTTACTATATTTTGTTCACTTATATTATAATTAATGTTTATAATTATTGTGTCACAATTGCAATGCCCCAACAGCTGTTACTTCCATTTCTGGATTATTAATTGCACTTCGGGCTAATTAATTGTTTCATTTTTTTGCTCTTTTGTTGCTACTGCATATATAAATCATGTATTCCTTATACATGAAGCCAAACATGATGGTAAATATTGTTGTGTCAATGCTAAGAATTTTGATCAACCTTTATCCAAAAGAACTCAAGTATTAATTTACATAAGACCTTAATGTATCAATTCATGACTTCTTTTATTATTTCAAGTCAATATAACGTTTACATCAGTTTCCTGCAAACTAGTGCTTGTAGTAAATATTGCTAGCGAGGCCATATATATATCTACACATATATATATATATATATATATATATATATATGTATGTATATATATGCAGTACATGCTTTTTGAAACTAATTTTTTGCTTCTAATTTATTTTTTCAGTTTCTTTGATTGTGATATGGATGTTACACCTAGTGGAGATGATCGTTTCCAAGGGGATGCGGCGGATGCCAGTGCTACTGCTCCTACACTGGTGGGTACTTCCACATCTAGAGCCACATCTAGAGCAGTTACTTCCTGTGTGAGTAGTCGACTCCCAATAGATATAGAAGATGAGGATATGTTCAATGAAGAGGAAGAACTCAATTACGAAACTTCTAAGACTATTGAGGGTACACAGGTTAAGAAATCGGCCATTCCTCAATACAGTGAAAAGATATTGAGAGAAATGTTTGTAGAGATAATTATTAATGAGATGCATTTTATCATAGTCGACAAAAGAGGCTTTCGAAAGTTTGTACAATCTATTGAGCTACGATTTCCAATTCCATCACAGTATACGGTAATGCGAGATTGTATGAAGAGGCATGCGAAGGAGAAGACGAAGATGAAAAAGATGTTTATTACCATTGGCCAGAGAGTGTCATTTACGATTAACATATGGACGTCCATACATAACGTTTGCCACATGTATATCACAGCACACTACATTGACAGTAAGTGAAATTTGCATAAACGAATTATTGGTTTCAAAGAAATTGTTGATCATAAGGGCGTATCCATTGGGACAGAGATGGATGAGTGTATAAAGGATTGGGGAATTCGAAAGGTGCTGTGTATTACAGTTGATAATGCTAGTGCCGATGATACTGCAATTGATTGGTTCAAGCGTAATACAACGGTGAAAGATGATGTCATTCGTCAGCACGAGTTTATTCATGTTTGATGCTTTGCTCATATTATCAACCTCATAGTTGTTGAGGGGTTAAAAGAGATTGATGATTTCATTACCAGAGTCAGCAACATTGTGCAATATGTGAGGGCTTCCCCCCAAAGGCTTGCCAGGTTTAAGACAATAGCAAAATAGCTTCAGATTCGATATTCTAGTATGTTGTGCTTGGATGTTCCGACTCGATGGAACTATACATATATTATGTTGGATGTGGCTCAAAAATACCAAAGAGTATTTGAGCGGATGGAGGTCGAGGATGAGGGTCTGAGGTATGCTTTGTTGGAGCCAGCAGGATAGGGGTTTGGTGCGCCGAACGCACATGATTGGACTAGTGTGAGATACTTTGTTCAGTTTTTGAAAATTTTTTACGACAACTATGCGAATATCTAGATCCAAATATACGACTGCGAACTTGTACTTTAGTGAGCTCTCAAAACTTCACTTCCACTTGAAAAATAGTTGTGCTAATTCTAGGAGATTGTTATTTGCTATGACTACGAGGATGAAGACCAAATATGATAAATATTGGAGAAATATTGAGAAGATAAATAGATTACTATTTGTGACTGTGATCCTTGACCCCCAATATAAGCTGGCCGTTATAGAATTTTGAGTAAATTTTGTACTCGGAGCAATGAAGGCTGCACAGTTTATTAAAGTTTTAAAAAGTGATATTGATGACTTATACAGTTACTACAACAATAGTGGTCAGCCTTCATCCGTAGCTGGTGGCTCCTCACACTCGAAGCCGACGGGGTCAACATCTTCCTTGGATGATCATGACCCATCTGGAGAGGTTACATGTCATCGTATTCTGCAGCAATATCATCAACTCATTGCAACGAGGAATATTATGCAGTATACGTCTGAGGTTGAATGATATTTTATGGAAGCTGTCGAGGCACCTAGTGGTGTATTTCAATTATTAACTTGGTGGAAAATTAATTCCGCCAAGTATCCAGTCTTTTCCCGTATAGCCCGAGATGTGTTAGCCATTCACGTCACTACGGTTGCCTCGGAGTCGGTGTTTAGCGCTGGAGATTGCGTGTTGGATGTTTATCGGGATTCATTGTCACCGTCAATCATGGAGGCCCTCGTTTGCACAGAGAACTAGATAAGTGAAACGCCCATTGGACTAGATATCATTGGCGTTGATGCCGAGAGCTATAAGCTTGAATCAGGTAACTTTATATGCTTTTAAATGATTATTTAATTATTTTTAATGTTTCATTTATTTAACTTCTACTTTTTATAATTTTATAGACCTAATTGCGTATCCTAACATAATTGTCGATGACTAAGGCCTCGTTTTTTTTTAGAAAAATATCTCATTTCATCTCAATTTTATCATTGTACTTTCTCAAATTTCAGTTCAAAATAAAATAAACAATTCAATTTTTTTAAATCCATCTCATCTTATCTAATTATTACAACTTTCCCAAATTTCAATACAAAATAAAATAAACAATTCAACTTTTTCAAATCCCAAAACAAAAATAATATTAAAAAATATATTCTAACAATACTTTATTTAAATTTTTAACTTTAATCTCAACTCATTTCATCTCATCTCCGAAAACAAACGATACTTAAGAGTTTGAGACGGATGTCCCTTGTGAGTTGGGATGAAGTTGAGGGATTATGGACTATGGAGAACTCCCTTTATTGGTGAGAATCAAATTTTTTATTATCAGTTTTTTTTTCTTGTATTGATTGCAACTTTCTATCTTCATTTCAAGTATGACCATTGAGTGAAATCCTTGTTGCACAAGTGCATATGTTGTTAACTGTTTACAGTTTTTATTATTTATGTAGTTATCTCTAAGGCAGTGTTCAATGTTGTAATAAATGAGACTGTTATAACTTATGACTACATATTATTTAGATTTTGAACTATTGTATTTTAGTTTTTTTATTATTTTTTCAGTATTTTTTTAATAGATTCGGAATTGGGTTTTGGTGAGTCCAAAAGTTGAAAAAGGGCCTTGAGTTAGCCCAATAAACGGTTGGAGCTCTGATCGCCGTTAGAAATTCCGATTGGAGGTTTAGATCCGACCTCCAATTGGAGTCGAACTCCGAACGGAGTCAGAGGTCGGAAACTACGAAGTTGGAGTCAGAGCTCAGTCCTAATTATTTCTACATTGCACTTTTTTCTACTTCATGTGTCAAGGACTCAAGAGTTTATACTTATGGGCCCTCTAATGATTCATTTTGTAGTATCTTAAAACATGATAAAAGTGGTTAAGATGAAAAGTTGTAAATTGCTAGTCCAGCTCTTAAGCTAAGTTCAAATATTAAAACGTGACAACTTTGATGTTAGGAAGTCTTGGCTTTGCCATAGATTTAATCGAAAGATACATGCCTACACAGCAGGCTAACCATCCTTGTGGTTAGTTATTATTTAACTATGATTTCAACGACCATCACATGATCCCATGAATATGCATGTTAAAATAAAGAAAGGTACAATAAATGTGCAGTTTAAATGCATGTTGATCTTTCTTTCCTCTGGGAGTTTATATTCAGTTATTTAAGATTTGATTATATACATGCATGTTTATATGATAAGAAACCAAATAGTTACCTAATCCTGAGTTTAAAATCTCTCAATAAGTAGGTTCAAATCATCAAGTTTTGTTTATCTTGCAGGTCCTGTTACACTGGAATTGAGTCTAGTGCAGCTGATTACAGATTTCTTGGAAGCTTCTGAAGTTAGAAATTTGGTGCAATTGGAGGGATATTTTACAAGGTCTTCTACTTTATGGAATCATGTCCTTGATAGTGTGATGAACCGTGATATTGCCTTATAAAGGGGGGGAAAAACTCCACTTTTATTTTAGAGACCTTGCAAGGGGTGAATTATAGAGCAAATTGATCGGATGGTTACAATTATATTACTATAGCTATGTACAAGTTGGTCAGAGCAGCAATTCAGGTCTCTGCAAATATGATAATACCATATATAAGAGCTCCCATCCAGTACCTAAAAGGTCAATATATTGGCATTTGGCATCCTTAATTTGAACTCCTTTTTTCTCAGTAGAAATTTACTTATTTTAACTCAGATTAAGCTCACTGGAACGGCATGTAAGAGCAATTACAAAAGATGTTCCAACTTATAATAAATAATCAATTGAGTTAGATAGGGATCTAATGTTTAGATACAATAAACAGAACAAAAAATGCACATCTTATACCAATCCAAATTGAAGACTGAAAAAAAAAAAAAAACCTCATATCACTGAATGCCCGTCAATCCCATGGACTCAAAGAACACTCTCTGGGCAGTTTTGGGAACCAATCGAAGCCCCTGCAATAGTCGTAAATAACAAGGTTTCTCTGCACCAAGCATTGTCCATTTCAATGAACCGTAGGACATTTCTAGTATATAAAAGAAGAAGGTTTCTGGGAACGGGTTGTTATCTGGGTATATAAAGAACGAGATGGTCAGTGAAGCTAAAAAAAAATACTTGATACGATGCCTGAAAGGAATGTTGTTTCAAGAAGAAGAAGAAGAAGAAATACTTGTTTTCGGGTAATCAACCAAACCGAGAATGCCATGAGAGTGTTAGAATGACAGAGAGGAACAAGAAGAAGAAGAAGAAGAAGGTTTCTTGGAACGGGTAGTTGTCCGGGTATATAAAGAACGAAATGGTCGGTGAAGCTAAAAAAATATTTGGTATGAGTCTACGACGCCCGAAAGGAATGTTGTTTCAAGAAGAAGAAGAAGAAGAAATACTTGTTTTCGGGTAATTGACCAAATCGAGAATGCCAGGAGGGTGTTAGAATGCCAGAGAGGAACATTGTTTCTTGGAACGCGTTGTTATCCGGGTATATGAAGAACGAGATGGTCGGTGAAGCTAAAAAAATATTTGATACGATGCCTGAAAGGAATGTTGTTTCATAAACCGTGATGGTTAGGAGATATGTCCAAAAGGGCATGGTTTTGGAGGCGAAATCAATATTTTGGCGAATGCCTGAAAAGAATGTTATGACTTGGACCGTGATGCTTGGTGGTCTAATTCAAGAAGGATGGGTTGATGAGGCTTGTCGACTTTTTAATATGATGCCTAAGAAGGATGTGGTGGTGAGGACTAGTATGATCGGAGGGTATTGTCAGGCAGGCCGGTTTGTTGAAGCTTGTGAATTTTTTGATGAGATGCCATGCAGGAATGTGATTACATGAACTACAATGATTTTTGGGTATGTCCATAATCAGTGCGTTGATGTTGCTAGAAAGCTTTTTGAAGTGATGCCAAAGAAAAATGAGGTGTCAAGGACGGTGATGCTTATGGGGTACACTCATTGTGGGTGGATAAGAAAGGCTTCAGAACTTTTTGATGCACTGTTAGTGAAGTCAATTAATGCTTGTAACGCAATGATACTTGGATTTGGCAAAAATGGGGAGGTATCAAAGGCAAGGAGGGGGTGTGACCAAATGAGGGAGAAAGATGATGGGATGTGGAGTGCAATGATAAAGGTTTATGAAAGGAAAGGACTTGAATTGCAAGCACTTAATTCGTTTGCTACAATGCAAAGAGGAGGAATTAGCCCAAACTTCCCTTCGTTGATCAGTGTTCTTTGTGTTTGTTCCAGCCTGGCAAGTCTTGATCATGGTAAACAGGTTCACGCTTAGTTGATGAGATCCCATTATGATTGTGATGTGTATGGTTGAGAAGAAAGTACATATTTTTACTGGGGGAGACAGCATGGGCCACCCTGAGCAGGAAATCTTCATGAGAATGTTGGAGAGATTAAGTGGAATGTTGAGGGAAGCTGGGTACTGCCTTGATGGTACCTTTGTGCTGCATGATGTGGATGAAGAAGAGAAGGTGCAAAGCTTGGGGTATCATAGTGAGAAACTGGCTGTAGTCTATGGACTCCTAAAGGTGCTAGAAGGGATGCCCGTTAGGGTGATGAAGGCGGATTCACGATGGAAGAGAAGAGAAAAGTAAGAAGGGAGTACCTCGACTGACAAAGGCAGACGATGAAGGATCTATGTAGGGCTTAGAGAGCTGATCCCCTGGCATCTGGGTCTTTCGATTCCACTAAGAAAGTGGGATCTTTTTCACTTAAGCGAAATGCACCGTTTTGTTTAATGAGGTCTACTTTGCAGATCGAACTGCAAATAGAATTGAGTTTTGCTATGTACAAACAAGTTTGTCTACCAATCTGCGTACTAATGCTGTTATCTTCATATTCTAAATTTAAATTAGTACTGTTTTCAATAAAGTCTACTTTTTGACCAATCATATTAAATAGGTGCGCGTATTAGTGTGTAGAATCGCTTACAACTAAATTTTTCTAATAGAATTATTCCACCATAAAAACCCTATTTTCTATTTCTAGATTTTTAAAAAAAATGCTAGTACTAGTAGAGAAAAATCACTTCAAGTCCTAACATCTTTTAAACATCAAAATAAAGTTTCTCTAATTATTTGATCCAATTTCATGATTAAAAAAATAAAAAAACTAAAAAGCTTTTATAAAAACCTAAAAATAAATATCTTACAAAAATCGTATTCTAGAAAGTACTTTTAGAGCTCGTTTAGGAAGTGAGATGGAATTAAAAAAATTTGTAAATCGTAGTAAATTAGTTTGTACATATAGTAAAATTGTTTGAATTAAGATGTTTATTGGGTTTTAAAAAATAAGAAATAAAAAATTGAATAAAAATATTATAAAATAAAAATATTATTAGAATATAATTTTTTGATATGATTTTTGTTTTAAAATTTGAAAAAGTAGTATTTTTTATATTTTTTAAGTTTAAAATTTTTGTAATGATTATATAATGATTAGATGAAAAAAATTAAAAATTAAAAACAAAAAATGTTTGTTTTTTAGTAATAATTGAAAAAAAAATTATAAAAAATTTTGAGATAAGGTGACGTGAGACATCTCACTTCTCAAACAAACCCACAAAACTCTCTCTCTCTCATAAAATTCTTAATCCAAGCATATTTTGTACTCAACCCACTTTTTTGACAAATTTGTGTTAACGAAAAGAATAATCTTATAAATAACTTGTAGTGATAAGCTGTCTTGATCACATTACTTCTATTAATGAAATGTTTTGCACACCAGTGATTGCGATTGTGCTCTCTTCTTAGTGGCGCTATGACTTGAGATAAAAAATAAAAAATAAACATGGCTCAAGGATACTGGCGAGTATCGCCTCCTAATGTCTAAGTTAGGTTTGGATATTAGAATATCTCGAGGTTCTTACTATTATTTTTTATTTTATTATTATTTTTTACTTATTTTTATTATTATTTATTACTTTTTACTTATTTTTTATTACTATTTAATATTTTATTATTACTTTTTCTTACTTTTTATTACTTTTTTACTACTATCCACAAACATTAACACTTTTGCTATCTAAGTCAGTTCCTTTTGTACCTTTTTTTTTGTCAGATTTCGAGGGAGAGTATGAGCTATGAAGTACCTCTACGTTTTTTTCCCTCCTGTATTTCCCTTCGAGGCGGGAGCCTCACTTTGGCAGTTTGATAGCGGTACCTCATTTGAGGAAGTTGATCTTTGTTTTAATGCGATAACTACTCAAGACCTCGCGATCAACCTTGCCTGACATAGGCGCCCCTCGAATGGGCACTTCGCAATCAACCTTGCTTGACAACCATCTTTTGGTACAAATGTTCTAAGCCAAGCGCCTCTTTTTGAACCACGCAATTTGAGCTCTATGTTTAGCTCATTGTATTTGTTTTTTTCTTTTTCTTTTTTCCCTTCTTTTCCTTTTCTTTTTCTTTTTCTTTTCTTTGTCTTGCATGTACATTTTCCTTCATGGTAATGTAATGAATTTGCCTAGAAAAAAAGGGGGAGCCAAGTTTGAATTGTCCCTTATTTATATATCTACTTGCTAAATTATTATTCAAAACAAACTAGGGAGGTAAATCTTCCATAGGCTGTTTTTGCTTGGCAAGTAAGTTTACAACCCTCTTCAACTTGACCAAAATCTTAAGACCTTTTACAAAGCTGAATCATCATGCTTGTGGCATCATTACAAAGAAAGACAGACATATGAACATCATCAAGGCTTGCACACTGATGATTTTCCTATGTAGTCAACCACTACAAAAGAAATCAAACGAGGTACGTGGTGTAGAATAAGCTGTGGAGAGTACTTTTGAGGCTACAAAGGTGTTTGCAGCTTCAGTGTAATGGATCCCATCCCAGCTTGCGTGTTTTGAACCTTCGTCGCATACCTGATAGCCGGGTTGACCACATGTCACCTTGATATTGTAATTGTACGGTGGACCGCCATAGCCGCAGCATGCCATTAGGGGATTTGAGAAACCTGCAAGGTAATGGAACAAGGAGTACTTCTCAAAACAAAATTCCTTGAGCCGGATTTATGTTCACAAACTATCCAGGTATTGATACACTACAACTCTTTTACAACCCATTTTACGATCAATCAATGCAAGCATGCAACTTCATTATAAATGAATTTTAATTACAAAACTACACTCTTTTAATATAGAGTTATAAAGAGTTGTGTGAGTTGATCGTTATCCATATATCAGTTCTCTAATCATGTAACTATCTATCTGCATACTCCTAATTTCATATTTTAGCTAATCCTTAGCCATTGCACGCTAGCTTGTAGTTGAGGGGAGAAACAACATGTAACAGCCCAGCGAAGGCGTTAGCTATGTCACTTATGAACCCTAGTTTCATCTGAAAGGAGTCAATATGGGACTTAGCATCAATCCATTGACTACTTTTAGAACTCAACAATTATGTGTGAGTGATTCAGATTCTCAATATGAAAATGGAGTATTACACAGAAAACTTACCGTATTTGGTGGAGTTGGCAACGAGATCGTACTTTATGGCATATACATCTACATAGACTATATTAGCATCCTTCATTTCAGATCTCATCTCTAGGCACAAACGGTGCAGTCCTTCATTGAACAATCTTGCAGCAGAATTATAAGCTGAAAGACATCCAAAGGAATCCAGATCCTTGTCTTGAACTAATGACAGCTTTTGAGGTAGACAACCCAAAGGACCGGTGTTGTGTATCCAAAAGTTCCGGCCACCTTCATTGTACAAGGTCTGCATTTCGAGTAACAATAAAAAACAGTGTTTACAAGAACAAGTAATTGTCTAACTTAATAATGTGATACATTAATGCCGACAAGAGTATAAATTTTGACATGATATATATAACAACTCACCTTGACTGCATTTTGGATTTCTCTAAGGACTGATGGAATTCTTTTTACAACTTGTGCATAAGAGAAGTTCTTGGAGAATGAATCAGCAACGTCATTTTGCCCCATATCAATCATGTAGAGTGCATTTCGAAATGCCTCATCATCGATCATATTCCCTGAACCTATGTTCACAAAATGCCATTTCTATCTCAAACATCTCATTCATTCATTCATAAAACAAGTTATTTTTTATCACTCAAACTCACTTTTTTTCTTTTTTTGAAAAACAAGTCATTCAATTGAATCAATTCCACTGATTCGTGGGAATCAAAACTCACAACTTCCGTTCTGATATTACAAACGGAGGACATGCTGTTTATATATTTATAGATAAAACCTTAAGGTGAAAATACATTGGTGGAAAGAGGTAGATGAGCCAACAATGGGAATGCAAGGTAAATGAGATGTAATACTACCTGCTGTAACAAGTTCAATGGAGCGAGCCTTAAAACGAAGGAACTGCATGATCTGAATATTCAAAGAAAATGGGACATATCGAGGGAGAGTAGAGGACCCCACAACTGCAAAGTTTGCACCATTTGTGAAATTGGCCCCACCCAAGGAATCTAGATATGGGCTCAGAAACCCTGCATTCAAACTCTGGCCTACACACATATTATATACAACTTCAGATATTAGAGATAACGTAGACAAGTTTGCAACTTCGGATCCTTCGTCCTGACACCCTTTCAGACCAGTTGATGGGTCCTCGAAATTCTGAGGTGCAAAAGAAAAGAAAAGAAAAGAAAAGAAAAGAAAAAGACATATGTTTGTCCCCAACACACGCTTGCCGGATAGATCCTAAAAACCCATATATATCGTGAAAGGCCAAAGTGTGCACCGACACACCTCTAAGTACTGTAATAAAGGATTAGTTTGGATATTGAAAATAGGGTAATGATACCCTTACAATCGGTTTACTACTCATTTATTACTTGTATTATATTTAAAATTTTTTATTTTTTTATCATTTTTTTAAGTATTTTTTTAATATCCTTAATCATTAAGAAAAAATTAAAAAAATATATAATTTTATTAATAGTCACTTCCTTAACCATTAAGTAAAATAAAAAATTAATAAAAAAATTAAATAAAAAAAGAGTAGTAAATGAGTAGTAGGAGAGTAATAATCCTATCATTTTCCTTGAAAATATATAGTATTCTAAATTTTATTATTATTTATTATTTTATTATTATTTAATATTTTATTATTATTTATAAAATACTTGAAACTAACTCACTACCCAAACGCAACTGCTATTGTAATAAAGTCAAATAATTGGTGATAGAACTTCGTCATCCTCCTTTTTTTTTTTTTTTTAGCCATACTTTATGATCCTGATCTACAATTAGTATATAATATCATTTCAAAACTATAAAAATTACAGCTGAGTTATTAATTTTTAAACATATAAATTACGTTATGATTCAACAATTAAGAAACTTATAAAAAAATAAAAAAAGATTCAACAATTAAGACACGGTCAGATCATCTATTTCTATTATATTAAAAAATGCATATAATAATGTCAAAGTTATTTAATACTGAAAAATCCAGAATTAAGAATACCAAAGTTTGAGAATTTGGAAGTGAAAAATGATAACAATCATTTTATATTATCAAGTAAGAAATTGATAATTTCAACGTAAAATGTACTGTTCTTTCTTTGTTTTGAAAAGAATATAAGTAAAATGTAAAAATTAGACTAATATATTTTAAAAAGCATTTTAAAAACAAAATATTTTATAAAAATAAATTCACGATTACACGTTGTAAGGCTCCGTTTAGATAATAAAAATATTTTATCTTATTATTATAATTTTTAAAATTTTAACATAAAATATAATAAATAATTTAATATTTTTAAATTTCACAATAATAATAATATTTTAATAATATTCTACTTAACTTACGCTTAAAACCATCTCAACAATTCCAACATCTAAACCGCACCAAAAACTTAATAATTCTAATCATCAAATTCGGTGCCTTTAAGATTCGGGACCCACCTATTCAATTCGATGCCCAGCAAAACAAGACAAATCTAAATCATAATATTCAAGTGACAGTGAAAAGTGGGACCCAAAGCTATTTGAATGGGACCCACCGATGAAGACATCGAACTTGTTGGCCTCCATCAACGATGTTGTTAGATTTTTCAGAGACTTGATTTTATTCCCTTTAACCGCGTGCGAGCAACACTCATTACAAGAGATCCCAACCGTTGAGAACATACATCATCAACGTGATTGGACGGTGGACTTAGAATGAATTGAAAGGAGAAATGTAGATAGGAGGGCCCACTTACAGAGGAGGTCGATCAGGAGCCGGCCATCGGACAACCGGCCGGTCGATCGGCGGAAGAAGGTACGGCCATTGGGGAAGTTGACAGGGAAACCGAGACCGGCGACGAGACCACCCGTGTCGGAGTTGGAGTCGCCAAAGTTGAAGATAACCGGGGGTCTTTTGCACTGACAGAGAACAGGGTGCGGAAGAAAGAGCAGAGACAGCAATGGAAGTAGCAAGAAGAAGGAGGAGGAGGAGAAATGGGAAAGAGAGTGAGAGAGCATAGTGGGAGGTGCGGGTGGGAGGTTCTTTTTCGTGCTTTGGGCACTGCTTTTCCGGTTTATTTTTAGCGTTGGGGTATGGGCATTCGGGCTTTCATTTTAATGTGGCGTTGTTATTTTAGGAGGACGTGGGCGTGGGGCTGAGTCAGTGTCATGCTGCTTGTTCTTCTTTAGGCATTTGCATGTGATCGTCGGTCACTACAATCACGTGAACATGAAACTTGTGCTGTATGCATTTGCAAGCAACTCGATCGTGCTCTGTTTTCTTTTCTAACATTTTCCACACGCATTGGCAACATTTACAAAACTCTTTATCGGTTCTATGCATTAAGAGGAGTATTATGCGTCATTGTTTACATAATATATTAGAGGTAAGTGTTATAGTATAAAGAGATTTTATAAAAAAAACTCATAAATTGGCATAACTTTACATAATATATTAAATATATTTTATATTAAAATTAATTTTATAATTTGACGTATCATATCAAATCACATCAATTTATATTTTTACTTTTGTAAAATACTTATAACTTGTACATTTATCCTTGATAAACTTGTCTTTCATTTCTCCTTTTATCTCTAGGTATAAGGAAAAATATCTTAGCTGAATTTTTAGCTCTCTAGTAGGCTTTCTTTCATTGTCATCTTCTTGACATATCTTCTATGTTTGCTAATAGAGACAGCTTTGATCGTTCATTGGCTTTACACTTGGTACTCCTTCCCTCCATTGCATGAGTATGCAGGTCTTCGTTGTTATCTTGCATATTATATATATTTATATATTATAAGTGGGGGTGGAGAATTCGAATCGAGATTTGTCATTTGAGAAACCGGGTTATATGCCATAAGATGTTGGCCTTGCATATAAATCTTAGAGAAGGGAACTCTGTACGCTAGCTGAGATAGCCAGACAAAATTCATGGCTAATTTAAATCTTGACAAATATGTTAGTATACTTGTATAGTTTTCTCAGGTTGATCTCTAATTATGATCCTGTATAGTAGTACTTAATTTATTTCCCCCTTTTTTCAAGGTCTTGGTTTTGGATTTTCTTGTAACACTGGACTTTGTTTGCGGTACGTATAGTATTCTCCTACAATAAGTGAGGACACATAATAAAATTGGAGTACTAGTATTTTCATGAATAAAAAATTGATCTTAATTAAAATTCTCTTACTTAATTGGTTGATCAAGAAGAAAGTACCATATATTTTTGGAGAAATCTATTTGATTTTTCATGATTTTTTCTCAAATATCTTATATCTATTCCTTAAATTAATGTTGTCTAGATCATCTGCTTGTCATAGCTAGCTGGATCGATGGACAAACTAATTAACGAGAAAACTACGTCACTATTTAATAATGTAATTAATTTTGACATATATATTAACTTGTCAAGCGAAAGCATGTCTTAGCAAATTAATATTTTCAATAATAAAGAGTATCTAGCTTAAATCATTTCAGCTGGCTCTCACTCAAAATGACAGCAAACACCAACAGTACATGAGATCATCATGTGTGTTATTAATTTTTGTATGGTACTGGTGGAGAGCGTGAGATCCTAAAAAATTTATTAGTTATTTTAATTTATTATTACTGGCTAAATTAATTTAAGTTATTATTTTATTAGTTAAAATTTACAAGTTGTGCATTTTATTTCATTTTATTTGTTTTATTTTGATATATTTTTGGGTTGGACTTTTTATTTGTAGTGTTTTAATTGTGGGTTGTGTGTGTTTCTCTGGTGGGCCGAAGAAGGACTTAGCCCGTGTGTGTGTGAAGTGGAATCGGGCCCAGCCCGCATGAAATGAAGTTTGGCCCGTGCGGATTGCGAAGCCCAGCCCATTCTCCTCTCTAAGTGAAACGGGGCATTTTGAAGAGGAACCTAGTGTTCCATCTTCTTCTTCCTTGCGCCGCTCGGTCTTCTCCTTCTTCTTCATTTCTTCTTCGTTTCTTCTGCAAGTAGCTGCTGCCGACGCCATTTTAAGCCACACAGTTCATCTTGTATCACCGACCACCTCTTCCTCTCTTCTCCACCTCCAGCTTCCACCTCCTTCTTCCTCACTTTACTACGTGTCACTCGGCAATGAAGTCCGAATTCGCATTGTTAAGATGTCGTTCCTCACAGCACCACACGTCCGCACCATAATCGTCCTCTCCTCCACGGCTTGCACTATTGATTTTTATTTCTCCACCCGTGAGCCACGCGACTACCTACTACCATCCATTGAAGCCAATCACCGATGGAAGCTCCAATGGCCGAACAGCCATATTTGGTCTATATATGTAGGGCCGAGCCCTTCAATTTTCTGGGATTCGAATATTGTATCATCTTAGTATAATTATTAGTTTAAATTTCTCTGAATCTTGTTGGTGAAATTCGAATATTGGAGATAGTATTCTGTGCTTGGTTTTGTCCATAGAAGCCGTGAGCTTCATTCGGTTCTTGGGTAATTATTGGTGTTTGCCGAGAGTGTATATTCATCCTCGTGATCTTCCAGAATTTTTTCCATCTTCGATTGTGAGTAATTTTTCAAAGTGTAATCCATGTGATTTAAATAGTGTTATTAGAATTTTAGTTGTATTTTGTTGAAGTGTTGGGATTTAATTGTATTTTTGTTGAAGTATTGAGAATCTACTTGTATTTTGTTGAAGTATTGAAAATTGATTGTATTTATCGAAGTGTTGGGAATAAATTATAGTTGATGTTGAATTTGGGCTTTGGACCAGATTGGAGGATGGGATTACACGTGTAGTGGTTGTGAAACTATGAATTTGTAATTATTGTGTTATTAATTAAATGAATAAATAACTATGACATCCAATATCTGTTATCATCCATATTTATTGTCTTTAATTTAATTGTGCTATGAAATCACGCTGTCTGTTTGGAAAATTGGATTCATGGTATTAATTGTGTGGGTGCGTGTGTATCACGACTCCAAGTCGAGATGAGGCATTATCTCGGTGGAGCTCCTCTTGTCACTCAGGAGCGTAACAGATTGATGTGACGTCCTCTAAGTCATCGTAGGGCGACAATGGGAACAGACGAGAAGGTAACGCTCTCGTACCGATTTCGTGATCTTTTGCTTGGCCATGTACACGCTGGGCGCGGAATTAGGCATCACTTGTTACGAAATCTCATACACGGACGTTATCCGTGATGTGACGATGAGATCCAGGATGTGCATATGATCCATAGAGGAGGCCGTAGTGCATGCATATTATAAATGAATATATATATATACATATATATATATGTATATGTATATATATATGTATATGTATATATATATATATATATGTATATATATATATATGGGCCAAATGTGATTTTGGCGTGAGTGGTTAAATGTGTATTTTTGGGAAAATATGTGGAAATTAATCTTTTGACCATATGTGGTGTGTTGGTTATATTAATGCATTTTAAATCTTTTGGATATTATTTTTGGTTAAATACTTGCTGAGATGTCATAATCTCATGTGGTGTTTTACCTTGCGGTTCCATCTTATGGTGCGTAGATTTTTACGCAGAGACTGGGTATAAGCCTGAATGATCGGTTCTGCCAGAGGCATGATTTACCGTTATGTTGTTCGGCGTTATGAGATTTGTTTCCCCTTATGTTATTTGTTTTCTTTAAATTATCTGTCGAATGACTATAAATCTTTATAAAAGAATAATTTATTATCTTTTTAGTACTTAATAAAGAATGACATTTCTATTCCGCTACGAGTTTTACATTGTACACTTATTGCATATTGTACACACTCTGAGCACTTGTCGTTGGGGTGCGTGATCCGTGTGATCAACATCTCGATATTACGAACTCCACTAAAATAACACGTGAGGGTCGAGGGCGCTATAGAGACAATTTTGTTGCAAATTTAAGGCACCTACCGGCCTTTGATCTCTAGTTCAAAGAGGTAAGCGGGCTTTGCTTGTTTAAAGTAACAACTATCATTGCATCAATTGGTAGAAGGATGTATTAAAACTATAAAAAGATTTTATAAAAATAAATTAATAAATTGATACGGTGTTTACGTAAAATTTATTTTATAATCTAATCAACCATATCAAGCTACCATCTGAATTTACATTTACGATTATCAAATATATAAATATATATATATACCCACACGAAGCTTAAAAAAAAATAAAATAGACCACTTGTAACTGCCAGATCCTGGCCAGGACCCACCAAACAAAATGGGTCCCAATTCTTGTTTTTGCTGATATATTTTGATGGAATCATATATCTTTGTATAAAAGCGGTAATGCAAAAAGCAACAGAATTTTTCGTCTCATAGTTTTTTTCCAATTTTGCCCTTCTTGTTTTGGTTTTTTTCCGTTTTATACCTGGTTTTTTTGTATTATGTTTGTGCTTTTACGGTTTTATCCCACTTTTTTTTATTTGTTTACCCTTTTTTTCCCCGGTTTATTTTTTTATTTGTGGTTGTACGTTTTTACCCCCTCAATTCCATTAACAAGTGGCTTCTCAGCCATTTTTCCTTCCCGTTCATATGTAAAGAAAAAAAACATTTCCGTCTATATGATTGGAGATATAAAAAGGGTAGATCTCAAATCATATACATACATTAAATTAAGCCAAACTCAAAACAATCTTCAAAAAATATGTTCAGATTTAAAAAAAAATTAATTCGTTCCACAAATCCAAACAAAATGGTTTCAAATTTCTATAAATATAGTAAATAAATCATACCCATACGAATTTGTACAAAAAACTATTACAAAAAATGCCACTCGGATTTATACGAAAATAAACAGAATTAAAAAGGAAATCATACCCATTTTGTCCCTTCTCCAATATTCCTTCGATGGGCTGACATGAAAATGCCCATTTACAATATTAATGATAAATAAATAAAACCCTGCCATGAAAAGATTCAGATAAAAAAGAAGAAGAATTAGGGGAAAGAAGAAGAATAGGGCCTCTGATTATTCAAATTTTAAGTCGGCAAACCAATAGTAGACCGTGTTGCATATACAATCAAAAGTGTCATGTTCTCCAAGACAACAAATTTCCATAATTTTCAGTCACCCAACAAAGCCTTGCATAGCAAAAAGAAAAAAAAAAAACCTAGAAACCACTCCACAAAGCCACCATAGTCTCCCTTCCCACCAACCCACTTTGCCTAAATCAATCACTAAAGACACTAAGGAGAAGTCAGAACACCACTCAACAACTCAGAAACTGTTGACTTTGACTCTGGCCAACCAAATCCACCATGCACGACGTCCCTTTCTTTTTCGTAAGACCTTGCTGATTCATCACTCTCTTTTCTTCACTGTGTTTCCTCAACCAAATGATGAAAAAAATTAATCTTTTTTTTCACCAGAAAACTGTTGTTGCGATCGATCTTGACTCAACCACCAGGAATTCGCTATCCTCTGCCCATTCTCAACCAGCCACCCACATCGGTTGTCACACCTCCATTTTCCCTAGATGAGCTTTAAATCTTGTTGTCGCACAACTTTTCCTTCTCCAGTGAAGGAGTTTTGGTTTTTTTAATTTTTTGTGCCTTATGTTTTGGAATTCCCTTTTTGATTTTCAGCTTTCCTAAAAAGTGCATGCATGCTTTTTGTTATTACAAAAACACCCTTCAACCCATGCCCCTTAGAATTCCGTAGAAGCCTATTGAAGAATCGTTTTGAGTAATTACGTTTGTGCCCTTAGGTGTACATGGCAGGTCGTATGTTTGAACCCTGGGTCATTTATATGGGTTGTGCTTAGATTTTAAATGGGACTTGGGTTTTTAAATTAGGTTGGGCCTAGATGTATGTTCATAAAACCGCTATGATATAATTTACTGGTGCTTTGTTAATTGAATAAACATTTAGCCAATACATCTATTTATTTGCAGAAAATATGCAAGGGATTTAAAGTATATTTCAAAGTTCAAAATATAGTACTAAGCATTAATTTATGATTAGCCTATAGTATTATGGAGTCCGTTTAATTCCATTGTTTATTTTTTCAGATTTTTGATAAAATTATTATGTTATACCTTAAATAGAAAATCAATGAATATATTATGAACTTTAAATAATACGAGCCTATAACCTGCACAATGCACAGATTATTGTATATGTTAAGTATGAAGGAGAGAGATTTAGACAGAAACCAGATTTTATAGTAGAGAAGTTCAAAACGGTTTATAGGGTAGTTTATTTGACGAAACAATATAAAAGTTGAAATAGTGTCTTTGGGTGGAGACTTGAATCGGTTTATATATTTATATGTAAAAAAATAAATGAAAATTAAAAGTAACAATAGTTCGTAATAAAAAATTATTTTTAAAATATTTAAAGCTTCATAAATATAACACTTCAAATTTAATGGGTAGAATGTCTATTTTTATAGGTATAATGTCACGTCGAAATTATATGACTCCATTTTTATATATAGTAATAGATTACTATCTATTAATCTTAGTATAATCAAATATTTATTAGATTGTTTCTATGGTATGATTTTAATTAATTAAAATACCACAAAGTGCTTTCTTAGAAAGTAACAAACAGTGTTTAGTGTTTCATATAAATTTAGAAACACTTTCTTATTTCCATGATATGAATTTAGTGTTTTGTATAAATAACAAACTGTGAAATGAATTTTAGAAGCAGAGCTGCAAGATAAGTAATTTTCTTATCCACCAAACTTGTATGAACATGTCATTTCTCTTAATTTTGTATTAGATTTATTTTAATTTGTATAAATCTATGACCTGTTTCAATTTTGTATGGATTTCAATTCTCATTTTGTTGTTCACTGTGGAGTGACAGATAGCCACTTTATCCACTTTGATTGAGGATAACTTAACTCATCTCAAACTAATTATTGATAAAAATTAAGTCTTATTTGGATAATAAATTGATCTTATTTTATTTCATCTAATTAATCATTATAATTTTCTTAAACTTTTAAACAAAATATAATTAAAGATGCATTTTTTATTTATAAGCAGGTGATATGTGCAAGGGGTACGTGCCTTGCACGTAGCTCCTCACTAGGGTGTGTATATATATATATATATATACATACAGTAATTTGGTTGCTTGAAGCCTCCGAAGTCTGAACGTACGTAACCAAAGCTTTTGCAGCACAGGACAAAAACTGAAAGTGCCTTTATGCGGTAGTACTGGTGGCAATATTCACTGGTCTCGTAATTCCCACGACGCCCAGGTGCTGCCAGATATCAATCTTCAACGGTTTCTCTCTTTTTTCCATGCGAGCTTATGATCTTTAATTCCTTTCTGTTGCAGCTCTCCGCTATATATATCTATGGCCTCTCGATTTCTCATTCATTCCATGAACTGATCTCTCTGCCTCTCTCTCGCTATCTCTCAGCTCTAAACCTACATCGATCGCCATCTCTATCGATCATAAGAAAGAGTGGTAGGGCTGAGAGAAACAGTGCAAGAAACAATGGCTGGAGATCTTATGCCTTTCTTGGCCAACGTTCTGCTGCAAGTTGGGTATGCAGGGATGAACATCATCGCAATGCTTGCCATGCAATCCGGCATGCACCCACTTGTACTCGTCTCCTACCGGCAAATTTTCGCCACCATAGCAATCGCTCCCCTTGCTTATTTTACGGAGTGGTAAAAACTCAAAAACTAGCGATGATCACCATATATATAACTTTGTTTCGGTTTTCTTGTGTGCATGGATTCGCTTCACTCACATTTTGCATGTCTATTTTTCTTTGGACTTCTCTTCCATAATTCGTCAACTCAGGTTTCTGATTCTTGTTTTTCTTGAAATGTGTACTTCAATTTTCATATATATATATACACACACACACACACTACTTTCTTTGATCTTTCGTTTGATTCATGTTTTTAAATTTTTTTTCATTTCTTTCAGTAGATCGATTGTCTTACAGGTTGACTGTTTATATATATAATCAGTTCCTTTCGTAGTGAATGAGGTTGAAAGTTCTCATCGTAAAGATAGTTTTTTTTTTTTTGTTCTTCTTCCTTTTTCATTCAATTTGGCTAAGATTAACATTTAAGAAATGAGCAGCAAGTAACGTCTAGTGTCTAGAAGATTCAATACTATCTTATTCGTCTTCGGCTTTTCTTATATATAAACAGAGAAAAATAAGTGGGATTTCAAAGGCTATTATTTTTTAAGTGCTTGCATATATATATATATATATATAGACTTAACATACTGCATGTTTGATGCTTTATCAACCCCGTTTTGCATACCATTGCTCGTAGGTTTTCCCAAAGCTTTTCAAATTGCATGTCTTTGATGATTGCGCGCGGCTCCTTTTTTAAATGACTATTGAGAAAGCCCATCATTAGGCTTGATTTGGATAGTGAAAATGTTTGAAAATGTTTGTAAATAGTAATAAAAAGTAGGTAAAAAGTAATAATAGAATATTGAATAGTAGTAAAAAGTAGTAAAAAGTAGGTGAAAAATAATGAATAGTAATAAAAGTAGGTGAAAAATAATAATAAAATAGATAATAATAGTGAGAATGTTTGAAGTACTTCAGAGTACTTCGACACCCAAACAAGACAAGCCTTTTGTCCTCTCTCATATTATAGCTATAACAAGGCCCGCTCTCCTTCTAGAATTCAGTTCACCATGCTATGCAGTAAAAACTGGCCGTTTGTTGAGACATGCAAAACTTCCTCCCGGGTTCTCGCATGCATGCTCGGATTTGCTTTAGTCACATTTTGCTTGTTTGTTGCTTAATTAATTTGGAGCCGTTGGAGGGGTTTTGGATCTTTCCTCCAAAAAACATGCAGTTATTCTTTCTGATATCCCGACTGTCTTAAATCATGATTAATGGAACCCGAAAAAGTAACGTACGTACAAGATGCTGTTTTTTTTTTTCCTTTGTTAATCCAATTTGTCTGCAGATCAGATGAGGTTGGAACTTTTCATTATAGGTTCTTGGTAGTAACTCTGTATAGTAGTGGAAGAATAAACGAAGAGCATATTATGATCAGAAAGTTCTGAAATTGCAATCAATTAGAAAGTTCCTTGAAGGGATGTTGAGTACCTGTTGGAAAACGTGTGAATGACCAAGAAGAATAAAAAGGGAAATTGTATTACGGCAGGATAGAGGCCATGCATATATGCAGGCATGTTCGCCACGTAGTTTTTTCTAGTCCTTGACACGAACGAAGTTGTTTTTGATAGCTAACCGGCCTGCTCAGTGCTGACAGATGCCGAGCTACACGGCGCCTTCTCCTGCATGAATGCATGCATGCTTACACAGTGCGATATTATTGTAGCCAGCACTCGTGGTTGGCTAAGCTGCTTGCCTAGCTAGCTACCACATCAAGATTTCATGGATCTGATCAAGCGCTGTCTCTACAAAATAGAAACTTATGCTTAATATATTATATGTTTCACCTACTGCTCGCTTAATTTCAAGCTCAACTCCTCCTCATTTCAGTTGATCCTGATCATTAGGTTTTCCTGATCAATTGTTTTCAAATTAATTGTCTTTTCCTCCTCAACGTAGGAATAATATGTTAATATTGCTTAATTAATTAATTATATACTCTTCTAATTTCTTGATCAGGAGGAAGAGACCCAAGATTACGATACCAATTTTGTTCCAGATATTTTTGTGTTCCTTAACAGGGTACGTACGTAAGTTTTTAATTAATTGATCTGCCTCTATGCATTATATATAAGATTTTCTATTGTGCCCCGGCCCAATATTGTCCCATCTGGACTCATTGCTTGGCAGTAGTTTGATCAATATTCGACATGTTTTATATGAACAGAAATCATTTTTATTAATTGTAATTGGATGATCTAACGTCATTGAAGAGAAAGATGCACATGATGATCACGTAGGGTTAAAATACTTTGCAGGGCTACGGGCAACCAACTTTTATACTTTGTAGGGTTAAAATACTCGAGCCCAACAATCGGGTGCGCATTAACGAATACACTTCCAGCATTCACTTTCATTCTTGCTGTACTTTTCCGGTACCTTCTACTTGATCTTATCACTATTACATAGTACTCATGATCGTGAGCAATATTATTCCTGTATGAAGTAAAAGTTTCAAGTTGATGATATGTTTGGCAGGCAAGAATATGTGGGAATCATGACAAAGCCAGGCCAAGCTAAGGTAATGGGGACGATTCTATGTGTAGGAGGAGCTCTTTTACTGTCATTCTACCATGGACACACCATAAATATAGTCGAGTCCAGCATTCACTGGACTTACGCAGAGAATATGGAAACCAAGAGTTCTGGTTCCAGTAGCCAGGGGAACTTCATCTTGGGACCCTTTTTCCTAATCTCTAGTTCCCTCTCTTGGGCAATGTGGTTCATTCTCCAAGTGAGTAGTACTCTCAGTCTCAGCTCCATTCCTTTAACTGCTCTGATGATCACAGGTCTAAAGCTTTCACCAA
This sequence comes from Cyclocarya paliurus, assembly GCA_029856935.1. Classification (NCBI taxonomy): domain Eukaryota; kingdom Viridiplantae; phylum Streptophyta; class Magnoliopsida; order Fagales; family Juglandaceae; genus Cyclocarya; species Cyclocarya paliurus. The sequence goes on from CM056949.1 coordinate 33,299,590, forward strand.
ATTAATCTTTATCCACAACTTTTCAGATCTTGGGTATATATATATATATATATATATATATATATATATATATATATATATATATATATATATATATATATATATATATATATATATATATATATATATATATATATATATATCACGTATATGGTTCTAGTTTAAGTGCAAGTTTCTGTTTTAATTCATTAATTTGTACTAATTGCTGTATGTAATTTCGATGATCTGCAGGCAAGAATGAGCGAGAGGTTTCCAGCACCTTTCACAAACACCACACTGATGTGTTTCATGGCCAGCATTGAGTGTGGAAGCATTGCATTAATCTCCAAACACGACATTTCTGCATGGTCACTGAGCGATCCAGTCCGGCTTATTGCTTCTCTTTACGCAGTATGCAATATGGTTCCCTCAACTTTGTCAATAACAGTACTAGGCATGCATGCAACTGGCAGGATTAGGTTTTTCTTTTCTTTCCCTTAATTTGTTAGACGATCGAGTTTTCTTAGATATACCTCTGGCTAATTAGCTTTGCCAAGTTTGATTCTTTGCCCGTATTACAATCCCGGCCCGTTCAATTCACAAAATAAATAATAAAATCTATCTGATATTTCTGTCGGCTTAAACTTTTGAGACAAGTAGTGGTGATCATATCTATCAGAATTTTTGTCTTATATTTCAGAAAAGTTTAAGTTTTCTGCTTGAGTTGATCATGAAGTTAGGGTATTGATTTAAAAACCATAAATTTATCTGTGAATGTGAATTGGAGATAGTTTTTAAGGTATTGATTTGAAAACCATATATATAAAATGCTGATTTCAGGGAATTGTGTGTTCTGCAATAGCATTTGCACTCAGTTCATGGGCTATACAGATGAAAGGTCCTCTCTACGTCTCGGTGTTCAGCCCCTTGTTGCTCGTCGTCGTTGCCATTTCTAGTTGGGCTCTGCTTCGTGAGAAATTATATGTTGGAACGTAAGTACTGCATGATCTGCAATTCCCTCTCATCAGACATTTATTCTAATTTTGAATTCACTTTTATATATAAGTCTTAGTTTCTGCACATTAATTATGTGGAAATCTCTTTGGACTAACCGAATTCAAGAACACTGTCTCTGTTTGTTGCCTGCAAGTTCAATGTTGTAAGGCTCATTTCACTAGTCTATATCTTTTGCATTTTGATCGAGGCGTTCGAATTGTAGTAGAACTATATATAGGAATGCATCTTTTCCTTGGGCCACATGTATTTAATTATAACAAAAGTGAATCACTGATCAAACAACTTTCTGGTACTAAATTTATGTGGTAAATTAATTCAGAGCCCTAGGGTCTCTTCTCATTGTGATGGGGCTGTATGCTGTTCTATGGGGGAAGAATAGGGAGATGATCAGACCGAGTGCCATTGAAGAGACAGCAGCAATATCAAGAAAGCTAGGTCAAGAGATATTGATCATGGAGAATGATGATCATCATGACTTGGAGCTGCAGTTGAATGGAAAATCAAATGCCAACCATCATCATCATCATGATGTTACAGCTAGAGATCAAGAGAAACAAGGAGACAAATCGTAATCCAATTCAATATTATTTACATGCAGAATATTGTTCCCATCTTGAAGTTTACATTACATCAGTTCCAATAAATTAAGTTTTTGCCTCTCAAATATGTCCACTTTTCACAGTCTATATATAATTTCCACATACGTCATAATAGGGTTTTGCTGTACAACCTCTTACTATTCACCTACGCTTCATATTTTTTAATACTTTTAAATTTTTTTTTTTGAATTTTTTTTAAACTATTTTGAATTTTTTATTCACTATTCATATAAAAAATATTTGATAAAAAAAATTAAAAAAAAAATAAAATGTGGATAAATAATAAGAAATTGTGAAGATTTTTTGGTCATAATATTCCTCACGGTAGTAGCTTAAGAGTTTGTTTATAGCTACGTTAGGAGTCTTAAAAAAATCTTAAATAGCCCCAAAAAAAACTTTTATCTTAAATAGTCCCAAAAAAAACTTTAGTGATAAAAGTAGGTTGTTTGATTGTTATATATTAAATTACTTTTTAATCTTAAATAAGTTAAAAAATATGTCTTAAGAAAAATTTTTGAAAAACATTATTTTAATACAATTTAAAAAAATTATTGAATATTTAATACCATTCAGAAAATTTACATGAACTGCAATAAATAATATTAGGTTGAGATTTCAAAGAAAAATTAATAGAAATTAGTCCTAGCTAGGTCCTAATTTGGTTGATCAAAAATGTTGGTTGAAGGTGGTCAATAAAAATGGTGACTAAAATTGTGACAGATTACCAAGTGTTTGTTTGTAGGGTAGAAAAGACAGCTCAACAATAGTTGCAGTACTCAGTTTGGCAGTAACGTTGGACAGGTACTTCAAAAACCGACCAAACAGTAGTACATCAGACCGAAATAAATATTAGACAGTAAGGCTAGTTTGGATCGTGAGTTATTTATAAATAGTAATGAGATATTTTATTTAAAATGAAATAAATTAAAAATTATTTGAATTAAAATATTTTATAGAATTTTAAAAAAAGAGAAAAAAAAAGTTAAATAAAAATATTATAAAATTAAAATATTGTTAGAATATAATTTTTTAATATAATTTTGTTTTGAGATTTGAAAAAATTAGAATTATTTTTTGTATTTTGTTTGAATGTTTGGAAAAGTTGTAATAATTAAGTAATGATTAGATAAAAAATTTAAAGATTTAAAATTTAGAAGTGTTTGTGTTTTTGATATTTGGATATTGAGATAAGATGGAACGAGATGAAAATATTTCTCTATCCAAACCAAGCTTTATCTCAAAAGTTTAAATTGATGAAAATGGATAAATTTAATTATTTGTATTATATTTTTAACACTTTATCTCACGTGTAGGCCAGACTCTACCTTAAGAATATAATACCAATAATTAAATTTACATCTTCCCATTAAGGCCATATTTAGATAGTGAAAGTGTTTCATCTCATTTCATCGTTACAATTTTTTCAAATTTTCACATAAAATATAATAAACAATTCAACTTTTTCAAATCTCAAAATAATAATAATATTAAAAAATAATATTCTAACAATATTTTATTCAATTTTCATCTTAATTCACTGTCCAAACAGCACATAACTTAAAGTTTTGGGACAAATCTCAATTTCATATGATATCGGAGCAAATGTCATGAGTTCGAAACTTGAGTCCCTAACTCTACACTCTATTATATTTAATTAAATATTTCATGTATTGGACCCACTCATTTGGGAAAAGTTTGGCCAATAGGTGAGGGGTAGTTTTAAGAATATAATATCAATAATAAAATCTACATCTTTCCATCAGCTTAACTTTTTGAGATAAATGGTGATTTTACAATACTAAACATAAGTCAAATAAATTTTGAAATATACTTGTTTCTAATTACAATATATTCCAAGGGTTTCCCTCTCGATATGCATATTTTCAAGAAAAATGATAACCTTACAATTATTTTACAACTCTATATAAAGTTTAGGATAATTTTGTAATATTAAAATTTATTTTTAATGGAATGACATAATTTCATTGGTTGTTTGAAAATTAGTTGTAAAAGAGTTGTAGTTATATCATTACTCATTTTTCAGGCCATGTGGCTGACAAACATATAAAAAAAAAACCATAAAGATTATACTCTTATATTTTGTAATAACAAAATGGCTCGTTTGGACGCTTAAATATTTTAAAATATCTGTGAATAGTAGTGAAATAATTTATGAGTAATAGTGAAATGGTTTGAGTTAAATATCTTATTAGGTTTTAGGAAATGAGAGATAAAAGGTTGAATAAAAATATATTAAAGTTAAAAAATTATTTGAATATAAATTTTTAATATTATTTTTATTTTGAAATTTAAAAAATTTCTATTGTTTTTTGTATTTTTTTGAAAAACTTGTAATGATTAAGTAATGAGTAGATTAAAAAATTAAATATTAAAAAATATTTTATATTTAAATGATGTTTGAAAAAAAAATATTTAATAAGATTTATATTATCTAAGAACACCTTGTCGCCCGAAGAAACCTAAAACTTAAAAAGGAAGATATTGATCAAACAAACTTCCTTTCAATTACTCGGCTCAATAATTTATTCTTAACATATTTAACCTTAAAATTCTAATCAGAAATCATTTTTTAATTTTTGAGTTTTTGGCCAAAAATACTTATCCGATTAATAATTTAGATTTTTGAAAAATAACTCTTAGGATTTTCAAGATTTAATGGTCAAATAGAAAAAGATAGAGAAGAGAGAGACATTGGCCCAGAATTTCAATGTCAGTTCCAATACCTTCTCTGTACGAAACCCTAGCACCAAATGTTTATAGACGACATCAAAATTACCGTCATCTACGACCCCTATATAAAGCCTTCACAGCCACAATCCTTACCCCGATTCATTTCCCCATCTCCAAGTCTCTCTCCCACAAGGCAGCTTCTCCTAGATCTGCCCAACTTGGCTTCCTCTATTAGCCATGTGAGCAACTCTCGTTTTTAAGATTTGTATATGGATAGATTAGATCTGGATTTATGTTTTTGTTTGAGTACATATCCATTTGGTTTGTGAATCTTGGTTGCCGTTCTAGATTTGAACGTTTTATGGGGTTTTTGAAATTTTGTATTATAGCTTTGGTTCAGTTTATGGAAACCCAGTTGGATGTGTGCTTTGTGCGAAATGTTTCTATCTTGGTTTTGAAGTTCTCGCATATCACTTGCATCTACGACTCATTCAGATGTGATTTATAAGATCGGATGTGTTTTACGTACCCACTTTCTATTGTCAGAAAATGTGGAATGCACAATCGGTAGTAAGGGCCATTTATTCACAAAAATAAGTTCTTTTTGGTTTAAATAACGAGATCTTGTTTTTCATATATATACGTCTGTTTGCAATAGTTGCATAGATCTGATTTATGGTGTATTGCATTCATGTATGTGAATTTAATATATACGTCTCTTCTTAGTGTTGTGGATTTAATATCATTTCTGAGATAAACCGAGCTGCTTTAGATCTTCGGTTATTTCACGGTAAGGTTATTATGAATAAACCAATAAATTTCAAGCACAAGATTAAAAATCAAGACCCATTATTCATAGGTCTTGTTGAAAACCTATGTTAATGCATTAATTGGTCTGATGTGAAAACCAACTTATGTATTGATTTTGATCCCATTTAATAAACATGCTTCTTAATACAGTTCCTCTTCGGGCAGGTGGCATCTATAAATGGCATTTAATGGAGACCAATTGCAAGCTGTCACATAGGTGTTCCTCACTGCACCGTGTAAGACGCATAGCAGGGAATCACACTCTGCTCTCTCCCCTTCCCGCTCGAGCTCCAGACCAATCTAAGAACTCCCGAGTCGAACACCATAACCGATCTCTCTCTCACCTTACTCAATCTCTCTTCTTCCCTCTCCGAACACCATAACCGATTTTCTCTCTCTCTCCTTCGATCTCTCTCCTTCCCTCTCCTTCACGAAAACCCTAAACCCATCTTCAGAATCTCTCTCTCTCTCTCTCCTTCCCTCTCTCCTTCGATTTTCCACACGAAAACCCTGAACTAAGATGATGAAGTTCAGAATCTCTCTCTCTCTCTCTCTCATTCCCTCTCTCTACTTCGATCTCTCTCACGAAATTAAGAACCCGGAAGTCTATATTGCAAGTTCCCGAAACTCTGTATTGCAAGTTCACCGTCCTCCGACCTCAGGTACCAATTTCATGGCCATCCCCAATAAAATGCATCCCCAAATTTTTTGCAATCCCTAATTTCTAATGGTCTGTGTTTTGTTGTAAGTTTTTGGCTTTGATTTCTCACTGTCTGCACAATGATGAACCAGTCAAAATCATGGTTTGTGTTTTGTTATTCTCTAGTTTTCTCTAGTTTCCAATTGTAATCTAGAATGAAAAATCTGTGTTATGCCTATATCTATCACTGGCGGCACTACCTCGACGAGAGGGAAAGAGAGAGACGGAGTGAAGGATCCTCGACAGGCAGCGTGAGGGAGTGTTCACCCTTTGATTCGAGAGCGATCGAGTGAGGTTCCATTTCGGTTCGAGAGAGATCAAGTGAGGTTCCGTCGAGCGAGGGAGGGTTTTTGCCTTTCGATTTCGAGAGAGAGAGCAGAGAGAGAGGGAGTGTTTTCGTTTGAGAGTGCGAGAGAGCATAGCAGAGAGGTTTTCTTTCTCAGTTTATTTTTTGCTTCAGTTTGGGATGGAAGGGTTTATTTCCTGGTTGCGCGTCTTTATCGGGTTTTCTTCTACCGCACGCGTGGCGAGCTGCTGTTGGCTTCCGTTAAACGCAGGTTGTAGGAGACACCTGCAGGAAGGTTTTTTTTTTTTTTAATATTCTATGTGCTCTTATGCATGATGCAATGTGTATAGCGTTCATGATTTGTTCTGACTTGGGGCTTTGGAATGCAACTGAGATAAAAGATGGGGTTGTCTTTCACAAGCTTTTTAGCCGTCTTTTTGCCAAGAAGGAGATGCGAATTCTTATGGTGGGTCTAGATACTGCTGGTAAGACCATCATCCTGTACAAACTTAAGTTGGGAGAGATTGTGACCACCATTCCCACCATTGGTATGATTTTGGTTTTTTTTTTTTATTATCAACATTGTTCAAATATGTAGACGAGCTATTATTTTATAGTTATAGATGATTGGTTACCAGCTCGTCTGTTTCTTAGACTGTGGTAAGTGATACTTCATTTGCCTTTTTCACTCAGGCTTCAATGTGGAGAAGTGGAATATAAGAACATTAGCTTCACTGTTTGGGATGTTGGTGGCCAGGACAAGGTTTGTGATCTTAACATAAGTTCTTTGACAGCCAAATACACGAGACTAGGAATAGAACCATTTATTGATGACATGTTATGAGACCTTTCAATTCCATATGGTGACTAGTGAATGCATATAGCAAGTGTCTCTTTGTTAATGGAGCCTCCAACCCTGGTTCAGTTTGAACAGAATAATTTTTCGAGCTAACAAGTGCATATTTGTTTGAATTTTATCCTGGGTATAGATGTAGTTATTGATTAGTAAGAAACATATCAAATGTATGAGTTTGAATGTGCAAATGTATATATCAGTTTATTTGTTCCTATATTACATTAGTAGATGCACTTGACATCTTCTAGTTAGTGTTATGATCTTGCACTGCTCGTGCTCATTGACGGTCTTATGCTGATTAGTTGTTTCCCAATTAGCACACAACAAATCATGAGCTACATCTACTAGCCGTGTTCTGTTTTAGTTTTTCCTTAATGTGTGCGGAAAATATATTCAATATCTGGCAAACATTTTATGTGTATGCAAGAATGTGTGCAGGGCTAAGTCATGTTGTAGTTACAGTTGTTGATGATTAATGTGCTTATGCACTTATCAAAATGTGCTGATTAGATGCTAACCAATTAGCACACAATCCAAACATAAGCTACATTAATTTGAACCATCTTGCCTTTCAATTTTTCCTTTGGCTGTAAGAGGAAAGGCTATCCATGATGTGGCAGACATAAATGAGTATTGGTGTATGTATTATGAATATTTGTATTTGAATTAAGTGTGTATGGTTATAGTTATTTATGATTTAGGTGCTTATTGACGGTCTTGTGCTGATTAGTTGTTCTTCCATCAATACATAACAAAATCAGAAGCTACAATTACTTATGCAACTTTTTTTTTACAGTTTTTTCCTTGGCTTATGGGGAAAAATCATCCATATTATTGCATATATAATAAACATGGGCATATGTATGTGTTTATACATGCTTAAATACATGCGCTTATTTCTTGTGAATGTTTTTTTCTTATTTGACATTTCTTGATGAGTATGGGAGAATGCCATGCTTTTTGGGCTATCCATTTCTAATTAATGATTCTTCTAGTCGTTTGGTTTGATTCTGGTTTGATTCTCGTAAAATTGACTAACTATCTGGGAAAGCTAGTTCATTCAGACTTATAGGAGGGATCTATCCTATGAATTTGATTTGTGATTTCTTGCATCCAAGGTAGATCTTGTTTGGATGGTAACACACTAAGTTGTTAACTTCAATATTCATATGATCCCTTTTGTGGTATCTGAGTCTTGTGTGGTGTACATACAGATTCGATCTTTGTGAAGACATTATTTCCAAAACACTCAGGGACTTATTTTTGTGGTTGATAGCAATGATCGCGACCGTGTGGTTGAGGCTCGGGATGAGCTGCACCGAATGTTGAATGAGGTAGGAGGCATGTTCATTTATATGATAAACAAGACTTTAAATAGTGTGTTGTCGAGTATAAGTTGCAAATTTTGTTATAAACCATGTCCAAAGTTTTATTTATTTATTTTTATTTTTAATTTGTAGGATGAATTAAGGGATGCTGTGCTGCTTTTATTTGCAAACAAGCAGGATCTTCCAAATGCAATGAATGCTGCTGAGATCACTGATAAGCTTGGTCTTCACTCCCTCCGACAACGCCACTAGTATATTGATGCCCCCCGCTCTCTCCCGCTCTATCTCACGCACACAGACACTGTTAGGATATTCACTCTGCTAATTAGTCATGGTTGTCGATGCTATTGCAGGTATATCTAGAGCACATGTGCCACTTCAGGGGAAGGGCTCTACGAGGGACTTGACTAGCTTTCCAACAATATTGCTAACAAGGTTAGGTTCTAATCCTGTTTAATTCTACATTTGTTATTATATTATGCATTTGTTAGTAATTGTTCTTTTCTTTTTTTGTGTTCTTGCAGGCTTAACAGATCCATACATCTTTAGTAACTTTTTGAGCAGCAATCTCTGGTCAAAGGAGATATTGCCCTTGTTATTTGGTTTCATGCGTTACTGTCTTGAAATGTATCTATTTGTTTAGATCTTTGTTACTATATGATAGGAATTGGCATAGGGTTTCATTTGAAGAGAAACAGATCCGCCGCAGGGAAGCTCCGAGACTAGCAGCAATGGCGAGAATCAAGGTCCATGAACTGCGTCAGAAAACCAAGGCGGATCTATTGAGCTAGCTTAAGGATCTTAAGGTCGAGCTTGCCCTCCTGTGCGTCGTGAAGGTCACCGGCGGTGCACCCTACAAGCTTTCCAAGATAAAGGTGGTGAGGCTGTCGATTGCGCAGGTGTTGACGGTGATTTCCCAGAAGTAGAAGGAGGCTCTGAGAGAAGTTTACAAGAAGAATAAATACCTTCCCCTCAATCTGCGTCCTAAGAAGACTAGGGCCATTCGTAGGAGGCTCACCAAACACCAGGCATCATTGAAGACTGAACGATAGAAGAAGAGAGAGATGCATTTTCCCATGAGGAAGTATGCTATCAAGGTGTAGGGACTTCAGCTTGAAAGATCTTGGTACCTTATTTTAAAAAATCCCCCCGGTTGATAAAATTTTGGCGTTTGTTTAGTCTTAATTAATGGTTAGAGGACTTAATCTTACGTTCTTGTTTGATGTTTGAAAGTTGTGGATTATCTCATACTACAGTGGGATGAAGCTATTCTTCTTTGATGGAAAAAAAATATATATAAAAAAAAAATGATAGGAATTGGCATTTGGCGTTGTAGATTCTAAATAATTCACAATTCATAGCTTTATACATGATCCTTTTTGTCATGGGCTCCCCCCTTCAATGGATATGGTTGAAAGGCTAATTCCCCACTTTATGTTAAAAGGTTAATTCCTACATTTGGCTAATTCCATGGATACTTGAGGTTGTATTGGCGTATGTATTTTAGTAGGGATGCCTTGGTTTCTAGGGCTTTGATTGTGGTGCAGTTGATCTAATATTCAGTACATATACATTCAAGTGCTTTAAATGTTGGTCTAGCAAAAAAATGTCGGGTCTTTATAGTGAAAATGAGTAGCTGCCAAATGTGGGGACAACAATTTTTTAAAGCGATCTATTGTTGAAAGCATTATGTCATCCAGCTCCACCATTCAAACCAACCATAATTGTGTAATTCAGTGGCTCTTATGTGCTCTCAAGTTCCTAACTTCCTTGCACTTCAATGTGTGAGCGAGAGCGAGACTGATATTCACAATCATTTCAATAGACTTAAATTAGTCCAATTGTTATAGTATGTGGCTCAAATCGAGTGGAACACGTATACAGAGAAAGCAGGTTGATGTCGGAAGTGAAGCGGAGTGGAGTTAGGGGAGTGTACGGCTAGGGTTAGTATAAATACATATAATGTAATCCCTACTTTTGACAGTTAGTGAAAATTCAACCCCCACCGCTCCTGAGGATGCAGACATACTGTCAAACCACGTTAAATCTGTATGTTTTTCTTACTTTCTCCTTTTCTACGTACTTTTCATCGTAATTGCCACACGTAGCACAACAGTCCAGCTATGGATTGTAAAAAGAAAAAACAGAAAATCATCCTAATATGACAAACCTAGCATTATGTCAAGAAACATGAGACTGGCCAATATGCATGATCGATATGATATGCGTTTTAACAAATGGTTTTGCTATTGTTGTACCATGACCACCACTATTTAGAATGGAACATTACCTACAAATCAGAAGGATATAAAACAAATGGTGTAAACCATCTGAATTTGATGGCTCGTACTGTTGAAAAGATTACGAATTGTTTGATTTTAATTGAATCAGTCGACAACAGTAAATTGCAATCATGATGGGGGAGCCCAAGCACTGCATATAGCCTAGTTGATTCCTGAAACTACTTTTTACGAGCAATGCATCAACTTTGGGACATTTCCTTGTGTTGAATTGATCTATAACCTCCTTACACTATTTGAGCTGAAGAGGAAATTCTCTTCACCGGCAATGGTGGAATGCAACCGTCTTGCTGCCCACCCATTGTTGATTGCATGAATAGCAGCACGCGCTAGTTCACCAGTCACATGACTTCCTTCAATTTGTTTGTCAAATTCTGGAAGACCGCATGCCTTTCTCTCTTTCCTTCTCCTTCTCTCCTCATCTCCTTCTTTCCTCAGCCAACTTTCGACTGTTCTCTACAAATCCAATCCCAATAAAGCTTTAATCTCTCTCATAATTCAACATTTGATAAGAAACGCATACTCAATATCTTGATGACTTTTACACCTTATTCAATTACACAAGACCTCCCAATCCAATAACAAAAGGAGCCTCAGACACGTAAATCCAACATCGAAACATGTCCCAACTTGATGGCTACTGTTCACTTCTTTGTAACTTGCTACTTGTATAATTGATAAATTTGAATATTTGGGACAGCTGAATTTTAATCCTACTATTGAGTTAGACTTCATTACTTTTTTTTTTTAAAGAACCAGAAGCCACACACATAGCGACCCCGTCTCAAGTTTATTGATTCATCTCACTTGTGGCAGAGGAATACCGTAGTAATATCATTTCACTTTGGCTTCCAAAAATGTAATGCAAAACCAAGTGACAAAGATAAAACCAAATAAAAACAACTAGCACCTAACAAGCCTGAAAAAAGCCAACCAAACCTAAATATAAGCATCTGACGCTCAAATTCAATCCTGAAAACCAATTATCAACTTTGAGACTCCCTTTGAGCCAACAAACTCCAAATTAAGATCGCAAATAAGGGAGACTCATTTTATCCACGTTTAAATACCTTTAAGCTTCCACGGAATATCACCAAAATTATTCCATGTACCAGACTGATGACTCGAGGCCAGCCGAGCAAGAAAATCAGCTCCTGAATTTCCTTATCTATAAACATAACTTTTCTTGACTTGCAAACTTGACAGGATCTTTTAGACTTCAATACTTCCTTTTGAATAATACTCAATATATGGATAATATCAGTTTAAGCTCACATTCATGAAGATTCCATAAAGAATATAGTGCATCATACCTTTATTAACTCAGCTCTTCTTTCAAGATCAATACCCGCAATTCCATAAATCCTTTTTTCTGCAGAAACATCCATTTGTATTGGAACCTCAAATCCCGCAAAAGCAACATCTCGTCTCCACTGCAAAAATAATAGTTCCCCGAAAAAAAACTTTAACCTCATTAGAATTACCAAAGCCATTGAATGTTATTACAAGGTGTTCTCCATCATACTCAAGTAACTGTAACATAAAATTTCTGAATGTTATTGGACATGCAAATTCAAGTTTTAACGAATTGTATAGGAACAAGTTTATGAAAGGAAAAATGGAATTTGGGAAAACATCAGATTTCAATTTTTTTTTTTTTTATAATGTCATCTGAATTTTTTTTTCTGCATGTTTAATTAAATTTTGGAATGTCAAATATATAAATTTACCAAAACTAGGATGATTTGGATGAGTTTGATCCCAACTGGATTTATGAATAGCCTACATACCATCCAGTTGAGATTTTTGTGCCAAATTCTTTAATTAAATAACCAATCAAATAGCTTTGGTATACTAACCAATTGTTCCATTTTGTTTTCTCCAATGTCTAATTCAAAAGACTAAGAATATCTAACCAAAACTTGCATCTCAATTAACAGCATAATCAGATCCATAAAAGAAATAAAAATAATAGCAGCATAAACTCATTAATTCTTTTAAGACAGAGAGAAAAAAAACACAAACCTCCCCACCAAGATAGCTGAGATCACCAGAAAATGTCAATGTGGTGTCATGAAAAGCCAATCTTCCAAGTATGCGAACCATATGGGGTTCCACCATGTGCTTTCCATCCAATATCTTCAGAATTGTAGTTTTTCCTACAAAAACAATCAATCAATGAGCACACACCCACCATCAGATCAGAATTCTATTTTTAACTGTTCCATGTAGATTGCTAAGCAAATGCAGTAAAGAAAACGAAACAATAAAAGATCTGAGGAATTTATTCTCTTTTCTTTTGCTACTTTCGATCAACAACCAAAATGAGGCTAAAAAGAATTTGGTTTTTGCCATGTTATAATGTAGTCATTAACATACCAATATTGGGGTTCAATTCACGCTCATATCAACCTCTAAGAATACCCAATACAAACTAACTATAGAAAACATTAACCTTAAAAGTTACTTTTGTTTAAAATGCCTATTTCAGATCTAACTATGTTTACTTTTCCTTCAACTTTATAGTAACCAGACAGAACTAAGGATTGAACATGATAGAATAGTTGGTTTAATGTTTCCCTAGTTTATTGTATAGACAGTTAATGACGAACAGATGAAAAAATACATCAATCTTTGATTCAAACTTTTCCTCAAAATTTCAAATTGATCGGGAAGCAAACAAAGAATATTAAAGAAAACAGAGTACCAAACAACATTCCGAAGCTAGAATAGAAAAGGAGTTGAAACGAACCAGCTCCATTGGATCCAACAAGAAGGCAATGATCACCAGAATGAAGAGTGAGATAGAAGTCATCAATCAGAGGAGTGGACCCCAGTGGAGGATGGTGTTACGATCCCACGTCGACTAAGTATGAGATTGATTGGTGATTTATAAACCCCTAGACACCCTCCCATTATAAGTCGATTTTTAACAGTGAGTTCTACTTAGTGGGTTCATAACAAATGGTATCAGAGCCACCCCACGTATGCAATTTATGTTAGCGCGGTTGCAATCGTGCGACACAGGGGGCGATGCCAGTATGGCAGTGTTTGTCTGGAGTTAGGAAAGACCTAGCGCATAGCCAGCTTGTGTGAGCTCCGAGACCGCCATAGACGTCGGTTGCGGAGCGTGGTGGTTGTTACGATCCCACATTGACTAAGTATGAGATTTGTTGGTTTATAAGCCCCTAAACACCCTCCCCTTGTAAGCCAATTTTTAAGAATGAGTTTTATCTAGTGTGTTCAAAACAGATGACCGTCGATTCCTGGGTACGTGAACTTCAACCCGTTGATCTCTATCATTCGCCTTGGATTTTCTTTCACACCCATTTTCTCAATGATGAAGAGAGAAAATTGAGGGGCCAAGTTGGCGAGTTTGCAGATTCGATGGGCGAATCAGCGAGAGAACGAGAAATCGAGCCGCGGTAGAGTAGAATTCACTTGTCAAAAAGACAAATGATGTGTTAACACATTGATTTGTATGCAATAAAACTCAATGGTCTAATCATACTCGACAATAAGGTTCCGTTTGGATACATAAATAGTTTTATCTCATCTTATTATTATAAATTTTTTAAATTCTCATACAAAATATAATAAACAATTCAACTTTTTTAAATTAAAAAATAATAATATTAAAAAATAATATTTTAATAATATTTTTTTCAATTTTTAATTTTTATTTAAAATCATCTTATTTTACTATCCAAATTAATGCCATTCATCATTCTTTTTTATTATTAAAAGATGAGTTCAAACAAAGACATTGCATAGCAGCATCAAACATCACTTGAGAGTGAATAACATCGAGGCATTGATACCACTATTGAACTATGTCATCCATAAACCTAACATGTTTGGCAAGTAAAATGAGTCAATTCATTACTTTGTCATCATTCTTAATTTTGTTATCGTCAGGCACATTTGTTGAAATAATACATTTTTTGATGGAGAAATAATACATTTTAAATGAATGTTCGTCGAGTGATTGATATATAAAACCATTCATAATAAGCCACATAAGTAGTATGATTGGGAATAACAAAATCAACGATAAAATTATCAACTCTAAATATTACATGTGAGATTCAAGTTGTATCAAATCAAGTTTGAATCACATATAAGTTCATTCTAATCTCATTCAGCTGATTATTTTGATCGATCCTTTAATTTTAATTTACTAATTCCGTAACACATTCGAGTCAAATTAACAAAGTTTGTTGAAACATTTTTTTATACAAGCTTTGAAATTAGATGTACCAACCATTAAGTTTAGTGTCTCATGTATCTAAAGGATCAATATATCATATCTAATTTATAATTAAAAAAATTTAATGAGAAGTGTTTCAAAGGTAAATAAATTTTATAAAAATGAATATATAAAGTTTCATGCTATACGTTATATTTATTTTATAATAAAATTAATTTTACAATTTATTATACCACCCTAAACGATGTAATTTTATTTTTATAAAATTTTTTCCCGTTAAAATTTTAGTGTATACCTACTTATCATATTTTGTCATTAAATAAATGAATTCTGTTATATACAATCATTTTTACATATTTTTTATATATTTCATTAATGTGATTAGTTAAAATAATTATTTTATATTAAAAAAATGATA
Organism: Cyclocarya paliurus; assembly: GCA_029856935.1. Lineage (NCBI taxonomy): Eukaryota > Viridiplantae > Streptophyta > Magnoliopsida > Fagales > Juglandaceae > Cyclocarya > Cyclocarya paliurus. The sequence continues at coordinate 33,314,784 of CM056949.1, forward strand.
CAACTGTTATATATAGTCACTTTTACATATTATTTATATATTTTATTAATATAATTAATTAAAATAATTATTTTATATTAAAAAAATAATACAGGCAATCATTCCAGTGAAATCCGTAAATAATATGCTAAAGATTTTGTAAATTAAATTTAGTAGTTACGGGCTGATGAAGGCCGGGTTGGATCTGCCATCGTCAACTGCAGAGTCTCACCAAACAGTTCACCGATCTTAGGCTTCTTTCTTTTTCATAATTTCTGGTTTCTTCAGTCTGTACTTTGTTTTCAGATTCCGGAAAATCCATTTGGAAATGGCAGCAATTTACAGCCTCTACATCATCAACAAGTCTGGTGGCTTGATCTTTTACAAGGTAAATCCCTTCTGTCTCTCTCTCACAAATTAGACTTGGAGGGACTTTCTATTAGTTTTTCGAGAAAAATTTTCTTTTTTATTTTAAAATAGAAAGTAAGATTTACAGAAAGCTGTTTGAACGAGGTTTTTTTATTTTACGTTTGGTTGCGGAGGATATGTGGGAAAACCAAATAAACTACATCGAATTTTGGGACCGAGAAGGCTAGCCTTTCAGTTGCATAAGTTTGGACTGGAACTCTTAGATGAATTAATATATGATTTTTTACTCAGAAAGACTAGCCTTTCTGTGGAATCATTGATGATTTGCAGATCATAGGATTGTTTGTCTAGTGAACGAGCGGTAAATTACTTCCTTTCCTGGATTTCCATGGAAACCTGTTTTTATATGTAAAATCAATGGAAACCTCCATATCAGGCATTGCGCATGTCGAACCAAAATTGTATTGTCGCCCTTTATGGGGGAATAAGGATTTTGGATCGGTGCTGATTTTCTTTTTACGTGGAAGTTTTTTAATGTTTCATATAAAAAAGAAATAAAGGAGATTTCGTTTATTGGGAATTCGGCTTATTTGACAAAATTTGTGTGCACATACTTGCGTCTATGACAATTAGGATTATGGATCTGCTGGACGGATGGATACAAATGATAGCTTAAGAGTGGCAAGTTTATGGCACTCGATGCATGCAATATCTCAGCAATTATCGCCAGTTGCTGGTTGTTCAGGGATTGAGCTTCTTGAAGCGGATACATTTGATCTCCATTGTTTCCAATCACTCACTGGTAAATTCTGATTAATGACGGATCAAACAAGTGCAATTCTTAAGGTTTTTTTTATATTGGGCATTAATTATATGGAAGTAAATATTGCACACAATAAGCTAGAGGTAGTTACTGGTACTCCATGTATTATTAATGTAATATGCCTCATCCAATCACCAACTCGTGCATTTTAATGTTAAGGTTTTGTTACTATTACAATTATATCTCAGGCTTTGCTACTTTTAAGGTTGTAATCTAGTGAATGTCAAGATATGAAAATATTCAACAATATGCATTCAAGAAGCTGAGGGTGTTTGTCGCAGTCTTAAACTTGCATATCTAGTAAGCCTCATATGGATGTGGACTGGTACTTTTTGTACATGTTTTGTTACACAATTATGTCAAGTATTTTCTTTTCTATGGTTTAACTAACTGAAACTTAGTTATATGAAGAAATCGTGATGATGGGACATTTTAAAATCCAATGGTACCTATTGTTGCAAGTGGACATCTCAAATGTTTATGAAGACTAAGGATGGTTGTTTGGCGAGTGGCTCCCATCCTGTATTTAAAACTGGAGGATGTCATGCGATTAAAAAATCACCAACAGGTTAAGAATATGGCACATAAAAAAAAAAAAAAAAAGGAGAGGTAAATTTTGGAGGAGTTATTGGTTGTAGTTTTCTTGAAAAGAACCAAGGAGATGGTTTATTTTCTAAGCGCCAAGGATAGGGGTTTTGTGGAGTTGCTGAGTCACGAATCAGTGAAAGGTTCTTGCCTCACTGCAGTTGGAACTCCTTGCTTGAAGCAGTGTGTGGTGCCGTGCTGATGGTTGCATGGCCTCTATATGTGGAGTAGAGGATGAATAGGGTGGTTTAGTTGAAGGAATTGAAGGTGACATCAGCAGTGAATGAATTGGAAGACAGGTTGGAGAGTGTGACCAACTTGGAGAAGCAAGTAAGGGGTTAATAACCTTGGAAACAAGGAAACAGGTGGGAAATGAGAGAGAGGGTTTTGGCTATTAGAGATGCTGCTGTTAGATTGACTTTTTAATGGGATTTTCTTAAATCCATGCATTCTTGGTACAAATTACAAGCCCAGCCATCTTCCTCACCTTCTGGTTGACCGCCCTTTATGCCTCTGAGCTTCTTGGGGTGCATTTAATGGCTGTAGAGCTTGCAGTGATGGTTCCTGTCACTTTGGTCGCATGGATCACAGTTGTGGTTTTACTGTCTTCGTTGGGAAGCCTAGACATGTCTTCGGAAGTGGAAGCTATGATTACTGGAGGAGATCGTCTGTTTTATGTTTAAGATTTTGTTGAAGGGAATTTTGTGGCTGCTGTTCATGCGGTTTTGCATTTGTAAGGAGGAGTAGTGTGGGTGATTTAATGAATTTGTAAGATGGGCTTGTTTGATTGTGATGGGGTGGTTGGTGCTGTGTGGACTTGGAGAGATGGGAGTTTCTAAATTCAGAACGCGTGGGTGGACGGGATTTGGTAAAGTTTTGCTTGGTTTTTATTTTTGTGGAAACCTCTTTCATCCCAATTTTGCTTGGCTTCAGGATGTGGCTGAAACAGTGGAACTGCTCAGTTCTGTAAGCCCACTGCTATTTTTTTAATCCAAATTTGATTGCCAGGAAACCTGTCTGCAATAAGTCTTCCAAATATGGCTCTGTCATTATCTGGTGGTGGATTTCTTACCGCCCACAACAGAACCTTTGGCCACCGTTCTCTAATCCCCCTGTCATTTCTTCTTTCTTTTATTTTTTTTATAAGTTCCCCCTGCCATTTCTTTTAACTGTTTTGCAGAAAACATACCCATACTTCCAAAGCACAGAAATACAAAGCTTTGACTCTCTGTTTTATGCAGTAGATTTCACCCATAGGGTCACTTTTCACGTATGGTAGCACATCGTTTAAAATGGGAGGGTCCCCAATGAGAGGAAGCCACTCCCAGTTGCTTGTTTGTTAATCTCCACATAAGAGTTCTTAGGATATTTCAGAACAAGGGAAATTTGGGTGCAGTTCTTAATTCGTTGAAGATTTATCACTTGTTTCTACGTTGGAGTGTTCTGCTTGTGTTTACCCGGGGCATTTATATCTGCTATATGGATTTCACAGTACTGCCATTGTTGTTGAAATGCTCTTCGAGCATAGGAGCATGCTTAGGTGTCATGACAGTCTAATTTGCCCTTTAGGAGTAATTTTCATCTAGAGTTTCTTTTAGTCACTATTTGATGTTATTTTCTGGAAAATGTTGACTAAAAGAGTAATTTACTTCTTGCCAGGCACAAAGTTCTTTGTGGTCTGTGAGCCTGGTACACAGCACATGGAAGGTCTCCTGAAAGCCATCTATGAGTTATACACGGATTATGTCTTGAAGAATCCCTTCTATGAGATGGAGATGCCTATAAGGTGTGAGCTTTTTGATATAAACCTAACACAGGCAGTACAGAAGGATCGGGTTGCCTTGTTGGGCCGATAATCTCCTTTGGGACTTGCATCTGACCTCTTGTTATTTGATCTGATTTATTCTAATGTTCATTCTCAATTTATCAGAGCAATCTTATTTTCTAGTTGATATGATAAGATAGCTCATTTTTTGTTAAGAGTCCAAGCTGAGGTTAATTTCTGGATGATTAAGCATGTGAGGAATGGTGTACTTAGTGATGGAGAGAGTGTTTCTTCTGGATGGATTATTTGGAAATCATCTTGTCAAAATTGTTAAGAACTTGTATACTCTATCAGAGCAATCTTATGGGCTGTGCTCTGTTATTGGATTTCACATTACTGCCATTGGGTTGAGCAAGATGACAATGTAATGAAATAACAAGCTGGTAATATCAATTATATCAAGTTTTCTCACGGAAGAAGTCCGATGTCCATTACAGTGTGTAGAAGAAAATGTCCAGAATCTTGTATTCCACTATAAAGCATACTGAAAGTAAACAATGAAAATATGCTCAAATCTTTTGAAAGAATTTTTACTGTCAAACTACTAATATCATCGCGGAGAGTAGAGCTTTGCTTGATGGGCTGCGGCTGTGTGGTTCACTTGGGTTGAGAGTTATTGGTGGAATATGATTCTAGTGTGGTGGTGGGATGGTTAATTTCGGGTGTTTGTCAATATTGATTTTTATAGGATTATTGGGAGGAACTTAAGGAACTTGTTTGTTTCCTTAAGATTCGATTTCAATATAATTTTAGAGAAACAAATATGGTGGCAGATTTCTTAGCAAAAGAAGATTCTAAAGGTAGAATAGCTGATTTTATTGGTGATGAATCAGTGCAAGGGCGTCTTCAGGGTTTAGTTCGCATGAATAAATTGGGAATTTCTTATATTTGACATTGATGTAATTTTGGTTTTGATGAATCGTGTAATTATGGTTTTCCTCCACCTGAGGGCGTTTTAATACTAAGAGGCTTTGACCTCGCCTTAAAAAAAAAAAAAAAAAAATTGAAATAAAATTATAATGTTATGCAGCACTAAGTGCTTAAAGTTACGACTTTTTCTTCTTCTTTTTTGTCTAAACAGGAAATCAGGCTAAAGACTATGCAGGCTACTTTGATCATTCTTGGTGTTTAAATGGATCATCAATATTTTAAAGCACTCATGAGATCTCTGCTTCTGCCATTTTTAGGATTTTAGTTTGTTGACAAATACAAGAGTAGACTAAGGCTAGTTGATTTGGATTATGTCATGTGATGCTGAGGCCATAGGAATGATTCAAATTAGGATATGAAGGTCTCTTAAGTTTCTCCAAATTACTGGTTGAAGCTGTTCATTTTTTCTCTGTTATGGATCTATTCAAAGCTATATATCACCATCAGATCTACTAGTCATTGTGTTAGATTCTGATGTAAATGTTTATGACTTGGATAAGTTCGGTTGCCTAGCAGAACACCTACATGGCCGACACTGCTTAAATTCAAACATTCAAAAACAAATATCCAACCCCATCGATTCGGTGACGTAGATGAGGGAGGAGGCTTAACAATCCAAACAAAATGATCCAAAGTAAATGAAGAACAGTAAACAATTCAAACGGCATAACAAACTTCGAGTTTTGACATGCAAGTTGCAACATGAGGTATATCCTTTGGTATGTTGGGTGCTGATGACGGGCTTGGAGCTTAACAATACGGTTGAATGGTCCACGATGATAGTTTGGACATTGAAATTGTGCTCGGATGCTTATCCATGAAATAAATAATAAACAAAAAGAGAAATACAGAGATTTAAGTGGTTTAACATAAAAGGCTACGTCCATGGATCATTTGGAGGCAAAATTCACTATCTTTTGTGATTTTATAGTCTTTATGATCTTTCATTGGTCTCCCTCCATATAGTAGAAGAAATAGGATTTTTGAGATCTTGAAGAAGATCCCATCCTTGTAGGATTCGGGAGAGGGAGAGCTAACAATTTGGCTTGATTTGTAAAGATTTTCTCTTTTTATACAGATCCATTTCCTTATTTAGAATAACAGTCTTATTTGTCTTATGTCATCTTTTGTATTTGAGTCAATCTCTTTTACTTTATCTCTTCAATTATTCTTGATAATGAGCTTCCAATAAGCTCGACTTAGTTCTTTTTTTTTTTATCAATCATTGAGTAAAATTGACTAAATGAATGGCTGTGGACCTGTGGTTATGCCACCAGTGACATGGGGAGCCTTTTGGATTGGTATGTTAAAAAAATTAAAGGACTAAAAATAGGAAAAGACTCATATATAGAAGGGACTATAAAGATTTGAATCCAGCTAATTTGGATGGTGTGCATGAAATGAGTATAATTAAAGGAGAAACTTCTGATATTCCGTATTGAAATATTGAGGGCATATGAATTCTTCTTCCAAATGAACATCAATGGTTGATTAAGTTTCCACGAGACAGAAGAAATGGTGTTAAATCGAGTTCAATATCACAACCTACAAAAGGTAGTAATTTCCCATCATAAAATTAATGATAGAAAGTGAAGATTAGAAAGAGATCTGAAATACCATGTTTTTGTACCAAAGGTCTATAGATAATTAGTGATTTAGGAAAACCCAAGTCAATGAATGTTCCAACAGTTCAAGATCTCATTCATAAAGGAAGAGAGAGAGAGAGAGAGAGAGAGAGAGAGAGAGAGAGAGAGAGAGCAACATATGTTTAAAATTTTTGTATTCCTCATAAACTTGAATCTGAGCAAACCCAAATTGAAAAAAAAAAAAAAAAACAAAGGCAGTTACGACCATAGTAAAAGAAGTATAGGAAGGTCTTCATCTTTAAATATACAGAAGACCAAAGCAAAACATATAACTAAAACCCAACACTGTACTTAGTATTCCTATTGACATCTATTTTCAAAGATCCAACAAGCACTAAGCGGCAGATGGGGCAGGAATGTAGCGAATGATGCCAGCCTCCGAAAGCGCCGCCAAAAATGCCTACAGATTCTTCTGCTCAGCCCCTGCTTCAACCTCTCCAGAAGCCACACTGTTCTTGTAGTCCAATGACTCGTCGTTGTATATGTCCCACCATTTCTTAACCAGCATCTTAATATCTTCCCTGTCCATGTCCTGTTCCTCTCCGGTGTAGCTCCATGGCTTCGATCCCTAAAAGCCAGTCACAGTTTTACACTAACGTGTTCGATGATTAAAAAAGTGGGAGTATTTCCAAAATTGATCTGAGCTCGTTGTAATGAACCGATTAAGAGAATACTCACTTGAGAACCACAGTAGTGAAGAACTATAACTTTGTCAAGTTGGATGTTATCTGGGTGGTTCCACACCATGGGAAGAATAAGGTTGTAAACCGAGGGGATTAGCTTGTAAACATCCCTGTAGAAAATGTTCAAAAAGTCCTGCAAAAATCATGAACATCCAAGTCAGATTTAGGTTAAAACTAAGCAACAACTGTGATGAATCTTGGAAACAAATGATTTATAATGATTAACATAACCATGCAAACTTCATAATTACCTGCTCAGCAAAAGGACCAGTAGGGGTAGTTTTGAGGGTCTTGAGGAGGTCATGGTATGTTGACAGATTGGGCTCATAAACAAACATGCCAGCATTGAAGTAGAGGGCAGGCTTGGGGCCTAACTCAGCACGCCACTTGACCCTGTCAGGGCACTGCTAGCAATAGCCAACCTTGTACTGGGGACTGTGGCTCCAAGATTTCTCACAGAAACAATCCATCACAGCATAGAAGTAGTTGTCTGGAAGATCAAAGAGGTGATCTATGTTTCAAAAACTTGGATGTCTCCATCTAGGAAGATCATCTTGCTGTACTCCACAAACTGCAATTTCCATCACAAAAACTTCAAAATCAGAGATATTCATAAGCAGTAAATCGTGAAAAAAAGACAAAGTTGTCTATTTTAAAAGGAAACGAATCTTTTGTATTCTAGGAGAAAAAAGAACTGACTTATTCCAACATGTTTCTCGGAAACACCTCTCCTCAATCTCTGGAAGAGGAAAAGAACCAACGCAAGTCGGTCAATTATAATAAAAACAAAAGAATCTAGGCATGAAGTGACAAAAGCAAAAAATACGTGCAAGACATGCAGACACGTGTGATAACTGTACATACCTCCCAGATACGAACCTTCGAGTAATTGATCACGTTGTTGGCCATGGAAAACTGGGTCTGATTCTCCGGCGGGTAAACCGGCTCAATCTCCTTCACTATGCAGCCCTGAGACACCAGAATCTCCCGGTGCTCCCCTGGCACGTCTGGCAAGATAGCCACCACCAGTGGGTACTTGCTCTTCACCTTTCTCAGTCCCTTGGCCAAGCCAACCACACCTTTCACGTAGTCCCTGTTGCCACCCAAGAGCGTAACATACGCCCTGCTAGGCATGCTACTGGCCTTGGCTAGGCCGGCGGGCTTGGCATCAGCGGCGGTGGTGATATCATGAGAAGCCATTGGAAATTAATGGGGTTAGGAGAAAGACTCGAGAAGTGTTTAGAGTACGTACGTACGTACGTAGTGTTTGGGCAGAAGGAAAATAGTAAAGGGTGTTGATGTTTGAGGTACGTACGAGGAAACTGATAGCTAGGATTGAATGTTTTGTTGGTGAGATCAGAGAGAAGGGTTAATCTGAGCGTTGTTTGGTGTGGAGGAGACAGAAAAGAAAAGGAAAGACAAATGGTTGTTGTTTGGAAGTGTTTGTTTGAGAAGAAATGCTTTGTACTCGAAAGTTGGATGAGTTTTGGGTTGAGGTTGTGGGGGGTTTATATAGGGATTTAAGGGTAGGTTTAGGCTTGTTTTTGGATGTTACAATCATCTCAATGCACTTCAGTTTAAACTCCATTCAACATCCAAATACACAGTTGAGTTGAAGGTGAGTGCATTTCAACTTTAACCTTTGTGGGATCCATTATTAAAAAATTTATTACTTTTCATGTGAGCCGTGCCACTTATGATGGACTGACCCGACGAGAATATGAGGAATTTAAGAGATAGATTCTGATAGTCATATGACAAGGATAAAAGTAGATGGTGTATGGTACCGCATCGTTTAAAATGGGAGGGTCCCCAATGGGAGGAAGCCGCTCCCAGTTGCTTGTTTGTTAATCTCCACATAAGAGTTCTTACTCCTAGGATATTTCAGAACAAGGGAAATTTGGGTGCAGTTCTTAATTCGTTGAAGATTTATCACTTATTTCTACGTTGGAGTGTTCTGCTTGTGTTTACCCTGGGCATTTATATCAGCTATATGGATTTCACAATACTGCCATTGTTGTTGAAATGCTCTTCGAGCAATTAGCCCTTTAGGAGTAATATTCATCTAGAGTTTCTATTTAGTCACTATTTGATGTTATTTTCTGGAAAATGTTGACTAAAAGAGTAATTTACTTCTTGCCAGGCACAAAGTTCTTTGTGGTCTGTGAGCCTGGTACACAGCACGTGGAAGGTCTCCTGAAAGCCATCTATGAGTTATACACGGATTATGTCTTGAAGAATCCCTTCTATGAGATGGAGATGCCTATAAGGTGTGAGCTTTTTGATATAAACCTAACACAGGCAGTACAGAAGGATCGGGTTGCCTTGTTGGGCCGATAATCTCCTTTGGGACTTGCATCTGACCTCTTGTTATTTGATCTGATTTATTCTAATGTTCATTCTCAATTTATCAGAGCAATCTTATTTTCTAGTTGATATGATAAGATAGCTCATTTTTTGTTAAGAGTCCAAGCTGATGTTAATTTCTGGATGATTAAGCATGTGAGGAATGGTGTACTCAGTGATGGAGAGAGTGTTTCTTCTGGATGGATTATTTGGAAATCATCTAGTCAAAATTGTTAAGAACTTGTATACTCGTATGCTCTATCAGAGCAATCTTATGGGGTGTGCTTTGTTATTGGATTTCACATTACTGCTATTGGGTTTAGGGCTGCAACCCGACCCACCGAAGTCGGGTTTGAGCCCGACCCGAATACACCCATTTAAGGCGCCAAACCGAATCGACCCGACCCGACTAAAATAGAAGCGGGGCGAACCCGTATGACCCGACATGTACCCAAAAAAAAAAAACCCAACTTTCTGCACATCGATTTATCTCAGATCTGAGGACAAATAGACAATATCAACCTCAATCTCGGATTCTTCTCAATCTCAGGAAAAAACCCCAAAAAACAAAAAAAATGAAAAGAGCAAAATTTTTCAGAAGATTCGTTCGGATGCGGTCGTTTGCAGAAGCTGGCTGCAAAAACTTGATGTAGTTGTCGAATCGTCAATGGCTTCACTGTGGTGAGATTCATTCGAAATCTCGGATAGTAGCATTTCAGCCATCTCTTCATACACTATCGACAGGAGAAAAATAAAAGAGAGAGAAAAAAAAGAAATTTCTTAGGAAACAAACAGAGAGAGAGAGAGAGAGAGAGAGATACGGGAACCCGAAAACTTTCCAGAGCTGTATCTCGCCATCCTCATAGTTCCCTAGATATGGTTGTGTTGTAATGCTCAACAACGGTGTCGAAGATCTTCGGGATGGGAAGACGGAGAAGGTGAGCATCATTTGGTCTGGGTATTCCTCTCTGATCTTCGAGATCAAAAGGGTGCCCAGACCATATCCATGGTACCAGGCTCCAAATCCATGAGAACAGCGCATTGCCCACCTTGGATGTGAAGGATCTCACGCATCTTCGCTTGATGTCGGGAAGGAGAAACTGAAACAGAGATAAAATAGAGCGAGAGAGCACGATAGCAAGGGCAGAGAGAGAAAGATGAATGGAACATTGGAAACGAATGATGCGTGGGTGTGATTCAATTTGGTGAATCCATAGAGAGAGAGAGTATTATTGATGAGTGATGTTGATTGATGAGTGATGTTGATGGGGGTTTCCGGATTTGTACAGATTTTTCAAATTTTTTAAGTTTAGGATATAGCTAGTAGCTACTACCTTTTCTCTAATTAAAGGGCTTTTTCCTGCAAATTTATAAACTACGTGGTTCTTTTCTTCGGTGATCGGTTTCGACCGATATTAAAGGTAATATATTCGACATTTATTTTGATCCAATGAACCCGACTAAAGTCGGATCAGTTTACGTCGGACCTTTCGGGTTAATCGGGTGCAATACTTTTTTGCACAGGCCTAATTGGGTTGAGCAAGATAACAATGTAATGAAATAACAAGCTATTAATTATCAAGTTCTCTCACGGAAGAAGTCCAATGTCCATTACAGTGTAGAAGAAAATGTCCAGAATCTTGTATTCCACTATAAAGCGTACAGAAAGTAAACAATGAAAATATGCTCAAATCTTTTAAAATAATTTTTACGGTCAACCTACTAATACCATTACGGAGTGTAGAGCTTTGCTTGATGGGCTACGGCTGTGTCGTTCTCTTGGGTCGAGAGTTATCGGTGGAATCTGATTCTAGTGGGGTGGTGGGATGGTTAATTTCAGGTGTTTGTCGATATTGATTTTTATGGGATTATTGGGAGGAAGTTAAGGAAATTGTTTGTTTTCTTAAGATTCGATTTCAGCATAATTTTATAGAAACAAATATGATGGTGGATTTCTTAGCAAAAGAAGGTTCTAAAGGTAGAATAACTGAATTTATTGGTGTGAATCGGTACAAAGGCGTCTTCGGGGTTTAGTTCACATAGATAAATTGGAAATTTCTTATATTTGACATTGATATAATTTTAATTTTGATGAATCGTGTGATTATGGTTTTCCTCCACCTCATTGAGGGTGTTTTAATAACAAGAGGTTTTGACGTTGCCTTAAAAAAAAAAAAAACTTTTGAAATAAAATTCTAACGTTCTGCAGCAATAAGTGCTTAAAGTTACGACTTTTTCTTCTTTTTTGTCTAAACAGGAAATCAGGCTAAAGACTATGCAGGCTACTTTGATCATTCTTGGTGTTTAAATGGATTTTAAAGCACTCTTGAGATCTCTTCTGCAACCATTTTTAGAATTTTAGTTTGTTGACTAAGGCCTCGTTTATTTTTAAAAAACATCTTATTTCATCTTATTTTATCTTAATTTTATCATTATACTTTCTCAAATTTCAATACAAAATAAAATAAACAATACAACTTTTTCAAATTTATCTCACCTTATCTCACCTAATCATTACAACTTTCTCAATTTTCAATACAAAATAAAATAAATAATTTAATTTTTTCAAATCTCAAAACAAAAATAATATTAAAAAATATATTCTAATAATATTTCATTTTATTTTTTAATTTTAATATCAACTCATCTCATTTCATCTTTCAAAACAAACGAGCTCTTAGAAACACTTCTGGAACTTGATTGTGTTGAAAAATACAAGAGTAGACCAAGGCTAGTTGATTTGGATTATGTCATGTGATGCTGAGGCCTTGGGAATGATGTTGATTTGGATTATGACGTGATGCTGAGGCCATGGGAATGGTTGAAATTAGGATACGAAGGTCTCTTTAAGTTTCTCCAAATTACTGGTTGAAGCTGTTCATTTTTTTTCGGTTAAGGAGCTATTCAAAGCTATATATAACCATCAGATCTATTAGTCATTGTGTTAGGTTCTGATGTAAATGTTTATGAATTGGATAAGCTCGGTTGCCAAGCAGAACACGTACATGGACTCTGCTTAAATTCAAACATTCAAAAACAAATATCCAACCCCGTCGATTCGGTGACGTAGATGAGGAAAAGAAGAACATTAAACAATTCAAACAAGCATAACAAACTTCGAGTTTTGACATGCAAGTTGCAACATGAGATATACATCGCAAGTTGGTTCTGGTATATCGGTTCAACCTCCCTAACAATACATCCTTGAAACTCTCTGGCAGTGCTCCTTTGGTGTGCTGGATGTTGATGCATTTTTTCGACGGGATCGGAGCTTAACAATACAGTTGAATAGTCCAAGATGATAGTTTGGACGTTGATATTGTGCTTGGATGCTTATCTATGAAATAAATAATAAATAAATAGAGAAATACAGAGATTTAAATGGTTTAGTATAAAAGCCTACGTCCATAGGTCATTTGGAGGCAAAATTTACTATCTTTTATGATTTTATAGTCTTTTATGATCTTTCATTAGTCTCCATATAGTAGAAGAAATAGGATTTTTGAGATCTTGAAGAAGATGCCGTCCTTGTAGAATTCAGGAGAGGGAGAGCTAACAATTTGACTTGATTTGTAAAGATTTTCTCTTTTTATAGAGATCCATTTCCTTATTTAGAATAACCGAGTCTTATTTGTCTTATGTTATCTTTTGTATTTGAGTCAATCTCTTTTTACTTTTATCTCTTCAATTATTCTTGATAATGAGCTCCCAATAGGCTCGACTTAGTTCATTTTTTTTTTTTATCAAACATTGAGTAAAACCACCATCACTTGAAACTCTAAGCAAACTACCCCTTTACAAAATCCTCATTTAGTGCCAAAAATGTAACACATACACGGCTTGGTTAAACCTGTTGTGGTTACGTCTTTTTTCTTTATTTTTTTCTTTTTTTGGGTAAGTGAAGCAAAATTATTGACTAAATGAATGGCTGTGGACCTGTGGTTATGCCACCAGTGACATGGGGAGCCTTTTGGATTGGTAGTCTAAAAGAAAATTAAAGAACAAGAAATGAATGTTCCAACAGTTCAAGATCTCATTCATAGAGAGAGAGAGAGAGAGAGACATATGTTTAAAATTTTTGTATTCCTCATAAACTTGAATCTGAGCAAAGCCAAATTGAAAAAATAAAAAAATAAAGGCAGGTACAACCATAGTAAAAGAAGTATGGGAAGGTCTTCATCTTTAAATATACAGAAGACCAAAGCAGATCATATAACTAAAACCCAACACTGTACTTAGTATTCTTATTGACATCTATTTTCATAGATCCGACAAGCTCTTAAGCGGCAGATGGGGCAGGAATGTAGCGAATGATGCCAGCCTCCGAAAGCGCCGCCAAAAGTGCCTGCAGATTCTTCTGCTCAGCCCCTGCTTCAACCTCTCCAGAAGCCACACTGTTCTTGTAGTCCAATAACTCCTCGTTGTATATGTCCCACCATTTCTTAACCAGCGTCTTAATATCTTCCCTGTCCATGTCCTGTTCCTCTCCGGTGTAGCTCCATGGCTTCGATCCCTGAAAGCCAGTCACAGTTTTACACTAACGACTTCGATGACTAAAAAAGTGGGAGTATATCCAAAATTGATCTGAGCTCGTTGTAATGAACAGATTAAGTGAATACTCACATGAGAACCACAGTAGTGAAGAACTATGACTTTGTCAAGTTGGATGTTCTCTGGGTGGTTCCACACCATGGGAAGAATAAGGTTGTAAACCGAAGGGATTAACTTGTAAACATCCCTGTGGAACATGTTCAAAAAGCTCTGCAAGAATCATAAACACCCATGTCAGATTCAGATTAAAACTAAGCAACAACTGTGATGAATCTTGGAAACAAAAGATGATTAATATAACCATGCAAACTTCATAATTACCTGCTCAGCAAAGGACCAGTAGGGGTAGTTTTGAGGGTCTTGAGGAGGTCATGGTATGTTGAGAGATTGGGCTCATAAACAAACATGCCAGAATTGAAGTAGAGGGCAGGCTTGGGGCCTAACACAGCAGGCCACTTGACCCTGTCAGGGCACTGCTGGCAATAGCCAACCTCGTATTGGGGACTGTGGCTCCAAGATTTCTCACAGAAACAATCCATCACAGCATAGAAGTAGTTGTCTGGAAGATCAAAGAGGTGATCTATGTTTTCAAAAACTTGGATGTCTCCATCTAGGTAGATCATCTTGCTGTACTCCACAAACTGCAATTTCCATCACAAAAACTTCAAAATCAGAGATATTCATAAGCAGTAAATCGTGAAAAAAAAGACAAAGTTGTCTATTTTAAAAGGAAACGAATCTTTTGTATTCTAGGAGAAAAAAGAACTGACTTTTTCCAACATGTTTCTCGTATACTCTATCAGAGCAATCTTATGGGCTGTGCTTTGTTATTGGATTTCACATTACTGCCATTGGGTTGAGCAAGATAACAATGTAATGAAATAGCAAATAACAAGCTGGTAACATCAGTTATCAAGTTTTCTCACGGAAGAAGTCCAATGTCCATTACAGTGTGTAGAAGAAAATGTCCAGAATCTTGTATTCCACTATAAAGCATACTGAAAGTAAACAATGAAAATAAAAAATAAAAAGTCTTTTCAAATAAAATTCTAATGTTCTGCAGCACCAAGTGCTTAAAGTTAAAACTTTTTCTTCTTCTTTTTTGTCTAAACAGGAAATCGGGCTAAAGACGATGCAGGCTACTTTGATCATTCTTGGTGTTTAAATGGATCATCAATATTTTAAAGCACTCATGAGATCTCTGCTTCTGCCATTTTTAGGATTTTAGTTTGTTGACTAAGAAGCACTTCTAGAACTTGATTGTGTTGAAAAATACAAGAGTAGACTAAGGCTAGTTGATTTGGATTATGTCATGTGATGCTGAGGCCGTGGGAATGGGAATGGTTCAAATTAGGATACGAAGGTCTCTTAAGTTTCTCCAAATTACTGGTTGAAGCTGTTCATTTTTTCTCGGTTATGGAGCTATTCAAAGCTATATATCACCATCAGATCTACTAGTCATTGTGTTAAATTCAGATGTACATGTTTATGAATTGGATAAGTCCGGTTGCCAAGCAGAACACGTACATAGACTGCTTAAATTCAAACATTCAAAACAAATATCCAACCCCGTCGATTCGGTGACGTAGATGAGGGAGGAGGCTTAACCATTCAAACAAAATGATCCAGAGTAAATGAAGAACATTAAACAATTCAAACAGCATAAAGAACTTCGAGTTTTGACATGCAAGTTGCAACATGAGATATACATCGCAAGTTGGTTCTGGTTTCAGGTTCAACCTCCCTAACACGAATACATCCTTGAAACTCTCTGACAGTGCTCCTTTGGTATGTTGGGTGTTGATGCATTTTTTCAACGGAGCTTAACAACACGGTTGAATGGCCCCCGATGATAGTATGGCGTTGAACGGTGCTCGGATGCTTATCGATAAAATAAATAATAAATAAAGAGAGAGATACATAAATTTAAATGGTTCAACATAAAAACCTATATCCACGGACCATTTGGAGGCGAAATTCACTATCTTTTGTGATTTTATAGTCTTTCATGATCTTTCATTGATCTCCATATAGTAGAAGAAATAGGATTTTTGAGATCTTGAAGAAGATGCTATCCTTGTAGAATTCTGGAGAAGGAGAGCTAACAATTTGGCTTGATTTGTAAAGATTTTCTCTTTTTATAGAGATCCTTTTCCTTCTTTAAAATAGTTGAATCCAATTTGTCTTATGATCTTTTGTATTTGAGTCAACCTCTTTTGATTTAATCGCTTCATTTATTCATTTTTTTATCAAACATTGCGTAAAACCACCATCACTTGAAACTCTAAGCAAACTACACCTTTTACAAAATCCCCATTTCCTGCCAAAAATGTAACATATACACGGCTTGGTTAAACCTGTAGTGACTTTGTCTTTTTTCTTTCTTTTTTTCATTTTTTGGGTTAAGTGAAGTAAAATTGACTAAATGAATGGCTGTGCTTATGCCGCCAGTGACATGGGGAGCCTTTTGGATTGGTATGTTAAAAAGAAATTAAAGAACAAGACTAAAAGTAGGAAAAGGCTCACATATAGAAGGGACTTCAAAGATTTGAATCCAACTAATTTGCATGGTGTGCATGAAAGGAGTATAATTAAAGGAGAAACTTCTGATATTCTGGATTGAAATATTTGAGGGCATCTGAATTCTTCCAAACGAACATCAATGGTTTGATTATTAGTGATTTAGGAAAACCCAAGTCAATGAATCTTCCAACAGTTCAAGATCTCATTCATAAAGGGGAGAGAGAGAGAGAAATTTTTGTATTCTTCATAAACTTGAATCTGAGGCAAACCCAAATTGAACAAATAAAACAGGACCCAAGGTAAAAGAAGGAATATTTTGGTCTTCATCTTTAAAATTACAGAAGACCAAAACAAACCATATAACTAAAAACCCAAGACTGTGTACTTAGTATTCCTATTGACATCTATTTTCATAGATCCAACAAGCACTTAAGCGGCAGATGGGGCAGGAATGTGGCGAATAACGCCAGCCTTCGAAAGCGCCGCCAAAAATGTCTGCAGATTCTTCTGCTCAGCCCCTGCTTCAACCTCTCCAGAAGCCACACTGTTCTTGTAGTCCAATGACTCGTCGTTGTATATGTCCCACCATTTCTTAACCAGCATCTTAATATCTTCCCTGTCCATGTTCTGTTCCTCTCCGGTGTACCTCCATGGCTTCGATCCCTAAAAGCCAGTCACGGTTTTACACTAATGAGTTCGATGATTATAAAAAAAAGAGGCAGGAGTATTTCCAAAATTGATCTGAGCTTGTTGTAATGAACAAATTAAGTGAATACTAACAGCAGCACAGTAGTGAACAACTTTGACTTTGTCAAGTTGGATGTTCTCTGGGTGGCGCCACATCAGGGCAAGAACAAGGTTGTAAACTGGAGGGATTGGCTTGTAAACATCCCTGAAGAACATGTTCAAAAAGTCCTGCAAGAATCATAATGACATAAACACCCATGTCAGATTCAGATTAAAACTAAGCAACAACTGAATCTTGGAAACAAAAGATGATTAACATAACCATGCAAACTTCATAATAATTACCTGCTCGGCAAAAGGAGTAGGAGGGGTAGTTTTGAGGGTCTTGAGGAGGTCATGGTATGTTGACAAATTGGGCTCATAAACAAACATGCCAGCATTGAAGTAGAGGGCAGGCTTGGGGCCTAACTCAGCAGGCCACTTGACCCTGTCAGGGCACTGCTGGCAATACCCAACCTTGTATTGGGGACTGTGGCTCCAAGTTTTCTCACAGAAACAATCCATCACAGCATAGAAGTAGTTGTCTGGAAAATCAAAGAGGTGATCTATGTTTTCAAAAACTTGGATGTCTCCATCTAGGTAGATCATCTTGCTGTACTCCACAAACTGCAATTTCCATCACAAAAACTTCAAAATCAGATGTATTCATAAGCAGTAAATCGTGAAAAAAAGACGAACTTGTCTATTTTCAAAGGAAACAGACTTTTTCCAATATGTTTCTCCGAATATCTGGAAGAGGAAATTAAGAACCGACCCAAGACGGTCAACTATAATAAAAGGTGCTACTCCAATTTAACAGGGTCGTCTTCAAATGAAATTACCCGAATCTCCGTTTACACGTGTCAGGACCCCACAAGAAAAGCAGAAGTAACAAAAGCAAAAATACGTGTAAGACATGCAGACACGTGTTATCAATACCTCCCAGATACGAAGCTTCGAGTAATTGATCACGTAGTAGGCCATGGCAAATTGGGTCTGATTCTCCGGCGGGTAAACCGGCTCAATCTCCTTAACTATGCAGCCCTGAGACACCAGAATCTCCCGGTGCTCCCCTGGCACGTCCGGCAAGATAGCCACCACCAGTGGGTACTTGCTCTTCACCTTTCTCAGTCCCTTGGCCAGGCCAACCACACCTTTCACGTAGTCCCCGTTGCCAGCCAAGAACGTAACATACGCCCTGCTAGGCATGCTACCGGCCTTGGCTAGGCCGGCGGGGTTGGCATCAGCGGCGGTGGTGATATCCTGAGGAGCCATTGGAAATTAATGGGGTTTGAAGAAAGACTTGAGAAGTGTTTAGACTATGTACGTACGTAGTGTTTGGGTAGAAGGAAAATAGTAAAGGGTGTTGATGTTTGAGGTACGAGGAAACTGATAGTTAGGATTGAATGTTTTGTTGTTGAGATCAAAGAGAAGGGTTTTGAGCGTTGTTTGGTTTGGAGGAGACAGGAGTAAAGGAAAGGAAAATGGTTGTTGAAAGGCAGTGTTTGTTTGAGAAGAAATGGCTTTGTACTCAAAAGTTGGATGAGTTTGGGGTTGAGGTCGCGGAGGTTTATATAGGGACTTAAGGGTAGGTTTAATTAGGTAAAATGCTGAAGATTAGGGGTAATTAAATATTAAAATAAATATAATTAATAATTTATTTCCTTGTCGGTAACGTGGTAGGATCATGCTCCAAAAACGGCGTCGGTTAGACAAGTCCCCATGAAAATTAATGTAGTTGATTTTATTCTATCTAGGAAAGGAAAGATCGGACGCTAAGTGTGGCATAGGATTTGATCCGACGGTGAGAGAGAGAGAAGTATCAAGAATTGGACGGTGCTGACAGAGTGCACGAAAGCGCAGGATAATATAAAGAATAAAAGTAGAAAACTTTTCGGTCAACTTTCCAAGGATAACAAAACGCACCGTTGGATTGGATCTTGATCTCATAAAATGGCACTGGCACATGGAGTGGGTTATTATCGGACAGTAAATGGCGGATAATCCCTAAAGATCATGACATGATATAATGGTCGCACATACAAAATCATCACCAATTATATTTGTGCACTTGATAATATTTCTTTCTTTCTTTTTTCCCAAATAATTTTAAGGGGAAACAAATCTTTGTCATTTACTTTAAATTGGAGATGAAAATATTTTAACTAGTCGAATGATTTTGTATGCATTCAAGTATATATTAAGATACTCAAAACAACCTAAGTACGTTAAAAAATCTTGATAACAAGTCAATTAAACTAAGGGTTCTAGATCTTATTTTTGCTCCAAGAAGAGGAGGAGGCCTTGGCTTCTCCCTCTTTCTCCCTCTCTTCTTTCCTTCCTCTATTCACCCACCTTGTTGATTAAGATAGTTTTTTTTTGCTTAGTTTTATTTTGGTTCCTTCAAGGTCAAAAAAGACAGATCTACAGTTTCTGGCAACTCCCAAGAGATACACACGGCACAAGCAGACTCCTAAGCCATAAATTGTTAGGAGGAAAGTGATGGTTTTGAGAAAATCACTGTGAGTGGTTCTCACACGCCACCCCTTCTGGCAACTCTTCTCGCCACACGCGTCAGATCATTAGACTCACCATCACTAGGTCTTTCAGATCTGACCTTTGTGGTTGAAAAGAGACATACGTGTTGCTTTCACGCGCTGTCATAGATTCTAAAATCTACCAGAGTTGGTCTAAACTGTAATCCGTATTTTTTTTTTTTGTATCTATCTTACTGTTTTTTTTTCTTATTGTTAATTAAAATAAAAAAGAGAGTTCGTCTCTCAGACTTTTGTATGTAGAGACTAAGTCTTCTCCTTCTATGAAGGGTGAGGTTAGATTGTCTCTTAAACGTTTATCTGTAGAGAGTATCCGCAGTAATGAAGGCTAAATCAGTTACAAAAGGAAACAGTGTACTAGTAGAGCTCTAAATGCATTATTTTTGTTTATGATGTCATATTTGATATGAGGACATATCAAAATATATCTATTCATAGATGTAAATTTCTTGATGAATGAATGATGATAGTTTCCTTTAAAAAAAAATTCTCTCCTTATAGTCATCTTAATATATATGGTAACTTGGTAAGATTTGTCAAGAACCTTTTGATCAGATGGCATAAGGTCTAGTTTTTAAATGAGAGAACTATGTCCTAACCCCCATCCCTTATATATATATATATATATGGTAAGATTCAAATTTCAGAATTTATATTTTAAATTAAATTATGTCACGTGGATGATATATAGTATAAATATTTTTAAATAGCAAAATGGTAAGTATTTAAATTTGAAAATTATAGACGCTGATATAATAATAGCTAAACCTTACTTTTAAATTTAAAATAATAATTGTGATTTGAAGAAATATACCCTGCAGGATATTCTAGGAATAGATATAATTATCATATCATAAAATAAAGAGCTACTCGCCACAGAGTAGGCCTACTAAGATAAGAGTAGATCAACTGTTAGTGAGTTGATTTCTGAAGGAAAATGGGATGTGCAGTTGATAGAAAGAATATTCAACCAAAAAGAAGTGGATCAGATTTGTAGGATCCCAATTAGTAAATTGAACTCTGAAGATAAGATGATTTGGGGAGGTACCAAGAAAGAACAATTTTCTGTCAGCAGTGCATACCCGATAGAAATGTACAGGAAAGAAGCAATGAAGGGTGAAAACTCAAAGGGCAGAGAAGGGGATACTCGATGGAAGGATTTTTTGGGTTTGAATATACCAGGGAAGGTTAAGATCTTTATGTGGAGAGCTACAAAAGAGTTACTAGCTACTAGATATAACCTCTCTCTGAAGAAAATAACAGATAGTTCAAAATGTCCTATATGCAAGAATGATGATGAATCAGTGATGCATGCAATATGGTCCTGTCCAGCTGTAGTAGATGTTTGGTCAGAATCAACCAATATTATACAAAAGTGGAATTCAAATGAATCTGATTTATTAGATTTATGGAACAGACTGATGGAGAAAGTAAGCAAAGATGATCTAGAAGAGAGAGCAATGGTTATGAGGAATATATGGTCAAGAAGAAATGAGTTCATCTTTGAGGGAGTTTTTAAAAGTCCAAGTCAAGTGATTAAAGCAGCCAGAGATAAGTTAAGAATGTTCAAAATGGCATAACAGAATGCAAGAAATAACCCAGTCCCTAGAGTTGATAGGGGGGTTGTTATGTGGTGTAGACCAAGAGAGTCATTTGTTAAAGCAAATTGGGATGCAGCATGGTCTAAAAAAGATAGAAATGTGGGTTTTGGGGTGGTCATCAGAGATGAAGAATGTGAGATTCTGGTTGCTGTTAGAGAACAAAAAAATTTATTGACAGATCCTGCAACAGCTGAAAATCTTGCACTATGGAAAGCCATGGAAGTATGTAGGGATCTCAATCTCAACAGAGTTATATTTGAAGGTGATGCTCAGGTCATAGTGAAGGTTGTCAATGTAGGGGAAGATGATTTTCTTCTTATGGGAGGATAGTTGAAAATGTAAAAAAACTGTTAAAAGCCTTAGAGAATTGGAGTGTTAATTTTGTTTATAGGGAAGCAAATGAGACAACATATGTTTTAGCTCAAGAAGCTTTACTTTTACATTCTAAAATAGTTTGGATAGAAGAGATTCCAAGTTGTATTAGAAGGATCATCAGTAAGGAGAAATCTTGTAATGAGGTTACAGTTTAATGAATGAATACAGATGATTTATTTTCAAAAAAAAAAAAGAGATAAGAGTAGATCATGAATCCAAAAGAATAGATACGATTCTAGATAAGCCGGAGAGCTTGGCTCGATCTTGCTCGATAAGGCGATGGATCGCGAGATTGATGATGTTATTATGCCCATTACGTCGAAGACAACGAGACAATGTATATTGTGTTGAGAGATTCCACGCGGAGATACGAGACAAGTATTTTGGGAGATATAATAAGAGGAGTATAGTATAGTAGGCAGGCGAGTAGAAAGATAGCTGAAAGATTGGAATAAAAAATCGCCCAGGCCTTCTTAATCAAGTGTCAAGGTCGGGAGAACAGACTTGAAACGGGCCTAGCGGTGTGGCTCATTCTTTCTACTTGCAGCTTTACGATCTAGTGGTGGGACCCGAAGTGTTCGAGAAAGGAATAGAAGAGCTAGCATTCTCAATTGAAGCTTCCGCCGATGGTATATTAGATCATTCATATACTTGAAGAATATGTCTATTCGTTATATTTTGGACTATCTTCTTTTGGACTATTTTCATTGTCTTTGGCTCAGCAGCGCAATCTTCGATTTCCTTTCTTGACTTGGCTTTCGCTCGCTCCTCCCCTATCAACCTAGGCAACTTATTGCCTGCTTGCTAGCAATAACCACCAACAACATAATAGGAAACTAGAATTCTTTTGGCCCCAATCCGCTCCGCTCTTTGGAAACTCGCTTCTTCGATTGATGAATTGTTTTTGAATGAGCTCTTATCTTCCCAGGTCCTTGATACCGTAATTTGCCTCTTTCGTTTACTCTTGTAAATGGTATTAATCCCCACCTCGACCTCTGTTCGGTCAAAATGTATTCCATTCTCTCCAGTGTTTTATGTATCTCATCCCGACTATATAATTTGGATGCAGGATGAGTATACCTGACTTTCCCATACATTCATTAATACAGACATATGGTTCAATCGTCGAGTCGTGATGGTCGCAATATCCAAAGGCAGGCTTAATTATAATTTAATAGGAATAGTTTCGTATACCAAATTTATGATTGTACTAATATGTACATTATATATTTCTATATAAAATCTAAGACTCTTGACTCATTCATGGATTCAAAGTTTGTCAACTTTCACCATCTCGCAAGCGTGCGTTAACTAAAAGGATTATGCAGATTTTTTCCCAGTCTTACTCCAATAAATTAATGCTACTTTTTATGCTAAAAGTCTAAAATTAAATCTGTACATTTATTGTTTTTAAAGGAAAATAATTTATATTATTTTAAAATGTATAAATTTTGTACATTCTTTTTAAAATAAAAAAATAAATATGAGACTAGCATGAAAATTCTATTATTTTCTCAAGAGAGTGTGCAGAATTTGTAGACTCTAAAAGTGTATCTAACATTTTCTTTTTTTTTTAAAGAGAATTATTATAGGTAACCACAAATATCTTATAAAAAATAAATTTATAAATTAAAATAATTTTATATGATATGTTAAATTTAATTTATAATAAAATTTATTTTACAATTTAACATACTAATTAAATTCACGTCAATTTATAGATTTTGTTTTATGAAAATTATTTATGGTTAAAATATTTTTCTTTTTTAAAAATAAAATCTTGAGTACAACGCAAGCCTGATATATACAAACATGGATATTCATCTTGACTCCCTGTTATCGATTCAAATTCTAAAGTAAACAAATTAATAAACAAAAATGGAAGAGCAATCTCAAATCTCCATCACGAAGCTTCCTTTATATTCTTAATTTAATTAAACGTAGTTTTTATATATATATATTTATATAATATTTACTCGTTATATCAACAACCGTTGCCGACCATATCACTACAGTGGCCTCTAATTACTACACACGAAGTTCCACGAAGTCGAGGCACGTACACCAAAATTTTGGACATGTGGCGTCCTCATAGATGCCTGTCACTATTTTAATACGCTAACTTGGTTAGTACGTTAAGAGTGAGGGACCCAAACATAATCTAAAAAGTAAAGTACACCGATTCGATCTCGCCACGTGGACAAATGTGCGGTTCAGTGCCGTTCTTTTTCTGGGGGTCGTCCGGTCGGGTGGGCGCCCTTTGATATTTATGAAAGAACAATTCTACACAATTTCTTTAATTTTTATATATTATATTTTTTTAAATTTTAATATTTTTTTTAAATTTATTATTTTTAAACTAATTTAATTTTTCTATTTATTATTCATATATTAAATATTTAATAAAAAAATATATATAGTGTGTGGAAGTTACGTAAATAATAAAAAATTAAATAAATTTTTTCTTTATAAAATAAGTGTACAATTATTCAGAGGACGGCGAATGGCCACGTGGCAAAATTTTTGGGATACTTCTAGTTGTTCTAGTTTTGTTAGTTTTTTCTTTTTTTACAAATCTAGTTTTGTTAGGTAGTTGGTCCAAAAGAGGACGTTAATTATTAAAATAAGATTTTATTTTATTTATTGTGGGGACAATGAAATAAATTGGATAATGAGATATGGTATTGCATTGAATGTTGAACACGTTTTATAGACCCGACCGACAAAATTCAGTTTCGGATAATATTTATGGACTTTGTATTAAGTACGTTTTAAGATAATGTTTTTTCTTTCGGCGCTTCGGCTAAAAACCCACAGATGTAACATGACTAGGGTCTTTACCCTTGAGAATATTCCATCATATTCTTTGAATCTTTTATCATTACTTTAAAAGAATTTGATGACTTTTCCTCCTTTAATGGATTTTGTAATCTCTCTTTCTATTTTTGAAGACATTTTTTGGCGGTGAAAGAGTCTAAGGTCACGCAATTCATTATTATTCATAAATTATTTATTATTATTTAATTATTATATTTATTATTATTTACAAATCATCTGAAATACTCTTCATATAGTATTTAAGATTCTTGAAATTTCTTTCTTTTGACTCTCTTTTTGTATATCCTTAATTTGAGCCATAAATTTATGCGTTTTACTTTGAATCAGATCTATTGGATTTGTTTTATAGTTAAAAATGGATCTGAAACTAATTTTACACCCACATTTTATATGTCATAATATTTTATGTAGTAAAGGAAACTGATATCCAATTAATGCATTAATGTTTAATTTAAGGACATTTTCAACGATAATCCCATTTAGATAGTGAAAGTGTTTCATTTAATATCATAATTATAATTTTTTTCAAATTTTTATACAAAATATAATATATAATTTAACTTTTTTAAATCTCAAAATAATAGTAATATTAAAAAAATAACATTCTAATAATATTTTATTTAACTCACTACTATCATCTAAAATCATTATTCAAACAAATCCTTAGTCCAAATATTTATTGCCACATCCCCATTCAATTTTTTTTTTAAAAAAAAAAAGAAAAAAAAATTGTGGAAACGTGGAAAAGGACATTGGAAATTGACACCGCCCCCCGCCGGGGGGGGGGAGTGGTTGGGTGGCGTTGGGGTGGGGACCTAGTGACCCTACTACATGGGATTGGTGCAACAAATGCTCTGAAAATGTAACATCATTTCAGGATCCATGCTGTTATGAGAACACGTACTATAGCCATCAAACGAAGGAAGGAAGAAAGAAAATTCAAGACGTTATTCTATTATTGTTTTTGGAATCATTCTTTTGGGCTTTTTTCTCCCTACGTATACTTGTGGGTTGTGGCCCTTGTGGATTGCTGCCTACAATGGATTCATGGGCCAGAAAGAGCCCATGGCCTTGAAGAGACGAGTTTCAACACATTGGGACTAAAAACTTCACAATGCTTCTCAGTATTATATGAAAGTGTGTTATATGACAAAATCTTGGACAAAGAGTGCAATTAATTTATGCAGATTCATGACCACAAAGAGTTGAAACTAGTGATGGGATTGTGCCACTACAAAACCTGGCATTGGTGCAGTTATTCCTTCTCAACTTGAGTGGAAAGTTGGATGAAAGGAGGAAATTACACTACAAAGGAATCAAAGACAGGAATGGTCTAAGTGAGAACAAGACTCTTGCCAAGAATCAAGTCATCTGTGGAGAAATCAGCCTCTTTCCTGAAAGTTCCCCGACCAAAGTCTAGGTTGTAGGAGTCCGCAAGGCCTTCCACTAGGTCGAATTCAGGTTTCCACCCAAGCACGCTCTTTGCTTTGTCAACAGATGCAAAGAAATGCTGCAATTTATATTTAACAAAATGATGATACCATCAGTAATGGAATAGAGTGCTAATAAAGGACTGGCTTATTTTACATGTATCATAGGTTGTTCATCTATATTCTTCACATCTTCAGCTTTGCAATTTAGATTTCAACATGTACCTGATCGCGGAATGGAAATGCCTTCTTTTTTTCAAAATCAAACTCCTTAGGATTGTAGTGAATGATCTCAGGCTCGGGAAGTAGAAACAAGTAAGCACTACAATTACTATAAATAAAAACTTCTGTGCTTGAGCAAAATCGTAGGGCTTCTTTGTTGTATGTCCATTGAGATATATATATTTGCAAGCATTACCTTTGCACAGGCTCTTGCTAATCCATCAAATGTGACGTATTTTTCTCCATAAATATTGAAGACTTCCTTGCTGGCCTTTTCATTGCCCAGAGCCTGAACAAAAACTCTTGCCAAGTCCTGTGATTGCAAAACTATATCATGTTAAAACCTAGCAACAAATTCGAGTATATAGAATTCTATAGCTGTATATTTCATTGCTTCAAACATGTGCCAGCGGATATCATATGCAATTTGCTAAGCCTATTATGTTGTTGGAGTTGCTTCAGCCAAGTTGAAGCAGTCATACAGAACTTCCCTCTACCATGGTCAGTAATTATTATCTGAGGTTACTTTGAATGAAAAATGTTAGTTTGAAAAAAATATATATTTTGTTTTAGTTCGTAATGCCACATGAGTAGGTGTAGGGGTGTATATGCTATATGGATCACAAACCTCAGAAGGCAGAACGAGAGTGCGTCTTTGAAACTAAGAGATAAGTCCTTCCATTGCGTATTTGAGTCAATCTCTTTTTACTTTATCTCTTCAATTATTCTTGATAATGAGCTTCGACTTAGTTCATTTTTTTTTTTTATCAAACATTGAGTAAAACCGGCCACCATCACTCGAAACTCTAAGCTGCAAACTACATCTTTTACAAAATCCCCATTTCCTGCCACATTCATTGCATATTCCATAAACGCTTGTGAGAATGAAGAACTAGTAGCTCGTTCTTTGTTCATCTTCTTCCATGCTTCGCTAATCAAATATCTTATGTGCTCACGAGAGTCTTTTTCACTTGCACCAGTTTCGTTCATATAAAATTGAATTGATTTAGGAATATCACCTTTAATTCTTTAATTCAATCTGAGTTTCAAAGCATCATGTGTACGAGAATATTATTTTCTAAACAAATTAGAGTGATGTAATTGAAACAATTTCTTATGAAACCCTAAAGAATGTGTAATTTTGCATACCGAGGATGTTCCAAGATGATTTGCAAGTCGTAAAATCATTGACGACCAATAGATTATATTAGTCATGTTATCTTCCATAGATGCGAAGGATTCCTTTGTTATTGGAACCGTGGTAAAACAATACGCATGTGCAAGAATAACCAGTCCCGATATTGAGATCCATGCATTTTGAGAGTATTCTTGAAGTGTAGGTGTATATCCCATGTAGTACCACTTTGCCTCCACCAAATAAGATCTACATAGATCTGCCCACTGAAACATTTAGAATAGAACATTTAATTAGCAAACAAAAAAATTAGGGATATATAATAGTCATAAATATTTTAGAAGTCGATCGATGTCCTACATCTCTCTTTAATCCTTAAAAAATATCCTCTTGTCTGTAACTTCTCCCTCTTCTTTAAGTCCATACCAATACTCCATCCTCCCCACTCAAGAAGTTCTAGAAGATCAAAGCGTCTTCATACACGGCTTGGTTAAACCTGTTGTGGTTACGCCTTTTTTTTTTTTTTTTTTTTTTCCTTTTTTGGGTAAGTAAAGCAAAATTGACTAAATGAATGGCTGTGGTTATGCCACCAGTGACATGGGGAGCCTTTTGGATTGGTATTCTAAAAAAAATTAAAGAACAAGACTAAAAATAGGAAAAGGGTCATATATAGAAGGGACTATAATGATTTGAATCCAACTAATTTGCATGATGTGAATGAAAGGAGTATAATTAAAGGAGAAACTTCTGATATTCTGGATTGAATTTGAGGGCATCTGAATTCTTCCAAATGAGCATCAATGGTTGATTAATTTTCCACGAGACAGAAAGATATGGTGTTAAATCGATCAGTTCAATATCACAACCTACAAAAAGTAGTAATTTCCTATCATAAAATTAATGATAGGAAGTGAAGATTAAATTTTTATATAAAATATAATAATGTTGTTTTTTTCAAATCCTAAAAGAATTTTCTCAAATTTCTACACAAAAATATAATAAATAACTCAACTTTTTCAAATTTCAAAAAAATCTTCCTAAATTTCTACACAAAATATAATTAAAAAAAAATTCAAATATTAAAATAATAATAATATTAAAAAATATTTACTATTCATAAATCATCTTAACTTATCTATGAATCCAAACGTCTCTTCAATGTTATGTAGGTTGTAGCTATATTTCATCAATATAATTATTTGACCTGAAGATACTTGTCTCAAAAAAAAATTGTTGGCAATCATTTAGGAAGAAGATAACAAGAAGGTTTTCGGAAAAAATGCCCCCTGGAGGGGGGAGAGGGGACACAGAGATATGGATTGAGATTCTTGATTTCCATTTTTAAAATAGAGGGGGGAGGGGGGGTTGGGGATGATTTTTTCTTACGTCCAGTAAAACGATTGGAAACCAAAGTCAAAGTCCACGAATCGCAAACGTGCAGGAGAAAGAAGCGGAATTGGAACTCTGTCTTTCATTTTCATTTTAATATGCTAACTTGGTTAGTAAGCAAAGAGTGAGGGACCCAAACACAATCTAAAAAGTAAAAGTCCACCGACTCGATCTCGCCACGTGGAAAAATGTACAGTACAGTGCCGTTCTTTTCTGGGAGTCACGGCATGTCGGCTTATTATATTATTCAGAGGACGGCGTAGGACCACGTGGCAAAAGTTTTGGGGGTAGCTTATAGTTGTTCTGGTTTTGTTAGTTTTTTTTTTTTTCGACAAATCTAGTTTTGTTATTTCGTTGGTCCAAAAGAGGACCTTAATTATTAAAATAAGATTTTATTTTATTTTTTGTGGGGACAATGAAATTAAAAGAATTTGATGACTCCTCCTTTAATAGATTTTGTAATCTCTCTTTCTATTTTTGAATAAATTTTTGAGCAATGAAAGAGTCTAAGCTCACATAATTCATTATTATTAATAAATTATTTTTTATTATTTAATTATTATATTCATTACTATTACATATCATCTGAAATATTCTTAATATAGCCAATAGCCAAGATTTTTGAAATTTATTTCTTTTTATTCTCTTTTTGTATACCTTAATTTGAGCCATAAATTTATGCGTTTCTTTGACTCAGATCTATTGGTTTTGTTTTATGGTAAAAAATAGATCTGAAACCAATTTTACACCCACATTTTATATGTCATAATATTTTATGTAGTAAAAGAAACTTTAAATGTTTTAATGTTTCCTTTCCTACATTAATGCATTAATGTTTAATTTAAGGAAACCCCTTAACGATAATTCTGTTTAGATAGTGAAAATATTTCATTTCATCTTATATCATAATTACAACTTTTTTAAATTCTCACAAAAAATATAATATACAATTTAAATTTTAAAATAATAATAATATTAAAAAAAAAATATTCTAATAATATTTTATTTAATTTTTAAAATTTATCTAAAATCATCTCATCTAATTATTTAAATCGCACCTTACTTCCATTATTTATTGCCAAATCTTTAAAATTAAAAATTAAAAAAAAAAAAAAAGAGAAAAAAATTGTGAAAAGTGAGAGGAAGGTACGTGGAAAAGGATGTTGGAATGAAATGAGTACTGCAATAGGGAATTTAACAACACGTCAATTCACTGATACCAATGTCAATAACTTGCTAAAAACATCCAGTCATTACTCATTAATTAACAACACGTGAATTTATAAATTTATTTTGATATAAATTTTTTATATTTGTAGCACGAATACATACTCTTTCCTAGTATCTATTTTTATATGACTAGCTTCGTCTTGTTTGGGCTCTGAATGACATCCATTTCCTCTATTTGGTTTTTTTTTTTTTTTTTTTCTATATTCTATATTCTAAATTATGTCAAAATTTTATGGAACGTAGGATCGTATGCATTCGAAATATGAGTAATGTCATTTAAAAAAAAAAAAAGAAATATGAGTAATGTCAGATAGAGATGTTGCAGTGTGTATTTCTTCTATCAGATTCCGGGTAAGATCCACCTTTTCTTTTCTGAAGGCACGTGAAGTAGAGTTGGGTTTAATTATTTTGTAATTTATTTTCAAATCATTAATAAAATTATGTCACTCCATTAAAAATAAATTTTAATATTATAAAATTATCCTCTATTTCATATAAAGTTATGTTATTCATTTTCCATAAGAAACTGAGAGAAGGATAATAAATAGAGACAGAAGAAGAACTTCTACTTTTGTGAGATTAAAAAAAAGAAGCGTCTACTTCTGTGGAACCCAGGTATAGGAAAAATGATTAACGCAGTCGGCCTGCGTGGAAAATGAAGCGTGGAAATTGAGGCGCAGTGTCTTCTGCAAAACTACGACTGGGCAACCATTACACGTGAAGCTGATGATTGAGAAACCATTACACGCAATTGGAGGAGAAGAACTTCTACTTTCTTGAGATTAGAAAAATAGAAATTAATAAAAAAACTTCTACTTTTGTGGAACACAGATATAAATCCCGATAAAGGATGTGAGGCAGCAATGAACGGAGAGTGGGTGTGCATGTTGCGTCTGTTACCAACTCCTTTCTGATATAAGTCCCAGTTTCATTGTCTCTTCCTTTCTCTTTGTTCTTCTGAGCTGTAAAAGGTTTGAAGGTCTCTGTGTTTTGTTAATTAGTCAGAGATGAGTGACCCAAAGTATGCGTACCCCTACCCAGCTCAAGGTGTATAGCATGCTCTTTTCCTCCTAATTTCTTTCACTATTTTCATCAACTTTCTACCTGTTTAATTCGTCTGTTTATCTACTTATTTTCTGTCATTTTTGCTTATATTTGGGGATTAAAGTCTTTAATTCTTCTTCATTTATTGAACTACGTCTGGTTCGAAAAATAGTGGGTAAACTTTTCCTTTGTTTAGTATTTTGGGTTTGCTCTTTTTTCTGGGCTTAATTTGTATAAGGTAGGAAAGCTCTGAAATTTTAATTTTGGGACTTGGAATAGGAATTTTCTTTATAGTCATGAAAAACTTTTTTTTCCCCCCCTTTGTGGGGTTGATATATATTGCCATGACTGCCACTGCCAGGTTATTATCAAGGACCCCCAGTGATGGCACCTCCACAGTATGCTGCACCACCACCCAGGAGGGAACCAGGTTTCCTTGAGGGATGGTGAACGTCTCTCTCTCTCGTCTCTCCCTAGCTGCATATTTTTCCGAAATATGTTTCTTTTCTCTCTCCCCCTGATCTCGTTCTCCTAAATCTTGAAGAATTAATTACCCATCTAAACAGGTAACAGTCCAAAAAGTTCAGCTCAAGTGTTTTTTTGTTGTTTTAAAATGCTTTTGGGACCCGAATTTGGGTCTCCAATGTGTGTTCCGAATTTATTTATTTAGTAATTAAAAAAGTATTTTTTAATAATGTTGTGATTTTTTTTATTTTTTAAAAAAATATTTATATTGATTAAAAAAAAACGTGAAAAAAAGAAAAAAAAAGTGAAATGAACTATTCGGTGAACATTTTTGGGCTACTTTTTCAGTAGCCGTAGCAGACTCTTTTTTTTTTTTTTTTCTCTTTTTCTGATTTATGGATATTGTTTTGGAGCAGTTTAGCAGCTCTGCGTTGCTGTTACCTTCTTTACGAGTGTTGCGGCGACCCATCGGCCATCACCTTTATCAACTGATGATCATCACGCATCCTGTAATTTCATGCACTAATATCATTTCCCCCACTTATAATTAATAGTAATAGAACTGTAGTGATCACCTCTGTTATTCTGTGATCATGTAGTGTTTCAAACTTACAAAAAGTTGGTGTGTCCGGGACTCCGGATCATCTCTATCTTTTGTGGTGTAGTTCTCAGTACATTATTCATCAATTTTCTCTCTTCTTTTGGTTTGGTTTGCAGAATCTTTTCGCCTTTTAAATGCTTGTTTCTTTACATTTCCTTTTATTTTAATGCGTTTGAATTTAAAAAAAAAAATTATTATTATTTTCTTTATATAAGAGTAAAAGAAAAGTATTAAAGCTATAAAGTGATTCATAAAATGATGTGGTTTTATGCTATCAGACTTTATAATCTGACAAGTTATATCAAACTATATTAATAATTTATAAGATTATTTTTGTATAATCACTTTAAAAGTAGAGAATATATATAGTAAAATAGTTAGTTTCTTGCTATCAACTTATCGTTACTCAATGTAATGGAAGAGCGAACGACTCCAATGTCAATTCCGGCTGGGAGAAGAGAAATCCAGAGCCTTCAGACGACTGTCATAATTATTCATATTTTAATTAGTCTTTTGACAAATTAAAAATAATTTGTGGGTGTCTATGTCATGAAGGCGCTGTTTTTTTAAAGAGAAATGCTACACAACCTCTCTAACCTCCACACATTATATTTTTTTAAATTTTTAATATTTAAAATTTTTTTTTTGAGTTTATTCTTTTTAAATTAATTTAATTTTTCTATTCATTTTTTATATATTAAATATTTGATAAAAAAAATATGATATATGGAGATTGTATAAATAGTAAGAAGTTGAGTAGAATTTTTGTTTTCCAAAACCCCCGGTCCAGTTCAAATAATTATAATTTATGGCGCAATTCCACCCACTTACCTTTTTTTGACAACAGTAAAGGATGGAGTCATTGGCATAAATTTCAAAAAATAAAATAAAACATTTTTATAATAGTTTTTTTTTTTAAGAAACAGTGGCCGAGTTTTCATTTTTATTTTTAATTCAAGCAACTCAGTTTTTTAATTTTATAAAATTGATACTGAGCTTTAAAAAACTCTCAAATGGGGACGTTCATCAATTTTCTGTTAAAATATTAACGACAAGTCACGTGACAATTTCTAATTAGATGTTTTAGAGATAATGCTTCATTTTTTTCCGACACTAGATGAAATGAATTAAGATTAAAATAAAAAATTAAATAAAATCTTGTTAGAATATATTTTTTTAATATTATTTTTATTTTAAATTTTAAAAAAGTTAAATTATTTATTTTATTTTATATAAAAATTTAAAAAAAATTTAATGATTAAATGAAATGAGATGGATTGAGAGAAGTTATGAAAATAAAGGAGGTCAAATGTCATCAATATTCAAGTTAGTTAATCACAGATTATGTGACATACGGATCCCATGTGTCAATAATGTCGTATTTTCTGGGGGTAAGATTTACGGAGATATTGAATTATATGTTTATTGAAGTTCAGGTTGAAAAGGGGACGTTTGAATTGTAAAATGGTGAAAGCTCGAGTACTAATTTTAAAATTAATTATTATTTTTATTAGATGTTAAATGAGAGATGTATTTTATTGAGTTATTAGACAAGATTTGATTTGCAACATATTTTATTTTTAAATTTTTATTTCAAATTGAATCATATCAAATTAATGGTGTCCAGATCGTTGGTTTATTTGACACTGGTTTCCAAATAAGATTTTTCATTTTTATTAAATGGTTTTGTGCTTTGGGTATTTGGCTGAATGTTAGTTTGGTTTTGAATTTTTTACACGATTTACTTTTAGAGTGGAAAAATTATTTCAAGATGTCGGGAACGAAGGGAATTTAAAAATAAAAAATAAAATGAGTTATATATATATATATATAGTTATTCTATTCAACAGTTCTACATCATATAAAAAAATAAAAGCAAATGTATAATATAGAGCTGTAAAATAGAATTTTTCATATATATATATATATATATATATATATATACACACACATATATAGATATAAATATGAGATGCCATTCCTCTTGAATGAATTCATGATGTTTTTATAATAAGAGGGGAGTACCTAAGAATGTAAAAATAAAAAACTAGTAAACCGGTTAAACCGATCCCGAACCGGTTCTTTAAAAATCGAAATCGGTCCTTTATTGGTTTTCAAAACCGGTATATATATAGATGTTTAATATTTTTTACTATATATATAATATTATTTATACAATTATTATTTTAGATTATATATATTATATACTAAACTATTAATTAATATAACATAAAATTTTAATCTTATTATTCATGTCTATTAATATTATAACATAAAATTAATCACACTACTTATACTATACTAAATTAATCTCATTAATAACTCATTAGTTAGACACTTCTTATACTATACTAGTATAATTAAATACTAATAAATTAGTAATTGTTAAAAATAAATATACTAACTTATCAAAATAATAATAATAAATACTAAATTTTTAAAACTTAAAAACCGGACCAAAATTAAAAAAATCAAAAGTTCTAATTTTTGAGATAAAAAGATTATATAAATTCTTTAAATTTCTAAAATCGATATATATCGACTCAATTCCTAAATTTGTCTACAATCAGACTAATTATCGCATGTACCGTACTTCATAAGCACATAATCATTACTACTATTATATTATATATGTTTGCGGATCTAATTCCACATGGTCATATTTGTAAATTTGTAATTATAAGAAAAGTAATGAAAAAGATAAAACTATTAAAAGAAGATTGTTGAGGAAAAAAATTATAAAAATATGATGTGGAGAAAATAGTAAGTTATAAAATATAAGCAAAAAGCTACTCAACCTCCGGTTCGCTAACCACACACCACACTCCTGACGTGGCCGAACCCGGTTCCCTCCCACGTCACGGTTTATCAAACAACATCTCTCCCGAACTGCTTCACTTTCCCTCCATAGCTGCTTTCACATTTTCACTTTCCCTCTTCTCCCTCAGACATCTCACTCGACGCAGCTCATCTCACTCGACGCAGCTCATCTCCCTCTTCGATCCTTAGACCTCTGAACTCTCCCTCTCCTCCCTCTATTTTCACTTTCCCTCTTCTCCCTCAGACATCTCACTCGACGCAGCTCATCTGACTCGACGCAACTGGGATCTCCCTCTTCGACCCTTAGACCTCTGAACTCTCCCTCTCCTCCCTCTTGAACCTCAGACATATATATATACAGCGGAACCTTCCCATGCGGTATGCGGTATTTTTAACTTTTTATGTTACCCCTTTTCCTCTCTCTCTCTCTCTCTGGTTGTTAGTTTATTTTTTTTCCCCTTTGGTTTGTAGGTTTCTCAGTGCCCCAAGGAAACGCAGGTATTTCCTTTCCCTTCTCCCGATTCCCTCAAATTCCCTACTTTTAATAAAGCTTATTGATCCAATTATCACAGATTTTGTGGCGACTTTCCTTTTATTTGGTGTATTGATTTGATGAATCTGATTTCTGTTTCTGGTAAATTATGAATTTTAATTCATCTCGCCTTAGGGATTATAAGCATATATGTAGATGTTATGGGTTTTTACTCCGTGATCGACTGGGCGAAAAATAAATCAAGTTGCGAACCTGGTGCCGATTGGGGTTTGCATGGCCTCCCCGATCTCTCTCTCTCTCTCTCTGAACTTTGATTTCTCGAGGAGGAATTTAATTAATAGCGCCTCAATTCTCAGGTTGTTTGCCTATGAAAATGGGTAAAGAGCATAAAAATTGAAACGTTAACGCCAGGCTTATGATATGTATATATATTGGGCATGTTATTCATGTTATATGAGAATCCTTCATCTTAGATATGTGATTCTACTTGGCATGCTTAGAGGAGATGTTTCTTCGATCCAAAATCTGGGAAAGAAAAAAAGAAGATATTAAATTTAAGTTTAAATTTGTGTTCTCCTTTAGCTTTTGATAGATTTTTTTTTCCTTATCTCCTTTCTTTCCAATACATATTTGAATTCCTGGGTCCATAGTCTTATGCGTTTTTGGATTTGATTGTAGTTATATACGAGTATAGGAGATGTTAGAGCAGTTACTGATATTTACTCGAGGAGGATTAATCCTCTGGACATGTAAAGAGCTCGGAAATGCTCTTAAGGGATCACCAATCGACACCTTGACCTGGTCTTGTCTTTTGGAAGAGCGATCTGGTGCAGCATCATACAACTATGATGGCCCAGGTGCCGCTTACACACTCAAATGGACCTTCCATAACGAGCTTGGCCTTGTATTTGTCGCCGTATATCAGCGGATTCTCCATCTGCTGTATGTGGACGATCTGCTTGCAATGGTGAAACATGAGTTTTCTCAGATTTATGATTCAAAACGGATGGCCTATAGTGATTTCGATGAAACTTATAGGCAACTGAAAAAGGAGGCTGAGGCTCGGGCTGAGGATTTGAAGAGATCAAAGCAGGTGGTGGGCAAGTCTCTAAATAATAGTAAGAAGCAAGGACATATGCAAAAGGCTGGATTTGAAGGAGCGACTAACAACAAAAGCAGTGAAAGTAATTCCTCCAATGATAGTGAAGACGGTGATGATAGGAAGGGCCGTAAATTGGAGAATGGGCACTCCAATGGTAATTATGTTCATAATGAAGAGGCTAAGTTTAATGGTCGTGCTAATGGTAGAGAAAATGGGAGTTCGAATGCTGGGGCTTTTGATGTAAATAAGCTTCAAAAGCTTAGAGCTAAAGGTGGGAAGAAAACTGAACCTGCTGTTAGCAAGGGCTCCAAGGCAGAGCCAAAGAAAAAGATAACAAAAAAGAACAGAGTTTGGGACGATTCACCCCCTCAGGCAAAACTGGATTTTACAGATTCTGTGGGTGAGAATGGAGACAATATAGAGGTTGTTGCAGCAGATCACGGTGAAAGTATGATGGACAAGAAAGAGATATTCAGCAGTGAAAGCGAGGGTGAAGAAGATGAGGAAGTGGGGAAGGACAGCAAGCCTGAAACTAAGAAGAAGGGATGGTTTTCATCAATGTTTCAAAGGTTAGTTTATTTTCAGTCCCTTGGTTATTTTTACGCATTTATGACCTTAAGTTAGAGTGTCTCTGCAATTTTGTTCTTCAAGTTTGTGCTCTGCAGCTTCAGCCATACTTAGTAGAAGGATCTTTCTATTTTCTCCGAGATTTTTTGTCTCCTGAAAAATAAATACATACTGGTTGATCACATCCAGGAGATTTTGTTTTGACTATTGAATGTGATATTTGGGCAATCATGTATATATGTTTATAGATCACTTAATGAACTTCCTGTGAATCTACTTTTTTTTTTTTTTTTTCGATTCAGATTGCTCCATTGACCCTAATCAAGTTTAAATGCCTATGTTACCCCTGAGGAGTTCAACCTCCCCTTCCTCTCCTTCCTACATTTAATCAGTAAAATAAAGAAAGTTTTCGTTGATGTATCGAGAGAATTAATTGTTTTATTTTTTTCATTTACTTCTTTATCTCTTTTTTCCTTTTTCAAATCTTGGAGTTTTTGAGGAGTCTTTGTAAAGGTTTATCTTGTTGATGGCTGTAATTTTGCTCTTTGCTTTTGTGTTTTAAAAGAACCCATGGATCAATTGTCAGCTTTAGGCCTTTAGCACAAAATGGCCATTCTGTTGCACTGTTCTCTTACCATTTGCGTTTTCATTGAAATTATCAAATACACGCTTCATTAATTTATTCACTTTTCTATTCTCAGTATTGCGGGCAAAGCAAATTTGGAGAAGTCAGACCTGGAACCAGCTTTGAGAGCTCTCAAGGATAGGCTTATGACCAAGAATGTGGTATGGTTCTCTTTCAGCTTCAATGATCTACCTGAGTTTCATGTCTATTTTTTTATGTACTTCTCAATCGCACTATGCCTGCTACTTAGAGTTCCATGTTCTGACACTTATAGGCTGAGGAGATAGCAGAGAAACTCTGTGAATCAGTGGCAGCAAGTCTTGAAGGGAAAAAACTGGCTTCATTCATTCACAAGGATATCTTCGACAGTGCAGGTTTGTGAGTCCATTACTTTTTCCTATCTTACCCATTTTGTTGTGGTCATCTGTAACAAGATTAATATCATGGGCTTGAACCAATGACTGCAGGCAGCAATGGAAGAAGCTCTTGTACGTATTTTAACTCCTAGGCGTTCTATTGACATATTGAGGGACGTGCATGCTGCAAAGGAACAAGGGAAGCCTTATGTTGTTGTTTTTGTCGGTGTTAATGGAGTTGGGAAATCTACTAATTTAGCAAAGGTAAAGCCATCCTTTTTTGAAATGGTAAATGGAGCTGGGAGATTTATCTGAATTATTTAAAAGAAAAAAAATAACATTTAGTGCTAGTTAAGATTAAGCTTAATCCCTAGTTGTCTGTAGTAGATGATGCATTTTTTTTTTTGTATATACATACATTGGTCCTGTTGAGGACACATTATATGGAATGCCTTTTGATCAGAGAGTTTCTTTCAAAACTCACTTTGCAGGTTGCCTACTGGCTTCTGCAGCATCAGGTCAGTGTCATGATGGCTGCTTGTGACACATTCCGATCTGGAGCTGTTGAGCAGCTGCGGACTCATCCACGAAGGCTCCAGGTATGACATTTGATGTTTCAGCCAATGGTTATCAGATATCTGGATTATTTAATTGGAAAGGGTTTTTGTTTCTGCAATAATTGTACAAGTAATACAAGCTGGATGGTGATAACTGAGTTTTTGATATTTTCCTTTTTAAGATCCCTATATTTGAGAAGGGGTATGAGAAAGATCCTGCAATTGTAGCAAAAGAAGCGATCCAGGAGGCTACACACAATGGTTCTGATGTGGTTCTCGTTGACACAGCTGGTCGAATGCAGGTATCACACTTATCTAGGATTACCGCATAAATATTTTCTATTTATCGGCTTCATGAGCTAATAATGAACCTTATTATTAGTACATGTCTGTTCTTACCCCGCTGTCCATCTTTGATACATCTACTAATGATGAACCTTTGATACTTTACTTTTCAGGATAATGAACCATTGATGAGAGCACTCTCAAAGCTTATTTACCTTAACAATCCAGATCTGGTCTTGTTTGTTGGAGAGGCACTGGTTGGAAATGATGCCGTTGATCAACTTTCAAAGTTTAATCAGGTTTAATTTTCATGTTTAGGATGGTCTTCTATTCTGCCAACTTTTTTTTTCCCTTTTCTTTTCCAGATTATGTGCTCCTATTATATCCTCTAACTTAGTTATTGTCATCTATGCTTCTTTGTGCTTGCAGAAATTAGCGGACCTTTCGCCTTCACCCAATCCAAGATTGATAGATGGGATCTTGCTCACTAAATTTGATACTATTGATGATAAGGTAGATACTCTTCACACGAAATGGAGTTATGGATGGCTTGATTGCCTCCATCATGTTCAGTGGTTAAGTCTGATGTATGGATTGAAATTCATGTTGTAGGTTGGAGCTGCACTGTCAATAGTTTACATATCTGGTGCTCCGGTCATGTTTGTTGGCTGTGGACAGTCATATACAGATCTCAAGAAACTAAATGTCAAATCGATAGTCAAGACCCTCCTTAAATGACCATATGTGTTAGTTTTATCCTTCTTTGTGTGATCTGTCTTTTATGAACATGTATGGTGTTGCTGAACTTCTGTGTCATTCCTCATGAGTCCATGAACTTGTTGGAGGTGAATCGGTCGCTTGCATCTGTTGCTTATATATTATAGTTATCTCATTTGTTATACTGTGTCTCACTGTCTCTCCCTCCTTACCTCCCTCCAAGACAGTTTTTTTTTTTTTTTTGCCCCTACGCTTTTTTTCAAACATTTTTTAAAAATAAAGAAAAACCACAAACTTATTAAAAATCACTACTTTAATCATTAAGCAAAAAAAACAACATTCTATGAGAATTGTCGGTAGCCACTCTGGTGAGAGTTGCATTTTCCTTCAAGTAAAATGAATAGTATCCATTGTGTAAAATATAGGGTATGTTGGACATTCACATACCTATTGTTTTACAGAAATTCTATTCATCCCCCGGTTCAGTAACTGCACGCCACACTCCTGACATGGCCTAACCCCGGTTCTGTACACATCACGGTTTATGGCCAATCTCAGACATCTCACTCGACCCTTCACTCTCCCTCTGACCTCTCACCCTCATGTCTCCCTCAAATCTCTCAACTCTCCATCTTCTCCCTCTCGAACGTGATGGAGCTCTCTCACCCCAGGAAAATTTATCATACCCTACGGAAATGGAGGCACAGGTGTGGAAACAGAGAAGTGAGGGTTGGAATTCGGAAAAATGTCTGATTTGGGCGAAACATTTGAAGACTGCATTTGGGGCTTCCTTTCTTTGATTTGTTGGCTTCATTTACTTCACTCAGGTTCTATTCTTCATCTGTGTGTGTGTGTTAGCCAAATGCGGTAGTTTTATCCCGAAATGCCCATATTTTGTTTTTCCCCTTTTGATGTCGTTTCTGGGAGTCGGAGATCTTTGCATTCCCAGTTTTGGGTTTCGGGGTCAGATGATTTTCGTTGTTTGTTTGTGAAGTTATTTTTGGGTACTTGGTTATTGGTGTTGGGTTTTTTTCCTGTTTTCACGTGAAAATATTGGAATTCCCTTATCTATAAATCAAGCTCCTGTGTTTGCTCTAATATAATGATTATGGGTCAGTTTTGTAGCTTAAGTGAGTTTGTTTGGGATGCAAGATTGTGCCTCAGCTGAAGGAGTCATTTTCCTGGAGCGTTTATGTTTTTACTTCCCTTTCCACCTTATGTTCAATTCTCACCAACATATTACAATTAATTTGTGAATATAGGGGTTCAGATCCTTTGTATGGACATCATTTTCTTACCAGCTGAAAGCTAGGCTTAAGTTATCACCCTTGGCCTCCCAGTTCGTGTCCTCAATAGCATTATTTCCGTGGAGCATTAAACCATTATATGGGTATGGATCTTTCTTTTACTCAGTACACCCACTTGAAGCCGCACATATGCATGTAAGCACGCACTCATGCATATCTGTTCAGAATCTTGTGCTAAAGAGCGTGGAGGTTGATAGTGAAGATATTTAGGTTCATGTTTATAATGTAGTTCTTACAGCATTCTCGCATTTATTGGAGATGAACTGATTCGACCTTGGCCTTAGAAAAATTTAAGGTATAAAAGCAATATGTAATGAAGTCAAAAATTCAAAATCAGAATGATGGTTCTAAATTTTTAATATGATATCAGAAGATGTCTATGATGTTGACTTTTAAACTTGTAATATATGTGTGTACATAAGGATATTCAATGGCTAGGCAAAGCAATGCGGATCCATTTCAAAAGCTTGGAAATGATATGTTCCTTTTGATAGGTAAATACTATGCATATATTACAAAGAAGTTTTTCATGGGAATTTCAATCAGCCCTAAGTGATAGAAAATAAAATATAATAGAAAAGAAGATGGAGAAGAGAGTACAATCAAGCATGCACACACACACACACACACACACACACATAAAATCAAGATAAAATATTAAAATCTCCGTAAGATCACAATCAAGCATGTACATATATATTTATATATATCTCTCTATATATAAAAAAGTGTTTATCTAACAGAAAATAGTTGGTTTAACGTTTTTATGTTGTTTACCGTTATTAGTAAACGTGATTTGTCAAACCGTCTGTATACTATTAAATTCACATCTGTCAGCCAACACCCATATCTCAAGAGAGTTCATTTTAAGCGCCTCTTCGTATTCATTCTACATGAGAGTTCCCGATGTGCCTCGTCAATGTCATCTCCCTTCAGTTTTCAAATCCCTCATTCAACGTCGCTCCAAAGCCCTCTTGTGCCTCCATTCCTCCACTATCACTGCTAACCATAACACCCATCTCGCGCCTCCAATCCCTCCTTCACCGTCGCTCCAAACACCCACTGCTAACCATAACATTGCTTCTAAAAGGTTAAATCTGCCCTGTATTTCTCATTCTTTTTAATTTATTTTAGGTTTTTGTGGTTTTGAAGTTATATTTTCTTGTATTAAGATTAATTTTTTATGATTTTAAATGGTTTCTAAATGGATTCTTTGATCCGTGGTTTCCTCTCGAAGTACACTGGCAACAAATTCTGTATGGAAGATTTTGTCTAATCATATTTGTTGATTTGTTAGAGTCAATACTGTTTTATATATGCAGTTGTGATATACTCTCTGTTTGGCATTAATCATTAGGTCTTTGCCAGTTGCCAATATTACTTTTTTCAACATAATCTGCAAATACTTCATTCAGATTTTCATTCCCTTTTATTGGTCATAATTCAGATCATTTTTATTTATTTATGTTGGTTTCAATTTTTTTTTCCCGTTCCAGTACAGAATTTTAGGGGTTTATATAACCCCTAAGGTTGTTCTGGTTTCTTATGGTTTAGTTCATGAGTGTCCAGGAATGACATTGATTTTTTGTTGGCCCATGAGGATGGCTATTGGGAAGTTAGTCATTGATTTGGCTGAAATCTTTCATATTTTAGACCTCTGAGTGTTCCCCTTCATTGCTTAGAGCATTCTATCTGTTTTCGATTGAGCTTTGAGCTCTTATACACGTTTCAGGACAACAATTATAAGCTTTTTCTTTCTCTATTGTTTGTTTTCAGCTGCATTTTGCAAATGGAAGCTTAACATAAAGCAGGCCTTTCCATCCTGTGCTGTTTGCACTTACAATAAGGTTTCTGGGTGCGAGGAATTCCTTATTATTTCTGCAATCATGTACCTGACATGATAATTCGGTTGTCAAATTGCAAAAGTAGTGGTAGTTTTGTGGATTAATTATAAACTTACCTAATGATAACTCCCTTTGTTTCTACTGACTTTTTTTTCCTTTCCATTATAAACTTACCTAATGACGTCCTTCACACCTTAGTTATTGTAGGGGATGATATGCCATTTCGTTAGGAATTGACCTGTTTTATCTTGGTCCTTGGGAAAATGGCTTCCTTAGAAGATGTCATCAATGATGTCGGCCAAATATAAGACCTCTTATTAGGAGGGAAAGGGTACATTTAGTTACAAATCTGATTTTTACAGTCGAATGACTTTGCAAAGCACCATTTGACATTTTATATTGGAAGACTCAATATACAATACCAACTGCTAACCTGAGCATACCACTGATTTTTTGTCTTTATTTTGTCCGTAGGCACACGGAATCCGCTTTGAGTGGGACAGAGGGGCATGTGATCATACGTACATGAGGATTTATGGGGAACCCTGGAAGCAACCCCTCCCAGTTGATGATGATACTGTCGTGGTAGAAATCTCTCACCTTGGCACCACTGAATATGCTTGCAACTGAGAATTGTAGGTCTAGAAGCATCCGCATTCCCTCAACACCTAGCCATGACGATGCGGAGGAAGATGATAGCAATTTCAAATGGACCCTACAGAAGACAGGGAAGCTTCCAGGAAAATTGGTGCTGCAGCAACATTCAATATCCCCGACGGGGTTGATATCATCATAATCTAAGCTAAAACCTTTCTTTACCAATGGCTTCAATCATCAACCGCCCTTTTTGCAGTCAGTATTTTGTCGAGTCTTGGAGTTTCTGTATGTTATGGTTTCAAGTTTCAGTATTTTGTGAAGTCAGTACAAGCACGCCAACTTTCCATGTGAAAATATGATTAATATTTGTTATATATAATCTTCTATCTAATTTATGTCTCTCTTACTTTTTTATACGTTTGTTCTTGTTCTTGTCCGCAATATCTTATATTTCATCAAATTAGAATTTGGTCTGTCTTAAAATTTTATGGTAACTACTTTTTGTTTTCCTCTTTTATTTCAAACAATTTTATTAGAATCAGTACAAGAAATAAGGTCTTTTGGAACGAAAGTTTCATCTCAAAGAACTGGCATTTCTTTCCAATAGTTTCTATCTATTTGAGACGGGAAACATGTCCCAAGATCGTCCTAATAAAAGTTTAAATTCGTCCTAAAAAATATCTTCACAAATAAAATTAAGTTAGACTATTCGATCGCGTTCAAATGGATTATTTTTTATTGGTCCGAAATAAATTCGTCCTGAAAATTATCAAGCAACGGTTAAATAACGTTTAAACAAAGAGGACCTGTTTGTCTAAGAGAGATTCACAATGTGAATAAGTTTCTCTTAATGGCTCTTGGAAGAAACTAGAGTTTTAGGTCAATGTTGCTTGACACTAAAGAACAAATTCATTTATTCTATCTTTATAGTCCCTGAAATGAGCACGGCATGAAAAAATCGAGCGAAAGACGCCTTGAACCTTGACCTGATCGAAGTGTGGAGCTAGAGTCCAGCACAGCTTAACTTTCACGAACCGCTCGAGCGAAACGTCGAGCGCTGGTCGAGCGGTTGACTCTGGATGACTTCTGCTCGAGCATCAATTCGAGCGAGAATCGAGCGGACATCTCTGGATGGATCCGCTCGAGCGTCAAGTAGAGCGAGAATCGAGCGGACATCTCTGGATGGATCCGCTCGAGCGTCACGTAGAGCGAACATCGAGCGGATCATTCTGTATGGTTACGCTCGAGCTGTTAGTCGAGCGAATATCGAGCGGAACAGTCTGTGTGACAACGCTCGAGCGCTGTTTCCATTCCGCTCGAGCCGTATTGACCATACTTCAATGCTTTCCATGTTTTTTTTTTTATTTTTTTTTATTTTTTTTGTTATTGGTAGTTGTAATAGGAATGGGCACAGCCCAAGTACACAAAGAAGTCTACAGGATATAAAACCTATCTTCTATTTTTGTAATAAACCTCTGAAATTTCATTATAATATAATGTGGAACAATTGATATATCTATTGAGGCAACCCACAATGAATTCTGGGGAGTCCTCTAACCAAACTTTCTTTTCTTCTATAATCAAATGCTTTTTTTGCAAAGGTATGAGCAAACATGTTTTTCTCTCTTGG
Source organism: Cyclocarya paliurus (assembly GCA_029856935.1). Taxonomy (NCBI): domain Eukaryota; kingdom Viridiplantae; phylum Streptophyta; class Magnoliopsida; order Fagales; family Juglandaceae; genus Cyclocarya; species Cyclocarya paliurus. Next base: position 33,359,555 of record CM056949.1, read on the forward strand.
AACATATTGTATCGACCATTCAGTATTGTATCTAAGATGATACCTAACATCTTCTGCTAGTGAGCCATAACAAGTCAAGTCAGCAGCTCTTCTTTACTACAAACTGCCATGACAACCTCCTTTGCACCCCCTTCAAACTTAACTTTCTTGAAATGATGACACACCCCACCCAGGATTTTCAGATTCAAGCATAGTCTTGAACTTGAACAGGTTGAGATATTTCTGCAAACGGTTAAACGTACCAACAAGGTAATGCAATATATATTCTCCTAAGTCTAGTCAATGTCTGTTTGTAAATCACTAACCAGAATACACGTTCCTGGCCTTACAAGCACAGTTTTCATCAAAAAACATTTCATTAAGCAATTAATGAGACATTGAGGTTCAATGTGTCAATACAACCCCAGCACAAGCTGCATGTGATACAAAAACAAAAGCTGCTCTCCACATAAAATTGTGTTACTAACATCTATCCTCCCTTTCTTACTACTCCCCCTGAATTCATACTACTCTCCATCACTCTGAGTGCCACCATCATCATCATCGAGACGCTCCTCAATATCGTTGAAGCGTTGAGTCACAAGCTGCTGCAAGCTATCAATCTTAGCATCAAGGCGGGCAAGGTAGTCAAGGACCTGCTGAAGGCTGGGCTCGGTCGACGCTTGTGCCGATGTGGATGGTGCCGAGCTTGGAGGCTGTGAGCTGGATGGCCGAGAGCTCGATGGCTGAGACGATGGTGCTGGAGGATGCTCAACAAATAGAGGGTGAGGGGGAATGTGAGCACGACTCAGCTGCATGGTCCTCCGACCAATAGGGGCCTTAAGAGGAATTCTAGGCTCATGCGGAAGAAACGCAACTGACTGAGCGAGAGCTAACCGAGTAATGAGGCAGGCAAATGGCAATCCAGTCCGTATTTTGGAGGACTGAAAGACCTCAACTATGACCCGGCACAGATGACTCCCAAGATCAATGGTGACACCATTGATGAGTGCATACAGAAGAGTGGCCCGGTCAAGACCCACATCACTCTGATGACTAGTAGGATACAGATTTGTTAGGACAATCCGACTGAGAATGAGATACTCGGGTGAAAATCTCACTGTATGAAGGGGTGATTTACCTTCCCAAGGTACAAACCCACCATAGAGACATCCAGCAATGACTTCCGGACTAGGAGGAGATGTCCGTGTATAGGGATACTCTGGATTTGACACACGTGGGGCGTTTAGCAATTCCGCTACCATGTCCGGAGTCACCCGGAAGAGGATGTTCCGGAGACTAACCTCAAAAGAGCCATCGTCAGAGATGGCATGAATGTTGGAGTAAAACTCCCGAACCAACTCCACAGAAGGAGTGGGATAACCAGTGGTCAAGGCATGCCACTGGCGAGACTCAAAGATACGGGGAATTATGGTCTCATTAAGCTCACCAAGGGAGACTTCACGCTCGACAATAGGAGTGCGCTTAGAGAAGTTCTTAGTGTAAAGCTCTCGTGCCTGAGCATTGTGGAAATGTGCTTGAGCAGGGGCTTGAGGATTTTGGCGTGGACGAACACGTCGAGACATGACGATGGCTGTTGACACAATTAGTGACCGTTAGACAAGGCTAAATGAATTGTGAAGATACGATGTATGCATGTCAATAATGCACATTTCCTACCCTCATACAAATTCACATGCTTAATGCACATACCAATGCACAATGTATACCATGCCAAACCTTGGGTTTTGGAAAGTTTTTATGCCAACTCACACCCACACGATCATCATACAAGCCCATTTGGCATTTCAAAACCCACACTTCAAGTGCCACTAAGCCAAAGTTGGGTTTTAAACCAAATGTATGTCCCATGACCCTCCCATATACAAACCATGAAATGCCACAATGGCATTTTATATGCCAAACACTATCCCAGCACTAGGAATGATATGTAATGAGCATTGGCACAATGCTATGCAGGTGACAAGATGAAAAAATGTAACCAAACACCATTGTGGCATTTCACCGAACACTTGGAGTGCACCCAAGCAAAAACCGAGTTCAAAAACTCCTAGGGGGTTCCATGAACCTCCTAAATACAAGCATTTCGAAATGCAATGTAGCAAAACCAACAGAACCCCAACAACAACCAAAAATGCCCAAATCCCCGAAACCATTCTCCATTTGAAACCAACACACAATGCCAGACAACAAAGCCATGGTCAAAGAAAACGGGAATGAAAATAATCAAGGAAATGAGAAGCAAAGAACCATACCGTGAGTGAAAGCTGGTCTCTTGTTGGAGAAATCGAGAGAGGAAGTGCACACGGAGAGGAAGTCGCACGGAGAGGGGAGAAGAAACGGTGCAGTACAAAAAGAAAGTTAATCGGGTCTGGGAAAAACTAACCGGCGCAGGGTTTTTAAAGCGATACCGCTCGAGCGTAGTTGTAAATTCGCTCGAGCGGTATTCCCAGATTTTTTTTTTTTTTTAAATAAACCTCCATTCTTCATTAATTTTAAGTAAGTGTTACAAAGTTTGTCTTTTTCCAGACAGTTTACAATAAAAGCTGGAATATCTTCTATCCATATCTTTGCTTCTACTAATTTTCAAAGCATAGTCTTTAGCAAGTGTATGAGCCACTGTATTGGGAACCCTATAAGCAAAATGTAAAGACCAATTTGGTCTTTACATTGAACACTGAACTTATATCTTCAATTAAAGGACCAACACTGGATAGATCCTCCTCCTCACTGTTGACTGCTGTACCAATAGCCTTAGCATATCATAATCCAAAATAGCCTTCTACATGTTTAAATCATTGCACAACTCCATTTCCTTCCAAAGTGCATAACATTCAGCCAGAGTGGGAATTCTGAGCATACTCCCTTTGATCACAAACAGCCACCATTGCCTCTCCCATCCCCAAAATAATCATTATTCCCACTCCCATTCTCTTTCTCTTCATGTCAAAGGTGCATCCCAATTCACCTTTAAGAAGTTGGCCTCTGGTTTCTGCCATTGAGTCATTAGTCTATCTGGACATGAGTCATGCATCTGAACCCTTTGTGAGTTCTTATACTCTTCAAGCCCCTCCTTTGCTGAAATAAGTATATTTCTCGGACAGGAAAGTTTCTTCTCAAAGACCCATTCATTTCTCCTGAACCACACTCTTCTGAAAATAACTGCCACCTCTTCAAGCTGTGACCTGTTCATTCTTGCCATAAATTTCAAGCCCCTCCTTTGCTGAAATAAGTATCTTTAGTTCTCATACCACCAGCTTGACATATACCCTCCTCTCTCAGCTCCACCTCAAACAGTTTAACCATAATTCTCTGCATTATTTTGCCCCATCCTCACACTCATATTCACTTCCTCTTTATTTTTAAACTCTCTTTCCCTCCCATTGTTAGAACTTTCTGAAGTGTCATCTATTCTCACTTCCTCACCTCTACTTTTTTCCCCCTGATTTTCATCTCCCTCTCTCACTAACTCTTTTTCCACCCCTTGATACAGGCTAGTTTGGCTTCCTCCATTTTTTAAAACCCTCTTCCTTACTCGTAAAATAGTTAGAATACTTCCTTCTTTGAATCTGAGTAGCCTACATCAACAGAGGATGTAGAAGCGAAGAGAGCATTCTTATCAAGCACGTAACATTCCTTATTACCCAATGAATCGAATGTGTAAGACTCATACTGAGTCATAAACAGCTAACTGATTTTTAATATCATCAATGATCATTCCAGCTGCTGTCCGCAATATCTCTACTTTGCCGTTAATTGCTTGAGTAACTAGGAGGGAAACACTGTTTATAGGATGATCCTTTTAAGTCCCAGGTGATAACCAAAACAGGCTGCTTCCATAGCCCCAATAGATTCGAGAGAAAAGGATCAGGATAGAGTGACCTGAATTGTATTGAAGTTGGCAACACCAATCCATTCCAATCTCTAACAAGCAGACTCAATCCCAATTTTGCATCTAGACTTATCAATTGCTGCATCCCAATTAATTTTGAATACCTGAGAAGGTGGGGGTAGCCAAGATGAGGTTACCTGATGTTGCTGTCGAGACTTAACCAATTCCTGCGAGTCCAAATTCAACAAGTCCTTACGCCTTGTCTTACCATGCTCAGCAACTGAATTTGGACCCTTCAATTTGCATAAACTCCGACCTTTCTATAGCTTCCCACGATAATATCTCGATCTCTGCATCAACAGCAGATCCGGACTCTGCCGGCCAAACCTCACATAAACCTCAATGGACTTAAATAAGGTTTGATCTTGAGTGTGGTGTGGTGGAGACGACATTGTCCAATATAGATTGACAATGTCGGGAAAAGTTTCTCTCAATGGATTTGGGAAGCAACTAGGGTTTTTACTCTGTTTCTCCACAATAAAGGACAGAATAAGCCGTTCTATTTATAGTCCCTGTTGATAACGGCGTGGAAAAACCTAAAGTTCAACATGTCTTGAATATTGGCTCGAGCGAAGTTTCGAGCGATAGTCGAGCGCAGTGACAACGAGTTCCTTCCGCTCGAGCGGTCATTCGAGCGCAAAATCGAGCGGACCTCTCTGGATGGATTTCCGCTCGAGCGCTAGATCGAGAGAAAATCGAGCGATCACCAGTATGTGTCCGCTCGAGCGCCACATCGAGCGAAAATCGAGCGGAACACTCTGTATGAATTATGCTCGAGCGAGATGTCGAGCGCCATTCGAGCGGACATATCTGGACGGGGTACGCTCGAGCGATTTTTCCAGCGAAAATCGAGCGGACATCTCTGGATGGCCTCCGCTCGAGCGATAGTTCTTCCCGAAAATCGAGCGATTACCCAGTATGTTTCCGCTCGAGCTCTACCTGGAGAAGAAATCGAGCGGAACAATCTGTATGAATTTCGCTCGAGCGTAATGTCGAGCGAAAGTCGAGCGGACCTCTCTGGATGGTTCTGCTCGAGCTTCACGTCGAGCGACTATCTCCCGGACATCTCTGGACGGTTCCGCTCGAGCTATTGTTCGAGCGAAAGTCGAGCGGACCTCTCTGGATGGTTCCGCTCGAGCTCTACTTGGGTTCCGCTCGAGCCGTATTGGCCACACTTCAATCCTTTCCATGTTACACGCTTCAACACTTGTTACTATTAAATTTTACACAGATTTTGACAAGAATATGCCAAGAAACTAATTTTTCTAAACAATATATTATAGTATGCATATAATTATGACAGCTTATATGGATATTAAGTTCAAGATCATGCATTTCTAGTTATATTGCCAAGGTTTTACATATTTGGCATTGCGGAGATTTTTTATGATTTTATTAGATATTTGGAGTAGGCACATAGGGGGAATTGGCTTTATTAGTTGTAATAGGTTGCGGACTTTTTTAGTACTAACTATAAGTTTCCACAACAAACTTATATGAATTATTTTGAGCTGCACAACCTTAATTAAAACACTGCACTCAAACAATAGAACTATTCTCCTAGTAGGATAAACTTATTTTTTTACAAAGAATACAAGATTGTATCCATGATAACTTCAAAATTCATCAAAGTGGTGATACAAATATATTTACAAAAGTCATTCTCCTTCCAACTTAATCCAGGTCGGCTCCTTTGTCAAACATTCCCTACAACTTCTAATACATAACCTCCAACATATGTCTAATGCCCACTTTGTATGCCCTGCCATAACCTCCAGAATAGTTGATCAGGAGCGAAAAGAACCCATTTGCTTCTGCAAGAGTATCACAGAGATAGTAAATGCAAAGAGAAAAAAGTACATATTCCTACACATATATTAAACTTTCACAAATATTTAGACTTCACAAATATTTAAAGCACAGTAGATGAGAAGGCAAGCTTCTAAATCCCAAGAATTAAAAGATCTCCAAAATTGGCATGTTATGTTTTGACTTCAAATGGGATCGGATCCACAGTGTAATATTCTCTACACTCCCCACACTTCAATGGTAGAAGTCCAAGATGATGATGTTCCCCCATACAAAACTGCATGTGCACAACCACAAAGATGTTAAAAAGACAAAATTCTGGTTAGGAACACTAAGAGAGTTCCAGAATGTGCATGTTGCAACATCTCATTAGGTGTATATATGCCCAAATCCTATACGTGCATATAAAAAAGGTGGAAAGGATCATTAGCTTGGCATATGAAACCCATGACATATAACACGTTCTCGAAGTTGGAATTGAGTATATCTTAAACCAAGATATACTCAAGCTGCTCTCTAAAAGTGCCTGTTACGTGTGAACGTGAAAAATGTGGATATATATAATTGGCATATACCATACATAACGCGTTTAAAAATAAATGTAACATGCAAATGGAAGGTTTATTTTAGACATTTTTCCTACACATATCGGGAAAAGTTCGGTAAGTTTTGCAATATTACATACCTATCCTATTACATAATCAAGCTTCAGCCATTTCAAAAGACATAATTTCTCAGATAATCAAATGCATGCATGCCTACAGAAGATCAGTGTAGGGCATACCTTGGCTGTATATACATCGATATCTCCCATTAAGAAATCTCTGAACACAAAGGCAACCAATCAGGAATGTACAAAATCATTTAAAAAAACAGTAATGTTAGTGTACCCTTCTACATACTTTTGTTAGCTAAGTAAATACTAGTGCATAATACAATTCGGGTGTAAAAATTAGGAGTAACTGTAATGTTATAATTTGCTTACATAATGGGTAAGAATTTCAAAACACACTAGTAGTTAGAAATGATGCATTAGTAGGGAGTGTAATTAGTTAACCACTCATTCATTAATTAAGTTAGTTTCTCACGCTTACCAAAAGCAGTAATACTTAGCTTTTTTAAGCTGCTACACTGCAATGTAGCTGAAAATAGTTATATGCAAAACGCATGTTGGGGTAATTCCACCAGGTTTGCTTTCAGGAGAAATGCCCAATCTCTATCTTCCACCATAGTTCACAAAAGACTGAGATCTCCAAAATACAAATACATGATTAGCAGGCCAATGCTCAAGCTCAATCTCAGTAGCAGTATCTATGCTAAGTTCCATGGGGCAAGCTTGGCGTAGCCTGAATAAATTGAAAATAATTCAGAATTATTTTTGAAGCTTACATTAAAGATAGAAAAATAGACATGCCAAAAGGTGGGAATAACCTCATCATTGTCCGGAGGCCTTACTTGTGTTAGAGTACTAGACTGGGTTGGGATAGCAACCTCGTCAACAGTATCACCAACATCTGACACCGGGAGCTCAGCATTCTGAGCTTTGTCGTGAAATAGCTGCCTATAAGTCTAAAATGGAAAATAAAAATTAACAATAAATAGGAACAATATATGTATGCAGTCCAATATGTACATAACTGACGATGCAAAACGTAATACTTGTTTATTCTTTCTCTTCCTTGTAGCCTTCTCGACCATTGGGACCTTTCTTCTCGTTGGCGGTCTCCCTTTACCCCGAACAACGTGCGGGCTTAATACTTTCTTACCCTTATCGGCGACCATGTTCTCCTTTAACTTTGAAGTTCCGGACTCGGGCTCTAATCCTACATACCTCTGCTCCAACTCATCCAAAAGATGAAAGAAATCCCTCACATTATCATCATTTCGAGATACACGTGTCGCAAATCGTAGACACCTTTTAACGACAAGGTCATATCGCCTTGCGTCCGCATTGACCCGTTGATCATCATAGCTACTCTTAACCAACGTGTATCTTCTCTTTATGTCTTTCCTCCATCGATCCAACACGTATTTCTCTGGCAGCACATGAATGTACTTCATCTGGCAAACTTTAAATGCATGCCTACAGATAATCCCCCTCATCTCAAACAGGGCACACATGCATTTAACATCAGTTTCCTCTTCATTAAAGTAAACTATGTACTTCACAATTTTGGACTGCCCATCAGGTGTGGAAATTTCTTCGAAAACATCGAAGGTGGAAATGCTACCTTCTGTGCTGACTAGTGAAGGGTTACATAAAAGCATCCCCCAAACTTCTGCTTGGACCTCTTTAAATTTTGCATTCGTGTACACTAATTGAAACTGCCTCTCAATTTTGAATTGGGATACACATGGGATCGTCTGGTTACACGACTGGAAATCAGCTGTAGTCTCCGTCTCCACCTTCTTCCTCAGAGCATTGTCAAATTGATCAACAAATTCTTTTAATGTCGTACCGGAATGCACAAATCCGTCGAAAAAGGCGTTCATGCTTTCAGACCGTTGGGTGGTGCTCATACCAGCCCAAAATACACCTTTCAAGTAAACTGGTACCCAAAATGACCTTTCGGTGTACAACCCATGCAACCATGCATTATCAGTAAGGTCATACTTTTGAATTAGCTGCCCCCACTTCTCTTCAAATTGTTCGCAAGTCTGTGTATCATAGATTGCACTCTGGATGGCATTCTTCAGCCCTGCATCGTATTCCGAGTGGGAGCCCAATTTCTCCGGCAGTTTCCGCATTATATGCCAAAGACAATATCTATGTCTTGCATTCGGGAATACAATTTGAATCGCATTCTTCATTGCCCGGTCTTGATCTGTTATGATGGATTCGGGTGCCCGTCCATTCATGCATTCTAACCATGCTTCAAACAACCATACGAAAGTACTGGTGTCTTCGCTTGAAATCAAGCCTGCCCCTAGGAGTATGGACTGTCCATGATGGTTGACACCAACGAAGGGGGCAAAAGGCATCCCGTACCTATTTGTTAGGTACGTTGTATCGAACGTGATAACATCACCAAAATATTCATATGCCGCTCGACTTCTTGCGTCAGCCCAAAACACATTCCTAACTCTAAAGTCATCATCCAAATCCATGACGGACACAAAGCCATCATTCATTTTCCTCATTCTCTTGAAGTAGTCATTTAGTGCCTCACCACCTCCTTTACCCATTCTTAAATATCTAGCTTTGTCAATAAAATTCCTACAATCTTTCTCTTGGAAATCTAAATTCTCAAACCCACCCGCTTCAGTCACTAAAGCTTGGAAATTTTTATTCATCCGAATACCCGCTCTGTCATTCAATTCGAGCATCCTCTGACTGTATTCATCTAGACATTTGTGAGATCGAAAAAATCTAGATTTTTGTGGGCTAACAGTATCATGATTGTGAAGAAGATCAACACTGGTCAACACCCATACCCCATTCACAAAGCGGGCATTTATTTTTGCCTTACAATCCGTTTTTGTCGTTGGTCGTGGCTTTGATAAATTACTGTGGCTAGGATAGTACTTGCCGCCACGTGCACAACCAATCGTCACATACTTCGCACCCCCATCCATATCTCGCTTTGTCCTTTTTATGATAACACCAAAACCCTCTTGTTTGGCATATCGTTTGTAATAAACTAAAACCTCTTTATCAGTAGGGAATTTCATTCCAGATCTTGGAGGCTCAACTCTATTATCATCATCTGATACTTCATTCAGCCCCTCCGCATCTGGCTCAATATTTACGTCGGATGAAGTTTCTGACAAGGAAGATTGCATGGTTAGGATTAGAAATATATATATACACAATAGATGAGATTGCATATGGTTAAAAGTGTACCTCCAACATTCTTTTCACCTTCAGCTCTAAATGGCATAGTTGATGAATCACTTGTGCAAGGTGGGTAGGGCATAGTTGGCACACATGGTGGCATCGCCGAATGCTGCATTTTTCGGAATGCACGTTATTCAGTGAGAAACATACCGAGGTACAAGCACAAACCATAAAATCAGACTGAAATGAACTACCTGGGTTGTATCTTCACCTCGTCTCAACTCGTCTGGATTACTTGACGGAGGGGATGGCATGGTTGGTCCAAAGGGTGGCAATGCCAGATGCTGCAATTACCCACTTTGTTAGAATGACTCAAACCCACACGTGGAAAAAAAATTCAATAAAGGTAATAACTTTACCTGGCTGCCCCAAGCATACGGATATGGATTTGGAGGCATCATATATGGCAGGTTATATGGATATGGATTTACAGTACCATAAAATCCCTATAATATCCAAATAAACAATGGAATGAATACATGCTACAGTATCTCACACTTGGATATGTTCAAAAAACCAATGAAATAAATACCTGGGTGCGTGAAATCGATGTAGAAGGCCACGTAGGCCTTCCATCTTCTTCTTCGCCCATCACGCTGTTATTCAGTAAGTATTGAGTGTTACAATATCATATTAGCAGAAGAAATCCCTCAACATGCATTCACAAGGTATAGTTTATATACACAAAAGAAGACGGAAATATCAAATATATCTAACAACTATGCATTGATCATCTAAACCTCATAATTAATTAGGCATGATCCAAGTACAGGGGGAGTACACGAAACAAAGACATATAATTAGAAGCTAAGAGGTTGAAAAAGGCTGCATAAAAAGTAATCAAAAGTAGTCCCATTCAAGACAAAAGAGGCAACAGGATCTCCAGGGCAGAAGCTTTGCTGGTAAAAATTATGAATTCCAAAGGATGATAGCAGCAGGGAAATTCCTTTTCCCTGAGGGTGCTGGAATTGGCAGAGGTTTTTAGCATCTGATGTTGAGGAGCCTAGTGAATTTGTTGGACCCTCGATGCATATGGGGGAGAAAGGCATGTGTGGTGAACTTGATGAAGTAGTGATTGTGATCAAAAGAAATCTGATGATGGAGAAACTTGGTAGATTCATGAGGACAAAAGAAATCCAGTTATTATTATTTTAATTCAGATGAAAAGTGATCAAAGACAGCTATTTTTTCAAAAGTTTTATAAAATTATTTTAAAATTTTAAATGCAGATTGATTTTATAAAATAGAGTTATAAGAATATTAATATTTTATAAAAATATCTTCCATTTACGTAGAGTTATTTCGCCACAAAATTGTAGGAAGTATGCGACTATGGTACTATTTCCAAAATTTGGCATTAACATCAATCTTTTTGTTCTTAAATGCAGATTGTTCATACTATTTTCAAAATTGTAAGAAGAGGTCAAATTACAATTTGACTTGTAATTTTGGTTTTTTTGTTTTTTTTAGGCATGACTACCAAATTATCTAATATTCATTTCATTCGAATATTTAATGGGTTGGATCACATTCTTCATCTATGATACGTTCGGTATCATAGATAGATTTTTTTAGTAACAAATATGATAATATAATCATTTCTATATGTAGATACATATGCAAAGAACTCTTTCTAGCTCGCCCCAAAAAATCTAAACTTTTACAACTATCTTAACATCAGTTTCATATAAGAATTACAAAAGCATTTCAAGTGATCAGATCAGAATCCTATAATCAACATGATTGCAACCGGAAATCAAGGGCACTGGAAATCCAACCCAAACATTCATATTTCAAATAACACAGCCTACATGGCCACCAATATTCATAGAGTTTCAACCCAAACATCCTACCAATATTGATAGCCTACATGCCTTTTGATTCAGAGTTAAGATCGTAGCACATGGCTGTTGACATGCAGTATTAAATATCCGTGGTTTTGGTGGGCAAGAGGACACATTTTATTACTAATAACCACCATGACCACGGTTTAGCTGGAAGCTGTAGAACTTTTGACAGCAAACAGTGATAAGAACTGTCTCAAGAGGTTCTCATTTAGCCAGAGCAAACAGCAACGCAGAGCAAGAAATAAAGAGTGCAAACAATCTAAATCCTCAGTCTGTTTTTTCCCTTAGAATGGATGATCAAGTAAATATTTTAACAGCTATGTTAAGAAAAGCTCTATTTGAAAAAAATAGACAAACATATTGTATATTACTGTACTAGAAAACTGCAGAGAGTTCAGCTTGGCAATTCATGTTTTCAAAACCCATGGATCGTGATGGTCGATTCCTCTGCTTCTTTTCAAAAAGAAAGGAAAAGAACGGAAAATGCTAATCAGAAATTCATAAATTTATAGTTTGAAAAAGGATAGTTCTTGGCTACATTTGAGATAACAACTGTATCCTTGTATGAAAAACATTTTAACAAAATGTGAGCAGCTTTCTTTTACTCAGATGTACACTCAATCATTTTGCCGAAGAGAACTTATGATCATTTATCCTTGTACGGCCAACGTTCATTTCTTTTATGAGATTGAGGGGACCCAACATCCCACAAGTAAGTGTCATCAAATAGAAGTAAAATAGGTTTGCCACCAAAACTCTTCGATAAACTACCTTGATAACCTTATCTCCACACAACAAGTCATACCAAGTCAAATAATATAGTATTCTTGTCACTTCGATTAGTAAAAAGAAAGATTGAACTTATAAAAAAAAAATAGTATTGAAAAAGTAAGTTCACCTTTTAATAGAGTTAGTGGCAATTCCTTGGTAGATACTAGATACTTAAAACTCCTTAGGAACAAAAGAGGAAAAGAAAAGAAAAGACAAACAAAACCCATACACACGCTTTGTCTATCATGCATCAAAGTTAAAAAGCCATTGGTTAAACCTACCCCATGTGCAAATGTGCAATAGCATCAATAAGGGAAATTTCCCAAGAAATTCAGGAAATAGGTTAAAAAAACAATACAAGTTATCAAACCAAAGATTTACCTGTCATGAACAAACACTGCTATGTCACAAGAAGCCAAATATTCTTTATCGGATAGTAGTTTGGGAACTCGAGTTTCAGGTATCTCTCTCAACACAAGGGCCTTTGTTGTTCCCTGAGGAAAAAAACAAATGCTCAGACAAAGGGATGGAACCATGAAATAGGAACAAGATTAGCAATCATACCAACTACCACTATTTTGATTTAAACAATATATTAAATATCAGAAAATTGAAAATGGTAGTATCTAGCTATTTAGCTACAAAAATGGAAGTATATTTTTTATATGATTAGGGGAATCAGATTTTTTTTATCCTCCTCTTGCTGAGGAAGTCCAGATTCTGGAATTTCAGGCACATAAAGGGAATGCTGAATCCACGTACACAATTGGCATGTTTTACTACTTGGGGCTTAGAGGTTTGAGGCCTGATCATGCCAAGGCAGTGTCATGGTTTTTGAAGGCTGTGGAGAAAAGGGAGCCAAGGTCAATGGAAGTTCTTGGAGAGATATATGCTCGGGGATCAGTTGGGGTTGAGAGGAACTACACAGAAGCGCTTGAATGGCTTACCCTTGCTTCCAGACAGCAAATTCATTCGGCTTATAATGGGATAGGGTATTTGTATGTCAAAGGCCATGGTGTTGACAGCAAGAATTATACCAAGGTAAGATTATTTTGGTTTGCTGCATGCTTATATGTTGATGCTTTACTTGCTTGCCTACACCATGGATTATGGGCTGACTAGCTTAACCTGACGTGCTCTACTTTTGTTATGCCTTCCTCTTTACTGGCCTGCTTCTTTTCAATTTCTCTTTGCTTATTTCTGGTTGTTACAATAATTAGATAATTTATTTCACTTGATATTATCACTACCCTTTATTCTTCGCATTTGTGGTAATCAGTTAATTATTATCAATAGTGCTCCTTGAAAGTGAAGAGCAGAATTAATGAAAAAACATTGCTTTCTTTGATTAATGTTTTTAATGAAAAAACAGGATGTAAAGCACCAAACTAAAAAGAAGGAACAAACTGGAAGACATACAATCTAAATATTGGATATATCCCCTCTGTGTTTTCCCCTTCCAACCAGTCCCAGCCAATAAATATTCCTCATTTCAGATGTTATCAACAGCCCAAAAATCAGTGGCAAACATAGAACATCAACAACCCAAAAACCCCACAAAACAGAGACCAAACAAACATCAAATCGGCTCATTTCGAATGTTATCACAACCAAAAAATCCCAAGTCATACATACAACATCAACAGCCCAAAAACCCCACAAAACACAGATCAAACAAACGTCAAATGGCAGATCCATAAACGCATAAACACACAAAATGAGTAATGCTAGAAATGGAGAGATGAAACGAAAAGAGAAAAATAAAAACCCTTTTCTTTAATTTCTTACCCATCTAAGACGACATGCGGTGGCTCTCAGCAGCTACAATACCAGAGGAGGACTGAAGCCGTGCGGAAAATGATGAAGCTGGAGAATCCGTATGGATATGGTGAACCCAGAGGAGAATCTGTGACTACACGGCGCCGGAGTGATGACTCAACACAGTTCCGGCGAAAGGACACGAGCTGGGGGGGAGTGGAGGAGCGAACGCGGGGGAAATCCTTCTGAAGAAATGAAGAAGAACGCGGGGAGGGGGGGGAAATTGAAATGTCTGAAACGCACGTTTTCTTCCTTTACAAAAAAAAAAAAAAAATATTACACGTCAGCTGGAGTGCGGAGGTTGCACAACAGTAGGCAGCTGTATAGTATATCTCAAAATATAATTGTAGGAGAGAGAATATTTAAATTGAATAGGGATATTTGTTTTCAAAACTCTCCTCAATCCATCTCAACTCATCTTCATCATTATAATTTTTCTAAATTACTACACAAAATATAATAATAATTTTTTTTCAAATTCCAAAAGAATCTTCTCAAATTTTCAAACTAAAATATAATAAATAATTTAACTTTTTCAAATTCCAAAAAAATCTTCCTAAATTCTCACACAAAAAATAATAAATAATCAACTTTCTTAAATCTTAAAATAATAATAATATTAAAAAATAATATTTATAAAATATCTTATTTTACTATTTATTAATTATTTCAATTCAACTGTCCTTCCAATTCATACAGTCCAGAGTCGATGCTTAAAGTGAATAGTGGGTTGAATGTAAATTGTCTTATGGACGGAAGCTAGCTTCGTAGTGGATCAGCCAATCGAGTTGAAAAGAAAAGAGAGAAGAGGACAGAAAAGGAGGAGGGTTGTCGAAGTACGTACTGAGAAGTATGAGTAAAGAATTCTGGACTCTTCTTTATTTTGGTTTTAATTATTTAGAAGCAAATATGATGGATACATGCTGCTATACTGATAAAATAATTATAAGAGGGAGTACTTCTAATCGTGTTAGATTATGCAATCCATTTTGTCACATTATTTGTAGTTTGTATTTTGGCAGCTATAGTATTAGAGTATTAATTTGAGGGATGTTGCTCTATAGGAGATAAAAGAGTCCTTCATCTTCACAGTTTATCTAGACAATAATACATTGGTTTGACTTTATAATTCCATTCGTATGTCATTCATGTATAGTTTTTTTTTTTTCAAGAAACTTGCATTGAAGGATGGGGGACCTTCACAAAAACCGTTTTACAGTATACAACAGAAAATAAAATAAAACGGACAATGAGACCAATAAATTGGATCCGATCTCTTGTTTTTTAGGTTGCGGCACTATAAGAAAACTGCTTATTTGTGACCAGTTACTTTCAGTTAAAATGAATTTGTTTTCGTCCCAAATAGTCATTTTCATCACAAAAAAATGGTCATAAATATCTGATTTTCTTGTAGTGTGGAGAGGACCTCTGCAATAGTAGTTACAAAATCCAATTGATGGATTCCTCGAATGTAGTGGTGATCTGCATCTGCAAAAGAGGCACTGCAACCATTTGTTCTAGAGTTATTGAAGAAGATCTCCACATCCCTTTTCCTAGGTTCTCGATTAGGGGAAGCTAAAACATAATCGAATAGTTAGAATCAGACGGTTTGAATCGCTGGGGGAATCCAATCGTGCTGCCTCATCAAAAAGTCACACAACTTGGGCAACGCATGCGTGTCACGCGACAATCGTTTGGAGGCTCCTCCACTTGGGTTTTGGAGATTGGCAACTAGCGAGCACAGTGGTAGTGTTGGGACCTCATCAAAAACCACCCTAGGACAAGGTCCTAGGCATGCATGGACAACAAAGATCGGGTTACTTCCAAGATCAAGGCTAGCCAAGGCCAACCAAGGGCCAAGACATATCACAAGCCATATTGGCCATGTAAGACCATATCATTTATTTATCCTTATTTATTTTTAATTATATTTCAAGGGACCTATTGGGGGTTTCCACTTTGTAATCTCTATAAATAGGACCCTTAGGCATTTCACTTTACATCTTTGATCATTTGACATTTTTCCTTTGTGGAACGGTTTGGGTGTGTTCTTGAAAAACACTTTTCGGTGCTTAGCACTTGAGCTACTTGGGTGCAATTCGTGAATCCCTAGTAGAGGATCATCACCTTGCAATTCGTGAATAGGTGGTGATTCAATCTATCATATTTCATCATTGTGCAATTCGTGAATCAATGGTGATTTATTTATCTATCCTTTATCGATCTTTGTTTCATCATCTTGCAATTCATTGAATAGGTGTTGATTCAATTATCTTCTTGTGTTTATGTTTTCCATTCTATATTTAAAAATCCAAAAATACTTTGTTCTTATATTTTCTTGTTTGTTCTTATATTTTCCATCTTGTTCATCTTTACTTTCTTACAAATCAAAGACATCCTAAGTCTCAATCTTAGTATTCTTTGATTTCTCAAAATACACATATAAACCATAAAGAGAGTCTTCATATTCCTTTGTCAAGTCCATTCATCCCTTGTTCATAACTTTTCCATTGTTCATACATAGTCTTGCATCCCTCCATATCAGAAACACCATCCACTCACCCATTTGATCTTTCCCACTCATAAATTTCGGCCATCAAATTGTTTGCCCCACTTTCCATATTCATCATCTCCATAAAACCCTAGCCAAAACACTATATCTCTCATAAGCTCCACTTCCCAAAATTAGCCTTCCCTCACCCTCACTTGACCTAGCCGAAACCTCCCTTATTTCCCCATCTTACCAAAACTAGCCTCCATCCATCCAACAAAGCCCTAGCCAAAACCCTTGTCTTCCACAAACCCTAGCCACCCCTCAAGAGTCCCACTAGGCAACTTCCTCAAATTAGGAAAAGTTGACTCATTCCAATCAATCCCACAAATCCTACCAATCCCAAAAACCATCTCCTAAACTTGAGGAATCCTAACCCTAGCCACCCTTCATCCAACTTAACCCTAGACTCCCACAATGTAATTCCTACCACTTAGGAATCCTTATCCCATCTTCCAATTAATCCAAATTCGAAATCCATCCCTTGCCTTAGTCAAACACCAACTTCCCAACAACTCCCATGCCTCTTACCATTTAGGATCAACCCTAGCCACCTTACCCATCATCCCAAACCTATTTTTCAAATCCATATCCCTTGATTTAAGGAATTGCCAACCCATTGTCAATCCCTTAAATCTCTCCATCCCTACAATATCTCTAGCCACCCAAGACTTATCTAAATAGCCAAAACCGAATCTCAATCCCTCCAATCACTCAACTTCCCTAGAATCACTCCATTCCTAGAATCCATCAAGTCAATCAAAGACTTCCCTCCTCTTGCCATATTCAAATCATACCTTCCTTATCTTACCATAACCAAATCTCATCTTCCATATCCAATCCCTCAAACCACTCACTCCCTAGAATAACTCAAATCAATCAAAGACTATCATCCTACCTTACCATATTCAAATCCCATCTTCCATCTCCAAATCCCTAAACTCAAGGAACAACCCTAGACCCATTCAAACACAACTCATCTTCATCCTTAACCTAATTTCCATCTTTCCCAAAGTGACTCATCAATCAAGGAGTCCTAGCCTCAACCAACCACATCCTTCCAACCCTAGCATCTCATCCTACACTCCAACCCTAAGCCAACTCTTCCAAATCTCGAAATTCCCCTTAGCCACCATCCAAACCCTAGTCTATCTTCATCCTATCAACCCTAAACATCATCCAAAAGGGCCTAACATCAAGGGCAACCCATCAGCCGTTCCACATTGCATCAAACACGCATATTCGCCACTTAGATCACCCGAACTCATCATCATCATCATCATTTCCATCACTAAACACTATACCTTCATCACCCTAGGAACCCATCATTGCCATTATACGTGCAAGACCAAGCAAGAAGGCTTGACACTCGGTCACCATCATCACCAAGGCAAGCTCGCGGACTTAATGTTTAGGGACAAGACCGGGGTCCCTAACAGGTAGGTCACGTGTGGCAGTTCAAAGGTCTAAACGTGACGGATTGGACGATTTTGATCTAGTGGAAAAGGAAAGAAGAAGAAAAAAAAAACTAAAGACAACTAATCGAAAAAGCTTCTATGTAGCAGCTGAGGACTAGCAAAGGGAGGGGTTTTGCCCTCCCTTCCAATGAAAGTTTACGGTAGGTGGGTTAAAGCTCTTTCTTGGGCTCTCTTTCTCAAGGAAATCTCCATTCATTTCTAGTTATAAAGGAAAGGATGAGGTGGTGGGTTCAAATCTCTACGGAGGAGTCCTTTTTTTGTGAAAAAAAGGGGTAAAAGTTCACGTGCGTGGTATAGAAAGATACAAAATGTTGAAAGATAAAGAGGAATATCGGTGCTTCTAAATGATTAATTCATTCCAACTAATTTACAAATACTTAAGACCATTGAAGTAACTAATGTGGATTGTAATTCAATGAGTATCACACTCAATCTATACACTCTAGCAACTACTGAAATCCTTTCAGTCAAGAAACACATACACACTAATAGACTCAACAACACTCGAACACGGGCACAATAATATGATAGAGGTATGATTACCAGAAGAGAATTGATCTTGATTGCTCAATAAATCTTCTCAGAGTCTTCTCTAAAAAATACAATAAATATGAAAGATATGGCTTCTCTCCACACCCTAGTGAAAAAATGATTATCAAAATTTTGTTAAGAAAGTTTTTTGTCTATTTTTGACCCAGTAAACATTGAAATTTGAATATCTTTCATGAATTTATAGATAATTGAGTTAACTTTATATCATTACAAATACCACCACAAATCGTGTATGGGAATTAAAGTTTTGGTAGATTTATTCTCACTAGGTTGATCTCATCACGTCATGCGAATTTACAATCACTACAATTTTTGTCCCAATTGCAACCTGGGCTCTACCAAACATATTTACAACTCAGTTGGATTAAGTTTTGTCATAAGAACATGTCAATATATTACTTTTACAATAACAAAAATCATAACAGTCATCTATAGGGAACGAATATATATATATTGACATATTTTACATGTTATGTTCTATTTACATGTTATGTTCTATTTTATATTTGGCAATATTTTTCTCATATATATATGATAGTTCCATTTGTTATAAATAATATAAATAAAGATCTTGATGATTGAATGATGACAATTTCCTTTCAAAAACAAAAAATCTAAAATTCACTCCTTTTAGTCATCATAATATATATGGTAACTTGTAAGTTTCTCCAAGAACCTTTTCATCATATAGCATAAGGTCTAGTTTCTAAATGAGAGAACCATTTTCTAACACCCACCACTTATATAAAATATATATATATATATGTTAAGATTCAAATTTCAGAATTTATATTTTAAATTAAATTATATCACATAGATGATGTATAATGTAAGTATTTTTAAATAACAAAATGGTAAGTATTTAAATTTGAAAATTATAGATGCTGATATAATAATAGCTAAACCTTACTTTTAAATTTAAAATAATAATTGCGATTTGAAGGAATATACCCTGCAGAAGATTCTAGTAATTCTAGAGAATCCTCAATATCTAAAGGCTTACTTAATTATAATTTAATACGATTAGTTTTGTATACCAAATTAGGGCTGGTTTGGAAGTTAGAAATTCTTAAAATTTCACATCTCATCTCAACTCATCATTACACATTTTTTAAATTTTCATACAAAATATAATAAATAATTCAACTTTTTCAAATCTCAATACAATTTTTTCAAATCTCAAAACTAAAAAATAATATTTTAAACTTTAAAACAAAACATAAAATTCTCAACCTCCCCTTAATGATTGTACTAATACGTACATTATATATTTCTATATAAAATATAAGACCCTGACTCATTCATTGATTCAAAGTTTGTCAACTGTCACCATCTCGCAAGCGTGCGTTAATAATAACTTAATTATGCAGATTTTTTCCCACTCTTTAGTCTTTACTCCAATAAATTAATGCCACTTTTTATGCTAAAAGTCTAAAATTAAATTTGTACATATATTTTTTTAAAGAAAAATTATTCATACAATTTTAAAAATGTACATTCACTTTAAAATAAAAAAATAATTATAAGACTCACATAAAAATTTTATAATTTTTTCAAGAGAGCGTGCGAGATTTGTAATCTTTAAAAGTGTATCTAACATTTCTTGATTTTTAAAGAGAATTGTTATAGCCAGCCACAAATATCCTATAAGAATAAATTTATAAATTGATATAACTTTATATGATATATTAAATTTAATATATAATAAAAATTATTTTATAATTTAACATATTATATAAATTTACGTCAATTTATAAATTTCGTTTTATGAAATTTATTTATTGTTAAAATATTTTTCTTTTTTAAAAATAAAATCTTGAGTACAACGCAAGCATGATATATACAAACATGGATATTCATCTTGACTCCTTATTATCGATTCAAATTCTAAAGTAAACAAATAAATAAACAAAAATGGAAGAACAATCTCAAATCTCCATCACGAAGCTTCCTTTATATTCTTAATTTAATTAAACGTAATTTGTATATATATTTATATAATATTTACTCGTTATATCAACGACCGTTGCCGCCCATATCACTACAGTTGCCTCTAATTACTCTACACACGAAGTCGAGGCACGTACACCAAAATTTTGGACATGTGGCGTCCTCATAGATGTCTGTCACTATTTTAATACGCTAACTTGGTTAGTAAGTTAAGAGTGAGGGACCCAAACATAATCTAAAAAGTAAAGTCCACCGATTCGATCTCGCCACGTGGAAAAATGTGCGGTACAGTGTCGTCCTTTTTCCGGGGGTCGTCCGGTCTGGTAGGGGCCTTTGATATTTATGAAGAAAAAATCTACTCAACTTTTTACTATTCACACCACACTCTACACTCCATCTTTTTTTTAAATTTTTTTTTAAATTTTTTTTATCAAATATATTTTTATATGAATAGTGAATAAAAAATTATAAATAGTTTTAAAAAAATAAATTCAAAAAAATTTTAAAAATTATTAAAAAATATTAAAAAGTGTGGAGTGTGGAGTGTGGGGAGAATGAATAGCAAAACCCATCTATGAAATAAGTGTCGCATGAAGACGACGGTCATGACATGTCGGCTTATTATTCAGAGGACGGCGAAGGGCCACGTGGCAAAATTTTTGGGGTAGCTTCTAGTTGTTCTAGTTTTGTTAGTTTTTTATTTTTATTTTTACAAATCTAGTTTTGTTAGTTAGTTGGTCGAAAAGAGGACGTTAATTATTAAGATAAGATTTTATTTTATTTTTTGTGGGGACAATAAAATAAATTGGATAATGAGATATGGTATTGCATTGAATTTTTAACACGTTTTATGACTATGGATCAGGAACTAACTAGACCTGACCGACAAAATTCAGTTTCGGATAATGTTTTTGGACTTTGTATTAAGTACGTTTTAAGAACCCACAGATGTAACATGACTAGGGTCTTTGCTCTTGAGAATATTCCATCATATTCTTTGAATCTTTTATCATTACTTTAAAAGAATTTGATGACTTTTCCATCAGTATCGGATTAATAAATTATTTATTATTATTTAATTATTATTCATAAATCATCTAAAATACTCTTAATATAGTTAAGATTCTTGAAATTTCTTTCTTTTGACTCTCTTTTTGTATATCCTTAATTTAAGCCATAAATTTATGCGTTTTACTTTGAATCAGATCTATTGGATTTGTTTTATAGTAAAAAATAGATCTGAAACCAATTTTATACTCACATTTTATATGTCATGATATTTTATGTAGTAAAGGAAATTGATATCCAATTAATGCATTAATGTTTAATTTAAGGACCCTTTTAAGGATAATACTGTTTGGATATTGAAAATATTTCATCTCATATTATAATTATAATTTTTTCAAATTCTCACATAAAATATAATATACTATTTAACTTTTTTAAATCTCAAAATAATAATAATATTAAAAAAATAATATTCTAATAATATTTTATTTAACTTTCTACTTTCATCTAAAATTATTATTTAAACCGTTCCTTAGTCCCAATATTTATTGCCACATCCCCATTTTTTTTTTTAAATGGAAAAAAAATCGTGGAAACTGAGAGGAAGGTACGTGGAAAAGGACGTTGGGGGGGGGGGGGTGTAAAATTGTTGGGGGGCGTTGGGGTGGGGACCTGGTGACCCTACCACTGTACCACATGGGATTGGTGCAACAAATGCTCTGAAAATTTAACATCATTTCAGGATCCATGCTGTCATGAGAACTCATATTATAGGCCATCAAAAGAAGGAAGGAAGAAAGAAAATAGAAGACGTTATTCTATTATTGCCTTTGGAATCATTCTTTTGGGCTTTCTCCCTACGTATACTTGTGGGTTGTGGCCCTTGTGGATTGCTGCCTACAATGGATTCATGGGCCAGAAAGAACCCACGGCCTTGAGGAGACAAGAGTTTCAACACATTGAGACTTACATTTGTTTGATAGGTGAGATGAGATGAGAATTTTTAAAAATTTTATAAATAGTGTCAAGATAAAAGTTTAAAATATTATTATTATTTTGAAATTTGAAAAATTTGAATTGGGATTTAAAAATTTTGAATTGTTTATTATATTTTGTATGAAAATTTAAAAAAATTATAATGATGAGATGAGATAGAGATGAGAATTTTGTATGAAACAAAACTTCCAAGCATAATAACTTCACAATACTACTCCCATTTTTTTTGGATGAGATGAGATGAGTTGAAATGAAAATTGAATAAAATATTATTAAAATATATTTTTTTAATATTATTTTTGTTTTAGAATTTGAAAAAATTGAATTGTTTATTTTATTTTGGGTGGAAATTTAGAAAAATTGTAATGATTAGATTAGATAAGATAAGATAAGATCAATTGAGATGAACTGTAAAAACAAATGAGGCCGTATTTAGAAATATCAAGTGAGCCAGGATTCTTGATGACAAAGGCCGATCATCCTCTTGAATTTCAGATCACTTGATGTGTCGTAGTTTAAGTGACTTTGATTTAAATGGCTGACTTATGAAACAATTTAAAAGTGTATTATATGACAAAATCTTGGACAAAGAGTGCAATTAATTTATGCAGATTCATATAAATATATATATATATATATATATATATATATATATATATATATTTATCTCGTACATGACCACAAAGAGTTGAAACTAGTGATGGGATTGTGCCACTGCAAAACCTGGCATTTGTGGAGTTATTCCTTCTCAACTTGAGAGGAAAGTTGGATGAACTTGGTGGAAACACTACAAAGGAATCAAAGACAGGAATGGTCTAAGTGAGAACAAGACTCTTGCCAAGAATCAAGTCATCTGTGGAGAAATCAGCCTCTTTCCTGAAAGTTCCCCGACCAAAGTCTAGGTTGTAGGAGTCCGCAAGGCCTTCCACTAGGTCGAATTCAGGTTTCCACCCAAGCACGCTGTTTGCTTTGTCAACAGATGCAAAGAAATGCTGCAATTTATATTTAACAAAATGATGATACCATCAGTAATGGAATAGAGTGCTAATAAAGGACTGGCTTATTTTACATGTATCATAGGTTGTTCATCTATATTCTTCACATCTTCAGCTTTGCAATTTAGATTTCAACATGTACCTGATCGCGGAATGGAAATGCCTTCTTTTTGCCAAAATCAAACTCCTTAGGATTGTAGTGAATGATTTCAGGCTCGGGAAATCCGGCAGCCTGACAGAAGTTGAAACAAGTAAGCACTACAATTACCTTAAATAAAAACTTCTGTGCTTGAGCAAAATCATAGGGCTTCTTTGTTGTCCAATGAGATATATACTTGCAAGTATTACCTTTGCACAGGCTCTTGCTAATCCATCAAATGTGACGTATTTTTCTCCAGAAATGTTGAAGACTTCCTTGCTGGCCTTTTCATTGCCCAGAACCTGAACAAAAACTCTTGCCAAGTCCTGTGATTGCAAAACTATATCATGTTAAAACCTGGCAACAAATTCGAGTATATAGAATTCTATAGCTGTATATATCATTGCTTCAAACATGTGCCAGTGGATATCATATGC
The DNA here is from genome assembly GCA_029856935.1 of Cyclocarya paliurus. NCBI lineage: Eukaryota > Viridiplantae > Streptophyta > Magnoliopsida > Fagales > Juglandaceae > Cyclocarya > Cyclocarya paliurus. Next base: position 33,383,636 of record CM056949.1, read on the forward strand.
AATTTGCTAAGCGTATTATGTTGTTGGAGTTGCTTCAGCCAAGTTGAAGCAGTCATACAGACTACTGAATACTTAACAGGAATACCTTATAAGAATGTTCAACTTAAGTTCAAGAGTAAAGAAGTCATTGCTCTGGAAATTGCTTCAATGCATATAAAAATTGCTATTTCTCAAACCTTAACATGACCTAGTTGTGTTATTTGCATTCCTGAGTTGGGGACTGGGATTGGGCGACCAGCTTTCAATCGGTGAAAAAACCACTCTTCAACAGGGTTGTAGTTCAATGGTCCATAGATGTAGACTGGCCTTAAAGAAGTCCAATTGACACCCTTTGATTCCAGCAAGCTCTCTGTCTCAAGCTTTCCCTTGTGCCGGCTCTTTGGATCAACTGCATCTGTCTATCATCACACACCAAGAAGTTAGCATAGAAATGGGAAAGATAATATTTTTGGGATAAATTACATCAAATTCCCTCAATCTTTGTAAAATTGTCAGAACTTCCCTCTACCATGTGCACTATGAGATTGCTTTCACTTCCTTGTCATCTAACTAGTATGGTCAGTAATTATTATCTGAGGTTACTTTGAATGAAAAATGTTAGTTTGAAAAGAAATAATATTTTTTTAGTTTGTAATGCCACATGAGTAGGTGTAGGGGTGTATATGCTATATGGATCACAAACCTCAGAAGGCAGAATGAGAGTGTCTTTGAAACTAAGAGATAAGTTCTTCCTTCATATATCCTCAAACCTTGTGGGAGGGTGGTGTAATTTAAAATTCTCTTTTTGTTGAAAAAAGGAGTGATATAGAAAATAGAAAAACGTTAAGATAAAAAAAAACTTGGCGTGTGTGCCTTGTAGTTCAAGCAAAGACAGCTCAAACATTGCATTTTCATGTTTGATTACTTTTTTTCATACTAGTTGCTTGCAAAGTTTTGTGGTTGATAGACTATGTCCCAGCTTCCAACAATACCCGGGAAACTCAAAACTAAAAGCTCTACAAAATGCCAATTGTGTCATCCACTTCTTTCTACACTTCTGTACAACTATATTAAGAAAGTGAATGGTCCACGATGATAGTTTGGACGTTGAAATTGTGCTTGGATGCTTATTTATGAAATAAATAATAAAGAAAGAAAGAAATACAGAGATTTTAGTGATTTAGCATAAAAGCCTACGTCCACAGATTATTTAGAGGCAAAATTCACTACATTTTGTGATTTTATAGTTTTTCATAATCTTTCATTGGTCTCCCTATGGTAGAAGAAACAGGGTTTTTGAGATCTTGAAGAAAATGCCAATTCTGGAGAGGGAGAGCCAACAATCTGGCTTGATTTGTAAAGATTCTCTCATTTTATAGAGATCTCTTTCCTTCTTTAAAATAGCTGAGTCATGTTTGTCTCATGTCATCTTTTGTATTTGAGCCAACCTCTTTTGACTTTATCTCTTCAATTATTCACTTTTTATCAAACAAAACCACCATCACTTGAAACTAAGCAAACTACACCTTGAGAATGTTTTGTAAACCACCACACTTTGTATGGCGCCCTTAGCCTCCGCTTGAGATTGTACGGTGACTGAAACACCGGGACATGTAACACAAAGCTACACACCCCTCGTACATGACAGATAATATGCTATGCACCTAAGTACACTAGCCGTATGCAATATCATAGCAGTAGAAAAATAATAAAAGTTGAATATTCTAAGCAACGCGACAAACAATTGCAAAGCACATGGTACCGTACTAATAAAATATCCCCACATTGTCCATAACCATAAGTTGTATCATAAGATATGGCATCCCAAAAATAACATAAGAGTAAAGTTTAATCTCCCAAAACATGAGACCTCCTCAAAACATTATTACTCAAAAGCTGAGATCTAAACCATAAGTTCTTTCTTCCTTTTCTTTTTCACAAAATAACTAAGTTCCCGTACTAGGGCTTGGGTTTCATGCGCTTCTCTAGAGTCCTATCTTTGTCCTGATTGTTACGCCGTCTGAATTCCACAATAAATTCAAGTATCCCGGAGATCTCCCGATCAATGGCCTCGAGTCGTTCCAGGATGGGGGCTCAGGCCGACTTGTGACCATCTTAGGCACAATCCTCTCTGGAGGAGGAGGTGCCGTTCTTTTCCTCTTGGTTATGGGTGTCGTCTTCTATACCTGTAATAACTTCTACTATTCCGGTTAGGAAATGGTAGTGGAAACTACCACAATGAGATTTCAAGAAATCTCAGCAAGTAACCACACAACATACAATAGTTAACACAAGCATACAAGAGGTATATCATGAAATGCGTGCATGGATATGTACTTGACATATGACTTGACCAATACTTGATTTATGCACTTGACCATTTTCAAAAGACTCGTAACAGAGGCTTTTAAACGTTTACAGAAATTTTTTTTTGACTTTCTTTTTCATGTTGATCTTAATCAGAACTTTTCTTATCAAAACATATCACAAGATTTGTATTGAGTGATCCTTATCATATGAGCTCTTATCCTTATTCATAGGGTGGGCACAACACGGTTCTTCTTTGCATGACGTGTTCTTGCTAGTTATCACACCATCAATGGTCTGTGCATTGTGATGAATACATCATAAACAAAGAATCATATTAACTTGACTTGACTTTGTTAGGTTACATGCCTTATGCACCTACTAGCGTTAGGTGCTTTCTCGTTCCGGCATTCTTTAAAAAGAATCCATTCGAGACTCGTTGACTATTTTTCGTCGATCTAGGAATTACCACTCTATTCTTAAGCACTCTAGAGTGGACATAGGAGTTCCACTAGGACAATCCCCTGTCCTAGCGCTTGGGGTTGTGATAAAATATTTAGACTCTTTCATTTGAAAACACTTTTTGAAAACATTTTTTCTCAAATGTATGTGACATGAGACTTAAGACATACTTACTTACACTTGACATGTGACATGTGGAATGTCGTGCAAGAAATAACCAAGCATAATATGTTCAATTAATGTCATGGTAACATGAAACACATGAGACATCAAAACACATACATGGAATCAGGAGAACTTGCTTAGGCTGAAACACATAGGCACAAAAACATGAAGAATCATTACTTGAACATGTTCCAAACTTCAAGCATATAATATAGAAATCAAAGCATAGTGAAATAAAGCATGAAATCATAGGTTTTGGTTAAGGTCCGAGACTTCCAAGACATGTTCAAACCGAAATATCATGTTGCATAAACCATCAACCTTAATCAAGTGAAAACCTAAATTTATAGGAGTATTTCATGTCATTTTCATCACAAATCCGAAGCATATAATTCATTCCATAGATTTACTCAAGATCATATTAGTCTATTCAAACAAGGAAACAAGAAATAACAAGCAAACAATGATAATATAAGACGGATTTACACAAACATATACGAGCATTAACAAAGAGTAGGTTGAGTGTATACTTACAAAAATTCACGTAAGAAAATGCTTAGCAAGCTGTAAAAATCTGAATGTGCTTCATTAGAAAGTGCCTAGAAAAGTCCTATTTCATGTTCTTGAGTGTGTGAAGATTTCTAGAGCATCACTTGATCTTAAACTATTCAGCCTTTAGGGTTTTTAAGTTAAAAACTCCTTCATTTCACTTATGTAGTAAAATAAAACCTAAAGTAAATCAAAAATACATGTGGTGGTCACAAAAATAGATGATGAACTACCATTCGGCTTCAAGGGTTTCTTAAAAACCCTAAATCATTTTCCAAGAAATCGGGTAGAAAGTGCGTGTGTCCCACCATTTTCAAAATTTTATGAGATTTGAATCTCATTTTTGGATTGAGCAAGTGACTTGTGTGTGTGAAACTAAGAGAAAATCGATCCTTACCTTTCCTAGTCTTGATGGTGGCAAAAACCTCTCTTGAAAATGAATCCTCTCTTTTGGTTGGAAAGAAATCGAGAGAAAGTGGAGGAAATCTCTTAGTGGTTGTGTAAGAGAGTGTGGAGAGAATGAGTGTATGTAAAATCCGAGAATGGAAAAAGAGGAAAGCTTTTGGGCATGTGACTCCTCTCCCTTTTTATAGAACTTTTCTCAATCCCTCATTAGTTGCTTGAAGTCCATTGCATGCAAGACAAGTGGCATTTCTCTATTCCTTTTTCTCTTTAGCCGAAATGTCCCCTGGTGTTCCCCATCATTGGATTTCATTGGGAAGGCAAAAAGGCTTAGGTGGCATGTGGGTTCTTCCTCCCTTGGCCGAAACCCTCCTATTCCCCTTTATACCCGTCCTTTTTCCTAAGCAAATGCATTGAACATTAGGGCAAAGAGGTAAATCAACTCCATGTCTCTTCCTCTTCTCAAGCAATAAGTTTTACATGAGTGACACATGGCATAGGCTTGTGCCATTGTCCTAGCCGTCCACTCCTTCTTCCATTTCCTAAGTTGATATTGCTTCATCTCCTAATGTTCCTTCCCTAGGTGACTCCTCATGTGCCATTGGTTTAAAGGTAGCTTAAGTGACAAGTGGCAAGTGAAAGGGTGTATTGGGAATGTGTTAGTCGAAATCCTAGGGGCATATTTGTCCTTTGGTATAGGAGTCCCTTCATCTAATCTTCTAGAAGCTTAGTGTATGCTTGACACTTGACAAAAACTGACCAAATTCGAAATCCTTTGTGCCCCCCTTCGATTTTCCATGTAGATTTTCGAGAAAAACTCTATTTCTCTTCCCTAGGCTTTCATTCCCAAGAAATCTACATTGAAACTTGAAATTGGGCCAAAATAAGGGTCTAGGCGTGTGGGAAGATGGGTTGGCTGAAAATCCCTTAGTCTTTCTAGGTTCCTTTTGTCCTTTGATTCTTCTAGAAGGTTTCTAGCATGTTGACAAGTGGCAATAGGTGTGTAAGCCACCTCTTGGTGTTTCCCTACACTTCTCTCTCTCCCTTATTCTACTGTCAAGTCTAGATTCATAGTGCAACACATGTATAACATATGGCACTAGTGACTAAGATTTGGGTCCTGGGCTTAAAGCCATTGGGCCTGAGTTTTTAAATAGGGCCGAAATTCACAAGGGATTCTAGGGTTACTTCCCTCTTGGGCTCAAGTTGCTAAATCAAAGACTCTAAGATTTTCTAAAATAATTAGAGCTCCCAAAATGCCATGGCAACTAAGAATAAAATCTACGGGCCACGCTTAAGCAAACTCAGGTCATCTCACTTTGAGAGGTGGAGATATATTTTTATTTATAGAGGAGCACATACACGTATGGCTATACATGAGAATGGAAATAAAGCTCAAATAGAAATAAATCATACAATGAATAATACATCTCTACAATCATGGGTCAAATACTACAAACATGGAAAGGATGGCTAAATATCAGGAGAGGATTCTGGAGTATCCTCAACACGCCCCCGCAAGCTAAGTGTGAGATTTGAGCATACGCAAAGCTTGGAACGAAAAGAACAAAGAGTGTCTGGGAGACACTCTTGGTGAAAACATCAGCAATTTGCAAGGAAGAGGGAACATGCTGAGTGTGTTTAGTGCAGGCAACCATGAGTTTACAAAGGAAATGATAATCCAAATCAATGTGCTTCAAGCGCTTGTGAGAGACTGGATTAGAGCTGAGGAATATGGCACTCTTTTTATCGCAAAGTAGAAGTGGTGGAGCAGGGGTAGTGACACGCAAATCACGAAGGAGATGCTACAACCAAAGAACCTTAACGACAATGGCGGCAAGGGAATGATACTCAGATTCACAACTGGACCGAGAGACAATTGGCTATTTTTTTGCACTCCAAGAGACAAGATTATCACCAAGGTATATGGAATAACCTGACATGGAGCGGCGAGTATCCGGGCAACCAGCCTAATCAGTATCGGAATAAGCAGTAATAGTGGCAGAAGCAGAGCCTGTAAATGTGAGACCAAAGTGGAGAGTGCCATTGACATAACGAAGAATGCACTTGACAGCTTGCAAATGATCCTCGGTAGGAGCATGCAAAAACTGACTGACGAAGTTGACAAAGTGAGCAAGATTAGGCCTGGTGATAGTTAGATATTGCAATGCACCAACAAGAGAGAGATAAAGAGTAATGTTAGAGAAATGAGGACCATTAGAGGAAAGACGCTATCCAACAACCATGGGAGTGGTGATAGGTTTTCAATTCAAGAGTTGAGCCCGAACAAGAATGTCACATGCATACTTGGTTGGACTAAGCAAGAGGTTGTCTGAAGCAGAGGTGACCTCAAGACCTAGAAAGTAGCTGAGAGAGCCTAAGTCCTTGGTGGCAAATTGGCATGAAACTGGTGAATAAAGACACCAAGAAGAGCGTGGTCACTGCCATTGACAATAATATCATCCACATAGAGGAGAAGATAAATGAGATGCTACTGTCGCTAAAGAACAAATATAGAGGTGTCAACACGGCTGCAAGAAAATCCAAGCTTAAGTAAAAAGGAGTTGAAGCGCTGGAACCAGGCATAAGGGGCCTGTTTTAAGCCATATAGAGCTTTCTTGAGCTTGCAAACATGGCTAGGAAAGCGAGGATCAACATAACCAGGGGGCTGCTCCATATAGATATTTTCCTGCAAAACATTGTTAAGAAAAACATTTTGACATCAAGTTGGCAGAGAGGCCAACCATGAGTAATGGCAAGAGAGAGAACAACACGAACGGTGGACGGCTTGACCACTGGATTGAAAGTATCCGTATAATCAAGACCAGGGAGCTGAGTATAACCCTTCGCCACAAGACAAACCTTGAGATGATCAACAGATCCATCGGAGAGATATTTAGTCTGGAAAACCCGCTTAGAACCCACAATATTCGTATTGGAGGGATGCGGCACCAGATCCCAAGTATGATTGTCATGGAGAGCTTTAGGGCAGGTTTGGATACCAAGACAAAATACAAAATTCTCATCTCATCATTACACATTTTTCAAATCTCCATACAAGATATAATAAACAATTCAACTTTTTCAAATCCCAATTCAAAATTTTCAAATCCCAAAATAATAATAATATTAAAACATATATTTTAAATTTTAAGATGAGATCAAGAATTTTCATCTCACCTCCCAAACCTGCCCTTAATATCATCATCCATAGTGGCAAGCCAGGCAGGATTCTTGGCGGCAGATTTGAGACCACAAGGCGCTGAGGAGGAGAGCAAGGCATGAAGGAGACCAGAAACATGTTGGCTAAGAAAGGCAGGATGGCATGGCCAGAAAACACTTGCTTTGGCACGGGTGACCATCGGATGAGAGGAAAGAGGGGAAGCTGGTGCTGGATCAACAGAGGCTTGACGCGCTGGGCTCGCAGGCTGGCCAGGCAGTATAGTAAGATTTTGTTGGGCTGGAGACTCACGAGCATGAGTGGACACAACCTGGGAAACCTGCATGGGCTCAACAAAATGATCAGCATAGAGACGATAGTGAGTGGGCCTGGGCTGAGCAACAGGGTCAGACAGAGTGTGGTATGGCAGTGGGGCAGCAAGCGGAGATGAAGTTTGGGCTCAGTTGGACTCACTAAAGGAGGAATAATCCAGGGCAGTTATGGGCCAAATGGGAGAGTTGGGAATAAGGGAGAAATGGGTTTTATCAAAGTGGGCATGGCGAGTAACATAAATTTTTGTGGTGGTTGGATCTAAGCAACGAAAACCTTTGTAGGAATGACTATACCCTAAAAGAATACAAGGAATGCTAAGGGGGAAAAATTTATGGGAAGCATAGTCATGTAAGCAAGGAAAAACTTGACAACCAAAGGGATTAAAATTTATGTAATGAGGGGCCTTACCATGCAAGAGTTCAAGTGGAGAAATGCTTCCAAGAAGCGATGCAGGCAACCAGTTAATGATGTATGTCGTAGTATTGAAAGCGTCAATCCAATAAGAAGTGGGAACACGTAAATGAAATAAGAGAGCAAGGCCCATCTCAATCATATGACGGTGCTTACGTTTAGCATGACCAATTTGAGATGGTGTATAAAGGCAGGATATTTGATGATGAATCCTGGTAGAGCGAAGATGAGACTGAAAACGTAGAGTCGTAGACTATAAAATTCAGCACCACCGTCACTCTAAAAAATTATAATTTTGCAAGAGAATTGATTTTCCTCAAATTTCTAAAATTGAAGAAAAATTTCATAAGAATCAGACTTCAATTTCATAAGATAAAATCAAGTAAAACAAGAATGGTCATCAATAAAGATAGCATAATATGAAAAACCCATTATCGATTTTATCGGGGCGGGGCCCCAGATATCATAGTGGACAAGACCCAAAATAACATTAGATTGAGTATCATTTATGGAAAATGGGAGCTTGTGGCTCTTGGCAAGTTGACACGTAGAACAGAGAGAAGGATTAGGCAATATAGAGGTAAGATAAAGTTGTCCTTTTTTATTTAATAAAGAAATAATAGAAGGGTTGACATGCCCAAGACGTGCATGCCAAAAATCATACGATGACTTAAGAGCAAATTTATTGAGGATAGGAATAAAAGTAGCATGGCTGCGCTCCAATACGTAGAGACCACCATCACGTTTTTCCGTTGCCACCACATTTCTTATGGTGCAGTTCTGAACAACAAAAGAAGAATCAGTGAAGGTAACTTGTAAAGAAAAATCAGAAGTTAACTTTCTAATGGATAAGAGACTTTTGGTAAGACAAGGAACAACTAAAACATCAAGCAAAGGCAAATCAAGAAAAGAATAAGAGGTGCCAACACGGGTGACGGGTAAAGAGGCCCTGTTGCCCACAACAACACTATCTTACCAACATATTGCTTAGAGGAGTCCAGGGATGTTGAATCAGGTGTTATGTGAGTAGAGGCACCAGTGTCAAGGTACCAATCAGAGGAGGGACCATTAGACAGAGAACAGGAACTGTGAAAAGCCTCAGTTAGCTATGCCGAAGGATCCGAGCGATCATAGCGGTTCCTGCACTTATCAGCCGTATGACCCTTAGTTTTACAAATCTGGCATCTTGGATTGTAAGGGTGCCGGTTGAGACCAGAGCCATGAGATTGGCTACTGGCGTTGCCAGAAGAAGATTTGCCTAAGTTTCCATGAGAACCACTGCGGGAGCAACGGTTGCGAGATTGATTTCCATGTCCTGATGAGGAGCAGGTGGCTGTAAAAGCTGTAGAAGATAATGAGTTATATTCCAAAGATTTTTGAAAAATATCATAACTCTCAGCCAGCGGAACCAGACCATGGAAGGGAGGCAGTGAGGAGAGCACCAGCTGCGTGGAGGAGAAGCCACCAAAGTTGGTGCCAAGGCCACAGAGAAATCGGTGGGATTTATTAACTTCATCCATGGGACGTCCAATGGCCAGCGACTGATCATAGAGGGATTTGAAATCTTGGGAAAACTCAACAACAGACTGAGACCCTTTCTTCATTAGCTGCAACTCGTCTTTGAGACAGATCTCACGTGTCTTCGATCTATGACTAAAAACACGCTCAAGGGCGAGCCAAATGTCACGGGAGTTGGTGAGGCCAACTGTGGTAGCCATGGCTTCTTCAGAGAGGGACGAGAGGATGGGGCTCAGGATGCGTTGGTCTTTAGCTTTCCATTCCAGAAGTTTGGGGTTTACAGTTGAAGAAACTTCAATGGTGGCAGCAGACTTCGATAGGGAGCTATCGACAAAACCAAGATAGTTTTGACAGTCAAGGTGAGGGATAAGCTGGCTCTTCCAAAGCAGGTAATTAGTGGCTGAACGTTTAATGGTAACCATCATGTGAACCATGGAGGGAGGGGAAAGAACAGAACAAAAAAAAAAAAGATGTTAATCCAGAGAACCTCTCCAACACGTCAATCTTGTTGGGAATTTCGTAAATTTCCTGCCAAAAATGTAACATACACTCGGCTTGGTTAAACTTGTTGTGGTTACGTCTTTTTTCTTTCTTTTCTTTTTTTTTTTCTTTTTTTTTGTAAGTGAAGCAAAATTGACTAAATGAATGGCTGTGGTTATGCCACAAAGACATGGGGAGCCTTGTTAGGGACCCCGGTCAAGTCCCTAAACACTATGATCTCTTCGCCTATGTCCTCCTTGTATTGACCGAGTGCCAAGTCCTCTCTTGCTTGGATATGGCGCAACAATGGTGATGATGGCAACTTTGGTATGGTGAGGTTAAGTGTTTAGGCTAGATGAAGGGTATGGAGTGATGGGAAAATTGGCTAAATGTTGGGGTGGCTAGGTGAAAAGTGGTGCACGGCACTAAGGTGACTTAGGGTTAGCGCCACTTGAGGGTTTAGGTTTAGGGTTTGGTTGATGGTTTAGGGTTTAGGAGATGGAAGATAGGTTTAGGGTTTGGAGGTGGGCGGCTAGGGCTTGGCCGAAATGTGGGAGAGGGAGATATTTTAGGAAAGATTCCTAAGTGGTAGGAATCCTTATGGAAGAAGGAGATTTCGGTTTTGGCTTGTTTAGGCAAGTTAAAGGTTGACTTGAGTTGTTTTAGAAAAGATAGATTTAAGGAATTGAATGTGATTGACAATTCCTTAAATCAAGAGATTTGATTTGGAAGAGGTCAAAGATGCCAACAAGGTAAAGGTTACTTTATATGGACTAGGGTTTCGGCTAGGGTTGGTGGGAGTGTGAAGATGGAAAGTATTTTGGGGTTGACTAGGGATTGTCGAGTGTGGCTAGTGGGAGTCTTTAGGAATGTTTCCTAAAAACTAGGGATATGATTTGGGATAGAAGGGTGGAAAGAGTCAACTAGGGTTTCCAAATTATGGAAACACTAATATGGGAAGTGAGGTGGTCGGCTAGGGTTAATTCAAATAAGGCAAGAGTGCCAAAATTTGAATTCAAATTCAAATGGAAGTGGGAGTTCGGCTAGGGCTAGGTGAAAGAAGGGGATTAATTATGAAAAGTTGACAAACAAGGTGGGTGGTCGAAATTGAGGATGGAATGGATTGAATGAGCCGAAAATGCAATGATCTCCAAGAACACAAGATGAACACTCAAGAACAAAAAGATGAACTTGAATGAACAATGAAGATAATTCAACAATTGATTCACGAATTGCACAAGTGTTGAATAAACCTCATATATTGATAAAATAACATAAACAAAGATAAACACAACTTGGATTCACGAATTGCACCAAGTTGTAAGACAAGATAGTTGAATCACTCTAATTCACGAATTGCATGGAATGATCATCTCTTTGAGATTCACGAATTGCACCCAAAAAGCCCAAGTGCTAAGCACCGATGGTGATCTCTCAAACAATAGTTCTCCCTCTAGGTTGTTTGCCAAAAGATCCTAAAGTAAGAAAAAGATGTCCTATTTATAAGCAAAACAAGTTGGAAACCCCCAATAGGTCCCTTTGAAATAAATGAAATAAAATAATTAAAATAAATGAAATAAATAAATATAGTGGCATGGACCACATGGCCGTGGCATGCATGAGCCAATGGTTCGGCTAAGGTGGTGCATGGGGGTCGAACTTTGGCTTGATTTCATGCTGAAAATGCCATTTTTGAGGTTGGCTTGACTGTGGCTCGACCTTGGCTTGAGCCAAGGTTCGCTCGACACTCCTCTTGACTCCGCTCGAGCGAATACAACCCGAGAGCTCCGCTCGAAACTCGCTCGACAGTTCGCTCGAGCGAGTATGCAACCCGAGAGCTCCGCTCGACACTCCGCTAGAGCAATATGTGTGCATATGGCCAAGGTGCAACTTTAGAGGCGATTTTACATGGGGGTCTAACAAGCCTTTTGGATGGTATGTTAAAAAAAATTAAAGAAGAAGGCTAAAAATAGGAAAAGGCTCATATATAGAAGGGACTATAAAGATTTCAATCCAACTAGTTTGCATGGTGTGCATGAAAGGAGTATAATTAAAGGAGAAACTTCTGATATTCTGGATTGAAATATTTGAGGGCATCTGAATTCTTCCAAATGAACATCAATGGTTGATTAATTAGTGATTTAGGAAAACCCAAGTCAATGAATCTTCCAACAGTTCAAGATCTCATTCATAAAGAGGGGGGGGGAGAGAGAGAGAGAGAGAGAGAGAGAGAAATTTTTGTATTCTTCATAAACTTGAATCTGAGGCAAACCCAAATTGAAAAATTACAGAAGACCAAAACAAACCATATAACTAAAACCCAAGACTCTACTTAATATTCTTATTGACATCTATTTTCGTAGATCCAACAAGCACTTAAGCGGCAGATGGGGCAGGAATGTAGCGAATGATGCCAACCTCCGAAAGCGCCGCCAAAAATGCCTATAGATTCTTCTGCTCAGCCCCTGCTTCAACCTCTCCAGAAGCCACACTGTTCTTGTAGTCCAATGACTTGTCATTGTATATTTCCCACCATTTCTTAACCAGCATCTTAATATCTTCCCTGTCCATGATCTGTTCCTCTCCGGTGTAGCTCCATGGCTTCGTTCCCTAAAAGCTAGTCACAGTTTTACACTAATGAGTTCGATGATAAAAAAAATAAAATAAAATAAAATAAAAAAAGAAAGAAAAAGAGCAGGAGTATTTCCAAAATTGATCTGAGCTCGTTGTAATGAACAGATTAAGTGAATACTCACATGAGAACCACAGTAGTGAACAACTTTGACTTTGTCAAGTTGGATGTTGTCTGGGTGGTTCCACACCATGGGAAGGACAAGGTTGTAAATCGAAGGGATTAGCTTGTAAACATCCCTGTAGAACATGTTCAAAAAGTCCTACAAGAATCATAAACACCCAAGTCAGATTTAGGTTAAAACTAAGCAACTGTGATGAATCTTGGAAACAAAAGATTTATAATGATTAACGTAACCATGCAAACTTCATAATTACCTGATCAGCAAAAAGACCAGTAGGGGTAGTTTTGAGGGTCTTGAGGAGGTCATGGTATGTTGACAAATTGGGCTCATAAACAAACATGCCAGCATTGAAGTAGAGCGCTGGCTTGGGGCCTAACTCAGCAGGCCACTTAACCCTGTCAGGGCACTGCTGGCAATAGCCAACCTTGTATTGGGGACTGTGGCTCCAAGATTTATCACAGAAACAATCCATCACAGCATAGAAGTAGTTGTCTGGAAGATCAAAGAGGTGATCTATGTTTTCAAAAACTTGGATGTCTCCATCTAGGTAGATCATCTTGCTGTACTCCACAAACTGCAATTTCCATCACAAAAACTTCAAAATCAGAGATATTCGTAAGCAGTAAATTGCGAAAAAAAGACAAACTTGTCTATTTTAAAAGGAAACGAATCTTTTGTATTCTAGGAGAAAAAAGAACTGACTTTTTCCAACATGTTTCTCGGAAACACCTCTCCTCAATCTCTGGAAGAGGAAAGTAACCGACCCAAGTCGGTAAATTATAATAAAAATAAAAGAATCTAGGCAGAAGTGACAAAAGCAAAAAATACATGCAAGACATGCAGACACGTGTGATAACTGTACATACCTCCCAGATACAAAGCTTCGAGTACAGGATGATGTAGTGGGCCATGGCAAACTGGGTTTGATTCTCCGGCGGGTAAACCGGCTCAATCTCCTTCACTATGCAGCCCTGAGACACCAGAATCTCCCG